>OX393558.1:300000-900000 GCA_947650365.1 Chamaelirium japonicum | reverse complement strand
AGAGTAATCGGAGGTACAATGTTTATGGTCAACCTGGAAGGAACCGAGTTATATGAGCACTCGAGTCTGACGGTATTCTCCACCGCTCGAGTTGTGTCAGGCACCAGATGGAGGGACAGCGAGTTTACCATACTAAGCGGAGAGCAGGGGTATAAGGGAGAACATAGTAAGTCCGGGGGAATTGGAGTGCAGCCTGCGTCGTACTCTGGGTGGCTACGCAGGTTAACTCGGACTCAGATGATCGATGGTACACTCGGGTAGTGTGTCGATCGAGTCTAGATTGGAAGCTATGAGCCCTGGTCCCTGAAGGTTCCACCTTATTGACATTATGTATAGTTCTTATACCATCTCCTCGAAACACAGAACGTAGTTAGAGGAAGCGAGAAGTCCAAGCCTACGCTCCGTGAGTGTTTCGCACTAGTGCACGGTAGATGCGTAACTACGTGTGTGCACTAAGGGGAAACCCTAGGTTAGTGTAGAGACGCATGTAGCAATTCCTTGCATAAGTGGACTTTGCCACATGGGTGTGATGCACCGGGACAGGTTGCGAGTTGACTAGTTGACTTCACTAGGGGCACCCTACGGGAACCTCAGAGAATAGTGAAATCACTGGTGCACTTCACTTATGTGTGCCTTGCAAAGTCTCGTAAACAAGGAACGGCCAACTAGTGATATAAGGGTGTTTTGGTCATACCATGTGCCATTATGTACTAAGGGGGCCGGCACTAAATGTTGAGAGACTGGTCAAGGCTGGCCCCATTAGTTTTAGGAGGTTGTTGCCTCCGATAAAAGGGCCGGTCATGAGGCACAGAAAATGGGCTAGTTTTGACCGTTTTCAAAACCAAGGAAAAAATAGAGATAAAGAAGAGATATATAGGGAGAGGTTTGAATCAGTCAATCCTATCCGCACTAGGCTTATCCATAAGCCTAGGGCCGGCCCTATATAAGGGATAGGGGAGAGGGGGGGCCGACAATGCATATTGCAAGCCTTAAGGGGCCGGCCAACCTATGGGGAAACCTATCTCCCCCCCCTCTTCTCTCTCTTCCATCTTCTCTCTCGTCTCTCTCTCCTTCGCTTGCGCCATTGGATGGCAACTCGTCTTCCTCGCGTGGTGTTTCGTAGAAGGAGAAGGGTCGTTGTATGGAGGCACTCAGAGATCCATCGACGAGGTGCCGTGCATCGTGTGAGATCGGGTGAACTAGAAGACATCTCCCGCAACCTTTTATTGTCCAGAATCTGTACAGAAAATCAGTGTTGTTTCTGTAATTACGAGAGCTACAGAAGTCCAAACAACGTGAAACTTGTTGCAAACGTTGCGTTTGGAAGTTGGCTACCTGCAGTCCAAATTTCCGCCCAATCTGAGTTCGGAGCAGAAAGTTATATTTGTCGCACCGAAGCTATGTCAAGCAGATCCGAGCCCGTCTCCATCGACAAAGAAGAACTTTGTCGCGGTGAAAGAATCCGCACGCAGGTATGATCTCTAACAAGTAGATCTAACATAATTAGAGCATGCATGCATGCTAGATTGTTCTTTCGCGTTAGATCGTCGTTAGGGGTTCGCGTAATTGTCATGCTAGATTCATACACGCACGTGTAGATCGTTTCGATGAAAATTTTTGATATGTAACGCACACCGCTCACGGTCTTTGGACCTTCACTTTGCTTCCGCTGCGGGCCTCTACCATAGGATTTACATCCAACACGGACCTCTACCATATGTTTATTTCTAATATTGGTATCAGAGCTATGCTAGTGGTGTGCGTTTCATGTTTTTCATGAAAATATCATCTGCGTATATAATTTTCTAATGGCACGAGTTGCAACCTCATCAAACACAATTCCTCCCAGCCAAACAAGGCCATGATAGAGTTACAATTCATGCACTTGAAAAATTATAAGTTGCTATTAATGTACTTTAAAAAGCATGAGTTGTAACTACTATATAGTTTGCAAAGAGACATTTGTTTGTTTTGAGATAGGTGGTTGTCAGAGACAGTGAGCGATGAAAATGGTGGTATTGGGTCGTGGGTGATGGCGGATAATTAATGGTGTACGATGGGGAACGATGGTGGTCGGGTGGTTGTGACGGTTTTGGCTGGTGGTGTGCGATGATGACTGTTCGTTGAGTGGTGGTGGACAATGGTGTAAGGCGGCAACCGGTGGTGTCTTGGCATAGGCGGTGACCAGCGGCATGCGGCGCCATCCGAGTTCATACATGCAACTTTTTAGGATGACTTGCTAACAATAGAATTATGAAAAATGGTATAGTTGAAACTCTACAATGAGTTTTATTTGCACAATATGTTTTATTCAAACTCATGAATTGCAACTTCTTCCAACCAAAAAGACGGTAAGAGAGAGTAGAGATTTTTTTAGAAGTAAGAGATTGGATGACCTTTACTTTTATTTTCTACAGTTGTAAGAGGTCCATTGTACAAGTTGCTAGACATGTAAAGGGTTGCTTGCTAGGCCATGTATTGTTGTTGACGTATTTATTTTTTTTATATTTTATCATTTTCTTTGTGTGAGATTCTCATTGATAGCTTCCTATGTTAGTGTTGGGGAACAAAGACACCGGCGGTCTATGACCGGCCACCGGGTCTTTCAAAGGAAGCATAACCTAGTTATAGAGGGGTCAAGGACGATGCTTCCTATAGAAGGCATAATACAGAGAATATGATGCACACGACCAACACAAGGCACAAGAAAAAAATAAAACAAGTAATATGATTTCCAATATTGATATTATAACCACCGATGGTGGATCATCATTTGTCGGACTTCCACACACGTATCTCAACCATCCACTCAGAATAATTCCACTGTGAAGACAAATACGGTAGTACACCGGAGATCACCAAGCAACACCAAGAGATGATCAACCGGAGAAAATGTCGAGGCCGACACGATAAGGAACCTTGATGAAGACCCGAGAATCAGAAAGAGAGAGAGAAAGAGATGACCGGAGAAAGTATTTCTTCTCTCCTCTACTTCCTTACTTTTTCTTCTTTTTCTTCTTTCTCTTCCTCTACATGATCTCTCTAATGAGCTCTCTCTCCCCTTCCAATAACGTCTCCTCATACCTCTCTCGTAAACCCTATAGTCCCTTTTATAGATAGGAAACTTATGGTACAAAAAATTAAACCCACAAAAAATAGCCCCAAAAGGCCCCGGTCCGGAGCTCTCCATGATGCCAAACCCATGTTTTGCCATTCCGGGTGCCCGGGCGAAGTTGATTTTGCAGGCCGGGTTTGGGTTATTTCCAGCCCAAATCCAGCAATCTCCATCTTTGGCTTGAAAAAACCAAACACCATGCATGAAATTGTTGGCCATCGCCCCTATCGTTATGAGTACGTGCGGAAATCTATTGCCATCCTTGCCTTACCTTCGGTATCCTACAACGGATGCCCGCACCCTGCATCTTCATAGCAATGACAGTAATTTCACTTTATCAAATGTTTTTAAATGAGATTTCTTAAAAAGAAAAAAAGTACTACAATGGTTTCACTTTAGCAAATAATATAATTTTAAAAAATAATTTCCCCAAAAGAAATTTGCTACAATGATTTCACTTTAGCAAAGAGAAATTCTGGTAATAAAAAGTAACATTTTATAATATTATGATTTTTTGCATCACTGAAGAGTAACATTTGTGAATTTAATATTAGGAATAATTTTGCCATTAAAGGGTATAAAACTATACAAGTCAGCTGAGGGACTTGCTCTAAATGCATCATTTTCGGGAGGAATCTAGGGTAAAACCATCATGTTGTCTATCATTTTCACTAAACCGATCTCTTGTCAGAGACGTAACACTAAGTGCCCCATGTGACAAATATGTTAAGCCAAGCAAGGAAACTGCATAGCCCGACATCCACCACGAGCCTTATAGCTACCACACAAAATTTATAGGTGTGTAAATTGAAAGAGGACCCGACAGGAAGGAACCACACGATACGTCCAAGGAAAAACCACATGGCACAATCCAAAATTTGCAATGTTCGAGGCTTAGCCCCCCTCCGTGTAGTGTGTAATCGTCTCTAATCTTTTCCTTGGGAGGCTCGTTAATAAATCGGTTGGGGTCCATACCAAACACCCCTCGCCTCGAGGGTTCTAAAAAAAAAAAAAAAAATTGTTCGAGGCCTAGCCCACAAGAAAACTCTATACTACAGGATGGAGACATGACATAATTGGCCCTCATGGAAGAGGTCGGACCAATTAAGTACCTGTGGGTCGAGCTTACATGATGAGGATCTCAGACACAACAAAGACTGCAAGTTGGAAGTTTGGGGCAGTGTTTTGAAAACCGGACCGGACCGGGCGGTTCAACCGGTTTGGACCGGAACCGGCATATGTTTTGGTTCGGTCTTTGAATAAACCGGTTTGTATGTTAACCCAGGAATCAAACCTCCACATTGAAGAATTTAGTAGATATCTATATAAAAAAACATATTTGCATACGGTTCAAACGGTTGAACCACCGGTTTGAACCGATTTGGACCGAACCGGATGCCTTTTCGGTTCGTCTTCCGGTCCGGTTTTGAAAACACTGGTTTGGGCACGACATGGCGCCCGAACAGCCACCCAGAACTAGAGGCCATGATGCCCTCCTAGCTAAAGGCCAAAACGGTCGGTAAACAAGATTGCGGGTGTGTGGCTAAGCCCAGGAGCAAAAACCCGAGCACTTGAGAGTTGAGACACCTTATGCCGGGAGTGCGAGCAATGGCGACCTCTCTTGCACTGCCCATCAACTATGACCCGACGAGGGGGTTTGGATTTTCAGCCCATCTTGCGTATGCTACAACCGTTGACCAGAGCCTATCAGCACGCTCTAAGTGCTACAGGCCACTACCGCCATGTGCTTGACCCGCTAACCCATGTCTCTTGAGTCGTAGTGGGCCTCGCAGTTGTAGCGTATGCAGGATGTGCTGAAAAATTTCCCGATCTCGGGCGAGCAACGCTCTCGGCGTCGACACGTCGGTCACGAGTTTATGTACGAGTAATAGCAAGCACATACCGTGGCACATCGAACGACATGCAGGTGGAGATCCTCTCCCGGACATAGTAATAGCCACTCTAGCCCTACCGTGTCAACCACACCTGAGAGAAGTAGGCAAGGTGTTGAAGATGTGACTCCAAAAAAGACACATACAACTCCAAGACTCGTGCATGAAGGATTAACGTAAGACAGAGCACATGAGCAAAAAAGAGTTCTGCTAGGAAGATCGTGTGCACGACTGTCTAAGGTTGTGCGCACGACTAGCATCGGCAGAAAAATCAGGTGAGCTGTCGAGACGGATAGTGCGCACGATCGACTCTGGCAGCACACGGGTCAGGCTGTTCGGCCTGCGTTTTTTTGTGGGATTCCTCCTACAACTTGCATACGAGTGTGATCCTATGAATAGGAGGGTCTAGAACAAACATTTTGAACACAAAAGAGGAAATTATTATCTAATTACTGTTCCATTGGTAAAAATATTTATACCAACGAAATTATTTAATTCCGTCGACAATAATTTTTTTAATAATGTATTAAATTATTTACCGACAGTCCTCATAAAAGCCCGTCAGGATAAATAATTTGATACTAACGGAACTTTTAAAGATCCGTCGGCAAAGTCATTTACATATTAATTTTATTTATTTAATATTGCCGATGGGTACGTAAATATATGTCGGTAAAAACTTTTTATATAGATGAAAATATTAGATCGTCGTATTTATATTTTTCGACGCCATCTTTACCAACGAAAAATTTATGCTAGTGACGGATATTGGTTCCATTGGGCAAATATTTTTACCAATAGAAATTTGATTTTACTGATGGATCCTTACTGTCAGCAAAAACTATTTTTGTTGTAGTGAAATATCAAGGTTCTATTAGGGTGTAGAGGGTAGCCATCATCATGGGAGAGAGAGGAATCCAAAGGAGACTTGAGGGTTTTGGAAATGGTTCTTTTAGTTCTTCAAGGTGAGAGGGCTGTGAGATCTATTCTCTTGGGGGGATATCTCTTTGTAGATGTATGAGGGCTTGTTGAGAGAAAAACAAACATGTACTCGGATATTTTCCATACTAGTGAATCTATTGATCATTGTTTTCGGATATCATATGTGTGATTGCTTGTACTTAGTTTCTTTGTTTAATTTTCTTGGTGGTGGTGAGTCATCGTCTTCTCCTTGGTAGTTCTTTGCACGTCATTTTCCACGCTCATTCCGCTGCGCGAGGGTCTCAAATCACAACACAAGGGATATGTCACAACAAGTCACATAATAGTAATCGCCAAGAGGAGGAGGGAACCAACTAAACTTACCATGTAGGCAATGCCGCAATGCCTAGAGGCCATAAGGGCGCACATATCCCTGAGGGGTCGTTTCGTAGAATTGCCTCTCGGCAATCAATTACATTTTCATGGAATTGATTGGCACGTAAACGGCATGGAATTAATTGTCGTTGTTTGGTTCGCGCAAAAAATAAGGAGGGGAGATCAAGGGGACGTCAATTTCCATTGCCTAATGTTGTTTGGCTTGTGCATAAAATGAGAGGGCAAATCCTGAAAAGTAGAGATCCAAAAAATTGCCATGTTATTTTCCGAGGAAATCATCTCATTTTCCCCCAATGTTGTAAGGAATCCATTACCCCCCTCTAGGCGGCCAAACGCAGAATTGATCTCCCTATTTGGATTGGTGTGTCCTACATGCCAATTCCAGCAATAACAACACTTGATTAAGATCACATCACTAATACTCATATACACCAATGTGCATGAGATGCATAAATTCACTAGTCCATATTAGTATAGTTAAGGTGACTCAGGTATAAGGATGAGATATGTATATAGAAGATGTGAGTCATATTACTTACTCGTGTAGATTCGCATTCAATTGCTATTGAGTGAGATATGGTCTAGGGCTTGTTAAAACTATGGTTGATTAATAAATGAGTTGATATTTATATTAGAATTGCTTAATTGGTGCGTATTATATGTGTTCTATATACTGAATTGTAAAGAGCCATGATTGTATAGTGGTTTATCTGAGTGGGAGACTCAGTTGACTAGTACTATTAGCCTAAATTGTTCACAGTTTTGATTAGGGTTGGTCGCCCTATCAGGTTAAGCTATTAGAATGACAGAGCATGGGTTTCTCCATCATGGTCATTGTCAGGCACAATATCTGTGGCTGAACAGAACCAACACGGTGCACAGATCGGTAAGCAGACACCGGTGCATATAGCCATGTTTTTGCTTAGGATAATCGGTCCTAAACCCTGAGGAACCATGACCGGTGGACTAGCTAGTTTGGACAACTTTGGTTCACCAAAGTGTGAGGGATCTAACCACGACCCAATACCACGGTGCGCTGGATTACCGAGCTGGCGTTGCATCGGTATGCCACTCATACAGGCCATTCACATCCTTATTGGGAGGTGCGTTCCTTGGTCTGACATACACCGCACTAAAACCAGGCCTGGTGGTTAACAATTGAGCTGTTAGACCAGATCTGATTATTTGGCCAAAACGATCGGAGGTGCGATGTGTTAATCAACCTGGAAGGAACCTAGTCGTATGGTCACTTGAGTCTGACGGTGCTCTCCACTGCTCAAGTTGACACATGGCACCGAGTGGAGGGATATAGAATTACCAATACTAAGCTGAAAGCAGGGGTATGCGAGAGAGCTTAGTAAGTCTGGGAGAATTGGAGTGCAGCCTGCGTCGCACTCTGGGTGGCCACACAAGTTAACTGAGACCTAGAGGATTAAGAGAGATATTTGGGTAGTGTGTCGATCGAGTCTGGTTGGAAGCCATGAATCCTAGTCCCTAAAGGTTCAACCCTTTCCACGATCGTTACAGATCATTACTTTCTCATTGTCTCACAGCACAATATGAGTTGAAGAAATAATGCCTTAATCGTCCTGTGTTCCGTGAGTGTATTGTACTAAAGCATGGTGGTTGCACAGAACTAAGTGTGTTCACTATGGGGCAACCCCAGAGTAGTATAGGGACATACATTGTTTCCATAATTCCATGTGAAGTCCATTCCGTGTGTGCGTGTCGCACTAGAATACGACATGTGTGTTTAGTGATTTTTACTATAGGGGCACCCCATGTTTTACTGAGGGCACCTCAATAAATAGTAAAAATACTATTTATCACTCCACGGTATGTTAAATAGGTACGGATAAGGTGACCTAAGTGTAAGGGTACTTTATCATGCATGGAGATGGACCATGTATGCTCCTGTATGAGGTGATTGGCCACTAGATACATGGGGGGGCATTTTGGTTATTTCAAAATGTCCCGCATGCCCTAGTAGCCGCCCCCCTCATTAGGACAAACTTGCATGGCCATCAAATCTCCATAATTAAGGGATTAATTCAGATTAAAAAAGATTTGAATATATTCTCTTTAATTGCAAAACGTAATATGGCAACAATACATTAGTAGGCATTTAATATTGAGATTTAATGAGATAAAGAAAGAGGGGAACGGTTCAAATGGATAAAGAGAGAAGGGGGCACGATTTCCAAGGCATATTAGGTAAGGAAAATCGTGCCTCTCTCAGATTTATCTGAGAAAGGCCGATCCCCCTCTCCCCGGGTGTCTGTGTGTTCGGTTTTGCCTTCCCCTCTCTCTTGGGTTCTCATCTCTCTCAATCTTGGGTTTGGCCTAAGGTATGAAGAGAAAAGTCTCTTCATTTCATCATATCCTCATAGAGTGTGTGTGAGATAGAAGAAAAGAAAGCTTGCACTCCAAAGCACTCAGAGATTGGAGTACAAGGATCCGGATCGATTCGTGAGATTAGGTGTGCCCGAAGAAGAACAAAACTTCTCCTTTGCACATGGATACTTCCGTCATCATCAACTTGGAATATTAACATCACGGTGCTAAATCCCGCATGGAGGTATAATATTCTAAACCCTAGATCTATCGAATTGCATGCATAATATTTATGGTGTGTTTCGGTAGATGACCATAGGGGTTCGTTTCTATTTCGTTTCGATCTTTGTACATATGATTGCTTCATATGAAAATTTTAAAATATATCGCACACCGTATCGATCCTATGATCGAGTCCGGCTTCCGTTGCGTCTTCAACATCATTTTCAATATTTGCTAGACTGAACACCTACCTTATAAGATTGTAACACACTGACCTTCTCTATAAGAGAGATGGTTTATCTCGACCATTGATATGAGATACCAAGACAGGTAGTGTTTATGTAACCAGAATGCATCGAACATAATGAAGAGAGAAAACTAGTCATAACAACTATCATCCAAGACCATAGGACCTCTACTACTAGTTTACTAGAACAAAAATCCCAGGATGTGTTGTGAACCCTAGGTTTGGTGTTCTCTACTTTGACCTGCCAATCAGCTAGATCTATTGATAGACCAACACTAGGTAGATTGAGTAATTTGCACTCAGTACAATAGGAACGCAAGTAGTTATTAGAATTCTAGGTGTCTCATTGAATGACTCTCATGAAGGGGTGATCACCAAAGCTAGTCAGCCATATACATACACAAGGTAATGATCACAAAACTTTAAGAAGTCAGAACTCAAATAGGTGAACTAATCTAAGTGGTACAGTCGACACTGATCTCAGTTAGTTTAACGAATACCAGATTGTAAAGGTTCAAGTGTAGCATAGAAGGGTAAAGGTACTCGTATAATTACTGATAGCCTCGAAGTGTAGCAGTGTCTTAGTAGTGGTTGTAGACACTGTTCACTGGTATAGCCTAGGCCATGATACTAGTGGGAGCCAAGGTTATCAGGGTTGTCGGTGCAAATTTTGGCCAACGCCCAGCTACAATGGGACCCACCAGTCCTGTCTAGGGGGTCCACAGAGACTACAGCGGGACCCACCAGTCCTGCCTGGGGGGTTTGCAGAGACGACAGCGGGACCCACCAGCCACCATCTGGGTCCAGACAACAGCTGTGGAAACCGCCTTCTACCCCGGGTTTTGTTCCAAAACTCTATAAATAGCAGACCCCACAACTGTAACAAGATCGAATCTTTGATTTCTGAATCAGACTTTCAAAAAACCCAGAGCTCTGACACCTTAACCCCTCGATTTGCTTTTTGAAGAGATCGGTGATACTCAGCTTGTCGAGATCACTTTGAGTAAAGTGTTAGTGAATTCAGGTTGCACCTTATAGCACGGAGACGTAGGCTTCGACTGAACTCCGAGATCATATCTTGTGTCAATATATTCTTTCTCTCTTTTCTAATTCAAAGTTAGTACTTGAAGACATCGATCTCCGAACCTGCAGACTAGACAAACGTTCGATCAAACATTCAACTCGACTCGATTGACTGGTTGGGCGGAGTCTTTGGGTCGGCATGAAGATCATCCCCCACAGTTTGGCACCGTCTGTGGGATCGATCAAGAAGCTCTTTTCGCTTTACGATAAATATCAGGTCGGTTGAGCAGACAACCGATCTTGATAATCATACTTCCCAGCCCCATCGATTAAGCAGACAACCGATCAGACTCAAGCAATCTGGTTGCTTTCTCCCCTTCATTAAATGGCGAAGACAAGGCATCAGGATCATCTAGAGGGAAGTAACACATGACAGAATCAACCTCACCCAGAAACCCGGTCAATGAGTCAGTGACTCAACTTCGGACTTCCTTTGGCTCATCTTGAGATAGAAGCTCATTCGGGAAATGGGAGATCGATCGATCAACCAATTCTCCCACCACTTCGACAGTCGATCGAGCAAACTACGCCCACGCCAACATAAGGTCCTCCACCGACTTATCAAATCTCGGTAATCGACTTCCAACTACTACAACTAGGGAAACAGAATACCACTCTCGCTGTTGAGAGACATACTATAAAGAAGACAGCCTCCGATGCTGGGGTGCTTCTTCCTGTACCTTCTCTCAACGAGGGAGTCGATCTGCCTCGACGATCTGTTCACTCCGAGCAATAGAAGTCCATGAGCCAAGTAATCGGTCATGCGAACCGAGAGAGGAGCAGACACGAGCCCACCCCCTCTGCAGCACCACGGAAGCAAAGTGTTTGGGATCAGATCGATGATCAATCCTCACAATCATTATCGGGCCAAAACTGTGTTAGGTCGGCACAGTCCAAACAAAATCTGCGAGTGAGACATCAGAAAAAAGCGACCGTGTCGAAAGGCCGTTTCTCTCTCTCCCCTCCCCATCATCAAGATACTAAACTCGATCTCCATCACCGAGCTCACCTGGCAACTATTCAAGATGTAGATCAAGACCTCTCGATCTTACCCTTAGTCCAACAGCAAGGACGGGGGTTAGGTCGTAGAGAGGGATATTCTTCGGCATGCTTCTCCACCGAAGCCTATTTTAAGCGCCCTTCCCCAAGGGTTGGAGGACTCCAACACTGCCAAAATTCAATTGCTTAAAGGGAGATCCAACCCTCCATATTCTTGCATTCAAGCAAGCTTTGACGCCGCACGAAGAAGAAAACAACGTGCTCTGCCGAACCTTTGCCGGAAGCCTCGACAAACCCTCCCTCGATTGGTATCACAATCTTCGAGCTGGATCGATCACCCAGTTCGGAGTCCTGGCGAACCACTTTGTGCAACACTACCAACTCAACCTCAAACTAGAGAAGAAGCTGGATTCTCTGTATCGTCTGAGGATGGGAGCCGATGAGAGCCTTCGTAACTTCACGCGAAGATTTCGCAATGAGCATGCAGCCCTCTCCAGACGATATCTCGACGATGAGGCGATCATGCTGGCATTCCAAAATGCCCTCCGGTTCGATCTGCATATCTACAACAACTTTATTCGCAACCCTCCTCCCTCTCTAGGATCAATATTCGATCGCATCCATAGGGAGATTGAGGTCGAAGACGATCAGATCGCCCAGAAGGAACGTGAGACTAGAAGGCGACCTGCAGATAGAGAAGCACTCAAGCATATCGCCAAGGGCCACAATGCAGAAGCACCAGCACCTCCGCCAACCAAACGACCAGGAGAAGGCGGTCACAGATCACCGCCGAAGAAAATTGTGTTCATTGATTGGACTCTCCCTATCAAGCAGATTCTCGATCAAATCCAGCACGAGGAATTTCTTCGATGGCCGAATCCATTACAACCCGACACCAAACTCATCGCCGACAAATCCATCCACTGTGATTTCCATCATAGCCATGGTCATCCAACAAGTCGATGCTTCCGACTAAAGTATCATTTGGAAGATCTCCTGCGCGAAGGCCATCTCCGGGAGTTCGTCAAGAGTGAACGCGACCAACGCCCACCTTCCTCATCAAAAGGAAAGGAAGCTTGTTGGGTTCACCACATCTCATCCAACCCGTCGCCAGTCGTTGTACAAGCTAACATCTTCGGTATTCACGGAGTGTTACACAATCAAACTCTGACCGGGAAAGAAGTTGATCGGCAGGTTCGACGCATCTTTAACGTTCGCTCTGCGGCAAGCAAGGAAGATACCTAGATCAAGAAGCCAGTCAAGGGCTTGGCATGGCCATCAATCATTTTTAACGACTCCGATCTCCAAGGAGTGCATGTACTGCATCGGGATCCCTTAGTCCTGTGGCTCATCATCGATGGGAGTATCATTAATCGTATCCTTATCGACACTGGAAGCTCGATCGATATTATGTTCTCAGATTGCTTCAAGCATCTAGGACATAAGTAATCCATCCTAGATGTCATCCCCATGGTCATCACCGGCTTCAACGGTGAGTAGAGCATGATAATGGGTGAATCCCGGTTTACTCTCAATCTCAGTAGAGAGCCTCGAGTCTCCGTGCGATTTGCTGTTGTTGAAGGTACTTCCAATTATAACATCATCCTTGGGCGACCCTTCCTTCATCAAATCAATGCCATATCCTCTTCATACCACCAACTTCTCAAATTCGCAATGGGGGAGGGCATAATATGCATCCGAGGTGATCAACAAGCTGGGCAAACTTGTGAAGCCGCCGCAGCAAAGACAAATCGCCAAGTAAATCTCGCTTCGCCGAAGCATGCAAGAGAAGAAGCTGACCCTTCCTCGAGCTAGCAACCAAAGAAGCCCCCCACTGGCAGAACCTCTGGCTGTCGAGTGGGAGTCTTCCCCTTCAATTGAAGAGATCACCCTAGTAAACATTGACAACAGTGATCCTCTTCAAGAGGCATTCATTGGTACCAATCTCAGCGAAGCAGAAGCGCGAGACATGGTATCCTTCCTTCAATCTAACATCGATATCTTTGCTTGGTGTTTTGAAGATATGCCCGGGATCAATCCGGATGACGCATGCCATCGACTCGCTATCAAAGAAGGAGCAAAACCTGTCAAACAAAAGCTCCGGATAATTCGCCCAGAGCGCTCGACGACTATTCAATAGGAAATCACCAAGTTACTCGCGACAAGCTTTATCCGTGAAGTAGAGTACCCAACTTGGATCTCCAACATCGTCGCAATACCGAAGAAGAACGGGAAGATCAGGGTCTGCATCGATTTTACCAATCTCAACCAAGCTTGCCCTAAAGACCTATTCCGGATGCCAAGAATAGACAGACTCATCGACGCCACTACTGGGCACAGCTTCTATCGTTCATGGATGCATACTCGGGGTACAATCAAATTCCTCTACAGCTCGATGATCAAGAGAAGACATGCTTCGTGACAGACAGATGTCTCTACTGCTACAATGTTATGCCTTTTGGCCTCAGGAATGCTGGATCAACTTATTAGAGGTTAGTCACAAATATGTTCGAAGAACAGATCGGTCGAAATATCAAAGTCTACGTCGATGATCTTCTTACCAAGACACTCAGTTGTGAGAACTATCTCTCTGATCTGGCAGAAACATTCCAAATTCTCCGAAAGTACCTCATGAAGCTCAATCCAGCCAAGTGTGCCTTCGTAGTTCAATCAAGAAAATTCCTAAGTCACCTGGTGACTAGGAGAGGCATTGAAGCAAACCCCGATCAGATTCGAGCAATTCTTCAAATGCCCTCACCCTCCAATCGAAAAGAAGTGTAATCACTACAAAAAAAACAGTTATTACCAACGGACAATATCCGTCGGTAATATTAATTTTCCGTCGGTAATATTTTATAGCAACGGAAGAAATTTTCGTCGCTGATCTGTCGGGAAAAAAGGTGTCGGGAAAAAAATGCAACGGATTAAATATTACCGTCGGTAATAATAATTAATACTGACGGTAATATTAAAGCCGTCGGTAATCTTTAAACAATTAAAAATAAATATAATATATTATTGCCGACGGAAGCTAATAATCCGTCGGCAATATATAAGCATTTTACCGACAGTTATAATATTTACCGTCGGTATTTATATATATATATATATATATATATATATATATATATATATATATATATATATATATATATATATATATATATATATATATATATATATATATATTACCGATGGATCTATATCTTACTGTCGGTAATAATATATATATATTACCGACGGATATATATTTTCCGTCGGCAATTTATTAATAATTTAAAAAAAATAAAAACTTTATTACCGACGAAATATTTAATTTCCGTCGGTAATAAATATGTTTTTTTTTTAATAAAATTACCTAAATAATGTTATTTAATTCCTGTGATTTACAACAATACCACAATATATTACCACAATTTATCAAATATTACCACAATTTATAAAATATTACCGCAAATTATCAAATATTACCTAAATTGATAAAATATTACAACAAATTATCAAATATTACCACAATATCCGACAATTATAATAATTAATACCCGACAATTATAGACAAGAACAAAAAATAACCACAAATTACAAAATAATATTTACACAATCCAAAACTGAGAGATGATGCATGCCCTATCTCAACCACCCCACGCGGCCCGCCACCAATGTTGGTGCTCTCATCGATCCCCTGACGCCGCCCTACTCCTGCAATTAACATGTTTTTGTTAAAAAAATAGTTTATATCTATAACTGAGTCTAAGCGTTAAAAAATCATAAGTTAGCGTGTTTCGGATTTGAAATAGGTTTGGATTCGATCGGATCGACATCCGATAATTCGAACTTGGAATTATTCCGTATTTCGGACTTGCGAGCGAGTTCTAATTGGATATTTGACCAATTTACGATCCGATTCACCGATTTAGAGTCTAAGTGTTGGAAAATCATAAGTTAGCTAGCGTGTTTCGGATTTGAAATAGATTTGGATTCAATCGGATCGTCATCGGATCGACATCCGATAATTCGTATTTGGAATTATTCCATATTTCGGACTTGCGAGCGAGTTCTAATTGGAAATTTGAACAATTTACGCTCCGATTCACCGATTTAGAGTCTAAGTGTTGGAAAATCATAAGTTAGCGTGTTTCGGATTTGAAATAGGTTTGGATTCGATCGGATCGTCATCGGATCGGCATCCGATAATTCGTACTTGGAATTATTCTGCCTTTCAGACTTGCGAGCAAGTTCTAAATGGATATTTGAACAATTTATGCTCTGATTCACCGATTTAGAGTCTAAGTGTTGGAAAATCATAAGTTAGCGTGTTTCGGATATGAAATAGGTTTGGATTCGATCGGATCGTCATCGGATCGGCATCCGATAATTTGAACTTGGAATTATTCCGTATTTCGGAATTGCAAGCGAGTTCTAATTGGATATTTGACCAATTTACGATCCAATTCATCGATTTAGAGTCTAAGTGTTGGAAAATCATAAGTTAGCGTGTTTCAGATTTGAAATAGGTTTAGATTCGATCGGATCGTCATCGGATCGGTATCCGATAATTCGTACTTGGAATTATTCCGTATTTCGGACTTGCGAGCGAGTTCTAATTGGATATTTGAACAATTTACGCTCCGATTCACCGATTTAGAGTCTAAGTGTTGGAAAATCATAAGTTAGCGTGTTTTGGATATGAAATAGGTTTGGATTCGATCGGATCGTCATCGGATTGGCATCCGATAATTCGAACTTGGAATTATTCCGTATTTCGGACTTGCGAGTGAGTTCTAATTGGATATTTGAACAATTTACGCTCCGATTCACCGATTTAGAGTCTAAGTGTTGGAAAATCATAAGTTAGCGTGTTTTGGATATTAAATAGGTTTGGATTCGAACGGATCATCATCGGATCGGCATCCGATAATTCGAACTTGGAATTATTCTGTATTTCGGACTTGCGAGCGAGTTCTAATTGGATATTTAAACAATTTACGCTCCGATTCACCGATTTAGAGTCTAAGTGTTGGAAAATCATAAGTTAGCGTGTTTCGGATATGAAATAAGTTTGGATTCGATCGGATCGTCATCGGATCGGCATCCGATAATTCGAACTTGGAATTATTCCGTATTTCGGACTTGCGAGCGAGTTCTAATTGGATATTTGACAAATTTACGATCCGATTCACCGATTTAGAGTCTAAGTGTTGGAAAATCATAAGTTAGCGTGTTTCGGATTTGAAATAGGTTTGGATTCGATCGGATCATCATCGGATCGGCATCCGATAATTCAAACTTAGAATTATTCCGTATTTCGGACTTGCGAGCGAGTTCTAATTGGATATTTGAACAATTTACGCTCCGATTCACTGATTTAGAGTCTAAGTGTTGGAAAATCATAAGTTAGCGTGTTTCAGATATGAAATAGGTTTGGATTCGATCGGATCGTCATCGGATCGGCATCCGATAATTCAAACATGGAATTATTCTGTATTTCGGACTTGCGAGCGAGTTCTAATTGGATATTTGAACAATTTACGCTCCGATTCACCGATTTAGAGTCTAAGTGTTGGAAAATCATAAGTTAGCGTGTTTCGGATATGAAATAGGTTTGGATTCGATGGGATCGTCATCGGATCGGCATCCGATAATTTGAACTTGGAATTACTCCTTATTTCGGACTTGCGAGCGAGTTCTAATTGTATATTTGACCAATTTACGATCCGATTCACCGATTTAGAGTCTAAGTGTTGGAAAATCATAAGTAAGCGTGTTTCGGATTTGAAATAGGTTTGGATTCGATCGGATCGTCATCGAATCGGCATCCGATAATTCAAACTTGGAATTATTCCATATTTCGGACTTGCGAGCATGTTCTAATTAGATATTTGATCAATTTACGATCTGATTCACCGATTTAGAGTCTAAGTGTTGGAAAATCATAAGTTAGCGTGTTTTGGATTTGAAATAGGTTTGGATTCGATCGGATCGTCATCGGATCGGCATCTGATAATTTGAACTTGGAATTATTCCGTATTTCGGACTTGCGAGCGAGTTCTAAATGGATATTTGAATAATTTACGCTCCGATTCACCGATTTAGAGTCTAAGTGTTTGAAAATCATAAGTTAGCGTGTTTCGAATATGAAATAGGTTTGGATTCGATCGGATCGTCATCGGATCGGCATCCGATAATTCGAACTTGGAATTATTCTATATTTCGGACTTGCGAGCGAGCTCTAATTGGATATTTGAATAATTTACGCTTCGATTCACCGATTTAGAGTCTAAGTGTTGGAAAATCATAAGTTAGCGTGTTTCGGATATAAAATAGGTTTGGATTCGATCGGATCGTCATCGGATCGGCATCCGATAATTCGAACTTGGAATTATTCCGTATTTCGGACTTGCGAGTGAGTTCTAAATGGATATTTGAACAATTTACACTCCGATTCACCGATTTAGAGTCTATGTGTTGGAAAATCATAAGTTAGCGTGTTTCGGATATGAAATAGGTTTGGATTCGATCGGATCGTCATCGGATCGGCATCCGACAATTCAAACTTGGAATTCTTCTATATTTTGGACTTGCGAGCGAGTTCTAAATGGAAATTTGAACAATTTACGCTCCGATTCACCGATTTAGAGTCTAAGTGTTTGAAAATCATAAGTTAGCGTGTTTCGAATATGAAATAGGTTTGGATTCGATCGGATCGTTATCGGATCGGCATCCGATAATTCGAACTTGGAATTATTCTATATTTCGGACTTGCGAGCGAGCTCTAATTGGATATTTGAATAATTTACGCTTCGATTCACCGATTTAGAGTCTAAGTGTTGGAAAATCATAAGTTAGCGTGTTTCGGATATAAAATAGGTTTGGATTCGATCGGATCGTCATCGGATCGGCATCCGATAATTCGAACTTGGAATTATTCCGTATTTCGGACTTGCGAGTGAGTTCTAAATGGATATTTGAACAATTTACGCTCCGATTCACCGATTTAGAGTCTATGTGTTGGAAAATCATAAGTTAGCGTGTTTCGGATATGAAATAGGTTTGGATTCGATCGGATCGTCATCGGATCGGCATCCGACAATTCAAACTTGGAATTCTTCTGTATTTTGGACTTGCGAGCGAGTTCTAATTGGATATTTGACCAATTTACGATCTGATTCACCGATTTAGAGTCTAAGTGTTGGAAAATCATAAGTTAGCGTGTTTCGGATTTGAAATAGGTTTGGATTCGATCGGATCATCATCAGATCGGCATCCGATAATTCATACTTGGAATTATTCCATATTTCGGACTTGCGAGCGAGTTCTAATTGGATATTTGAACAATTTACGCTCCGATTCACCGATTTAGAGTCTAAGTGTTGGAAAATCATAAGTTAGCATGTTTCGTGTATAAAATAGGTTTGGACTCGATCGGATCGGCATCGGATCGGCATCCGATAATTCGAACTTGGAATTATTCCATATTTCGGACTTGCGAGCGAGTTCTAATTGGATATTTGAACAATTTACACTCCGATTCACCGATTTAGAGTCCAAGTGTTAGAAAATCATAAGTTAGCGTGTTTCGGATATGAAATAGGTTTGGATTCGATCGGATCGTCATCGGATCGGCATCCGATAATTCGAACATGGAATTATTCCGTATTTCGCACTTGCGAGCGAGTTCTAATTGGATATTTGAACAATTTACGCTCCGATTCACCGATTTAAAGTCTAAGTGTTGGAAAATCATAAGTTTGCGTGTTTCGGATATGAAATAGGTTTGGATTCGATCGGATCGTCATCGGATCGGCATCCGATAATTCGAACTTGGAATTATTCCGTATTTCGGACTTGCGAGCGAGTTCTAATTGGATATTTGACCAATTTACGATCCGATTCACCGATTTAGAGTCTAAGTGTTGGAAAATCATAAGTTAGCGTGTTTCGGATTTGAAATAGGTTTGGATTCGATCGGATCGTCATCGGATCGGCATCCGATAATTCAAACTTGGAATTATTCCGTATTTCGGACTTGCGAGCAAGTTCTAAATGGATATTTGAATAATTTATGCTCCAATTCACCGATTTAGAGTCTAAGTTTTGGAAAATCATAAGTTAGCGTGTTTAGGATATGAAATAGGTTTGGATTCGATCGGATCGTCATCGGATTGGCATCCGATAATTCGAACTTGGAATTATTCCGTATTTCGGACTTGCGAGCGAGTTCTAATTGGATATTTGAACAATTTACGCTCCGATTCACCGATTTACAGTCTAAGTGTTGGAAAATCATAAGTTAGCGTGTTTCGGATATGAAATAGGTTTGGATTCGATCGGATCATCATCGGATCGGCATCCGATAATTCGAACTTGGAATTATTCCGTATTTCGGACTTGTGAGCGAGTTCTAATTGGATATTTGACCAATTTACGATCCGATTCAGCTATTTAGAGTCTAAGTGTTGGAAAATCATAAGTTAGCGTGTTTCGGATTTGAAATAGGTTTGGATTCCATCGGATCGTCATCGGATCGGCTTCCGATAATTCGAACTTGGAATTATTCCGTATTTCATAGTTGTGAGTGAGTTCTAATTGGATATTTGACCAATTTACGATACGTTTCACCGATTTAGAGTCTAAGTGTTGGAAAATCATAAGTTAGCGTGTTTCGGATTTGAAATAAGTTTGGATTCGATCGGATCGTCATCGGATCGACATCCGATAATTCGTACTTGGAATTATTCCATATTTCGGACTTGCGAGCGAGTTCTAATTGGATATTTGAACAATTTATGCTCCGATTCATCGATTTAGAGTCTAAGTGTTGGAAAATCATAAGTTAGCATGTTTCGGATTTGAAATAGGTTTGGATTCGATCGGATCGGCATCCTATAATTCGAACTTGGAATTATTCCGTATTTCGGACTTGCGAGCGAGTTCTAATTGGATATTTGACCAATTTACGATCCGATTCACCGATTTAGAGTCTAAGTGTTGGAAAATCATAAGTTAGCGTGTTTCGGATTTGAAATAGGTTTGGATTCGATCGGATCATCATCGGATCGGCATCCGATAATTCGTACTTGTAATTATTCCATATTTCGGACTTGCGAGCGAGTTCTAAATAGATATTTGAACAATTTACGCTTCGATTCACCGATTTAGAGTCTAAGTGTTGGAAAATCATAAGTTAGCGTGTTTCGGATATGAAATAGGTTTGGATTCGATCGGATCGGCATCCGATAATTCGAACTTGGAATTATTCCGTATTTCGGACTTGCGAGCGAGTTCTAATTGGATATTTGAACAATTTACGTTCCGATTCACCGATTTAGAATCTAAGTGTTGGAAAATCATAAGTGTGATAATATGATCTAAACTCAAATTAGTAAGATTCATATTTTTTACTAATATTATAAAGATTAGTAAGTTCCTGATCATGTGCATGAGCCACCGCTAGACCGGCTTATGAAGTCATTAAGCCGACGCTCCGGTTCCCTGCGAGCTTCTCTTTCCTCATCGAGGGCCTTCTTCTCCACCTCAACCCTCTGCTCAAGGGCCTGCCTCTGCTCTCGCTCCGCCTCAACCCTCTGCTCGAGGGCCTGCCTCTGCTCTCGCTCCGCGTCTAGCGCAGACTGCAACTGAGTGAGAGCACCGTTCTGGGTGTCCCGTGCCCTCAAGCGCATACCCTCTCGTCCAAAGTAGGAGGTGGGCGTGACTCCAACGCCCGTACAGAGGACACAGCCGTGCGTGGCAGGTCTGAGCATAGTATCCATCACTGAGTCGACAGATACTGAGCTGGAGGAGAAGCCGGCCTCGCCCGACGGGGTCACCAGAAGTCGCATCCTCTCCTATATGAAAACAACCAATAATATTCAATGATATTTTATGGCATACGTATAAGAATATATTAACAGTAATTTAATTACTTATCACTTGCGAGGCAATCCTATCGTCCAGAAATGCCCCATCGGTACGCCGCCTCCTAGAGGCCTCAAAAAGGTCAATCCTATTAGGCTCGTGGCCCAAGGACTGTGTTTGTTGGACATATAAAATAAATAGATGAGTTAATATAACATGTATAGAGCTTTAAATAATAACAATGTTTGTATCATTTACCTGCTGCTGGGCAAGCTGGGGCATGGAGGTCCTCCCCTTCACTGGAGCAGGTGTCGTCGAGGCACTTCTATTCTGCTTGCCTTTACGTGAACTCGCCTGTGTCAATCGATTAAATTTTGAAACATCAATACAAATTTTTAGTATAACATTAAAACAAGTACGAATCAACAAAATTATAATTATACCTGAAAGTGAGGGGTGACCCAGTGAGCGACCAAAAACTGTAGAACGTGTAGCGGTGGCGCGTCTCTCGTCCCGGTCGCAGCCTGTACCTCCTCAGCCGGCTGGCCGACCAAGTAACCGTAGAGCTGGTAGAGCTCGTGACGGTAATCCCTATACCGCTCACCCATCATCTTCCATAAGTCCTCCCGATGGGTGTCGGTTTCCATGTTCTCCCATTTAAATTTCTCCTGTAAAATCAATTTAGAAACAAGTCATTTTATCAAATCAAATTATAAAGAAGTACGATATTATTCTAAAATGCTTTAATGAAACTAACGTACCAAAAACTGCTGATACATCCTCTCCTTATAGGATGCATCAATGTTCTTCCACCCCCTTAACCCCACAATCGAGGCATTCCTCTCCTTCCGTACTATAATACCGACCCACGTGGCGGCGTCAGAAGCATGCTCGCCCACAAAGGTCCTACCGCTCTACTGTAGGGAAAGCAACTCGCGTAAGGTCGACAAGCACCGGGCCGTCGTCATACCCCGGTCGCCTATGTGCTTGGTGATCCTCGACCCTACAAATAAAATATACATCAGTACTGAAGAAGTATTTACAACATGTATAAAACTTTAGATCTAAACATTACCTATGGGCGTAGACGCTGTAGCCGAGTGCTAAGCACTGCTCGAAGATCCGGAGGCTGCGACCACATCAGGAGCTGGTGTGGAGAGAGGAACAGCACTACCAGATTAGGACGGCTCAGTCTCGGACCCTAGGGTGGCAGCCGGAGCGCTCCGAGCTATCCCACCCCTGCCTCTACGAACCCTCGATCGTGATGCCATCTGAAATAGTTTAATTTACATATGAAACAGTAAGATTTACATATAAAACAATATGAAACAATTTGATTTACATATGAAACAGTATGATTTATGAAATAATATGAAACATTTTGATTTATATATGAAATGATATGATTTACATATGAAACCGTTTGATTTACATATGAAACAGTTTGATTTACATACGGTTTAGTCATTTTCTGTCTCATCTCTATCACTCTCATCGCATCCCTCTTCTATCATTTGATCTGCATTCGCTGTCCAGTTTATATTGTCGATATCTTCATTTTTGTCGTGCACTGCGTCGACAATGATTATCTCATCATTCTGGTATACATCCAAATCATCATCGACGACCCCCGCATCCTTGTCTCCCATGTCATAAAAATCTCTGGGTGGTGACCTGACTATAATTTGCCAACCTGGAGAGGTATTATCCGGTGCATAAAATATATGTTCCGCTTGAGAGGAAAGAATGAATGGATCTTGATATTGGGTATTCAATCTCTTGCTAGTGTTGATGCTGATAAAACCGTATTTATCGATATTATAACCAGTCCCACGATTATTAACATCATACCAATCGCATTTGAATAATACGATCCGATTTTGGCCAAGGAATTTAATCTCAAGAATCTCGTTAAGGACACCGTAGAAGTCGATATTTCCTAATTCTTCTTGCTCACCATTGACGACAACCCCACTATTTTGGGTTCTTTGTGATTTTTCACTATATTTCGTCTGAAATCTATAACCGTTCATGATATAACCATCGTACGATATTACGTCTTGCAAAGGACTACAAGATAAGCGCCAGAGATCCTCATTCATCAGCGGATCATGGTTATCGTGCAGCTCTTGTGCCTATAATAACCACATGACATTCATGATATGAACACATAATTATTGTTCAGTAATGGATGTCAATAAAATTCAGTAATGATGTGGATACTTATGTGTTTCTCGAACCACGATGGGAATTCACGATCATGAATTTATAGAGCATTTCGAGTACCCCGATTATTAATGATGGCTTTATGCTTCCTGTTTTATAGGTTATGAATTAGATTATAATTAGCACATATACTTAATGAATGGACTGAAAGAATGAGTAAATGATCGTAAAATACTTACTCAATGAATGGCCACACTTCATCACATTGGCGCAACACATACATATGTGCCTGTTGAATCTCATCTACACACAATCGACGGATTTTGCCTCCTCCTACAGATCTATCCATTTCGGCAAATATAAACAGACCCCCATCGAAGTCTATTGGACCACCGTCATAGTTCCGCTCAAGTTGATTGAATCGTGTGTCTATATCATATAGGTATCTTGAGCAGAATGTTAGATATTCTTCTGCTAGGTATCCTTCAGTAATTGATCCCTCCGGACGACTTTTATTACGAACATATGATTTCAATGTTCGCAAGTACCTAATTTAAGAAAAAAATATTTGGATAAGTATATCAAGAACGATCAAATACATTATGCGAATGAGACGAGACGATTACCTCTCAATAAAATACATCCAGCGGTAATGAACTGGGCCGCCGAGTTTGGCCTCATTTACCAAGTGAACGGTCAAATGCACCATGACATCAAAGAAGGAAGGTGGAAATATCATCTCTAGCTTGCACAATGTGATCGCAATATCCCTCTCCATCTGATCAAGTTGGTCCACTCTAAGTACCTTCGAGCACAACTGTCTGAAAAAAGTGCTGAGCTCAATTAACGGACCGGACACCTGTTCGGTTAAATTCCCATGTATAGCAAGAGATAACAATCGCTGCATAAGAACATGACAATCATGGCTCTTTAATCCAGACAACTTTCGGCCGTTCTCTTGCACGCATCGTGCGATATTCGAAAAATAACCGTTTGGCATTTTCACAGACCGTAGGAATGCATATAAGGCTGCCTTTTGCTGTGAGCTCATGGTGTAGCATGCAACTGGTAACACATACTTATCCCCAATCTCTTGGGGATGAAGTGATTTTCGGATGCCCAACTCTTTAAGATCGAGACGAGATTTAAGATTATCCTTCGTCTTACCGTCTAGATTCAGCAGTGTTCCTATAATGTTGCCACACATATTTTTCTCGATATGCATGGCATCCAAGTTATGCCGCAAGAGTAGGCTGCTCCAGTACGATAGTTTAAATAAAATACTCTTCTTCTTCCAGTTATGCTCATGCGTAGAATCTTCATACGTTCTCTTCTTTTTATCTTTCCCAAGTGCCACGGTATCAAGTTGATCCAATTCGCACAAGACTTCTACCCCCGAAAGCTGCTTCGGGGCCTTTGCAAGTTCCTTCTTGCCGTTGGACGCTCTTTTGTTCTGCCTCCACTTATGGCCGTCAATAAGGAATCTTCGATGGCCCATATAACAGAACTTGCCTCCGTTCTTCAACCGTAATGAATCTGTCTCCTTATTGCATGTAGGGCACGCCAATTTTCCTTTAGTACTCCACCCGGATAAGTTAGCATATGTAGAAAAATCATTGATCGTCCATAGAAGTGCCGCATGCATCCGAAAATTCTGGCGCAACGAGACATCATACGTATCGGCCCCAACTTCCCATAACTCGTTCAACTCCTCAATCAACGGATGCAAGTAAATGTTAATATCATCACCAGGCGACCTGGTCCGGGAATGAGCAAGGAGAGCATTGTGTATGGCTTTTTTAAGCACATCCAGGGAGGCAAATTATATGGAACTAGGACAACTGGCCAAATACTGTATGACACACTCATATTCCCAAAGGGATTGAAGCCATCGCTAGCAAGCCCTAACCTGACGTTGCGAACTTCACATGCGAATTCAGGATAGGTATGATCAAAATCTTTCCACGTCAGAGAGTCGGCCGGATGTCTCATAATCCCATCATCTGTACGTTCTCGTGCATGCCATCTCATGTGCTCAGCAGTCTTCGATGACATAAACAACCTCTGAAGCCTGTCCCTAAGCAGGAAGTATAGGAGAACCTTTGTAGATATATTTTTCTTCCTTCGATTGGTACTAGACTCGGTATCCGTCTCTTTATATCTCGTTGCTCCGCATATGTGGCATGACCGTGCATGTTCGTACTCTTTCCGGTACAACATACAATCGTTCATGCATGCATCAATTTTCTCATAACCCAGACCGAGATCTTTAATTGTCTTCTTCGCCTCGTAGAATGATTTCGGTACTATCTCATCCATAGGAAAAGCCTCTTTCAGCAACTCTACCAATATATTAAATGACTTATTACTCCAACCATTGAGGTACTTCAAATGAAGAAGCTTTACAGTGAAAGAGAGTTTTGAAAACTTCTCACACCCCGGGTATAGAGGTTGTTCGGCATCTTTAAGCAATCTGTAGAACTTGTCCGCTTCAATATTGGGCTGATCACCTGACGGTGTTTCCGTGCCTAGTTCACCTTGCAAATCATGTATCATACCCTGCATGTCATCATCATCGTCTATATTAATATTATCATCAGTGATCACTGTGTTTGCAGTTTCACCGTGAGCTGCCATGGGGACTGCATCTAGCTCCTTACCATTCGAGAACCAACGGGTATAGCTAATGTCAATGCCACGCATTACCAGATCAACCTCACATTCCTCTCGAACCTTTCTAGTCACCCTTTCGCAGTCTATACAGGGACACACAATTTTTCCATCAAGCGGTTCAA
Source organism: Chamaelirium japonicum (assembly GCA_947650365.1). Classification (NCBI taxonomy): domain Eukaryota; kingdom Viridiplantae; phylum Streptophyta; class Magnoliopsida; order Liliales; family Melanthiaceae; genus Chamaelirium; species Chamaelirium japonicum. The sequence goes on along the minus strand of OX393558.1, from coordinate 873,975 downwards.
GACGCTCAAATACAAAATCCAAAAATTTCCTGACTCCTTCTCTGTACTCTTAGCTCATGCGATTCGAATTACGCATCCAACTCTTATCGATCGAAGACATCTTCGTCTATCTGGCTATACAACACCTGAAGTAATTTCAAACAATGTTATAAGACTCCGGACAAATTCGGTTTCGGTTCCTGGGTAGGTGGAGAATTAAATAGATGGGGTAATACTGAAATTAACAAATGGAGGCAACATAATTTGAAACTAGGACCTCGCAGAAACCAAAACTCTGATATCACGTAACCATCTTAAGCTTTTGGGTAAGATAGTTATCTAACATCTAGCTAGGCATTCCCTGTGACCATGACCTAACTGTCGAGCTGCTAACTATGCTCATGAGTCGTCGATAGCTTAATTAAGACCACTTACGTACAAACCCAGTTAGCCATATGCGTTTGGGACATATCTACCCGTGCCTAGAGGCCACGCCTATGCACGTAAGGCCACGTTTAGACACGCCTAGGCTCCTAAGCTCCCTCCGGGAGCCTAGCCTTGCCCTGACGCCTTGACAACTATGATGTAATCTATGTTTTGGAATACACATTGTACTATGATCAGGCACACGAAAAATACTTCAAATTATACATATCAAGGTGTCTTATACATGTGGTCAAAATATGAGCAGATTATATATTAAATGCTCCTAAAATTAGTGAAGCTTATAGCTTCTATCAAACCCAAGTGTCTGAAAAGAATACGTCAAACTTGTAAAGGTATCCGTATATCATATAGTGACCACCTATAACGCCACCATCCAACGTGTCAATCTCTGATCAAAGTAATAGACTACAAATCGCAGTTTTCAGTTTGCAAATGCCAAGAATGTAAAGAAACCTAGTAGGAGGATCACTATACAACCTATATTAAACATCTTTTATCTGATCCAATTCTTTGGAGGTGAAGATAATAATAACTTAGAGGTTCATATGTATTGTGGAGGCATGGATCCAAATTGCATTCATCGCATGTGTTCCTCTAATCCCAAAACCCACGTGTTGAGAGAGGGAGGAGGAGGAGGAGGAGCTCACCGGGGGGAGGAGGAAGAGGAGGATCTCACCGGAGCCCACAAGGAGGAGGAGGAGCTCGCCGCCGGTCGATCGGTCGGTCGTAGGGACGCGAGGGATGCCGGGGAGGGGGGAGGCCGGGGAGGGGGGGAGGGAGGCCGGGGAGGGGGGGAGATTTAGAGAGAGAGAGAGAGGGGGGGCGGGGAGAGGTTTAGATCCAAACTGAACAGAAGGGGATCGCTAAAATGTGATATATCGTAGGGTTTTTACCGACGGAAATTTTTACTTCCGTCGGTAAAACTTACCTTTTTATCGACGGCACAATAATATCCGTCGGTAAAAACCAACGACGAAACTCAGGGTTCCATTTTTTCCAGAGACTCAGTTTTTACCCTAAGTTTCGTCGTGACCTTTTTACCAACAGACATATAATTTTCGTCGGTATAATGGCTTTATATCGATGGACAAATAACGTCCGTCGGTAATATGTCACGACGAAACTCAGGGTTTCATTTTATCCAGAGACCTGGTTTTTACCCTAAGTTTCGTCGTGGCATATTACCAACGAACGTTATTTGTCTGTCGGTATAAAGCCATTATGCCGACAGAAATTATATGTCCGTCGATAAAAAGTGATACTTGTTACCGACGGAAATATGTCCGTCGGTATAAAGTAACGTCGTGAATTTATACCGACAGACATTATTTTTCTGTCGGTATAAACTCATTGTACCGACGGAAATATATGTTCCGTCGGTATAAAACATTGTACCGACGGATTATATATGACCGTCGGTAATAAATGTGCAAAAAAAATTTAAAAAATCAAAGTTATAATACCGACGGAAATTATTGTCACCGTCGGTAAAAAGTATATTATTACCGACGGAAATGAAAATGTCCGTCGGTAAAGAACCTATTTCTTGTAGTGAATGCCTCACAGGAAGATTAGCTGCTCTCAACCGATTTATCTCTAAATCTTCCGACAAGTGCAAGAAAGCCTTCCAGAATGTCAAGTATTATTTTGCCCGGGCTCCTATCCTAACGGCTCCATTGCCGAAAGAAGACCTCTGGCTCTATCTCGCTGTCACCGATCAAGCCATTTTTCTGATCAGCATAAGAGAAGGCATTGAGTGCCCTATCTATTACATCAGCCATACCCTTTTCCCGGCAAAAACTCGTTACTTGAAGATAGAGAAAGTCACGTTGGCTTTGCTTACGGCATCGAGAAGACTCTGACCTTACTTTGTCTCCAATCCGATTACTGTCGTCTTAGAGCATCCACTCAAAGACATCCTTGACAAGGCAAGACGAGCTGGTCAAATGACTAATGGGTAATCGAGATAAGCTCCCTTGGCATCCAGTTTGAACCTCGAGTTTCCGTCATGGGGCAAGCAATTGCAGACTTTCTTGCCGACTTCCTCGCTGAAGATCCGATCACTTTAGAGAATGACATCGAGATGCACCTCGAGAATAGTAAAGAACCACTCTTCAATTCCAGTCCGAAGACCACCAATCCGAACCCTAAGGTTCCCACAACTTTGTCAAATAGATGGAAGCTCTATATTGATGGGGCCTCAAGCGCAATTGGTTCAGGAATTGGGATAGTCCTGATATCCCCCGAACTCGATCATCTCCAAAAGACTACTCTTCTTGGATTCAATGCTATCAACAACGAAGCTGAGTATGAAGCACTCATTTTTGGATTAGAGATGGTCGAAACCCTAGGGGTGGACCGCCTTACATTTTATAGCGACTCCTAGCTAATAATCAGGCGGATCAACGGAGTCTACGAAGCACGAGGAGAGACGATGCAACATTATCTGGCTCTGGTGCTGCAACACAAGCTACTATTCCTGGATATTGAATTCGTTCAAATTTCAAGAGCCGAAAATCGAGAAGCCGATGCTCTAGCCAACGCTGCTTCAGTGCTTGGAGACTCCCTCAGAGAAAGCCAAATTCAAATCGATATCAAGAGTCGCCCAAAACGGCCATCGAATAACAAATCGTTGCCATGACTAAAGATTCTGGGGGTTGGAGACAGCCAACTTTCCCTCTTGTCTTGGCAGATGCATCGACAGATTGGAGGCAGTCATTCTTCGGCTTCTTCAAACTAGGAAAAATGACGAAAGATCTGATTCAAGCTAAGACACTTTGAAGAAAGCTTCCATTCTACAGCCTCCGAGAAAAAGATCTCTACTTCAAATCACATGGAGGGACACTTCTCAAATATGTTGGTCCTGGGCAAACGGAAGAGATCCTAGCCGAAATCCATTTCGAAGCTTGTGGCAATCACTTTGGCGGAAGATCCCTCGAAGCCAAAGTCAAACTTCAAGGCTATTACTAGCCAACCATGGTGAAAGACGCAAGGCGGTTCATTCAAAGATGTGATCCTTGCCAAAGATATGCTAGAGCGATCCATCTTCCGGCAAACGAACTACACCCCTTAACAAGTCCCTAGCCTTTCCATCAAGTGGGTTGAGGCTGTGCCACTCTTTCGAGAAACAGATAATGAGGTTATCAAATTCATCAGGCACAACATCTTCTCCAGATTTGGTATACCTTAAGTTCTTATCACCAACAACGGAGCTCAATTCGATTCAGATATATTTTGGGTGTTCTGCCTGAACTATGGAATCAAGCTTTTCCAACTCTACTCCGAGGTATCCGCAATGCAACGGACAAACCAAAGCTTCTAACAGAGTAATCTTTGGTCTGCTCAAAAAGAAGATGGGAAACAAGAAGGGGTATTGGGAGAAAGTCCTACCAGAGGTCCTATGGGGCTATCAGACCACTCCGCGATGATCGACTTGATTTTTGCCTTTCCGCCTAACTTACGGGTCAGAAGTGATTCTTCCAACCAAGACTCTCTCCCCAACTGTGAAGACTAAAGCGATCGAAGAAGGAATAAACGACGAGCTCCATATCGATGATCTTGACTTCTCAGAAGAGCTACATAACCAGAAAGCTGTTCGTGTCGCAAACTATCAACAGAAGATCAAGCAGGCCTACGATCAAAAAGTTAAAAGAAGACAGTTCCAAATTAGAGATCTAGTCCTTAGAGCTGTCTTTTCTAACATAAGTGAACGCGACAGCAGAAAACTAGCTCCCAACTGGGAAGAACCTTATTTCATCGAGTCGGTTGGAGGCAAAGGATCCTATCGCCTAATCTAGCTTGAAGGAGATAGGCCACCAAGAGCATGAAATGCCAAGTATCTCAAAATATTCTATTTCTGGTGTAAATCATATTTTGAATGAATGTTTGTTTCAATTTCAATCTTGTCCATTTCAATTCTATAAACTAACTTAATAACATATAGTTTCAGTGTTGTGAGACAGCACAACACTTAACTGACTAATCGACTAATGGTTTGGGTATTTGTGTTGCGACACAACCCCGGCCTTACAGGCAGAAATATATAGTTTAAGTGTTATGAGACAGCACAACTTTTAACTGACTAATCGACTAATAGTTTGGGTGCTTGTGTTGCGACACAACCCCTTACAGGCAGAAATATATAGTTCAAGTGTTGTGAGACAACACAATACTTAACTGACTAAACGACTACTGGTTTGGGTGTTTGTGTTGCGATACAATCCCTTACACTCTCAACCACTCGATACAAATTAGTAACATTCCATTCAGAACATTCAGCAAAGAGATAGAGAATTCATTCAAAAAGAGAAGTATTTTATTCCAAACAAAGATGCAAGTAAAACGTTAAGATACATCAAGGCTTCTCGATACCGGATGCCCTAGATCTATCTCCATGAGCCTTGCTGACGATCGACGCCTTTGAAGACTGGGCGCCTCCGCCATGAACCAGTCTGAGGGCTTCCACGGCCTTTCCAGCTGTTGATTTGAAGCTTGCCAAATCAACGCTAAGCTGTTCAGTCTCCAGCACGTGGGCCTCCTCCTTGGCTGCAAGCTCCGCCTTTAGCTTCTTATTCTTCTCAAGACGTTGGAAGGCGAGATTCTACACCTTGAAGAACCTGTTCTTGAGGTCGTTATGCTCCTTGTTCAAGCTCGCATACGAAGCCTCCAGGTTCTTCCTCATGTACTCCTTATTGTGAGCAGACTGCTGACTCGAGGATAAAACTGCAGATAGCTTCTCCTTCTCATCATTGGCCTCCTACAAGAGGGCATTTAGGTGCATGATCTCAGTGGAAGCCTCCCGTTCACCAGCTTTCTTGAATAACCAGCTGTTCAGTTTTAGCACGGCAGATATCTGTATAACACCAAAAACAAGTTAGACCAGAGGAAAATAGTACAACTCAAGACAGAGATTGAAGCTACTCGCTATCACTTCAAGCCTGGTGGAGGCTTCTTCGAGGTTAGCGTCGGGAAGATTGCAGAGCTTCCTCAACGCGTTTGTTGGGTGGCTGATGTCACCTCGCCCAACTCCCGTAGCACTGCCTGCGGACTACCAGGAGCACCTGTAAACAAGAAATTTAAAGTTATGACATATCCAATATTCAATCGAGACAGAAAAGGCTAAGGGATGGAACTTACTCCTACTAGCAGGGCCTCCGTGTTGGGGTTGGGTAGGCCCCTTCCCACGATCACTTTCTTTCCCCTTGGGGGTAAGGGTCTTCACTGCAGGGATTGGGATAGGGGCCTGCTCAGGCACCTTCTCCTGCCCCTCATCCCCCTTTGGCTCGAGAGGAGGGACTTTGGGAGGAGACGAATCTCCCCCCTCGCCGCGAACACCTCCTGCCCCCCGAAAGGACGACATCAAGGTAGTGACTTCTGCTGCCACCTTGGCTGCATCATCTCGTGGCGCCAGCCTTGGCCTCTCAACATCGGTTGCTCCACTTGCAGAAGCCTGCGAAGCCTTACCTTGACGAAGGCCTTCGGGCGGCACCTGTGTGATCTACGTCGGGTCGTAGACCACGTCGCTCCCCGAATATTTGACCCTGATGCGCGTGTGGTGCTTCAGGGTCTCAAAGTGATAGATGATCGACACTTTCTTGCCATCATCTATCGTATCGATATCATCCTCCATTCGATGGGCCTTAGCCTCATCGATTGGAGGGACTTGGGCAGCTCCAGGCAGGGTAGGAGGTACATCTTCCCGGCCCTTTGCCCCATCTTCTTCACCTCCTTTTCCTTCTTCTTCCACACTCTCTTCCTCTTCTTCTTCTTCTTCTTCCTTTTTTTCTTCTTCTTCCTTCTTTTCCTCCTCTTTCTTCTTCTCCTCCTCCTCCTTCACCACCTTCTCCTCCTTCATCACCCTCCTCTTCTTGACTTAGCCTCTCTTGGTCACAACCAGCCTCTCCTCGCTGGGCACGACACACTTCCTATTGCCATATGCTTTCTTCTCAACCCGCATAAATCGCACGATCCTTTCGGTGTTGAGGTCCTCCTCATAATCGGAGTACAAAGTGTCATTATCTTCATACCTCACCCGCAGGCGATGCATCAGATTGGCGTTGCCGTGGCGGACTGGGTAGTTCGAAAACTGCTTCCATGACCTTGTCCCGCATGTCAGCTCCAGGAACAAGTTGTCGATCGCTCCAATGTGATCGGAAGGCCAGCACCGATCGCCTCCCGGCCCATACCTCTCGACCTCCTTGTGCACTTGGCTTCGAGGAGTCTCGGGCAGAGGGAAAGGAGTCCACGCACCAGACACGGAGATGGGCCAGTCAGTGTAGAGCTTATCGGAGGGGACTGTATCGGTGATGGGGCGGAAGGCAGAAACGCCATGCAGGTTGAAGAAGGGGCTATCTTTCCTCGATACCCACGTATAGTGGTAGAAGAAATACCCCAACTCGATCTGGGCTTGCTCGCCCTCGGGGATGCTGGAGTAGCAGGCTCTAAGCTTCTCCTGGTGATCAGACTCCACCCGGTAAAAAACGTAGATTATCCTCCACGCGTTTTCTGTCAGATGTCCGGGGCAAAGCCCAGACGTATTCAGCAATCGTGCCGCGAACGGCAGAAAAGGCAGACGCAGCCCACAATTGAGCTGCTCGATCGTCACAATGGTGCCCATAATCTTCTCCTTGCTGGCCACCTCCGTGTAGACAGATCGCTTGTCGATGCCAAAGGCACCTTGCACTCTGGCGAGGGCTGGGCGATGGACACCTTCAATGAAGAATAAGAGCAGCTTCTCCCTTTTTGCCCTCTTCACATCGGTGACCTTCTTGCTGATGCCATACTCGAAGACAGCTTCCTCGGACAGCGGCGTCATTAGCTCTAGAATGAATCCGGCTTTGAGGATGAGCTTAGGCTTAGAAGGCGCAGAGGTAAATCCCACGCCAATATGCCTTTTTCCCAGGACACCAAGGCTGCCTTGGCCCTTGCCTTTGCCTGCAATCTTGGGCGACGACGGCTCAGCAGTAGCCTTTTCCTTCTTCGATTGCCTCATCTTCGGGGGAACGATGTTCTTGGTGCAGCTAGTAGATGCCATTGCAACCGAATGGGGAGAACGAAAGAAGCAGAAAGTAAAGGATCCGGGAGCAAAAGTAGAAGACTGAAAAAATTTTGATAGCGCGAGTGAAAAATGAACTATGGGACAAGATTTATAAGTTCCAAAAATTTTGGCGGGATATCCTATGTGACACATGGCGCCACTAGACTGGCTGACAGGCGAAGCGTCGGACCAGGCGAAGCATCGGACCAGGCAAAGCGTCGGGCCAGGCAAAGCATCGAGCCAGGCGAAGCGTCGAGCCAGATGAAATGTCGTACCAGACAAACTCCAACAAAAGACTTCGCCCGATTGGCAGGTAGACGATTGGGCGATTTTCCAAAGGATCGGGCAAAAAACTTGGTTTTTTGCCCGATCCCCCAAAGTCCCATCCATTGAAATTGACCGATCGGATAATTTTGACCGATGGCCCAAAAGACTTCGCCCAATCGACAGGCAGACGATCGGGCGATTTTCCATAGGATCAGGCAAAAAACTTGGTTTTTTGCACGATAGCCCAAAGTTCCACCGTTTGGAATTGACCGATCGGGCAATTTTGACCAATCGGACAATTTTGACCGATTGCCAAAAAGACTTCGCCCAATCGACAGACAGACGATTGGGCGATTTTCCAAAGGATCGGGTAAAAAAATTGGTTTTTTGCCCGATAGCCCAAAGTTCCACCTGTTTAAATTGACTGATTGGGCAATTTTAACCGTTCGGACAATTTTGATCGATGGCCCAAAAGACTTCGCCCGATCGACATGTAGACGATCGGGCGTTTTTCCAAAGGATCGAGCAAAAAACTTGGTTTTTGCCCGATGACCCAAAGTTCCATAGGTTGAAATTGACCGATCGGGCAATTTTGACCGATCGGACAAATTTGACCGATGGCCCAAAAGACTTCGCCTGATCGATAGGCTGACGATCGGGCGATTTTCCAAAGGATCGGGCAAAAAAATTAGTTTTTTTCCCCGATAGTCCAAAGTTCCACCGGTTGAAATTGACCGATCGGGCAATTTTGACCGATCGGACAATTTTGACCGATTGCTCAGAAGACTTCACCCAATTGACAGGTAGACAATCGGGCGATTTTCCAAAGGATCGGGCAAAAAACTTAGTTTTTTGCCCGATAGCCCAAAGTTCCACTTGTTGAAATTGACCGATTAGGCAATTTTGACCGATTGCCCAAAAGACTTCGCCCGATCGACAGGCAGACGATCGAGCGATTTTCCAAAGGATCGGGCAAAAAACTTATTTTTTTGCCCGGTAGCCCAAAGTCCCACCGGTTGAAATTGATTGATTGGGCAATGTTGACTGATCGGACAATTTTGATCGATGACCCAAAATACTTCGCCCAATAGATAGGCAGACGATCGGACGATTTTCCAAAGGATCAGGCAAAAATCTTAGTTTTTGCCCAATCCCCCAAAGTTCCACCGGTTGAAATTGATTGATTAGGCAATTTTGACCGATCGGACAATTTTGACCGATGGCCCAAAGACTTCGCCTGATCGACAAGCAGACGATCAGATGATTTTTCCAAAGGATCGGGCAAAAAACTTGGTTTTTTGACCGATTCCGTAAAGTTCCACCGGTTGAAATTGACCGATCAGACAATTTTGACCGATCGGGCAATTTTGACCGATGGCCCAAAAGACTTCGCCCGATCGACAAGCAGACGATCGGGCGATTTTCCAAAGGATCGAGCAAAAAACTTAGTTTTTTGCCCGATCCCCTAGAGTTCCACCGGTTGGAATTGACCGATCGGACAATTTTGACCGATGGCCCTAATGTCCTCGTCCGATTGAACGACAAACGATTGGGCATTTTTCCAAAGGATCAGACAAAAAACGTCCTCTTTTGCCCGATCGCCTCGAACTCCACCGGTTGAAATTGATCGATCGGACAAATTTGACCGATCGGATGAATTTATCCGAACAAATAAGTTGGCAGTCAGTGCCTTATCAACCGGTATTGCTTAAGAAGAACTCTATGACACTAACTCATTGCAGGGGGTTTGAATTTTGCACCTGAATTCCAAGTCATCTAGATCGGCTTCTAGTTAACTTGGAGGGGGTAACTGTGGGTGCAAATTTAGACCAATGCCCAGCTACAGCGAGACCCACCAGCCCTACCTAGGGTGTCCACAGAGACTACAGTGGGATCCACCAGTCCTACCTGGGGGGTCCGCAGAGATGACAGCGGGACCCACCAGCCACCATCTAGGTCCAGACGATAGCTGTGGAAACCGTCTTCTACCCCGGTTTCTGTTCCAAAACTCTATAAATAGCAGACACCACAACTATAACAACATCGAATCTTTGATTTCTGAATCAGACTTTCAAAAAACCCAGAGCTCTGACACCTTAGCCCCTCGATCTGCTTTTCGATGAGATCGGTGATACTCGGCCTGTCGAGATCACTTTAAGTAAAGTGTTAGTGAATTCAGGTTGCACCTTATAGCACAAAGACGTAGGCTTCGGCTGAACTCCGAGATCATATCTTGTGTCAATATGTTCTTTCTCTCTTTTCTAATTCAAAGTTAGTACTCGAAGACATCGATCTCCGAACCTGCAGACTAGACAAACGTTCAATCAGACATTCAACTCGACTTGATTGACTGGTTAGGCGGAGTCTTCGGTTCGGCACGTAGATCATCCCCCACAAGGCTTCCGAAGATTTCAACTCCTAGCCACCTCTAACAGCCAAGCGAACCTAATCCAATGTCACTGGAGTTTACTGATAGTGGTTGACTCCACAGTGACCAGAAAACCTATAGGCATGTGGATTAAGAGATATAGCTTAGGTTTACCTAAGCGGTTCATTTCTTAGTCTTTTATTGGAGGAAAACCTAGTTTGACTAGGATTCCTTAGTGGGACCCACCTAGTGGGCCCCAGGGAAGCCTGTTAATCTGGCCCTTTCGAGCCTGGTCCGACCCTCCAAAGCCCTCTAAAGCCCTGCTAGGCCCTGCCTGGCCCTATGCTTGTTAGGCTACCAAGAAACTGCATCCCCCCCTCTCCCCTTGTGGAGTTTGGCCAAAAGAGAGAAATGAGAAGAGAGAGAGAGAGAGAGAAGAAAAAGAAGAAGTGAAGGAAGAAAGTTTTCCTCCCTTTAGACTTTCATAACTTTGGATTCATTCGTCTTCATCAGGTGTCTTTGCGAGGATCTTGAAGAAGGATAGGACTCTCACAAGTCCACCATCGTAGCTCGCGTGTGTGGGATTCACGTTGAATCAAGAACGTTGCGAGATCAAGGATCGGACTTCATAATTCATCGTCTTCAACAACGATCTACAACCTTAGGTATCTAAAAGGTAACCACCTCATAATCCTTAACTATGGTGGATGCATATTAATTAGATTAATTTTTTTGACTATAAGAAGTTATAATTAATTGTTATCTAACTATTGTGTGAATTTGGATTTGATTCGATGCGAAAATTTTCGTATGCCGACTTTTCACCGGAAAGTCAGAACCCTAATTCTAAGGCCAACTTTCACATGGCCAAAATCGCTTCCGCCAAGCGCTCAGACCCCAACACTTTCATCGGCAACAATTTTTGCCCTCAAATATGCGAACCAAACAATCAGACATCAAAATTCAATTCCATTTTTGCAGAACTACCCTCAATTCTACGAGCCAAATGACCCTTGATAGCAATAAGGGACGTAGCAATGACCTGGTCAAACGGTCATGGCCAAAAGACCACATGAACACTCATGAGGTACATAGTGGTGATCTCTATCATTATTTTGGAGAGAAAAGGAGCAGTCTAATGGTGCATAAAAAGATATGGGTGACATGCATGATCGTGGCTAGGTGTGAAGTTTAGGTCACACGGCTCCCAACTCTTCATTGAACGATCCATATACATCACTGAGCATCTAGAGAAAAAAGTAAGCGGGAGCACAATTATTTTATTCCAAAACTTAGAGCTCTTCAACGGACTCCTTGGGATTTCTTCATTCCTTGTTTTATCAAAGGAAATAGATCGAGAAAGCAATCAAAAGGGGGCTCCACCAAATTCCTCTTTTTTGATATTTTCCTACTCTTTTCCCTAAGGTTGGTGAGTGAAGTAGAGAAACCTAAGAGTAGTGGGTCCTAGTTTACATTTAATGAAAACCTATTTACTTTCTTAAATTTCAAAACAGACCTTGTAAAGATTGCTTTTATGGGTCTTGATTTGATCATTTTTATACAAAAATATGAAGAGATTGAAGAACCCATTGGGGTGTTCTTTCACTCCTAGACTATGCGGTAATTATAACCTTTGAAGAATAGGAAAGAATCGTAGGAGCCTAGTGATCGCCGTAGGAGACCCCTTGGTGCTATAAATTTAGAAATTTTTCAGTCTCTGTACTGCCGCTTTCAAACTTCTTTGTAATTGATGTGTAACAAACCCTTGGACTGATGTACCATGTCAGCACTCAAGTGTTGTCGCAGTCTGACGCAAGACACAGCTGAGAGTTGCTCCGCTCCGACAGTTTAGCTCAAGGAATCAAAGATTAGGTCACGTATTTGAAGCCCATGACAAAAGATAAAACCATATACACCACATTATTGGATAAAATAAGTATAAAATATCCACAAGGATTCTTTTTATTTTTTCTCTGGTTAAAACTGAATCTTTCTATAATCAATATTCGGCTCGGCAACGGACTCTAACAACTGATATGGCAATTTATGATTGGATCATATCCACTTTATTATGTGCTTAATTTTTTTTTTTTTTTTTTTTCTGTCGGTCGGCTCGGCATGCATCAGGGCCGCACGATAACTGACGACCCAGTCAGCCGTGTGCGACTATGATGTACGTCAGGCCCACCGACCGGGACTGACCGAATGGAGGAGATTTGAACTTACCAGTGCTGATCTACCACCACATAACGAGTCCAAGATCTCCTCCCGTCGATTGGCGCTGGTTGGTGGGCCCAGCGCGCAACACAACCGCACAACGACTTGCAACCTAAAAGTTAATGGCACTCTAACGACCATCATGTGCGGCTATGATGCATGCCGACCCGGGCCTACCAACGGAGGAGATCTGAACTCATACGTAACCTATCATGTGGGGACAACATTACCACTATAAAATTAATTTTTTTTAATAAAATAATTATTTCTTACTGGTGGTATATGGTCCAATCATTGATAGCCACATCAGTTTTTGAAGAAATTGTTCATCTTTTATTTGAAAATGATCATACCTCCCATCCGTATTCATATTTATTCCAACCTCCCGTGTAACCTTTCACCATCAGTGAGGGCCCCTCCATGGGACGAGCGGGTACGTGGTTGGTGGGATATCAAAACATTGATGCCACTAAATATCCAAGAAAATACCCCCAGCCCCCACCCCCACCCCCACCCCCACCCCAATCAATATTCATCACTTCCCCTTATGATTAAGAGAATTTTTTTTGCATAAAGCCCCCATGTAAGCTAGGTCTAATGCATGCTAATTCCTAGAAACTTTTTATTTGAATATGGATCCCTGAAAACTAGATTATATGCGCATGTCAACACCTAAGATTAATTGATGTCTATTTGGGGGATATTCTAGGCATATTCATGACTAACTATCACCTAGCATTATCGGATAGACTTTCAGGATGGTTTGCCTTTAATCCGAGACCCAAAACGATCATTTTACGTTCAACATCATTAAACCCAACCTCAACTGCTCTCCATATATCTTAATTTTGGGGTTTCATGTAATTCCTAGGTCTAGAGTTTATCTCATAGCCTATAAATTGTAGATTTAGGGTTAGGTTTAGATTCGATTTGGCGGCAATAAGCAGATTAGTCGAGAAACTACGACGATAAATGTTTGATTAGATTTAACAAAAACGGTGGCATTCAAGTGAAATTTTAAAATACTATGGAGGATATTTTTATCCACATCATTTGTTTGTCCCTTAGCTAAATCCTATGTCGGGGACCGTTCACTAACCCCCTAGACTTTAACCATGATCTACCTTTAATCCGAGGTAAAAAATGATCATTATACGCTCAACATCATTAAACCCAACCACATTTGCTCTCCATTTATCCTAATTTTAGGGTTTCATGTGATTTTTTTGACCTAACTTTTTTTTTTCAGGGTATAAAATCGTGCAAGGAGAATCATCCTATGAAAGCAGTTGTTAAAACACAGATATGTCTGGAATATTCACTCTAAATAGTTGCCAATTAAACTAAGGGGTCTATGTGCACAAATAATCTAATGTTAAGGGGTTAACAAGCAAATAAAATCTCTAGGCACTCATGTGCAATTTGCCTAGTTTAGGGGGCGCTCTATGCAGAAATCCCTATAATTCAATGATACGACACCGAAAGCTAGATGCTTAGTGAGAGAAGCGCCAAAAGGCCGCAAAGATTCCTGATTTGTTTGGCGTCAACCAAGGAGTTATCAGATTGTTTAGTGAGAAAAAACAACGCTTTCGTAACTGTTTTAGCAACCAAAGTACAACGGCCCACTTGCTGGTAATAAAATGGATAAATTACACATAGATCCCATTTAGTTTGACTATTATCGTTTACACTCCTCATGTTTAAAACCTTACAAATGCTCCCTTATAGTTTGAAAAAACATCACTTTCACCCCCTCCAGGGGGCTACCTACAGAGGGGGTAAATTTTCAGCATATCCTGTGTACGCCACAACCTTTGCCCAAAGCCTATCAACACGCTCTAAGTTCTAAGGGCCACTACCCCCACGTGCTGGAGCCTGCTTCCCCATGTCTCTTAAATCGCAGTGGGCCCTGCGGTTGTAGCGTACACAAGATGTGCTGAAAACTTTCTGTTGGGTGTGTGTGTTTATAAAATCACACTAGAGTTTAGTCCCATATAGATTTGGGGAGAAAACTCCTACCACTTTATAAGGGATTGCTCTCTTCCCCCCACTAGTCATCACACTAGAGGAGGGGCTCCACTAGCTCATACACGCGCGCGCGTGCGTGCCATTCTGAGTCGAGCCGGGCTTGGGCTTGGGCTGGGCGGTGCATGTGTGTGCGCCCGCGGACCTGGACACGATGACGCCTCCGAAATGGGCTGGTCCGCACCTGCCTTAGTTTTATTTTTGCTTTTAAGTCCTCCACCATTTATTATTTTCTATTTGGGACACTAGCCGTTACGCGAGAAGCGATGCATGCTAGCCGTTACGGGCAAGCTCTCTGCGAGCTATAATGTGCGGGTTTAATGGGCTTAATCGCAGCCCATAAACTGCTCCCCTCTTTCAGCCTTCCATTAACAGCCCAAGGCCTATATAAGGCCCGGTGCAGCCATGGGATGGGTACATTCCAAAAATCGGAATAGCTCTCTGCCTTTCCCTCTCCCGTTCTCTCAAGCTCTTGTTATAGTGTTGCCCCTTGTTTCGAGAAGACCTCCTCTCTCGGATCAAAGCTGTGCTACGGTGCTGCCTCCTTGCTTCGCTGCTTCAAGAACATCTTCGTCCAGTCGCTGGGTTCCTGAAAGTTCACGAGGTTCGCAAAGCCTTCTTGAAGTCATGCCGACGAGAAGGAGGTTGCCTGACCGGGGTCGTCGTATCTCCGAGAACCATTGCCATGAGATCCGCACGAGGGGGGCAATAAGTTTCTTGGGACAATGCTTAGCGTGCTTCGACCATCATGCCAGAGTTTCTAACTCTTCTCTTATTCTATTATTAGATCTACATAAATCGATTTGCATCTAATATAGAAATCTAAATAATTAGATAAAAGAGTCTTCTTCCTTTTAGACAAGTTCGGCAAGGTGAATGACGATTCCATAGAACCCGCTCTGCCTTGGCAAATTATTTCTAAAAGAATATTGTGATTTGTCTTTGCATGAAAAATAATATTTACTAAATAATCAATCATTTAATATTAAGAAGTTGATTAAGTCATGATCTTGCTAGTTTAGGACGATTAATTTTCTAACAATCCAAGAAACTTATTGATATAATTTAATCGTTCATAAATATCCATATTAGTGAAAATGATTAATCATCATTTTCTTCGTAACGTGCTCACAAATTATTTATTAGCTTACTTGATCATCTATTAGACGTTACAAATTGCGTGCTATCTATTAGTTACAAAATTACTTTCTACAAAGTGAATTAGAAGCATACATTTTCGAAAATACTAAGAGTCATCACTGGAATATTCCACTGCCTACGGTGTCTAGAAAGGCTTGACAAACCGGCATTAAATTACCCAAGATAGCTTGATATTTGAGCGAGCCTAGTGCTCAACTCCTCTCTTTTATCCGGAATGGCCTCACCAAATCGTGAAACCCTTAGTGCCAAATACGAAAAATTTGACGGGTCTAACTTCAGGAGGTAGAAAAACCAGATGCGTTTATGGCTAACCACACTTGGCTTATTGTTAGCCATAGGTGAAACTGCACCAGGAGTATCTAGTGGGTCTAGTCAAACTCGTTGTACCCGAGCCTCCACTTCCCAACCTGACCCCGAACTAACATTTGGTATTTCAACTAGGACCCTATAAGAAATCAACTACCATGGCTTTCATAGGATTCTAGGGGCCCTATCTGATAGACTCTATGATATATACTATACCATACAAAACCCTAAGGACCTATGGGATACCCTAGAGCGTAAGTATGGCCTAGATGATGCTAGAGTAAAATCCTTCAAAGTATCAGACTTCAACAACTTCAAAATATGGTGGACACCAAACCCATGAATGATCAGATTTATGAGTTTGAGAACCTAGTCCAATACCTGAAGACTAATGGTTCCACCCTTGATGAAACTTTCAAATAGCTTGCCTCATAGACAAATTGCCTGCTTCTTTGTCTGAGTTTTCCCAACACCTAAGTCATACCCAAGGTGACCTAACCCTAACTCAAGTTCTAAACTCTATTAGAATTGAGGAGCAACATAGGTTCAGGAAAAAGGGATCCTCTGAATCTAAACCCAAGGTCAACAATATAGAAGGTCAACTATCCATGCCATTCCAAAAACCTAGACACAAGTTTCAGAAGAAACATTTCCATTCTTAGCCTAAACCTTATACCAAGAAGCCCTATCATAACAACCATAACCCAAACCATTCCAATGATCAAAAGAAGGATAGAGTGTGTTGCTGCTACGTCTGCGGTCGGACCAATCACATGGCCAACCAATTCTTCTACAAGAAGACAGCACCACCTCCAAATCCAAGAAGCAATGGTCCAACGCCACTCGGCTCCCAAGTCAACATGGTGACCTCTCGAGTTGGCTCTTCTGGGATCGCTTTAAGGTCTGTTCTCTTCACCCCTGAAGTTAACATGATCTTTCAAGAATTTGATTGGTGGATTGACACAGGACTTAACATTCATGTTTGCTCTGATTAATCTTTGTTTTCCACCTATCAGGTCTCAGGTGGAGGAGCTGTAAGCATGGGGTACAGTGCTAAGGCTTGTGTGCTAGAGATAAGACAGATCACCTGAAGCTGATATCGGAGAAGACCCTAACCCTGCACGGAGTTCACCACGTTTTGGAGATTAGAAGAAATTTAATTAGTGGGTTTTTATTAGTCCAATAAGGCTATAAGCTTGTATTTGAGTCCAATAAGGTTGTAATCACCAAGAGAATGAATTTTATTAGAAAAGGATTTCTTTGTGATGGTTTTTTTAAATTGAATGTTCTTAACCCTTCGTCTACTGTTCTGAATGTTGAGTCTTCAGTCACTTGGCATCAAAGACTAGGTCATGTGAATTATAACTTAATTAAGAAACTCATAACTTTAAATATCCTTCATAAATCCGATACTAGGAATCTCGACAAGTGCGAGATATACGTAGAACCCAAACAACCTAGGAAACCCTTCAAAACTATCAATCGAAACTCCAAGATACTTGTGTGGGGGATGATCTTCGTACCAACCCGAAGACTCCGCCCAACCAGTTAATCGAGTCAAGTCAAAATTTCGATCAGACATTTGTCTAGTTTGTAGGTTTGGATATTGATGTCTTTGGATTGAACTTCTGAACAGTCGAAGGATTATTGACATGAGGTGTGATCTCAGAGTTCAGCCGAAGTCTACGTCTCCGTGCTATAAGGAGCAACCTGAATTCACTAACACTTGAACTGAAGTGACCTCGACAGGCCGAGTGTCACTGGTTTCTCTTCGAAAAGAAGATCGATATATTGGGATGTCTGAGCTTTGGATTTTTCAGAAGTCTGATTCAGAAATCAGATATTTGATCCCATTTTACTTGTCGGGTCTGCTATTTATAGAGTTTTTTTGGACGAGAACCGGGGTAAAGGGCGGTTTTCTACAGCTATCGTCGTGATCCAGGTGGGGGCTGGTGCATCCCGTTGTCATATTTGTGGACCCCCAGGAAGGGTTAGCGGGTCCCACTGTCGTCTTTGTGGATTCCCAGGCAGGGCTGGTGGGTCCTGTTGTCATCTCTATGGACTCCCAAGTACGGCTGGTGGGTCCCGTTGCAGAAAATTTGCACCCACAGTTACCCCCTCCAAGTTAGCTAGAGGCTGATCTGGATGACTTGGAACCCAGGTGCAAAATTCAAACCCCCTGCCAGGGGTTGATGTCATAGAGTTCTCATTAAGTGGTGCTGGCTGATAGGGCACCGACGACCAACCGGACAAAACCCATTGATAGGTTGTTTGTTAATCGATCAATTAGGATTTCCGATCGGTCATCTTTGAATGATCGGACAAACTTATCCGATCGGACAAATTTGTTCGATCGGTTAAATTTGCCCGATCAGTCAAAGTTGATTGATCGGCCAAATTTGTCCGATCGATCATTTTCAACCGGTAGAACTTAGGGCGATCGGGTAAAAAACTATATTTTTTGTCCGATCCTTTGAAAAATCACCCGATCGTCTGCTTGTCAATTGGGCGAAGTCTTTTGGGCGATCGATCAAAATTGTTCGATTAGTCAAATTTGTCTGATTGATCAATTACACCCGGTGGAGCTTGAGGCGATAGGTTAGAAAACTACATTTTTTGCGCCCGATCCTTTGAAAAATTGGCCGATCGTCTACCAGTCGATTGGGCAAAGTTTTTTGGGCAATCGATCAAAATTGTCCGATCGGTCAATTTCAACCGGTATAGCTTGGGGCGATCAGGCAGAAAACAATGTTTTTTGCTCGATCCTTTGAAAAACCGCCCGATCGTCTGCCTGTCGATTGGGCGAAGTCTTTTGGTCGATCGGTCAAAATTATCCGATCGGTAAATTTGAACTGGTGTAGCTTGGGGCGATCGGGCAGAAAATCATGTTTTTTCCCCAATCCTTTGGAAAATCATTCGATCGTTTGCCTGTCGATTGGGCGAGGTTTTTTGGGCGATCAGTCAAAATTGTCCGATCGGTCAAATTTATTCGATTGGTCAATTTCAACTGGTGGAGCTTGGGATGATCGGGCAGAAAACCATATTTTTTGCCTGATCCTTTGGAAAATCGCCTGATCGTCTGCTTGTCGTTTGGGCGAAGTCTTTTTGGCGATCGGTCAAAATTGTCCGATCGGACAATTTCAACCGGTGGAGCTTTGGGCAATCAGGCAGAAAAACACGCTTTTCGCCCGATCCTTTGGAAAATCGTCCAATCATCTGTCTGTCGATTGGGCGAAGTCTTTTGGGCGATTGGTCAAAATTGTACGATCAGTCAAATTTGTCCGATCGGTCAATTTCAACCGGTGGAGCTTGGGGCGATCGGGCAGAAAACCATGTTTTTTGCTCGATCCTTTGGAAAATCGCCCGATCGTCTGCCTATCGATTGGGCGAGGTTTTTTGGACGATCGGTCAAAATTATCTGATCGGTCAATATCAACCGGTGGAGCTTAGGGTGATCGGGCAGAAAACCACGTTTTTTTTACCTGATCCTTTGGAAAATTGCCCGATCGTCTGCCTGTCGATTGGGCGAAGCCTTTTGGGCGATTGATCAAAATTGTCTGATCGGTCAAAATTACCCGATCAGTCAATTTCAACCGGTGGAGCTTGGGGTGATCGGGCATAAAATTACGTTTTTTACCCAATCCTTTGGAAAATCGTCCGATCGTCTACTTGTCGATTGGGCGAAGTCTTTTGGGCAATCGGTAAAAATTATTCAATCGGTCAAATTTGTCCGATTGGTCAATTTCAACCGGTGGGGCTTGGGGCGATCGGGCAGAAAACCATGTTTTTTACCTGATCCTTTGGAAAATCGTCCGATCATCTGCCTGTCGATTGGGCGAAGTCTTTTGGGCAATCAGTCAAATTTGTCCGATCAGTCAATTTCAATTGGTGGAGCTTGGGGCGATCGGGCAGAAAACAATTTTTTTTGCCCGATCCTTTGGAAAATCGCCCGATCGTCTGCCTGTCGATTGGGTGTAGTCTTGTGTTGGTGTTTCGTCTTTCTCATCGTTTCACCTAGTCCGACGTTTAGTCTGGTCCGATGTTTTATTTTTTGCCAGTTTGGTGGCGCCACGTGTCACATAGGTTTTCCCGCCAAAGTTTTCGGGGCTTATAAATCCCATCCCGTAGTTCATTTTTCTCTCATGATATTAGAAATTTTTCTGAGTTCTCTGCTCTTGCTCCCAAATTCTTGCTTTCTATTTCCCCTGTTCTTCCGTTCGATTGCGATGGTATCTGCAAGCTGCATAAAGAATATTGTCCCTCCGATGGTGAGGCCATCGAAGAAGGGGAATGCTACCGTTGAGCCGTCTTTACCTAAGATCGTGGGAAAAGTCAAGGCCAAGGGCAGCCTCGGCGTCCTTGGGAAGAGGCATCTTGGTTTGGAATTTGTCTTCGCACCCACTAAGCCAGAGCATATCCCCAAAGCTAAGTTTGTTCTGAGGCCGCTGAAGCCTTTATCCGAGGAGCCTGTCTTCAAGTATAGCATCGGTCAGAAGACCACTGACACGAAGAGCGTGAAATGGGAGAAGCTGCTCAGGTTCTTTGCTGAAGGCATCCATCGGCCAGAGCTCGCCGAGGTGCAAGCTGCCTTTGGTATCGACAATCGATCTGTTTATACAGCGATGGCTAGCAAAGAGAAAATTATGGGCATGATCGTGATGATCGGGCAGCTCAACTGCGGGCTGCGTCTGCCCCTTTTGCCTTTCACGGCTAGACTGCTGAGCACGTCTGGGCTTTGCCCCGGACAGCTGACGGGAAATGCATGGAGAATCATCTACGCTTCCTACCGGGTGGAGTTCGATCACTAGGAGGAGCTAAGAGCTTGCTACTCCAGCATCCTCGAAGGCGAGCAAGCCAGGATCGAGTTGGGGTGTTTCTTCTACCACTATCAGTGGGTTTCGAGGAAGGACAACCCCTTCTTCAACCTGCACGATGTCACTGCACTTTGCCCCATCACCGACACGGTCCCCTTTGACAAGCTATACACCGACTGGACTATCTCTGTCTCGGAGGCATGGACTCCCTTCTCAGTGCCGGAGACTCCTCGCACCTAAGTCCACAAGGAGGTTGAGAGGTATGGACCAGGAGGTGATCTGTGTTGGTGATCCGATCGGGTCGGATCGATCGATAACCTGTTCCTGGAGCTGATATGGGGAACCAGGTCGTGGAAGCAGTTTGCAAACTGTCCGGTTCATCATGGCAATGCCAACCTGATGCACCGCCTACCGGTCAGGTACGAAGATAGCGACACTCTGTATTTTGATTAGGAGGGGGATCTTGAGATTGGCAGGATGGTGCGATACTTGCAGGTCGAGAAAAAGGCCTATGGCAAGAGGAGATGCTCTAGACCTGACGAGGAGAAATTGGTCGTGACTAGGCAAGGTAAGTTCAAGAAGAGGAAGGTGGTGAAGGAAGAGAAGGAAGAGGAGGAAAAGAAGGGATAAGAAGAAGAAGAAGAAGAGAAGGGTGAAGAAGAAGGTGGAGAAGAAAGTGGAGAAGAAGGTGGGGAAGAAGAGGATGAAGAGGAAGAAGGAAACGAGGAGGGAGAAGGCGAAGAGGAGGAAGAAGGAAAGGATGAGGAGAAAGGCAAAGAGGAAGGGGCCATAGATCGGGAAAATATGTCCCCCACCCCGCCAGGAGCTGGTCAAGTCCCTCTTATCGACGAGGCTAAGGCCCATCGAATGGAGGATGATCTTGTATTGGATGATCGAAATATTATCTTCCAGCTAGGGGTCGTGTCTTAACACAAATACCCAAGCAATTAATTAGTCAGAAGTTGCACCATGTCGCAACTTCTAAACTATTAATCGATCTGCCAGTTGTTGTGATGCCTCACAACGTTAAAACTATATGTTTCTACTTGTAAGGAGTCGTGTCACAACATGAACACCCAAACTACTAATCGATCTGTCAGTTAAAAGTTGTACTGTCTCACAATATTTAAAACTATTTATTTATGTCTGTAAGGGGTTGTGTCGCAACACGAACACTCAAACTATGAATCGATTTGCCAGTTAAAAGTTATAATGTCTCATAATGTTAAAACTATTTATTTCTGCCTGTAAGGGGTCGTATCGCAATATGAACACCCAAACTATTAATCGACCCGTCAGTTAAGTATTGTGCTGTCTCACAACATCTAAACTATTTATGATTATGTGAGCATATAAAATTGAAATGGACAAGATTGAAATTGAAACAAATATTCATTTAGTACAGGGTTTACATCAGGGGTAGAATATTTTGAGATGTTTGACATTCCAAGCTCTTGGTGGCCTATCTCCTTTTGGCCAAATTAGGCAATATGATCCTTTGCCCCCAATTGACTCGATGATATAGGGTCCTTCCTAGTTGGGAGCTAGTTTTCCGCTGCCACGTTCCTATGTATTAGAGAAGACTGCTCTAAAGACAAGATCTCAAATGTGGAACTGTCTTCTCCTAACTTTTCGATCGTAGACTTGCTTGATCTTCTATTGATAGTTGGTGACACGGACAGTTGTCTGGTCATGTAGCTCTTATGAGAAGTAAAGGTCGTTGATACGAAGCTTGTTGTTTATTCCCTCTTCGATCGCCTTAGTCTTCAAAGTTAGAGAGAGAGTCTCGGTTGCAAGAATTGCTTCTGACTCGTAAGTTAGGCGGAAGGGAAAAAATCCAATTGATCGTCGAGAAGTGGTCCGATAGCCCCATAGGGCCTCTGGTAGAACTTTCTCCCATAACCATTTCTTGCCTCCTAACTTCTTTTTGAGTAGACCAAGAATTGCTCTGTTGGAAACTTCGGCTTGTCCGTTGCATTGCGGATACCTCGGAGTGGAGTAAAAAAGCTTGATTCCGTAGTTCAAACAGAACTTTCGAAATTTATCAGAATCGAATTGAACTCCGTTGTCGGCGATAAGTACTTGAGGTATACCAAATCTAAAGAGGATATTATGTCTAATAAATTTGATAATCTCGTCATCTGTTTCTCGGAAGAGTGACACAGCCTCAACCCACTTGGTGAAGTAGTTGGTGGCCAACAATAAGTATTTCTTCTTGCTTAGCGATAGAGGGAACAGACCCAGGAAGTCCAACCCCCACTGATGGAAAGGCCAAGGACTTGTCAAGGGATGTAGTTCATATGTTGGGAGATGGATCGCTCGAGCGTGTCTTTGGCAGAGATCGCATCTTTGAACGAACCGACTAGAGTCTTTCGCCATAGTTGGCCAGTAGTAGCCTTGAAGTTTGACTTTGGCTTGGAGGGATCTTCCGCCAGAGTGATTGCTACAAGCTTCAAAATGGATTTTGGCTAGAATCCTTTCTGCTTGCCCAGGACCAATACATTTGAGAAGTGTTCCTACATACGATTTGAAGTAGAGATATTCATCTTGGAGGATATAGTACGGAAGCTTCCTTTGAAGTTTCTTATCTTGGGTCAGATTTTCCGGCATTTTGCCTAGTTTGAAGAAGCCAAAGAGTGATTGTCTCCAATCTGTAGGTATATTTGCCAAGGTAAGAGTGAAGGTTGGCTGTCTCCAACCCCCAGAGTCTTTAGTCATGGCAACGATTTGTTATTTGATGGTAGTTTTGGGCGACTCTTGATAGTCGATCTGAATTTGCCTTTCTTCAAGGGAGTCCCCAAGTACTAAAGCAGCGTTGGCTAGCGCATCGGCTTCTTGATTCTCTGCTCTCAAAATTTGCACAAATTCAATGTCCAGGAATCGTTGTTGCACGAGAGCCAGATAGTGCTGCATCATCTCTCCTCGCACTTCGTAGACTCTGTTGATCTATCTGATTATTAGATGGGAGTCGCTATAAATGGTGAGACAGTTCACCCCCAGGGTTTTGGCCATCTCTAGTCAAGAAATGAGTGCTTCATACTCGGCTTTGTTGTGGGTAGTGTTGAATCCGAGAAGAATTATCTTTTGGAGATAATCGAGCTCGGGGGATATCAGGACTATCCCAATTCTCGAACCGATCACGCTTGAAGCTCCATCAGTATAGAGCTTTCATCTAGTTGGGCAAGTAGTGGGAACCTTAGGGCTCAGATTGATGGTCTCAGGACCGGGATTGAGAGGAGGTTTTTCACCATCGTCGAGGTGCATCTCGACTTCATCCTCTAAAGTGATAGGATCCTCCACAGGAAAGTCAGCAAGAAAGTATGCAATTGCTTGCCCGTGACGGAAACTCGAGGTTCGCACTGGATGCCGAGGGAGCTCATCTCGATCACCCACTTAGTCATTCGACCAACTCGCCCTGCCTTGTTGAGGATGTCTTTGAGTGGGTGTTCTGAGATGATCGTAATTGGGTAGGAAATGAAGTAAGGTCGGAGCCTTCGCGATGCTGTAAGCAATGCCAATGTGACTTTTTCTATCTTCGAATAGCGAGTTTCTGCCGGAAGAAGAGTATGACTGATGTAGTAGACGGGACACTTAATGTCTTCTCTTCTGCTGACTAGAACTGCGCTAATGGCTTGATCGGTGACAGCAAGGTAAAGCCAGAGGTCTTCTTTCGGCAGTGGAGCCGTTAGGATAGGAGCCCGGGCAAGATAGTATTTGACGCTCTGGAAGGCTTGCACGCAAGTTGGATTCCATCCGGAGGTGTCTGCCTTTTGTAACTTATCGAAGAGTATCTTGCACTTGTCGGAAGACTTAGAGATAAACCGGTTGAGAGCAGCTAATCTTCCTGTGAGGTTTGCACTTCTTTCCGATTGAAGGATAAGGGCATTTCAAGAATTGCTCGAATTTGATTGGGTTTCGCTTCAATACCTCTCCTAGTCACCAGATAACCTAAGAATTTTCCCGATTGAACTCAGAAGGCACATTTGGCTGAATTGAGTTTCATGCGGTACTTTCGGAGGACTTGGAATATTTCTACCAGATCGGAGAGATAATTCTCACGACTGAGGCTCTTAGTAAGGAGATCATCGATATAGACTTCGATATTATGACCGATTTGCTCGTCGAACATCTTCGTGACTAACCTCTGATAAGTAGATCCAGCGTTCTTGAGACCAAAAGGCATAACATTATAGTAGTAGAGGCCTCTGTTTGTCATGAAGCAAGTCTTCTCTTGATCGACGGGATGCAGAGGAATCTGGTTGTACCCTGAGTATCCATCCATGAAGGACAGAAGCTCGTGCCCAGCAGTGGCATCGACGAGTCTGTCTATTCTTGGCATGGGGAATGGGTCCTTAGGGCAAGCCTGGTTGAGGTTGGTGAAGTCGATGCAAACCCTGATCTTTTCGCTCTTCTTAGGAACTACCACGATGTTGGAGACCCAAGTTGGGTACTCTAATTCATGGATGAAGCCTACCGTGAGCAACTTGGTGATCTCCTCTTGAACAGCCGTCAAGTACTCTGGGCGAATCGTTTGGAGCTTTTGTTTGACAGGTTTTACTCCTTCTTTGATGGTGAGCCGGTGGCACGCATTATCCAGATTGATCCCAGGCATATCTTCGAAACACCACGCGAAGATGTCGATGTTGGACTGGAGGAAGGATACCATATCTCGTGCTTCTGAGTCGCTGATACTGGTACCAACGAATGTCTCTCGAAGGAGATCACCACTGCCAATGTTCACTCGGGTGATCTCTTCGATTGAAGGGAAAGACTCCTACTCGACAACTGGAGGTTCTGCCAGTGGGGGCTTCTTTGGTTACTAGCTCGAGGAAGGGCTGGTTTCTTCTCTTGGATGCTTTGGCGGAGCAAGATTTACCTGACGATCAGTCTTTGCTGCAGCGGCCTCATAAGATCACCATGCTTATTGATCACCCTGAATGCAGATAATGCCCTCCCCGTAGCAAATTTGTGGAGTTGATGGTATGAGGAGGATATAGCATTGATCTGGTGAAGGAAGGGTCGCCCAAGGATAATGTTATAATTGGAAGTATCTTCAACAACAGCAAACCGCACGAAGACTCGAGTTTCTCTACTGAGGTCCAGGGTGAACCTGGATTCGCCCATGGTCATGCTCTGCTCACTGTTGAAGCCAATAATGACGGTGGGGACGACGTCTAGGCTCGAATACGTATGCCCCAGACGCTTAAAGCAATCTGAGAATATAATATCGATTGAGCTGCCAGTGTCGATGAGGATTCGGTTAACGGTACTCCCGTCGATGATCAGTCGCAGGACCAGGGGATCCCAATGTGGAGTATGCACTCCTTGTAGGTTGAAGTCCTTAAAAATGATCGATGACCACTACAAGCCCTTGACGGGTTTTTTAATTCAGGTATCTTCCTTGTTTGCTACAGAGCGAACATCGAAGATGCCTCAAACTTGCCGATCGACTTCTTTGCCGGTCAGCATTTGATTGTGCAACGCTCTGTGGATGCCGAAGATGTTAGCTCATATGATGACTGGCGACTAGCTGATCTAGATCCGGTTGACCCAATAGGCTTCCTTCCCTTTGGATGAGGAAGGTGGACGTTGGTCCCGTCCGATCTTGACAAACTCCCGGAGGTAACCTTCACACAACAGGTATTCCAGATGATACTTTAGTCGGAAGTATCGACTGGTTGGATGACCGTGGCTGTGATGAAAGTCGTAGTAAGATCTATCGAAAGTGACCTTGGTATCGGGTTGCAAAGGATTCGGCTGTCGAAGAAATTCTTCATGTTGAATCTAGTCAAGAATCTACTCGATCATGAGGGTCTAATTGGTGAATATTGTTTTCTTTGGAGGCGATCTACGACCGTCTTCTCTTGGTCGCTTAGTTGGTGAAGGTGCTGGTGCTTCTGCATTGTGGGCTTTGGCCGTATGCTTGGGTGCTTCATTTTCGGCAGGTCGTCGTATGGCTTCACGTCCCTTTCGGGAGATTTAATCGTCTTTGACTTTAATCTCCCTCTGGATTCGATTGAACATCACGCCGAGGGAAGGTGGAGGGTTGCGGATGAAGTTATTGTAGATATGTAGGTCAAACCGAAGAGTATTTTGGAATGCCAGCATAATGGTTTCGTCATCGAGATGTCTTCCGGAAAGGGCGACATGCTCGTTGCGGAATCTTTGTGTGAAGTTGCGAAGACTCTCATCGGCTCCCATCCTCAGCCGATACAAAGAATCCAACTTCTTCTCTGGTTTGAGATTGAGTTGATAGTCTTGCACGAAGTGATTCGCAAGGACTCCGAACTGGGTGATCAATCCAGCACGAAGGTTGTGATACCAATCGAGAAAGGGCTCATTAAGGCTTCCGGCGAAGGTTTGGCAGAGCACATTGATTTCCTCCTCGAATGGCGTTAAAGCTTGCTTGAATGCTAGAATGTGGAGGGTTGGATCTCCCTTCAAGTAATTGAACTTTGGCAGCGCTGGGGTTCTCCAGCCCTTGGGGAAAGATGCTTGAAATAGACTTCAGTGGAGAGGCCTAGCCGAAGAGTATCTTTCCCTACGACCTAGTCCCCGTCCTTGCTGTTAGACCAAGGGTTAGATCGAGAGGTCTTGATCTTCATCTTGGATTGTCACTGGGTGGGCTCGGTGATGAAAATCGATTTGGGTATCTCGATGAAGGGGAGGGGGCGGAGAGAAACAGCCTTTCGACACGGTCTCTTTCGTCTGATGCCTCACTCGTAGATTGGGTTTGGACTATGCCTGCCTAACACAGTTATGGCCCGAAGACGATTGTGAGGATTGATCGTCGATTCGATCCCAAACACTCTGCTTCCGTGGGGCTGCTGAGGGGGTGGGCTCGTGTCGGCTTCTCTCTCGGTTCGCATGACCGATCGCCTGGCTCATAGACTTCTGTTGCTCGGAGTGGATGGATCGTCGAGATGGATCGACCCCTTCATTGATGGAAAGGGTAGGAAGAATAACTCCTGCATCAGAGGCTTCTTTCTTGATGGCATCCCTCTTCGTAGTGAGAGTGGTATTCTGTTTCACCATTTGTAGCAACTGGAAGTCGAGTGTCAAGATCTGGTAAGTTGGCGAAAGATCTTTCGCTGGAGTAGGAGTTGTTTGCCCGATTGACTGTCGAAGTGGTGGGGGAATAGGTCGATGACCAATTTCCCATTTCTCGAATGAGCTGCTGTCTCGGGGTGAACAAGAGGCAGCCTGAAGTTGAGTCATTGACTCATTGATCGGGTTTCCGAGCGAGGTTGATTCTGTTGAGTGTTACTTCCCTCTGGATGATCTTGATGCCTCGTCTTTGCTATTTAGGAAAAGCGAAGGAAGCAACCAGATCACCGGCGTCCGATTGGTTGTCTGCTCAACCGAGGGGGCTGGGAAGTATGGTTATGAAGATCGATTATCTGCTCAACCGATTTGATATGTCGTAGAGTGAAATGAACTTCTTGTCCGATCCTACAGATGGCGCCAAACTGTGGGGGATGATTTTTGTGCCGACCCAAAGACTCCGCCCAACTAGTCAATCGAGTCGAGTCAAAAAGTCCGATCGGATGTTTGTCTAGTTTGTAGGTTTCGATATTGATGTTTTTGGATTGAACTTCTGAACAGTTGAAATATTGTTGACACGAGGTATGATCTTGAAGTCCAATCAAAGCCTACATCTCCGTGCTATAAGGAGCAACCTGAATTCACTAACAGTTGAACTGAAGTGACCTCCATAGGCCGAGTGTCACTAGTTTCTCTTCGAAAAGAAGATCGATATGTTGGAATGTCTGAGCTTTGGATTTTTCAAAAGTCTGATTCAGAAATCAGATATTCGATCTCATTATACTTGTCGGGTCTGCTATTTATAGAGTTTTTTTGGATGGGAACTGGGTTAAAGGGTAGTTTTCTACAGCTATCGTTGGGATCCAAGTGGGGGCTGGTGGGTACCGTTGTCGTCTCTATGGACCCCCAGGCAGGGCTGGTGGGTCCTGCTGTCATCTATATGGACCCCCAGCTAGGGCTGGTGGGTCCCGTTGTGGGGTTTTGGCTAAAATTTGCACCCACAACTTGAACTAATTCACAGCGACATCTGTAATTCTGGGAGAATCTTAAGAGGTGGCAATAGATATTTTATAACGTTTATAGACGACGCTTGAAAATATTACCACCTATACCTCATTAAGACAAAGGATGAAGTACTCTGTAAATTTAAGATTTATAGAGCTCGGTTGAGAACCAATTAGACGAAAACATTAAGATCCTTAGGTCAGACCGAGGAGGGGAGTACGCCTCAAACGAGCTAAGTGAGTACTGTAAAGACTATAGAATACTCCATGAAGTCACAGCTCCTTACACTCCCTAATCTAATGGTGTAGCGGAGAGAAAAAACAGGACCCTAATGAACATGGTCAATTCCATGTTAATAAGCTCTAGAGCGCTAGAGAACTTATGGGGGGAAGCCCTAATAACAGCCTGTTTTATTCTTAACCGCATTCCTTTCAAACACAATGACTTGACCCCATACAAAGTATGGAAACATAGAAAACCTAACTTAGAATATCTAAAAGTGTGGGGGTGCTTAGCTAAGGTAAAGATTTCTGATAACAAAAAAAAGAAAATAGGACCTAAAATTGTGGATGCCATCTTTATCGGTTACGCTTCATACAGTAACACTAATCGATTTTTAGTGTTTAACTCTGAAATAAATGAAATAGCCAATAACACCATAATCGAAGCTAGAGATGTCTCATACTTCGAAAATATCTTCCCTTATAAGACTATGATCAATACCAATAACCATGCCTCAAGTTCTAATCATGTAACCCAAATCGAACCCGAAGTCCAATTAGCGATTGCCAACCAGTACCACACCATATGATCCAAACACCCATTTAACAAAGAATACTGGACTTACTACACTACATAGCGAGTATGCTCAAATCATAAGATCGCTAGGTTTTCTAGCAAATTATACTCACCCAATATCACTTACGTGGTAAATAGACTTAGTCGTTATACGTCCAACCCAAATGAGACTCATTGGAATGCTTTAGAAAGAGTCTTTAGATATCTTAAGGGAACCATATCATATGGTCTCCACTATAGTGGATATCCAACTGTATTAGAGGGATACTCTAATGCCAACTGGATTAGTGACTCGATAGATATTAAGTCCATAACCGAGTTTGTATTCCTACTAGGAGGTAAAGCATATCTTGAAAATCCACCAAACAGACTGTTATAGCTAGGAGTACCATGGAATCAGAAATAATAGTGCTAGATACCACTAACACAGAAGCAGAATGTCTTCGAGATCTCTTATATGGGATCTCATTGATAGAAAAGCCTTTACCGGCTATATCTATCCATTGTGATTATCGATCGGCGATTGATAAATGCAATCTAAAGAATGCTGATGTGAAAATAAATCGATATCTGAAAGTGAGACATAGATATCTTAGATATAAGATGAAAAATAAAATAATTATCCTAGACTTTGTTAGATCCGAAAGGAATTTGGCGGATCATCTAACTAAGGGCCTCTCTAGGACAGTGGTCTTAGAATCGTCGAGGGGGATGGGATTAAGCCTATAAGAAAAATCACCGCAGTGGGAACCCAACCTCACAGAGGTTCAATGGGTAGAAACAAACTATAGTAGTGATTGAAAATGAGGAGCACTGAATAATGCTCTCGTCCCTATGACGTCAGTGCTTATTAAAAGCAAGGGGTAGGATGAGTTTAAAACTCTTAATAAGTCCAATGCCCATGAGGCGGGGTGTCGCCTTGCTCATACCCCTATTAGGACTTATCTATATGTATGTAGTTGTGAGGCTGCAACTCTGGGACCAGGGCTGCTTCCTAGAAACATACACGAAAAGATATCTGCGAAAGGCCATTAATAGCGCAACCCACTTAGAACCATCAAAAACTGTACTACGTGTAGTACTTGTAGAAACCCAATAAATGAGACTGGTTCAAGGCGTAGTCCACCAAGTCCTCACGGATGACAACTGTACTAAGTGAAGGTTCAAACCAGAAGGTACCTACACCTACTGCGTAGTATAAGAAATCCAGCAAAGTCTTTTTATTTTATATTTTGAAATTTTTATTGATTATTTAATATTTGGTGATTTTAAAAACATGTGGGGGATTGCTGGGTGTGTGTTTGTAAAACAACACTAGAGTTTAGTTCCATATCGATTTGGGGAGAAAACTTCTACCACTTTATAAGGGATTGCCCTCTTCCCCCCACTAGTCATCATACTAGATGAGGGGCTCCACTAGCTCACACCCGTACACGCGTGCGTGCCGTGCCGATCCGAGCCGGGCTTGGACTGGGCGGCGCGTGTGTGTATGCCCGCGGACCTGGACACGATAGCACCTCCGAAATGAGCTGGTTCACACCTGCCTTATTTTTATTTTTACTTTTAAGTCCTCCACCATTTATTATTTTTTATTTGGGACAATAGCCGTTATGCGAGAAGCGCTGCATGATAGCCGTTATGGGCAAGCTCTTTATGAGCTGTAATGTGCGGGTTTAATGGGCTTAATCGCAGCCCATGAATTGCTCCCATCTTTCAGCCTCCCATTAACAGCCCAAGGCCTATATAAGGCCCGGTGCAGCCATGGGATGGGTACACTGCAAAAATCGAAATAGCTCTCTGCCTCTCCCTCTCCTGTTCTCTCAAACTCTTGCTATAGTGCTGGCCCTTTGCTTCGAGAAGACCTCCTCTCTCGGATCAAAGCTGTGCTGTGAAGCTGCCTCCCTACTTCGAGAACATTTTCATCCAGTCGCTAGGTTCCTGAAAGTTCACGAGGTTCGCAAAGCCTTCTTGAAGTCGTGCCGACGAGAAGGAGGTTGCCTGACCGGGGTCGTCGTATCTTCGAGAACCATTGCCACGAGACCTGCACGAGGGAGGCAATAAGTTTCTTGGGACAGCGCTTAGCGTGCTTCGACCATCAAGCCAGAGTTTCTAACTCTTCTCTTATTCTATTATTAGATCTACATAAATCGATTGGCATCTAATATAGAAATCTAAATAATTAGAGATAGAAGTCTTCTTTCTTTTAGAAAAGTTCGGCAAGGTGAATGACGGTTCCATAGAACCCGCTCTGCCTTGGCAAACCATTTATAAAAGAATATTGTGATTTGTCTTTACATGAAAAATAATATTTACTAAATAATCAATCATTTAATATTAAGAAGTTGATTAAGTCGCGATCTTGATAGTTTAGGACGATTATTTTTCCAATACTTTCCCCTATACAGGGGCTCTGTGTTTGGTTTTTCAAACTATAAGTAGGCATGTGTAGGATTTTAAACTTAAGGCGGTGTATATGATTAGGGGTGTTCATGGTTCGGGTTGGTTCGGTTTTTTGATAAATTGGAACCGAACCAAACCATTCCTTGGTAAAAACCGAACCAAACCAAATCGGAAAAGTTCGGTTTGGTTCGGTTCGGTTCTGCGGGTCTTTCAAATCGCTCGTCATCACACCGTGAGGCGTGAATGGTTGAACCGCTAAGTTGGTTCAGATTTTATTTTTAAGCCTTTAACTTTGGGTACTGCTATTTGTCCCTATAGAATTACTAGTAACACCCTTAATTTTTCACTTTGAGATATTTCATAAGTTGGGATTTGGGGGTGCTAGTAATTATGTGGGTAACATCATTCACTTTTCAGTTTCATCACACCGTCAATCATTTGAATGTTTTGTATGCACGGAATGGTGGTAATTGGGGTCACCGCCATGTAATGTACAATATTAGTAAGATTGTACACTGTATAGTAGTAACTACTGTGGTTATAGTACCAATGGTTCGGGTTGGGTTGGTTCGGATTAAAAAACTCACAACCCATAACCGAACCGACCATAATGGTTTTTTTTTTTGAACCAAACCAAGCTGAACGGCCAAAAATATCCGATCCAAACTGAACCAAATAGACTGGTTTGGTTTGGCAGGTCAACCCGAACCGATGAACACCCCTATATATGATAATCAGTCAAACAACAGGGGTCTATGTGTAATTAATCCTAATTAAATTTTGAAATGCGAGTGAATTATCAACGTTAACAAACACGATGGGACACTCGGACATAATGAGGATGTGGGCGCCATCGGCCACTAGTGCTCGGCGTGATGACCAAGGCACTGACTACTGAGTGCCGATGCCTCGCACGTTTGCATTTTGTCCGGAGTATGTCTCCCTTTTATGTTCAAGTAGCAGCATGTAGAAGCTTGGGTTGAATGTTGGAGAAGCCGATTCATTATCGGGAAAAAAAAAAGTGAGAAGGAGAGCTCGAAGAATAGACGGTTGATGGTGCTTCCAACTTCATCGCTAGTAGCCCACATCTCTGTTATGATCTAGGGGGCGGTCGGCTCGATCTTCTCTGTTAAGGAATCATGGCCTAAGGGAGTTACTTGGAGTAAGGGAGGAAAGTAGAACAGAGGGGACTGTTGGCTCACCTATTCCTCTTGCTTGTCTTTGTTTGTGGTTCAGATCGTTTGTTGTGACTTCTAGTGAGACTTGTGTTGTTGGCCAAGTGTTTTTTGACTTTTGGTAGGGTGTGTCTTGCTCATCTGTTGGAGCTTTTTTTTTGCTTTTGCAGTTGTTTGCTCATTCTGAGTTAAACCTTGATCTATAATTCCTAGTTCTTCTATTACAAAGAGAGAGGGAGAGAGAATAGGATTGGAGAGAAAATCTCCTTGTATTATCTCATTAATCTCAATAACGTTACATAACTACCTCTCTTTATATAGAGAGAGAACGCACACCATTACGTTACCAAAACCGAGGTGGGACTAATAGAATACTAACACACTACATCTAATACCCCCCGTCAACCTGATGTAAGGTATAAACCAACATTAGTTTGCTTAATAAAAGGAAGGAGAAAGAAAGAAAAAAGAAAAAAAAAATTATATCAAATAACCCTTTTTTTTCCTGTAAAGTAAAGATAATGCTAGGGCTACCTGCAAGCAAGTCGTCCTGGAAATCCGATTGACCTGCAAGCAGGACAACCGGGGGAACTCGGCCAACCTGTAAGCAGGTCAACCGAGAGAATTAGCAATGATCACTAAGGATCGGAGCGGAGGAAGCCGACGGTGATGGAAGCCGACAATAAAGGAGGCCGAAAGGAGAGAGATCGGCTAAGAAAATGTGTGAATGCATGAGACCTCATAGGAGGCAAGTACCCGGCCGAAGCAAGTACGTGACACCTCTTAGAAGATCTCAATTATCACAGACAAAGAAGAAGGAGAGAATGTAGAGTCGTAGCTCTGATAGGGTCATATGACCAAGGAAAGGAAGAGGATCCAAAAGCTGGCGCAAGAATGACCGGAACGAGAGAGGATCCAAAAGGCCGGCATAAGACAAGTGTGACCGGAACGAGAGAGGATCCAAAAGCCGGCACAAAATAAGTGTAACCGGGACTAGAGAGGATCTAAAAGCCGGCACAAGACAAGTGTGACCGGAACAAGAGAGGATCCAAAAGCTGGCACAAAATAATTGTGACCGAAACTAGATAGGATCAAAAGAAACCGGCACAAGACAAGTGTGACCGGAACGAGAGAGGATCCAAAAGCCGACACAAAGCAAGTGTGACCAGAACTAGAGAGGTTCTAAAAGGCGGCACAAGACAAATGTGACCGGAACAAGAGAGGATCCAAAAGTCGGCACAAAACAATTGTGATCGGAACTAGAGAGGATCAAAAGAAACCGGCATAAGACAAGTGTGACCGGAACGAGAGAGGATCCAAAACCCGGCACAATACAAGTGTGATCGGAACTAGCGAGGATCAAAAAAGCCGGCACAAAATAAGTGTGACCGGAACTAGAGATGATCAAAGGGTGCAAGGCGGACTGACAAAGCTCAAGGTGCAGCGGACGGCGGGCGCGGGACGCCAAGGCGGCCGGATCAAACGGCTTAGGGCTCCGACAGCCATCAAGATCGATAGGCGCGGGCTAAAGCCGAAGAAGGAGCGGCAGCTCGAGCGCAGGGTCGCAAAGAGAGCGCAACAGATCAGAGCTCAAGGCGGAAATGCGAAGAACCGGCCAGGTACGGAAGGGCCGGATCAGGTGGCTAAGTACGAAAGGGCAAGGACTCGAGCGACAAAGGGCAGCAAGGCCGGAATCGGATGGCCAAGTGCGACAAAGAGGACCAGATCTGGGTGGCACGAGACTGGAGTAGACAAGCGACTGAATCAGCAGACCTAAAAAGGAGATCAGATAGAGAAGGCCACAACTGTCTGATGCAGTAGATCCGCAAGCTATAGCGTGCAAGAAATCGCAAAGCACAGCCATCCGATGCAAATCGAATGGCTATGATCAGCGAGAAAGAGAGAAGGAAATAAAAGGGAGAGACGAGAGGAGATAAGGAAAGAGAGAGAGTCCGGCTGTGATTCAGAGAGAGAGATGAGAGGAGATAAGGAAAGAGAGAGAAAGGAGAGAAAGGAGGGTGATCGGATCGGAGAGAGAGAGAAGTCCGGGAGAGAGTGAGAGAGTCGGAGACGGGAGAGAAATCCAGGCGGCACGCGGGTGCAGGGTGGGCCGACGGGAGCTCGAGGCCGGCACAGAGAAGAGGTGGCCGCAGGGAGCGGCTCTGACGGGCACAGGTCTGCGCAGAGGGCAAGCGGTTAGCGACAAGAGAGACCGAAGGTCGGAGATGGCAAGGCAGATCCGGGCGGGCGCGGCGGGCTGGTGGGGATGATCGGCCCTGGATCGGGCTCCGGTGCAGGCAGATGGCGGGCTCCGGTGCCGGTGCAAGGCATCAGGTGACCGGCGCCAGGCAGTAGGTGGCTGGCGCGATGAAGGTGCAGGGCCGGTCCGGCGGGCACGGTTATGCAAAGCGAGCCGGGGTCCGACGGGCGCAGGGAAAAAGGCGGACCAGCAGGCGCCAAGAGCTTGGCGGCGGACAGGCGCAGAGCCGGGCCGGAGACGGGCGCAGGGCCGGGGTCGGGTGCAAGGCCGGGGCCGAGAACAGGGCCAGACCGGAGCCGGGCACAGGGCCGGGCCAGGTGCAGGTGCGGGGTTGAGAACGTGACGGACAGACGCCACACCGGGCCGGAGCAACAGCACGAGGCTGGAGGCAGATCCGGTGGTAGAGTTCATCGCGAACTATGGGTCGGGAGTAGCAGAAGGCGGCATCGGCGGCTGGATATGGAGCACAGGCGATGGCGGCCTGATCCGACGGCGCAAGGTGGCCGGACTGGACTTGGAGTGTAGGCGGAGGCTGGAGCGCCAGATCTGGCCCCCTGTGCTGCTGTGCCGGAGACAGGACGCGGGCGCAAGTCTCGGGCGGCGGTGACGGCAGGGCGCTGGTGATCAGGCCGGACGGCGAGCAGCAGTGGAGCGGCGTCGTACCAAATCGACTACATCGATCAGATAGTCAGGAGAGAGAGATGGGAAAAAATAATTTTTATTGTTCCCGGCCTCCTCGATGTCGTCGACGACGACCGAGGAGGCCGAGGTCGGAGAGGAGAGCGTCGAACCCTAGGCCAAGAGAGTTGGCTCTGATACCATGTTACGAAGAGAGAGAGAGAGAATAGGATTGGGGAGAAAATCTCCTTGTATTATCTCATTAATCTCAATAACATTACATAAGACTACCTCTCTTTATATAGAGAGAGAACGCACACCATTACGTTACCAAAACCGAGGTGGGACTAATAGAATACTAACACACTACATCTAATACCCCCCGTCAACCTAATGTAAGGTATAAACCGACATTAGTTTGCTTAATAAAAGGAAGGTGAAAGAAAGAAAAAAGAAAAAAAAAATTATATCAAATAACCCTTTTTTTCCTGTAAAGTAAAGATAATGCTAGGGCTACCTGCAAGCAAGTCGTTCTGGAAATCCGATTGACCTGCAAGCAGGACAACCGGGGGAACCCGGCCAACCTGTAAGCAGGTCAACCGAGAGAATTAGCAATGATCACTAAGGATCGGAGTGGAGGAAGCCGACGGTGATGGAAGCCGACAATAAAGGAGGCCGAAAGGAGAGAGATCGGCTAAGAAAATGTGTGAATGCATGAGACCTCATAGGAGGCAAGTACCCGGCCGAAGCAAGTACTTGACACCTCTTAGAAGATCTCAATTATCACAGACAAAGAAGAAAGAGAGAATGTAGAGTCGTAGCTCTGATAGGGTCACATGACCAAGGAAAGGAAGAGGATCCAAAAGCTGGCGCAAGAATGACCGGAACGAGAGAGGATCCAAAAGGCCGGCACAAGACAAGTGTGACCGGAACGAGAGAGGATCCAAAAGTCGGCACAAAATAAGTGTAACCGGGACTAGAGAGGATCTAAAAGCCGGCACAAGACAAGTGTGACCGGAACAAGAGAGGATCCAAAAGCCGGCACAAATCAATTGTGACCGAAACTAGAGAGGATCAAAAGAAACCGGCATAAGACAAGTGTGACCGGAACGAGAGAGGATCCAAAAGCCGACACAAAACAAGTGTGACCAGAACTAGAGTGGTTCTAAAAGGCGGCACAAGACAAGTGTGACCGGAACAAGAGAGGATCCAAAAGTCGGCACAAAACAATTGTGACCGGAACTAGAGAGGATCAAAAGAAACCGGCATAAGACAAGTATGACCGGAACGAGAGAGGATCCAAAAGCCGGCACAATACAAGTGTGATCGGAACTAGCGAGGATCAAAAAAGACGGCACAAAATAAGTGTGACCGGAACTAGAGAGGATCAATGGTGCAAGGCGGACTGACAAAGCTCAAGGTGCAGCGGACGGCGGGCGCGGGATGCCAAGGCGGCCGGATCAAACGGCTTAGGGCTCCGATAGCCATTAAGATCGATAGGCGCGGGCTAAAGCCGAAGAAGGAGCAGCAGCTCGAGCGCAGGGTCGCAGAGAGAGCGCAACAGATCAGAGCTCAAGGCGGAAATGCGAAGAACCGGCCAGGTACAGAAGGGCCGGATCAGATGGCTAAGTACGAAAGGGCAAGGACTCGAGCGGCAAAGGGCAGCAAGGCCGGAATCGGATGGCCAAGTGCGACAAAGAGGGCCAGATCTGGGTGGCACGTGACTGGAGTAGACAAGCGGCTGAATCAGCAGACCTAAAAAGGAGATCAGATAGAGAAGGCCACAGCTGTCTGATGCAGTAGATCCGCAAGCCATAGCGTGCAAGAAATCGCAAAGCACAGCCATCCGATGCAAATCGAATGGCTGTGATCAGCGAGAAAGAGAGAAGGAAATAAAAGAGAGAGACGAGAGGAGAGAAGGAAAGAGAGAGAGTCCGGCTGTGATTTAGAGAGAGAGAGACGAGAGGAGATAAGGAAAGAGAGAGAAAGGAGAGAAAGGAGGGTGATCGGATCGGAGAGAGAGAGAAGTCCGGGAGAGAGCGAGAGAGTCGGAGACGGGAGAGAAATCCAGGCGGCACGCGGGCGCAGGGTGGGCCGGCGGGAGCTCGAGGCCGGCACGGAGAAGAGGTGGCCGCAGGGAGCGGCTCTGACGGGCGCAGGTCTGCGCAGAGGGCAAGCAGTTAGCGACAAGAGAGACTGAAGGTCGGAGATGGCAAGGCAGATCCGGGCGGGCGCGGCGGGCTGGCGGGGATGATTGGCCCTGGATCGGGCTCCGGTACAGGCAGATGGTGGGCTCCGGTGCCGGTGCAAGGCATCAGGTGACCGGCGCCAGGCAGTAGGTGGCTGGCGCGATGAAGGTGCAGGGCCGGTCCGGCGGGCACGGTTATGCAAAGCGAGCCGGGGTCCGACGGGCGCAGGGAAAAAGGTGGACCAGCAGGCGCCAAGAGCTTGGCGGCGGACAGGCGCAGAGCCGGGCCGGAGACGGGCGCAGGGCCAGGGTCGGGTGCAAGGCCGGGGCCGAGAACAGGGCTAGACCGGAGACGGGCGCAGGGCCGGGCCAGGTGCAGGTGCGGGGCTGAGAACGTGACGGACAGGCGCCACACCGGGCCGGAGCAACAGCACGAGGCTGGAGGCAGATCCGGTGGTAGTGTTCGTTGCGAACTATGGGTCGGGAGTAGCAAGAGGCGTCGTCGGCGGTTGGATATGGAGCACAGGCGATGGCGGCCTGATCCGACGGCACAAGGTGGCCGGACTGGACTTGGAGTGCAGGAGGAGGCCGGAGCGCCAGATCTGGCCCCCTGTGCTGCTGTGCCGGAGACAGGATGCGGGTGCAAGTCTCGGGCGGCGGTGACGGCAGGGCGCTGGTGATCAGGCCGGACGGCGAGCAGCAGTGGAGCGGCGTCGTACCAAATCGACTACATCGATCAGATAGTCAGGAGAGAGAGATGGGAAAAAATAATTTTTATTGTTCCCGGCCTCCTCGATGTCGTCGACGACGACCGAGGAGGCCGAGGCAGGAGAGGAGAGCGTCGAACCCTAGGCCAAGAGGGTTGGCTCTGATACCATGTTACGAAGTGAGAGGGAGAGAGAATAGGATTGGGGAGAAAATCTCCTTGTATTATCTCATTAATCTCAATAACATTACATAAGACTACCTCTCTTTATATAGAGAGAGAACGCACACCATTACGTTACCAAAACCGAGGTGGGACTAATAGAATACTAACACACTACATCTAATACCCCCCGTCAACCTGATGTAAGGTATAAACGGACATTAGTTTGCTTAATAAAAGAAAGGAGAAAGAAAGAAAAAAGAAAAAAAAAATTATATCAAATAACCCTTTTTTTTCTTGTAAAGTAAAGATAATGCTAGGGCTACCTGCAAGCAAGTCGTCCTGGAAATCCGATTGACCTGCAAGCAGGACAACCGGGGGAACCCGGCCAACCTGTAAGCAGGTCAACCGAGAGAATTAGCAATGATCACTAAGGATCGGAGCGGAGGAAGCCGACGGTGATGGAAGCCGACAATAAAGGAGGCCGAAAGGAGAGAGATCGGCTAAGAAAATGTGTGAATGCATGAGACCTCATAGGAGGCAAGTACCCGGCCGAAGCAAGTACTTGACACCTCTTAGAAGATCTCAATTATCACAGACAAAGAAGAAGGAGAGAATGTAGAGTCGTAGCTCTGATAGGGTCACATGACCAAGGAAAGGAAGAGGATCGAAAAGCTAGCTCAAGAATGACCGGAACGAGAGAGGATCCAAAAGGCCGGCACAAGACAAGTGTGACCGGAACGAGAGAGGATCCAAAAGCCGGCACAAAATAAGTGTAACCGGGACTAGAGAGGATCTAAAAGCCGGCACAAGACAAGTATGACCGGAACAAGAGAGGATCCAAAAGCCGGCACAAAACAATTGTGACCGAAACTAGAGAGGATCAAAAGAAACCGGCACAAGACAAGTGTGACCGGAACGAGAGAGGATCCAAAAGCCGACATAAAACAAGTGTGACCAGAACTAGAGAGGTTCTAAAAGGCGGCACAAGACAAGTGTGGCCGGAACAAGAGAGGATCCAAAAGTCGGTACAAAACAATTGTGACCGGAACTAGAGAGGATCAAAAGAAACCGGCATAAGACAAGTGTGACCGGAACGAGAGAGGATCCAAATGCCGGCACAATACAAACGTGATCGGAACTAGCGAGGATCAAAAAAGCCGGCAAAAAATAAGTGTGACCGGAACTAGAGAGGATCAAAGGGTGCAAGGCGGACTGACAAAGCTCAAGGTGCAGCGGACGGCGGGCGCGGGACGCCAAGGCGGCCGGATCAAACGGCTTAGGGCTCTGACAGCCATCAAGATCGATAGGCGCAGGCTAAAGCCGAAGAAGGAGCGGCAGCTCGAGCGCAGGGTCGCAGAGAGAGCGCAACAGATCAGAGCTCAAGGCGGAAATGCGAAGAACCGGCCAGGTACGGAAGGGCCGGATCAGGTGGCTAAGTACGAAAGGGCAAGGACTCGAGCGGCAAAGGGCAGCAAGGCCGGAATCGGATGGCCAAGTGCGACAAAGAGGACCAGATCTGGGTGGCACGAGACTGGAGTAGACAAGCGGCTGAATCAGTAGACCTAAAAAGGAGATCAGATAGAGAAGGCCACAGTTGTCTGATGCAGTAGATCCACAAGCCATAGCGTGCAAGAAATCGCAAAGCACAGCCATCCGATGCAAATCGAATGGCTGTGATCAGCGAGAAAGAGAGAAGGAAATAAAAGAGAGAGACGAGAGGAGATAAGGAAAGAGAGAGAGTCCGGCTGTGATTCAGAGAGAGAGAGACGAGAGGAGATAAGGAAAGAGAAAGAAAGGAGAGAAAGGAGGGTGATCGGATCGGAGAGAGAGAGAAGTCCGGGAGAGAGCGAGAGAGTCGGAGACGGGAGAGAAATCCAGGCGGCACGCGGGCGCAGGGTGGGCCGGCGGGAGCTCGAGGCCGGCACAGAGAAGAGGTGGCCGCAGGGAGCGGCTCTGACGGGCGCAGGTCTGCGCAGAGGGCAAGCGGTTAGCGACAAGAGAGACCGAAGTTCGGAGATGGCAAGGCAGATCCGGGCGGGCGCGGCGGGCTGGCGGGGATGATCGGCCCTGGATCGGGCTCTGGTGCAGGCAGATGGCGGGCTCCGATGCCGGTGCAAGGCATCAGGTGACCGACGCCAGGTAGTAGGTGGCTGGCGCGATGAAGGTGCAGGGCCGGTCCGGCGGGCACGGTTATGCAAAGCGAGCCGGGGTCCGACGGGCGCAGGGAAAAAGGCGTACCAGCAGGCACCAAGAGCTTGGCGGCGGACAGGCGCAGAGCCGGGCCGGAGACGGGCGCTGGGCCGGGGTCGGGTGCAAGGTCGGGGCCGAGAACAGGGCCAGACCGGAGACGGGCGCAGGGTCGGGCCAGGTGCAGGTCCGGGGCTGAGAACGTGACGGACAGGCGCCACACCGGGCTGGAGCAACAGCACGAGGCTGGAGGCAGATTCGGTGGTTGAGTTCGTCGCGAACTATGGGTCGGGAGTAGCAGGAGGCGACGTCGGCGGCTGGATATGGAGCACAGGCGATGGCGGCCTGATCAGACGACGCAAGGTGGCCGGACTGGACTTGGAGTGCAGGCGGAGGCCGGAGCGCCAGATCTGGCCCCCTGTACTGCTGTGCCGGAGACAGGACGCGGGCGCAAGTCTCGGGCGGCGGTGACGGCAGGGCGCTGGTGATCAGGCCGGACGGCGAGCAGCAGTGGAGCGGTGTCGTACCAAATCGACTACATCGATCAGATAGTCAGGAGAGAGAGATGGAAAAAAATATTTTTATTGTTCCCGGCCTCCTCGATGTCGTCGACGACGACCGAGGAGGCCGAGGCCGGAGAGGAGAGCGTCGAACCCTAGGCCAAGAGGGTTGGCTCTGATACCATGTTACGAAGAGAGAGGGAGAGAGAATAGGATTGGGGAGAAAATCTCCTTGTATTATCTCATTAATCTCAATAACATTACATAAGACTACCTCTCTTTATATAGAGAGAGAACACACACCATTACGTTACCACAACCGAGGTGGGACGAATAGAATACTAACACACTACATCTAATAGCTTTTATTAAATTTTTTATTTTTCATTCAAAAAAAAGAGAGGAATCATTTTTCTAAACAAAATGATAAATGAATCAAAGTAGATGATTAGAGGTGTAAAAGAAAGCCCACTTGCTCGAACCCAGCAGTCAATGACCCAGCCGGCCAAAAAATATCATGGGCCGGGCTCGGGCCGTAATCCGGAGTCTGCAGTCCAGCTCGAAAGGTAGATATATGGATCAACAACCAACACTTACGGTGCAGACACATCCACAGAGATTTCAAAATTTATTAATATTTGATGAGGATCATCACCTTCCTCTAGATAGCACGTCCACAATGCTAGTATATGATCCACTAAAAATGCGCCTTTATAATATTAACATAGTGTAATATATATTTTATCATATTCATTACATATGTTATATTTGTTATTTTATATATTTTTATACAGGTTTTAAATAATTATTTCTGTATAAATATTAATATAATATATATTATCATATGCATTACATATGTTATCGTATTATATTCATATGTTTTAATTTTTTTTACATATTTTCGTAAATGTTTTAACAAAAAAAAGTGAAAAAAATAACTAAAATATTTGAATGCAATAAGTGTAACATATATATAACAAATATGGTAACATATGTATTACACTATATTAAAAAAATATGTGTTCTTAGGCGCGTTTTTAGTAGATCGATCGCACCCTAGTCTCTCTATATTGTATATATCAGATAA
This sequence comes from Chamaelirium japonicum, assembly GCA_947650365.1. Taxonomy (NCBI): domain Eukaryota; kingdom Viridiplantae; phylum Streptophyta; class Magnoliopsida; order Liliales; family Melanthiaceae; genus Chamaelirium; species Chamaelirium japonicum. Next base: position 831,222 of record OX393558.1, on the reverse strand, counting down.
TAAAGATATTTAGTGTAGTGGTGAAAATATTTTGTAAACTCATTAAAGTTTAGAATTCAAACCGACACATGAACTTGTGAATAATAATTTTATTAAAAATATATATGTTTTAGCCTAAATCCGGCTTGACCAAGCCCAAAATTAGTTCATTATAATTTGGTCACTTGACCCGAGAGTATGGATTCCTTGTTTTGAAGTGTGGGTGTTAAAAGCAAGGGAGACTTAACTATTGGTCCCTTAAAATAGTTCCAAAAATGTGAGTTTAATACATTTCAAAGATGTAAATTTTTGTGAAACCCGATCCCGAGCTTTAAGTTTAGGCTACATTTGGCATATTTACGCCCAAATGTAGCCTAAACTTAAAGTTTAGACTACATTTGGCATATATAGCGTGCTTTAAGTTTACGCCCAAATGTAGCCTAAACTTAAAGCACGTTATATGCCAAAATCTTCTTGCTGCTATCGATCACATGACAAAAGGGGAAAATAACACTGATTGCGATAGCCAATAAAGGGATATATGTGAAGTAATGCTCTTAAAGTCCATGGCATTGATATTTCTAAGCTGGATATGTTTATAGTTTTATATTTATTATACATAAAGATACAAATACAAAAATAATTTGGGCTTTGGTGCGGGCTTTGCTTTCAGGCTTGAATGTTAAAGACCAGACCTTCACAAAGCCCAAGTTGAATCGACCCAAAGTGGGCTCAAATCAAGCTCGAGCCGATGGGCCTCGAATTGGCTTGGGCCCATTTACAGCTCTAACTAAAGTATGAAACAACTAAAAAATTCCAAAAGCGGAATTTCATGTCAAAGTTCGCAAGATATCTCGCAAGTTGAATAAATGAATCGTACTATTGTATGTCTTGAGCCTCTGATATGAGATTGGTACTGCCTGAAATTTGGGCTTTAATATTAGTTTTCCTTCGATCAAAAGAAATGAAAGAATTTACGTCAAAAAATAGATAAGAATTTGTAATTTTCTACAAACGGGCTCTTGGCCTAGTGACAATTCCTCTCTCCCATGTTGGAGAGGTTCCCTATTCGACTCCCGATATGGAAACTGAGGGGCGAATTTTTCCTCAAGGTTGTTGTGTCTTGTTTGTGCGTGCAAACCCTAGCCATTAATGTCATGTTCACGGGATTAAAATAATAAATAGATGTTGCTTCTCCCATTTCGATCCGAACCCCTTTGAGCCCTTGGCCTAGCGTCGGTGATAAGGGCTTTCGTGATTTGTCGGATAGGGGGGTGAGGCCGTCAACTTCATCGTGAATTGTAATGCCACCCATCATTGAGCAGCTACAAGTAGAAAATACTATTTGGAATGTGATGGTCTACTTACTGTAGAGGCTTGCGAGCGAAGGAGCAGAAAAGCTCTGAGGGATTACAAAGACAACAATTTTCTTTACTAGTTTCTTGACGTTGATGATCCTAACATGTAATATATTCTACTAGTTTCTTTCACGATACTTCAAGAGATTCTAATCACTGCAGGCAAGGAGCAAAACCTCGGGTAAGAGATCTCACTTCTGGAGGGATATCCTGAAGGTGCGGGATTTATATAGAGCGGGTTATTTGATCACATTAGGAGATGGACGGAACATCATATTCTCGGAAGATGGATTGGTGATATGCCCCTTAAGCAACTTTTTTCTGGATCTCTTCGCTTTGGCACGATGTCCAAGTACTTCTATCTGATCCCAAGCTCGTGTGGCGTGCGGTGGATGTCACTGGCAAGTTCGGTTGCTTTTCCCATTAACGTAAGAGCAATGCCAGGAGCTCGAGGAGCTGAGGGTGATACTCTCGGTGGTAACTTTCGAACTCACACCGGATGGGGTAAGGTGGAGATGACACTCTTCTGGAGCATTCTCCGTGAGATAGTTGAATAGAAACCTCCTTCCACCGGTGGAGAAGTTTCTACCCTCTAGAGCAATCTGGAAGTCCAAGATTCTGGCTATGGTAAAAGTCTTCTCACTGCTTGCAGCAAGGAACAAGATCCTGACAAAGACCAACCCGATGAAGAGGAACAACCTGAAGTGACAGAGTCTTCTTGCACCTTCTGCCAGACCGAGGAGGACACCGCCTCTTATCTCCTACTCGAGTGGCCTCTTGATTGAGGGCTTTGGGGCCACTTCGAGACTCGATGCGACATCTCTTCTCACTCGCGGCACTTAGGGCCCTTCGGTCATCTTGGAGGAGGAGGAAGGTTAAGAAGGAACTCCGAGCCCCATGGGATATGCTGGTGATTTGATTGTGTGGTTTGGACAGATGGAGCCTTTCGGTCCCTGGAGTCCCTAGGAAGCAAGGCCTGGTGTTAGCGATGGGGTAGGGAGAGATTCAGGCGGCGGAGACATTTCTCTGCAGGGCCAAATCTCTACTACAGACTGAATTATGGGCGATCAAGGGACCGTTGGAGAAGCTGGTGCGACGGCAGGCTAGAAGAGTTGTCTTCCTAATTGATGCATCCCAAGCTCTAGTTGCATTGGTGATTGGGAAGGGAGGGTCGGTGGAAGATTTTCAAGTAATCAACTCATGTCTAGAGAGAGTGGCAAAAATTGCAGGATGTTCAGATACAATGGGTGTCCAGGAACTCTAACAGCGCAGCCCATTGACTGGCTCAGGAGGGCATGAGAAGCGGACATAAATTTTTTTGGGACACTGAGTTCTCGGCTTTGTAAATCGCCCTTGTAAGGGATGTCATGACTGCTGTCCGCTTCTTATACCAAAAAAAAAAAAAAAAAATGTCATGCCTGAATCAGTCCTTTCATGTATTTCGGTAGTTTAAATCATATTCCTACAGAGAAAAAAAAAAATTCCCACCCCTTTTGAAAAAGATCAAATTCTTGGGTTGTTGCCGGCTTGGCTTGCTGCGATGGTGCTACTTCTTGCTCGCTCTTGGTATGTCTAGGGATTAATAATATTCCTTTGGACAATGCTATCTAACCAACTCCACAGCCAATCCATCACCAACCTGCATACGGTGGATGTTGGCTATTGAGCATCACTCACAAAGAATGCCATTAGTGATATGACACAAGTGACTTTCAAAATGTCATTAGTGAGATTCAAAAGCCAATGATTGAACAGCTACGAGCGTAGGTAGGTTGGTGATGGATTAGCTGGTCTGGCCGATGGGGGACTCAGAAAATTCCAATTTTGACGCTTCGGGCCTCAGTGGCCTTTGTTTATACTCGCAATTATGATAATCGATCGGAAGCATCATTGATTCTTCCATCGGATCTTCTTCGAATTCGTTTTTCTCTTGTTGATTGTTCACTGTTTGGAATAAGTCCCATACACCGAACATCTATGTATAGCCTACAATATACGCTAACATTTGTTTATCCAAGGACAATTCAACTGACCTCGATCATAATATTAATTGGTGATATTGTAAAAAAAATAACTGAAAAAGAAAGAAGGAGGAACTCACCACCATGCAAGTACCAACTATCACCACTAGAGAATCTAGTGAAGGTGAGAGAGAGGCAAGTAATCTACATCTTTGTTCAGCACTTCCAGACCGTTGATCTCATCCTGGCATAATACAGTCGTGAAATCTGTATGGCAGTGAGGTTAGGGGTGTGCAGGATCCAAACCAAACCGACCAAATCAAACCAACCCGACCGATTTTGATCAGTTTCGACATACTCAATGGATCAGGTTGGATTGAGTTTTAAAAACAAACCAACATGATTGAATCGGTTGACGGATTTGTAAATGTAAAACCGACCTAAACCGAACCGAACCGATATATGTATATACAAATAATATTTTGTTAAATATATCATATGTCCTCATATACCCTTGCTATCAACAGCCCTTGCAATACTGTAGAATGACTCAAAACAAGTTAAAAATCTTATTTAGGCCTAAAGATGTTGACAACAATTATTATTTATAAAGTTAACACTATGTCCTAATAGAAGGGGAAAAAATCCCAATAAACATATGGGCCAAAGCCCAAACCGACCATCCAATCCAATCCAAACCGACTTTAATTGGATTGGATTGGATTCCAATCTCAGTTCGGATTGGACCAATTGGTCGCCAATATCCTATCAGCCATCAATGCTTGATAAGAGTTCGAAGACACCGATCCTTGGCAGAGGGTTTGGATTTCGCACCTGGATTCCAAGTCAGCCAGATCAGTCTCTAGCTAACTTAGAGGGGGTACCTATGGGTGCAAAATTTGGCCAACACCTAGCAACGGGACCCACTAGCCCTACTTGGGGATCCGCGAAGACAACGACGGGACCCACTAGCCCTGTCTGGGGGTCCACAAAGACGATGATGGGACCCACCAGCCCCGCTTGGGCCAAGACAATAGCTGTAAAGACCGCTCCATACCCCGGTTTTATTCCAAGACCTCTATAAATAGCAGACCCGATGAGTGTAATAGATCGAATATCTGATTTTTGAATCGAACTTTCGAAAAACCAGAGCTCTGACATCCCAATCCTTCGATCTTTTTTGAAGAGAGACAAGTGGCACTCGGCCTGTCGAGGTCGCTTCAGTTCAAGTGTTAGTGAATTCAGGTTGCTCCTCATAGAACGGAGATGTAGGCTTCGGTTGAACTCCGAGATCACATCTCGTGTCAACTCTCAACTGATCTCTCTCAACTCATCTCTTCTAAACCTAAGTTGTTAACCCTTCAAATATTCAAAGGTTCAAGTCAAAGACACCAGCGTTCGAACCAACGGCACAGGCGAACGTTCGATCAGACTTTCGACTCGACTTGATTGACTGGTTGGGCAGAATCTTCGAATCGGCATGGAGACCATCCTCCACACCACCTGTATCTCTTCATCCTCCGAAGAATAAACCCCTTCCCACTCAGTGCCTTCTATCTGATCGAGATCAAGATCAACTCGAGCCCGACCCTCTACATCTCGAGATGCAGATTCAGTCAAGATTCTACCATGGGTAATAGGGGAATGGGGTCTATGGGCTGCAGCTACACCCTGGTCTGAAGAGAGCAACTTCGAACAATCAAAAGCTTGAGACTTCCCTATAGCTTCACCATCCTCCGTTCCTCTAGCCAAAACAGTGACCACGAGCTCCGACGGGATTTGTTACCAACTACTCCCATCCCTCCCTCCCAGCACGAGAAGATCAGGCTCTTGAGGAGGCTCCATTGCCCCCAAACGGGGAGAAGAAGATTACAATGCTCATATCTTTATTCCACGAGCTTGGGCCTACCAGGTGGGTCCCATTAATGAACCCTAGTCAAACTAGGTTTCCTACAATCGAGGGCCCTAGAAAGGAACCGCTTAGGTAAACCTAAGCTATAACTCCTTATCCACTTGCCCCTAGGTTTACAAGTCTCAATGGTATTACCCACTATCAATAAACCCTAACAATACTGAATCAGGTTCGCTGGCTGTTAGTGGTGGGTAGAAGTTGGAATCTTCGGGACCCAGATAATCTTAGCTCCCACTGGTGCCATGGTCTAGGCTCTACCAGTGAACAATGTCTACAACCACTACTGAGGCAATGCTACACTCCGAGACTATTAGTAATATTGCGAGTACCCTTTACCCTGTTATACTATACTTGAGTCCTTCCAATCCGGTGTCTGTGAAACTAACTAAGATCAGTACCAACTGTCCCTCTCAGATTAGTTCACCCACTTGAGTCCTAACTTCTCAAAATTTTGTGATCACCATCCTAGTACGACTACGACTGGCCAGCTTTAATGATCAACCCTTTATGAGAGTCACTCAATGAGACACCAAGTTTCTATAGGGAAATATAGAATTTCTATGGACTGTTTACGTTCCTTAAAGCCTAATATAAACCACCCAATCTACCAGGTTTAGGTCTGAGATAGACCGCACTGTTTGGCAAGTCAAAGTTGTGAACAATAAACTAAGGGTTTATAATACATCCTAGGATTATGGTTCTAGTCAACTAGTAGTGGAGGTCATATGGTCTTGAGTACAATTGTTAAGACCAGTTTCCTTTCTTGATTATGTTCGATGCATTCTGGTTACATCAACACTAGATGACTTGGTATGTCATACCGATGGTCGAGATAGACCATCTCTACTACGGAGAAGGTTAGTGTGCTATATTCTTGCAAGCTAGGTGTCTAGTTTAGCAACCGGCTGCAAACCTACATGTGTGTGTACGGTGACTCACATCTCTTATACGTGGATCTCATCCACATACCTAAGTCACCTCGACTTTACTAATGTGGACTAGTGGATTTATGCATCTCATGCACTATAATGTGTGAGTGTCAGTGATGTGATCATAATCCAGTATCGTCATTGCCAGAATTGGCATGTAGGATACACTAATCCCAAAATCATCAAGTCCTCTATTGATCGCCTCTAATTTCTTCCACCATTAGAGGAAAATTTAGTTGTGGAATCTTACCTTCAAACCAAATATCAGTCCCTTTTAGGATTAGAGGCTGCTTATTGGAGACAAAGATGTAAGTCTCACTGGTTAAGGAAGGAGACAAAAGCAACCAGTACCATCATTCTGCAGTTCTCAATCGTCGAAGGAAGAACCGCATCTCCTCAATTCAGGACCAGACCAATACTTAGCGCTCTGATCCGGAGGATATCAAGAAGATTTTTGAAAGTTACTTCTCGGACCTCTATACTTCCTCCCGCCCAGTTACGGTCAACCTTCTGTATCATGGGTTCACTAATACCATTTTGATTGAGGAAAATGCACTGTTGACTGTGACCTCGAGTCATGAGGCGATTCACAGTATGCTAGCTCTTTGCTATGAGCAATATGAAGTCTCCTGGTCAGGATGGCCTTACTGCTAGTTTCTACAAAAGTTGTTGGCCTGTGATTAGCAACAACCAAGTCAGCTCGGTTCATCAGTTCTTCATCTCCAAGCTTATGCTACACTTCATCAATATTACTCATTTGGACCTCATTCCTAGGAAGAAGGTGACAAAATCCCCTAATGATTTTTGACCTATAAACCTATGCAATGTGGTGTACAATATTTGTTCCAAGATCATTGCTAACCGCTTCAAACAATTGCTCCCCAAATGCATCTGCAAGGCTCAAAAACACTTTTGTGAAAGGGCGTCATATCGAGGACAATATCATTATTGCTCAGGAAGTCTTAGCTACTATTAGGCGCACTACTGGGCATCGCGGTTACTATGCTCACAAGGTGGACATGGCAAAACCTTATGATCGGATAGAATGGATTTTCATCGTCCAAGTCCTTGCAGCACTGTGTTTCACAGGAATTTTATTTCCTTGGCCTATGCTTTCATCTCCAATGTCTCTTTTTTTTTTTTGAGATCAGCGGGTGTCCCGAAACCTTTCGGGCAATGGCCCGCTTCAGGCTCGAACTAATCCCTCCGGGAGTGAAGCCTGACCCACTCGGCAATTCCCACTTCACTCCTGGATAAATCGAGGGGAGGAACAGTTGAACCCACAACCTCATCACCAAAGCATCAGTTGCTTTGCCAACTCTCCTATCCCCTGGTGGGTTCCAATGTCTCCTTTTTTGTGTTGATCAATGGGGTTCTGGAGGGCGGTATTCAGGCCCAGAGGGGACTCCAACAGGGTTGCCCCCTGTTATCCTATCTCTTTCTGATATGTACTGAGACACTTTCCTGATTGATAACCTCTACTTTAGATAATAAGTTGATCCACGACATCAGAATTGGCAAACAAGGTGCTATGCTCATCTATTTTATGCTAATGACATTTTTATATTTGGCAGGGCTGTTGACAGGGAGATCGACCATATTAACAATATATGTGATCTCTATTGTGAATGGCCGGGTCAGAAAGTTAATTAGATCCAAATCCAAAATAAATTTCTCGTGAAATGTGGCGAGGGCTAGGCAGATCACCATTGCGGCATATGCAGGGGTGGCAGTCATGAAGCAAGATGAATTGTATCTGGATTCCCCCCTATTCTATGGAAGATCGAGAACCAAAGCCTTTGCCTTTCTTAAAGATAAGCTGAAACCCAAACTTAATTAAAGGGTGAAAATCAAAGACGCTATCACATGTCAGAAGATCTATCTTAATCAAGTCCTGTCTCTCCTCCATCCCAATATACTTCATGTCCACCATGCTCATCCCGAAGGCCGTGATCAACAAACTCAATGCTATCCAACATGATTTCTGGTGGGGATTTGAGCCTAATAGGCGACACCTGTATCTACTTAAGTCGAGGGATTTACCCATGCTAGAGCGAGGCTTGGGCTTTCGCGATCTGGCTCTCATCAACAAGGCCAAGCTAATGAAATTAGCATGGACCTTCCTAATCAATCTAAACCACTGGTGGTTTGGAAGAGCCTATTCCATCGACGCAATCTCATGATACCTTTATGTTGTTTGAGGATTGGCAATGGGGCCTCTATTCCAGTGTTTGGAAGCCAATGGATACCAACTTTACCGAGTTTTGCAATTTGCAGCGAACCTATTAACGGTCAAGAGATGAGGATGGCCGATCTTATTGATCCATCCTCTCGATCTTGGAGGTTGAAGAAACTCTTAATGCTGGGCCTTCACCAGTTGGAGCTTAATGTTATTCACAGGATTCAGTTAGCCGGTACTCCAGAGCAAGATATCCTAATCTAGTCCCTATCCACTTATGGACGCTTCTCGGTGAAATAAGCCTACTGGAACTTGTTCTCTACTAAATATGGGGCATTTGCTTCATTGGTCTCCTCAGAGTTTGCTTGGAAACATTTCTAAAAACTTAACGATTGTCTCCCCAAGCCCCATCTTTTCACTTGGCGAATGTTGCGTTGGTGTATTCCTACTTCTGTACGGATTGCAACCCGATTGCCGTATATCGATGGCCTCTGCTCCATCTACAACCAAGAGGAAGAATCTATGAAACATTTCTTATTTTACTGCTAGTATGCTAGGGCTGTGTGGTTCGGGTCGGATCTATAGCTCAATATGGAGGGCCCTCGGTTAACGCTCATACAATGGATTGGTGGACTACTTGACTTGGAAAAAACCAATAAGTCTTCTTTCAACTATGACTCAATCATTCTCTTGAATACCTAGAAGGGTAGGAACCGTTGAGTGTTTGATCGAGTGCCCCCGAGATCTGTCTCGATTTTGACCTCCAACTCCCTATTCGTAAATATTTCGTCATCAAGGCTCCTTTAAGGCTAATGTAGACGGTGCCCTATGCAATGCTCAATCGGCAGTTGGGGACTTCATCCGGGATAGCTCCTGTGCACATATTCTTTTTGAGGGTGAGACCTTCGATAGCGATGAAGTCATTGAGATCAAAGCTAGAGCAATTTTGCAAGGCCTCAAAGCCTTATAGAAGATCGATGCTACTTTTGTTGTCATAGAAAGTGACAACCAGGTTTTATGCTAATGTCGGATGGGGATCTTTCCCCACCACAATGAATACACAGTATTGTATTTAACTATATGACTATTTCTTGGAGCTTTCCTTCGTGTAGCTTTACGCATGATAAAAGGGATAATAATGCTTGCGTTGATGTGTTGGCCAGGTTCGCACTTCGGGAGTCTACCTCCTTTTCCCCCTCTTCTATCCCTATTTGTATCTCCTCTATAGTTTATAAAGGGATGGATCTATGCAATAATTGTATTGTTTCTCCTGTTGTTTAGGCTAGGGCACCATGAATAGAACCCCCATAGTTCCTACCAAAAAAAAGAGACCCTTTCGTACAATAAAAACCAAGAACAAGAAAGTCAACTTCACGATCGCCAATTTTTATAGGTTCAAATTTTAACCCGCGGCTCTGATTGTCAACCATTGATGTAAGAGTATGCAATATGGGTGATGGGGACATCGAGCAGCACCCATGGCGCGTGTACCAGCGTAGGAGGCGCCACCTGAGCCTATGGCTCTGATCAGACAGTCAGCACCATCATGGATGTTTTCATTTGTTTTTATTTTTTTGCATTGTGTTATTTAGTTCTACCTCGACTTCCAGGGACTTTCGTTTGTTATCACAGGCCTTTATATAGGCCTGCCCATGGATCATGTAATGGCACTGAATAATGAAATAAAAATTTTGTTTCTCCACTACTGTGTTGAGTGACAACAGGGTGAGGTGTGTGAAACCCCAATCCCAAACCCTAGGCGTATGAAACCCTAGGTGGGTACTAGGCGTGTGAAACCCTAGCCCAACCCCTACCCCATCCTCTCCCTCTCTCTCTCCTCCCGCGACCTCCTCCTCTCCCCTGCGCCCAGCCCCGCCTCCCCTTCCTTCCCCTGCTCCGGCCCGGCCCCGCCCCTGCCCCCAGTGCTGCCTCCCTCCCCCATCCCCACCCCTTCCCTACAGCCGACCGAAACCCCCCATTCTCTCCCCTCCTGCTGCCCACCTTATCCCGACCCCAGCCCCCGACCTGCCCCTCTCCCTCCCTGTGTCGCTGCCCACCCGAGCCCCTCCATCCCCCCTCCCTCTCCCTCTCTCCCGTGACCCAACCGGAAAGCCCCCCCTGCCTTTTTTGCCCGTGCCCCACCACCGGCCGCCGCCCTCCCTCACCGCACAGCAGCCCGATCCCACCTCCCTCTTTTCCGCCACCCGAACCCGACCCGATTCCCTCCTCCTTTTCTCCCCTCCTGCCTCTCCTCTGCAGCCCGATCCCCAACCCGACCCAACCCGACCCCTCCTTTCCTCTACCGTTCGCTCCCAACCCGACCCTAACCCTCCTCCTCGGCTTCGCCCCGTGCCCGAGTTCATGTCCCCCGACGCACTTCAGTATGCTTGCATGGCCGCACGAATGGATGATTGACCTGGACGCTGATCACGGGTTCCATTGAGGGCGCTGACGACTGACCCGGACGCTGATCACGGGTTCGATTGTGGATGCTGACGGCTCCTGGATATTTGATCACCATTTTCGGAGTTCCTATTCCTGAGGCCAAGTATGATCCTCAGTAGGTACGTCTCCTCCCAGTAGGGTATTCTCGGTAATTCTACTAATCGGATCTCCAGTATATTATCTGTGCCGACGGCTGTCCATCTTCGTGAGGTTGTGCATCCCTACCTGCCTGTTCAGTTCATTAGCATTTGATATTGCAGGACGGACTCTTGCCGTTTAATTTAAGCATTATTCATTGTAATTCTTAGAACTGAGATTGAACCGCCTGATGCGGGTAGCTTCTTTTAAAACCCATTATTCCCTGCTGATGGCTTGGATAAAACTTCCTACCTGAAACTTTTAATTCATAGCGGAACACTGCTAGTACAATTAGACTACTGATTTCCTGTCCACCTGCATCGTTTCGCATCATTTTTTGGTATCAGAGCATGGTTGTAGGTAGGAACTGTCAGTTGTGTTGCATATTTGCATCTAGGAAAATTTTCTTTTAGTTATTACATTTGATTGCCATATTTAAAAAAAAAAAATCAGCATGCATCATGTTGTGAGTTTGTCTTTGCATGACCAACCCGAAGAGGTAGGTCCTATATGTTAGGAGAGTCGAGTGAGTCGGACAATATGGATCCCGAGGTCTTAACTAGGGCACTTACCGAGTTAGCCCAAGGAATAGCAACTATGAACCAGAACCTCACCGCTTGTCAGCGTGACACCAATGCCCGTTTTGACCGTCTAGACAAAACTCCACCTCTAGCTCCACCACCCCTAGACCCTCAAGATTTTCGGCCAACTTGGCAGAACAATCAAGACCCGGATGAACGGTATCTCCGGAGCATTAGGTTAGAGGTGCCCTCTTTCGATGGCAGGCACGATCCCCACATCTTTTTGGACTGGCTCCAGTCCATGGACCGATACTTTGTCTGGTACCCTTTAACCGAACCACGAAAAGTGCAATTCGCTGCCATGAGGCTTAGTAGACCTGCCAGCTAATACTGGACTAATGTAGAAGCCTTGAGAGCCGCCAAAACTCAGGACCCATTGATACTTGGGTCGCCATGAAGAATGAGCTAAAGGGCAAGTATGTGCCCCCATCATACCGAGCCCACCTATTGGACCAATGGCACCAAATCACCCAAGGCAACAAATCAGCCAGGGACTATGTCACCAAATTCGACGAGTTCCTAAATCGCTGCAAGGTCCTCGGAACAGAAACCCCTGCCCAGGTCCTGGCACGTTTTCGATCAAGTTTAAGAGAAGACCTGAGGAGTGAGCTCCTTACCCGAGATGTTACAGAGTTGGAAAGAGCCTATGCCTTAGTTCAGAACCTCGATAGCATTAGGTCCAACCATTTCCATCGGGATCAGGATTCCCAAAGCAAAGTCCCTCGGCCTTTCTCGGACAACTACCTAAGTCGGCCCTACCCCAACGAATTCCAACCAAGAGCCGACTCCACCAGCCGAAGTAATGAGAGAGACAACCATGACAAGGGCCCTGAGAAAGACTTCTCCAAAGTAAGTCCCCTCATCATGTGTTGTAAATACCAAGACTACGGACATGTGGCCGCAAACTGTGCAAGCCATGTCAAAGTCAATATTATTGATGGCAATCTCATTGAAGTGATAGAGGCCAGAGAGGCAGAATTCGTCTATCAAGCTGAAGAAGAAGATGGAGACTTTGATGATGATGACGAAGCCATCTTGAGTTCCCTTAGACAGATGTCATCTCCCTCCATGTCAGTTGTTAGGTGCACCCTGTCTCAACCCAAGGATCAAGATAACTGGAGACGTACTGACATTTCCCACACGTTCATAAAGATTGGGGATAAGCACTGTAAGGTCATCGTTGATTGCGGTAGTTGCACCAATACCGTGCCATCAACCGTGATCTTTAAGACTTGCCTCAAGGCCGTCCCCCACCCTCGACCCTATCAGGTCCCCTGGATCAATTCGAGCCCCATGAAAATCAAGCAACGAAGCCTTCTCCCCATAAACTTCGATATCTACCTGGACAAAATATGGTGTGATATTCTGACCATGGATGCGGATCAAGTCATTCTGGGGCGACCATGTCTGTTTGACAATAATGTTCTTATTTATGGTTGTTCAAACATGTGCCTATTTGAGCATGAGGACAAGAAGGTCAAACTGGGTCCCTCCCAACCAAAGAGTAATCCGGCCGAACAATAATCAACCATAGCTAAGAAGATTTTCAAGGAGCATGATTCGGTCCTAATCTTCGTAGACCGATTCGCTGAGGTGACCCATCTCCTCCCTTGTTCCAAGACGTCCGATGGCGTCATGAAGTTACACGGATTGCCTGAAATTATGCCCAACAAGGATGTCAAGATCACCAGTTTCTGTTGGAAAATCCCATGGCACAAGCTGGGCACCAGGCTCCAGTTCTTCACTACCTTCCAGTCCCAGACCGATGACCAGACTAAAGTTGTCAATAGGAGTCCGGGAAACCTTGTACGTACCTTGATGGGTGAACATGTTAAGACTTGGGATCTGAAACTGTCAGTAACCGAGTTTGCATATAATACATCTGTCAATAGGTCCACCGGTGTGAGTCCTCATGAAGTCGTGCATGGGTTCAAACCTAGGCAACCAGTCGATCTTATTCCCATATCTGAGCATCATAGAATTTCCGAGTCGGCATCTGCTTTTGCATCTCATGTGCATGAACTACATAAGGAAATCAGTAAACAAATTGAACAGAGCAATGCGAGCTATAAATTAAGGGCCGATGCCCGGAAGCGAGTTCAGACTTTCAGTATGGGAGATTATGTGATGGTCCGGATTCGTTTGGAACGGCTTTCTTCGGGAGCCGTTAAGAAACTACATACACGCAGTGCGGGTCCTTTTCGGGTTCTAAAAGATATAAATGATAATGCTTATTTTATTATATTACCCGAGGGTTTTGGCATCAGTCCCACCTTCAATATTAAGGATCTAGTGGCTTATAATGGCCCATATTTTAACCCTGGAAATCCGCTGATAGTTGAGCCTACCCTGGACCCTGCCCCTGAGTGCCCCCCTACCCCCACTCCCAGAAATATCCCCACCATATACAGCAAAAGGCATTGATAATATTCTGGATGACGAGATTATCTCGGCAAGACGACAGTGGAATCCGGCGGTACCTGGTTCGCTGGAAAGGAAGGCCCCATTCTGAGGACGCTTGGAGTGAGCATCAGGGACCCCAACAGATGGACCCAGACCTGCTGGAGCTATACGAGAGCCGCACTGAGCCTTACTCGACGGAGTCGAACTCTCTCCCACCCTGGGAGAATGATGGGGACATCGAGCAGCGCCCATGGCGCGTGTACCAGCGCAGGAGGCGCCACCTGAGCCTATGGCTCTGATCAGACAGTCAGTACCATCATGGATGTTTTCATTTGTTTTTATTTTTTTGCATTGTGTTATTTAGTCCCACCTCGACTTCCAGGGACTTTCGTTTGTTATCACAGGCCTTTATATAGGCCTGCCTATGGATCATGTAATGGCACTGAATAATGAAATAAAAATTTTGTTTCTCCACTATTGTGTTGAGTGACAACAGGGTGAGGTGTGTGAAACCCCAATCCCAAACCCTAGGCGTATGAAACCCTAGGTGGGTACTAGGCGTGTGAAACCCTAGCCCAACCCCTACCCCATCCTCTCCCTCTCTCTCTCCTCCCGCGACCTCCTCCTCTCCCCTGCGCCCAGCCCCGCCTCCCCTTCCTTCCCCTGTTCCGGCCCGGCCCCGCCCCTACCCCCGGTGCTGCCTCCCTCCCCCATCCCCACCCCTTCCCTACAGCCGACCGAAACCCCCCATTCTCTCCCCTCCTGCTGCCCACCCGATCCTGACCCCAGCCCCCGACCTGCCCCTCTCCCTCCCTGTGCCGCTGCCCACCCGAGCCCCTCCATCCCCCCCTCCCTCTCCCTCTCTCTCGCGACCCAACCGGAAAGCCCCCCCTGCCTTTTTTGCCCGCGCCCCACCACCGGCCGCCGCCCTCCCTCACCGCACAGCAGCCCGATCCCACCTCCCTCTTTTCCGCCACCCGAACCCGACCTGATTCCCTCCTCCTTTTCTCCCCTCCTGCCTCTCCTCTGCAGCCCGATCCCCAACCCGACCCAACCTGACCCCTCCTTTCCTCTACCGTTCGCTCCTAACCAGACCCTAACCCTCCTCCTCGGCTTCGCCCCGTGCCCGAGTTCATGTCCCCCGACGCACTTCAGCATGCTTGCATGGCCGCACGAATGGATGATTGACTCGGACGCTGATCACGGGTTCCATTGAGGGCGCTGACGACTGACCCGGACGCTGATCACGGGTTCGATTGTGGATGCTGACGGCTCCTGGATATTTGATCACCATTTTCGGAGTTCCTATTCCTGAGGCCAAGCATGATCCTCAGTAGGTACGTCTCCTCCCAGTAGGGTATTCCCGGTAATTCTACTAATCGGATCTCCAGTATATTATCTGTGCCGACGGCTGTCCATCTTCGTGAGGTTGTGCGTCCCTACCTGCCTGTTCAGTTCATTAGCATTTGATATTGCGGGACGGACTCTTGCTGTTTAATTTAAGCATTATTCATTGTAATTCTTAGAACTGAGATTGAATCGCCTGATGCGGGTAGCTTCTTTTAAAACCCATTATTCCCTGCTGATGGCTTGGATAAAACTTCCTACCTGAAACTTTTAATTCATAGCGGAACACTGCTAGTACAATTAGACTACTGATTTCCTGTCCACCTGCATCGTTTCGCATCAATGGGTTTGCAGGTATCAATGTCGTAGAAGCTGAAACATAACTTAGAAACAAAATAATGTGTGGCTTTGAAATACATACATGTGACAACCTCTCCAAAGTACATATATATATTTAAAATCATTAAACTTTTTTTTTCGCCGTATGCCACTTTTTAATGTCTTAGGTTCATTTTGTCTTGGATGTACTCTTAGAAATGGATGTGTTACTTGGGCTTCGCTAATAACTTTTGGATTCCCCCATGTACACACTTCTTTATCAAACATATTGATTTTCATTGTACCCATCGCTGGGTGTGTTTTGATACACCACAAAACCCAAATGGGGTTTAGTCCCATATTGCCTAGGGAGTGAACATGAGGTCATGTGTATTGTTGAAGATGTGGTTTCAAACAAACCACATACAAGTCCAAACTTCGTGCGCGAAGGAACGGCGAAAGACAGAACACATGATGGAGGATCGGTCTGACCGGCAGATCGTGCGCACTATCATCTCAGGTCGTGCGCACAATCTACATCGACAGAAAAAAGTTAGGCTAGCAGCCGACAAGTTGATCGTGCGCACGAACTGTCTAGGTCAGGCACATGATAGACTCTAGCAGTGCAGAATTGAGACGGTTCGGCCTGCGGTTTCGCGTTGGATTCCTCCTACAAGTCGAGATATGAATGTGCGCTTATAAACATAAGGTCTTAGGTCGAACCTAGGGAGATTATAAGGCTTCTTTAGGGTTTAGAGAGTGGCTATCATCAAGGGAGAGGAATCCATTGGAGGCTCGTGGGTTTTGGGAAGAGTTTCTTCTTTGTTCTTCAGTGTGAAAGGGCTGTGTATCTTGTTCTCCTTGTATGATCTCTTTGAGGGTGTGTGAGGGATTGTAAAAGACAAATAAAACATGTACTCGAGTTTTCCTTACTAGTAAATCTATTGATCGTCATTGTTGAAACATCCCATGTGATTGCTTGTGTTTGTTATTTTGTTCGATCTTCTCGGTGGTAGTGACTCTCCCCTTCTCGGCGAGTAGTTGTTCGCACGTACTGCCATGCTCCATCCACTACATGAGGGCCTCGAATCCCAACAAATTGGTATCAGAGCTTCCTGTTGGTAATCTGGATATGCTAGTTCAATGGTGAAGAAATCGAAGATCATGATGTAAGGGTTGAATCTACGGTTCGAGATCGAGAAGTTCGATGGCCGAATCAACTTTGGCTTGTAGGAAATACATGTAAGATATGTATTGATTTAAGGTGGGTTGCACAAAGGTTTGAAGGGCGTCAAGTCAAACACGATGTCAGCAACGAGTGGGTTGAGTTTGATTTAAAGACTGCAAAAGCGATTCAGATGTGTCTCACGAAGGTTATAGTGGCAAACGTTTCCAAGGATGTATCCATCGTGAAGCTTGGGGTGAAACTGGAGAGCATGTATATGACCCGGTCGCTCACAAACCGGTTATACTTGAAGCAAAAGATCTACAATCTTCCGATGGCGGAAGGTATGAGGATCACAAAGCATATCTCAGTCTATAATCAACTAACGAAAGAGTTATTTAATGTCGCTTAAGATATGAATGAGTCGGATAAGACGCTACTTCTTCTTGGATCTCTACCCCAGTCCTATGAGTATCTAAAGGTCATGATGTTTTACGTGAAGGAATCGATCAAGTTGGAGGATGTCACGGGCATGCTTTTCTCAAACGAGCTTCAGTTGAGGGGGATAAGCGAGGTGGGTGGTGATAATCAATCCAAGGCATTAATAGTTAAGGGGGTGAAGAAAAAGAAGGAGAAGCATGGTTCCTATTGGAAGTGCGATAGATCAAGGCAATATAAGTCAGTGTGCAAGTGAAAAGGTGGAGAAAACCGAATTGCTTAGGGTCACCCAAAGGCAATATAATTATCGAGGATGATAGATCCACAGGTTATGCCTCATTGAGGGAATTCAATTAGGGGGACATCCTGTTTGCTTCCACAGATTCTGTATCATATCAGAACTGAATAATCGATAGCGGAACCACACATCATATTATTCGAGTAGGGCATGGTTTGACAAGTATGTAGAGTGCGATGGTGGGAAGTTGACGGCTAGCGACAGCTCTAAGGTGTCAATAAGGGAGTCGGGGATATTTGACTTGAGATATTTGACGAGCGAGTACATACACTCAAGGATGTCCTTTATATTTCATGGTGCATGGTGATAAAATCTTGTCACTCTTTCCAGGCTAGATTCTCTTGGGTGCAAGTTCACTGTTCAAGACAGAGTTGTGAAGGTTTGGGATAGAGTGTCCATGATCATGAAAGGGGCCTTAGAGAGCGGCGGCACATGCAAGGTGTTCGGTGAAGAACATAGGTGCAGGTGGAGTACGCTCAGGGGTGATGATGAACAAGAGGTAGGTTTCAGTGGCCAAGTCTAACGACTTGGGCAATAACCGATCTTGGTGATTGAGCTTCCGGTGCGGGGGCAAAGGCGGCGGTGATGATCGGGCGATGGATTCACTGTTCGAAAAAATAGAGTATGTGTTCAAGGAATTGCTCATGTCTTGTTTGAAGCCAAGGTAGAGATTATTGAAGATGTGGTTCCAAACAAGCCATATACAAGTCAAAGGTTCATGCGCGAAGGAACAACGAAATACAAAACACTGGACAGAAGAGGATCAGTCTACAGGCAGATCGTGCGCACGATCTGCATCGACAGAAAATTCAGGCGAGCAGCCGACAGGTCGATCGTGCTCACGATCTGTCAAAGTTGTGTGCATGATAGACTCTGGCAACGTGGGATTGAAGTGGTTCAACCTGTGATTTCACGTGGGATTCCTCCAAGTCGGATATGAACGTGTGCTTGTCAATATATGGTCCTAGGTCGAACCTAGGGAGGTTATACGGCTTTTTTAGGGTTTAAAGAGTGGCCATCATCAAGGGAGAGAGAGAGAGAGAGAGAGAGAGAGAGAGAGAGAGAGAGAGAGAGAGAGGAACCCAATCGAGAAGGGTTTATTCTTTGTTCTTCGGGGTGAGAGGGATGCAAATCTTGTTCTCCTTGTGTGATCTCTTCAAGGGTGTGTGAGCGATTGTAAAAGACAAACAAAATTATACTCGGATTTTCCCATACTAGTAAGTTTATTGATCATCATTGTCGGAATATCTGTGTGATTGCTTGTGCTTGTTTATTTGTTTGATCTTCTCGGTGGTGGTGACCCTCCTCTTCTCGTCGGGTGGTTCTTCGCATGACGTGCCATGCTCCGTCCGCTGCGTGGGGGCCTCAGATACTAACAGGTATATATGAGAACTCCTCTCACTTGCTCTCTAGTTGAGACACTAGAGAGACTACCCATGTCTACGCGTACCACATCGCACCGGGTCGGGCTTGGGTTGGGCACGTGTGTGTGCGCCCACGGACTCGGACACAATAACAGCTCCGAAATGGGTCGGCCCACACCTAGTCTATTTTTAATTTTGATTTTCATCCTTATATTTATTGCTTTCCATAATCTTTACTAACTGTAACTACTACTAGTTGTTGCAAGGAATGCTCTCCACTGTACCTCCTTCTCTGGCGGGTGCCACCAGCAACAAAGAGGGGGCTATGAGCTCCCCCTCCTCTGCACTTGCTTCTCTTGCAGACACCACCAACAATGAGAGGGAGGGGGGGGGGGATAAGTCAAAATATAATGTTAACACGTGTATTGCCAGCAACAAGGAAAGAGCACTGAACCCCCCTCTCTGATGTTGACACATATACGGGTAAAATTAACTAATCACATTTCGAGGCTGTTCAGTAGCTAGCGGCCACTCACGATCAAGTGACAGAATGGGAGGGGAAACTCAAATTTTAACAAAAGTGTATGTGTGTGTGTATGGGGGGGGCGGGGGGTCAAAATAATCATTTTTAATATGTCAAGGGTTTAAAGGGCCAGTCCAAGGTTATCAGTGCATGTGGTGCATATAATCCTTGACATAATCATCCCACGTGATCACGGAACCAATTCCCCATAACAGCTAAGGTTTGCTCCGATACACTATATGTAGTTTTATATACAAAACGATTAAGGGATGGTTTATATGGTTGTTGAATATCTTCTCTCATTTGGAATACTTTGAAGGTTGATCATTGATCTGATTGAGCATCGGAGTGATCTGACTTCGAAGAGAGTTAGGTTCTTTTTGCAGGTACCCTTAGAGGATTAAGGAAATGAGTACTCTTCTACTCAGGGTGATGTAAGTGCAGAAAAATCACTAACGTAGTTGCACCAAAAATCACTCAATCCTCCTTAAAAGTTTAAGAACCACACTTTCCTCCATACAATTTTAAAAATATATTATATTCACCCCCTCCTGAGGCTATGTTTCTGCTAAGAATGTGAAACTATGAGCAGACAAAGTGTGATTTTTAAATTATAGAAGGATCAAATGATAATTGTGGGGTGGGTGTGCGTGCGCGCGCGTGTTCAGAAATTAAATCGGATGCAAGGATAATGGGACGTTCTATTTGCACCCATGGAATTTTTGTTGGCACCTGGATCTTTTAAATTTTTTTAATACCCTATTTACCCTCTTCTGCAACCTCCAGTTGGTTGTCATTGTTGTCGCTCCCATCGTCCTATGTCTCACCACCGCCCCACCCTCTTCTGTTGTCTCTTTTCCGATGACACCTCTCTCCTCCCTCTTCCTCCTCCTCCCTCCTTCTTCTTTCTTTCCTCCTCCTCCTCCCTTGGTCAACAGATTAGGATTCAGGAGGGAAGATAGAGGAAGGAGGAGAAAGGACGAAGATGAGGGAGAAGGAGGGCCAACGGATCAGGGTTCTGGCATGGAAAGGATGGAGGAAGGAAAAGAAGGAGGAGAGGAGGGAGGTTAGCGGCTTAGGGCTTTGACGTAGGGAAGGAGGAGGAGGATGAAGTAGGGGGATGGGGGAGGAGGAAGGAGGACGCGGAGGGGTGGGAGGAGGAGGATGGGTTTACTGGAGGTATTTTGGGGTTTTTTTGGATGCCAAGACTAAAAGTTCGAAATCAATTGGGAGCCAAGGCAGATCCGGGTGCTAACACTAATTCCATGGGTGCGAAGAGAGCGTCCCAAGGATAATCGTGGTGGTGTTGGTGGTGGTATTTCAGAAAATTAAGTCGGGTACAAGGATAATGGTGGTGGTGGTATTGATGACGTTGGTAAGGGGCTGTGGCTGCATTGCGGTGGCTGTTTGGACTCTGGCTAGGGTTTCAGATGAAGGGGGATAGGTGATTCTGGTGTTGCGAACAAGTTTCTCTGGTGGGTGGGCGGCTGGCGGGCGATCGGGTGATATAATGCAAGTTCTGCTGGACGTGGAAAGCTGCTTTGCACCGGCGGCAAACAGTAGACTTGACAGTGCTGCAGGCGATTTGGCGGCTCTCGGCAGACATTGCACAGTGCTGGGAAATGTCTCCTGTAGAAGTAGCAGCGGCATCTGCAATAACACTGTTGATTTGGCCGTTGGGCTCGTGATGCTTGATTGAATGCCGCAACGAGATCAGCAACAACTATGCACATCAGAGTGGATACTGACGATGAGGAAGACAACATCTCGGTAATCCAAGATGGCGAAAAGACTCGGCAAGCCTGAAGGCAGAAGCGATGCATGACTCCTTGGATGGAGCTATGGTGGTGGTGGGGAGGCACGGAATCTGTTCGACGAAATGCCCGAGTCGAGCTCGGACGATGAAGATGGAGCATGCGGGGAGTAAGAGATCATGAACTCAACAGGTTTACCTACCATAATACTCTTCTCGGCTTATTATTATCTTAATTTCACTCAAATGCACTTCTCTTTTAAGGTTTGAATACAAATTCGTCCTTTGGCTCCCATATCAAATCTCATAAATCTCACAAATCTCACTACATCCCTGCATGTTCGTTAAGGGCAACTCGCGCACCCTTCGTCATATTTGCATGGAAATGCTTGAGGAACTCAAAGTGGTCAAAAGGCTTATAGAGCGCAGGGTGATCTTCGCCGACGAGCTCTTCGGGTGCTTTGATCATCCAGCCGGCCTTAGGGATCATGAACAATCCTGCTGAAAACCTCTCGCGATCTTCGTTCACGATCACTCTATGCATCGCTGAGTGAAGCCTTCCATTACTCCACGCCTGTAAAAACCATGTACATCATGGGAAATAATAAGAAATTCCCCCATTATGTATGAGGCTAACGTAAGTCGATCGTGTCGGGAGAAGCTCACCATGAATGATTCACCAATGAACACCACTAGAGAGTCTGCTGATGGAGTGACAGGCATGTAATTCCCCTCTTTGCTCAGCACTTCCAGACCATTGATCTGATCCTGGCATAGTATGGTTGTGAAATTTGTATCATGGTGGGGTGTTAGGCCGACGCCGGACCCATTTGGGGGTGCTTTGTAGTTCATGACTCGAACGAGGGGCCGAAGTGAGATCGATACATCATCGGCATGCTTCTCTACACCCAACCCTTCCATTATCATGCTTCTAACCATCTTCTCTAGATCAATGAGTTTCTTGGCGACGGTGTTGATGGTTTCACTGCATGTGAGCGAGCATTGGAAAGATATGATTGATCAGTTAATACTATATATTCCAACCGATATCATAGACTAATTTCATTGAGTTGTCTTCAACTGATAGCTTAGTTGGTAAGACATATGCAACCTATGGTCTTGGTCAAGGGTTCCAATAAGTGCTACGGCATACTTCCTCCCGCTCTGTAGTGGTGGGCTTCTCTCTCGTCTTAGTGTCTACCTTTCCTATATGTTGTGGGGTTATTAAAAATCAGGGCATTTCTCTTGCTCAAATGGTGAGTTGAAGCCGAAGGAGTGGATCACTTGCTTTTGAATTGCCCCTTTGCCTCCCGTATCTAGGAGTTTCTCAAGGAGAAGTTGGGTATTGTTGCTCTCCCCTCGTCGCTCGTTGCATTGTGGTCGCATTGGAGACTGTGGTCGATCGCCCCAGCTAGTCGGATAGGTTGGGATATATGCTGGTGGTGGCTACTATCTGGTCAATCTGGTTGGAGAGGAACAACATAATTTTTTCAGGTGAACAGATTTCGTGGGAGGGGATTCTTCGGAAGATCGGGCGGCTGGTGGAGTCTTGGTACCCCTTGCTCAGCCTTAGCCGAAGGCCGCTAGTAGCAGCTTTCTTCTCCCCTTTTTTCTGAGGCGGGAGGCTGCTAGTTTGTCTTTGTTTTTCTTTGTCATTTTTAGGTTTTGGATACCTATCGGTACCTTGTTTTGTTTTTCTTGGCTTTTAATGACAGATTGGGATCATTGCCTTTAACCCCCCCTCTCTCTGAGGGATTTCTCAAAAAAAAATCCTTGGTCTATCTTGTGCCAACACATTAAGTTCTAATGAATTGAGAACTATGGTCATCTCTTCAAAAAAAAAAATTAAAAAAAAAAATCATCGAGTCAAAGATGTTGATGTTCCATAATGATTTCTCTCTCTCCTAAATATAGCTAAAATGCTTATAGTCTTGCAGGGTTCAACAAGTGGATATCAAAGGAGTCTACAAGTGGTATCAGAACTAGGGGCGGCAATCCTTGACCCGACCCGAACCCGACTCGAAGTTTGCGGGTTTGGGTTTGGCCTAAACGGGTTCGGGTCATAAACAGGTCGACCCGATTGACCCGTTTATTTAATGGGTCGGGTTCGGGTTTGTACTTATAACCCGATTGACCCGACTTGACCCATTTACCAAATGGGTCGTGTCAACCCGACCCGACCCGAGTCAACCCGAACTGACCCGACCCAACCTGACCCAACCCGACCCGTTTGACCCAACCCGACAGGTTTACATGGGTTCTGTTGACCCAACCCGAGCCAACCCGACCCGACATGACCCGACTTGTTTGGTAAACGGGTTAAACGGGTCGGATCAGGTCAATCCGTTTATTAGGCGGGTCGGGTTTGGGTTTAAGTTTTTGACCCATTTATTAAGCGGGTCGGGTTCGGGTTGGGTGTTTTGCCCTTATACCTATGTCTCAACCCGACCCGAATCCGACCCATTGCCACCCCTAATCAGAACCCTGCGGGGTTCTCTACAATTGGCATCAGACGCGCTTCAATCCCGAAAGAGCTGGGTGATCCAGAAGGGCCTAGCCAAACCAAACCAAAAATATTGGTGATCAGAAGAACACGGAAAAATTCAGAGCACAAGTCCGCCAAGACTTTGCGTTTCAAGACAGCAGGAAAATAGAAGGCTAGATACAGCCATCGGCGTGCGGTCCTTGTATTGACGAAGTTGGTTATTAAGCATTGGACATGGCTTCCAATAACCCTCAGCCAGCTGAAGGGAGAATCGGACTTGGCAGATGCGGGTCGGGTGGCGGCCAAGCCCCTTTTTTTGAGCTGGTTTTGGTTTCCTAGGAACTAGCGCATGGCTCTCCTATTTGAGGGGAACATGCATGGATCTAGGGTTTGATCGGAACTGTTGATAGCTACGAAGGGGGTCGAGATCGTCTAAAGTGAAGAGAGATTCGTTGAAGAAAAAAGGATCCGGGGGGGCGCTGGCACGGCGCTCCCCCCAGCCTCTTGGAGACTCAAGGCGATGGTGACTCGGTGACGTGGTTCTTCTAAGATAGAGGGTTGAGAGTGGGTTGAAGGATAAGGAGAGAAACGAAACCCGGTCCAGGGTTTATCACGAGAGAAGAGAGAGGAAGGAAGAGAAAGAGAAGAGGAGAAAGAAAGAAGAAGAAGGAAGATGGTACGTTGTGAGGATCTTCATTAGGGTTCTTTGGTGCAACTACCTCGGCTTCTACTTTGGGTGCTTTCATATCTTGGCACATCCTACGGTATATCTTAGTATCTTTCGGGCAGGTTCTCTACTTCGTGTGTGTGTTCTATGAGAGGGATCAAAGAGGGTTTTGTTGGCGTCCGTCAAACGGTGACCCACTGCATGTGTAATCTCTTGATCGATGGTAATATAAATTCTTGATTGCCGGTGATATTAGTTATTTTGTACTATTGTGTGCTGCGTCGTATTCTCTGTGCCAGTTGTTAGGCATGATCTTCATGGGCTCATGTTTTTTTATCAATAGCACGACGCTTCCAACCTACACTTGGCAGATCGCCACGGTATGTGGGCGAAGATGGGGTCCATACTTGGTATCCACCCAACATAGTGGGTATCGAGGACTTGGATCCCCCCCCCCCCCCCTTTTCACCACTCACTGTTGAGATTATCTTAGAGAGAATTTATAGATATTATAGAGAAAACATCATAGAAAGAAAAAATATTGTAAAGAGAGTATTGTAGAAAGAAAGATCATCGAGAGAATCTTGTAGAGAAAAATTATTGTAAAGAGCAAGTATTTTATAGAGAGAGTGTCACAAAGAGAATGCTGTACAGAGAGTGTCACAAAGAAAATGTTGTCAGGAGAAAAAAAAACATTAAAACATAAAATTTTGTAGAGAGATAATGGTTGTGGAGAGAGTGTCATATAGACGGAATACTATAGAGATGAAAAATATTGTTGAATTCAAAATTTTGCAGAGAGACGTTATAGATGAAAAAGTATTGTTGAAACAAAACCATAGTTCATAGAGAAAATATTGAAATAGTTTGCAGAACAAAAGTATTGATTACAGAAAATAGTTTAGGGAGAAAATATCTAATCTAATATTTATATATATACTAAAATGGAAGCCTCTCTTCCGTTTTTTGCATGTGGACGTCTTTTAAAGAGCTAGAATTCTTCTTCCGTGTGTGAACGCGGCTCTCTTTTATTTCCATTTAAAAATCTACCATAAAGATCATAAATTTTTATTCAATGACATTTAATGGTCATTTGATGTTAATCTCTCTCTCTCTCTCTCTCTCTCTCTCTAACAAGTGAATCACACTCACTTTAGATTTCACACTTCTTCGAATAGTTGCGATGTCGTCTTTGCCAAATGGCGTGCATCAAGCACATTCGGGCATTGCCCGGGTTTCTTACTAGTATTTATACCAAAATGAAGCCCTTGATCCCAGGGTGTGACACGTGTGCCCTTTTTAAATGCACATTCTCCCTATCTCTCTCTCGGGTTGAGATGGCTGTAAAGGCTCTTAAATGGCATCCTCTCCCATAAAGGCAATGCAATAGAGGACTATTTAAAGTTTAAACGTTAGGTGTGAGACGAAAGGTCGAGCATGGGTCCAAGGTGTGAACACATTTTCTCTCTCGGGTTGAGATGACTATTTAAAGTTTTTTTTTATTTTGCAAACCTCTCTCCTAGGTTTGAGATCACCTTATCTCTTATAAAATCTCTTAAATGTTCTCCTATCCCATAAAGGCAATGCAACAAAGGACTATTTTAAGTTAAAAGTTTAAATGTTGGGTGTGAGACGAAGGGTCGTGCATGGGTTTGAATTGTGAACAGTGTTGTAGCTCGTGTGTCTTGAGCGTGGATTTTCTGTATTGACATTAATAAAGATGACTTTGGTTATTGCTTCAATTAGAATACTACTTTGGTATATGTTAATACACATATAATAAAAAGACCTTAGGGAACACAGTAGGCCACTGTGGCGCATGGTGGATCCATGCTTGGGAGACCCAGTGACCAGTTCTGTGTAGACATAGAACTAGTTCACAGCTTTGGTGATGCCGGTCGCTTCACCGAGAATAAGCTGTTGGCAGGTAGAGGATGTGGTGAAGTCTCCACCACGGGAACATGGGATTCCCATTCACCTGACCAAGCATGATAATCGTGTTGAACAAGAACTAAGACGGTGCACATTTCAGTGATTTAGACACTGGTGCATAAACCGTCTTACTACTATAGATAATCTGTCCTTAACCCTGAGGGACCATGTATACTGGGCCAACCAGTTGTGTGGTGCTTTGATGCGCCAACATGTGCGGACCTTCTATAGTCCAATACCACGATACGTTGGGTTACCTGGCTGGTGCTTGAGTGGCATGCAATCCCTACAGGTTTCCGACGTCCAGTGTTGGATGGGTGCGTTTTGATGAGTCAATCTGTCCACACAGTTAACCCAGGCTTGGTGGTTGTCAGTATGATTGACGACGTTCCGGATGCTAGGCATAGCACCGAAAGGTGTATGGTGTTATAGATGATAAGTCATCAAATCCTAGTCAGATAATCGATCGGGATCTGACGGTGCTCCCCACCGCCCAAGTCGTATCATAGCACCAGTAATAGGAGGGACTAAGGATTATCAGAGTATAGTAGAGAACAGAGTTACGAGGGAGTAACATAAGTTTAGGATCACTAGAGTTCAACTCGTGTCGCACTCTGGGTGGTTACGTGGGTTAATCGGATTAGGGCTGATTAACGGAACTTTCGGTGTGTCACCGGAACATTTAATCAGGGATCCGGTTGGAGCTAGAGATCCTGAACCCTGATGGTTCTACCCTGTCGTTGTGTATAGGAATTGTTCCCTAACCTGGTTGGATATGCTGGATGCGAAGTAGCGCGATGGAGCGCAAGCCTGGAGCCTAAGAACCTAATTCACATATGTTAAGGGTCATAGGGGTATTTTGGTAAATACTAAAATATGACTCAGAACATATTGAATATGGATCCTAAAATGAGTGGAATAATTCCAGGAGCTCATAGGCACTGACGGAACTTGATTCCGAGTAGCGCACCTCACTCAATCTCTCTTATAGTGTTTCGCTTTTCGTGAAGGGCATTTTTGACCAGGCTTCACGATAGACATGTGGAAACCCTAAAACTGACCTCCCCTCATCCTAATCCATATGGGGCCGGCCGTAGCTTGCGTAGAGTAGTAGAGGACTGGCCCAATATGAGGAATAGAGAGGGAGGGGCCGACCCTAACTCTCCCTCTCTTGAAAAACCCGAACCCCCTCTCCCTCTGTCCCTCTTTGCAGTTTCGGCCAAGGAAGAAAGAGGAAGAAGAAGGAGGAAGGAAGGAGAAGGAAGAAGAGAAAAAGAAAAGGAGGAGATCTCGCGGCTCGCCATCGTCTTCGCAATGAATTCCTCCATAGGCTCGTAGTCCTTGCACTCAGAGATAGGACTTCGAGGATTCCTCCATTCGCAAAGAACAAGGTGCCATCCAACAGCTTTCCTTGCGATTCATGTGCGGTTCATCATCGTTCCGTTCTCTTCGGATCATAGATCCATAAGGTATGATAATTCTAAACACCTAACTAGATGCATGCATGCTTCCGTAGATCGTAGTTTGCCTCTAGGGTGTCCGCGCATATGCTAAGATCATAGATTTGCATGTAGATTATTTTGTAGAATTAATTATAATAAAACATACACCGTAAAATCTTCGAATCTACCTTTTGTTTCCGCTGTGACTCTGATAATGGGATTTAATTCCAATAATTGGTATCAGAGCACGCTTCGTTGTGTGTTTCATGCATAAATTCGTGAAAATATTATGTGAATATATGATGGCATATGTTTTCATCGGGGTTCGGTGTGGATCATGTATATGGATTGTGCTACGTATCATTTCTTTGCAGGTGCCACGCTGAATAATAATCTGTGTTTGCATGCCTCCGGGGGTCGGACCCGGATTTAATTTTTGCATTGATTATTATTGTACTTGTGAATTTTAAGGCTCTAGATGGGCGGGGGTAGAGTTTGACCACCCTCGGTTTCTTGGCCATATTTTCTAGGATTGTTTCCTTTTCTTTCAAGCGAAATTATACACGAACGAGCACTTGCTCAGAGCGTGTTAGTTTTTTGGTCACAAAAAAAAGGAAATGATACTACATCCACGGTTCAGGCAAGCGGTACCATAAAGTGCAAAGACCCGGCGAAAGCGTGCACGTTGGTGATGATCGGGATCATCGTCGGAGATCGTGCAGAACGGAAGAACATGATATCTTGGCTGTACTATTCAGGTTCAGGGGTCGGACCCTGGACTTGATTCAGTTTGGATGCTTTTTCTGTTGTTCTCTTTACTTAGTGTTTAGAGAACTCCGATGATAATTTAATTATCTATCTTGCTTGTGAGTTAGTCTCTAGATCAGGCTTAGGGTTAGTACTTAGCTTATGGATTCATCGGTTTCTCTATATGGTTCTAACACGTGCGAATCCGGTGGCTAACTAAAAGAAAATGTGGTAACCGCCCTCGTGGTAATTCAGGTAGCCAAGTACTGTGCGTCGAGATAGACGCAGTGTTAGATTTGTTTAGAGATAACTAATATCCCCATAAGAAGTATGATAACCCTAGTGGGATTTCTTTTCCCCACATGGTCCTAGCGATCAAGTTAAGTTAGGATTCCACTAAGTGATACCCGTTTCTAGTTGACGTTTGCTGGTAGTATAAACTCATCACGATTTGGTTATGCTACCATTGGGTTGAGGTCCGACGAAGGTTGTCGGATGTCCCTATTTGGCCAGCATCGAAACCTATAAAGAGATGAGGTATACTATGACATCAGGCATCAAATTATGAACGAGGTGTCATTTTAGTGGGAGTCCTTTCCACGTTGACCTTAGGCTAGGCTCTAGATCTTAGAATTATGGGAAAATTAGTGAAGTATTGGGATCCTTGGAATTTATGTAATGTGATCCTTGCAAGAAAGGCAAAAACTGAGTATTCAAGGTAAGGACTATGATATTTTCCAAGGATAATAATACTTTGTGGGAAGGTTTGTAATCCTAGTGGGAGCGCGGTAGACCAGGGTCTAGGTCTAGGAGGTTGTGACCTTTCTAGATATACATAAAACCTCACAAAGAATGGATGTGTAAGAGGTTCCCTCCAAAGGGGAGCCCTTGGCCTCCACAATCAACCGGCTAAGGGTCTGGGTGGGAGGTACGTAGTTCGATATTCCCACCTGGTGAGAGCTGTATTTTCTTCTATGCTGGTTCACCTAGTGGTTTCCTTCGGGACTTGGAGGATGCCGGTGGCAGTGGGTGACGATTTTTTTTTTCTATACCGCGGGAGCCTATGAACCCTCATACCGACACCACCTAGATTTGTGTGAAGCATCTGAAAGTTTGTGTGAAGCCGCCGTTGCTGCGAATAGCGGGTCACATAAAGCTGGCCAAAAGAAGACTGGGAGGTCTTTCAGTTTGCTATGGGTAATTCTGATGAAGACTGGGTCGTAAATACCCCGTTAGCGGAAGCGGTTGCATGCTCTCACCGAGATGCTGTCTTCAATTCAAGGCCGATAGTGTCAGTGCTCGAGCTTAGGGAATTTAGATTCCTGGATGTCTCCACTTGAGGTAGTAAGGACATAGCGGCTGGAGTAAACATTATCTATTTTTAAATTCTATAAAATAGATTGTAGTAGACCCTAATTTTTGCTTTAAACCATTGTTTATAGAAATTATCACCAAGCTCGACCCCCTTGCCTCCATCCTTAATGATAATAAACTTACGGGACCAAACTACGAGGACTGGAAGCGTAACCTTATGCTCGTCCTAAGGGTTATCAAACACTCAATTGCCCTAAGTACCCCTCAACCGGCCATGCCGAGACCAAGTGCTACTGAGGCCCAGTTGATGGAATAGAAAGACTGGCTAGATGCTGATGAGATGTGCAAGTGCTACATAGTGGCATCCTTGTAGACCATTCTTCAGAAGCACGTCGAAGGCATGGCCTTCGCTTAAGATATGATGCTCTATTTAAAGGAAATGTTTGAGAGTCGTAGTCGGGTAACTCGTTACCTGACCATCAAGAAATTGGTATCCATAAAGATGACAGAAGGGACTTTAGTTCGAAATTATATACTGAAATTGTTTGGCTATGTGAATGAACTTGTTTCCTTCGATGTCATCTTGGATGCAGAGATTCAGACCGATATTTTTCTTGCGTCTCTGTCAAGAACGTTTGATGGCTCGTTACCAACTTTAACCTTAACCGATTGGAGATGACTAACGCAGAGCTTCTAGCGACACTCCAAGCGTCAAAGGATGGGATAAAGGCAGGAGCCCAATCCCTGAACATAGAGCGGAAGTCTTCTCTGAAAGCCAAAGGCAAGTTTCAGAAAAGAAAGTCTAAGAAGCCCGTGAAGATGGGCCAGGTACGATTGCAGGTTCCTAAGTAGGATGGTCCGACGAAGCCCAAAGGAAAATGTTTCCGATACGGCAAGAAGGGGCACTGGAAGGGTGACTGCCGCGCAGCTCCCAAGAAGGCTGAGACAGGTATATCTCAAATCCACATAGTGGAATCCCTTGTAGCATCCAGTTGTTCTCCAGTCTCATGGATTGTGGATTCTGGTTCCACTAACCATGCTTGCAATAATTTGTAGGGGTTCAAGGAGACAAGAATACTGGGTGATGGGGAGATCATCCTGAGCATGAGAACTGAGGTCGTGGTAGAGGCTGAAGCAGTTGGAGATATTATCTTGCAGTTTCTTGATATAAGAAGTTTATTACTTAGAGACATACTTTATGTACCGTCCTTGAGATGAAACTTAATTTTTATTTCCTTATTGAATAATGAAGGTTTTTCAATTTTAGATGATACTTTTGGTGTGTTAATTAAATTGAATGGTTTCTTTGTTTGTAAGGAAAAGACACATAATGGTCTCTATATAATTAACTCCAATCATAAGCATGATAACATAACTGAAGCCTGTGTGATTAATTCATCTAAAAGAAAAAATTTCTCAGATAATCCAAAACTCCTTTGGCATCTTAGGCTTGGACACATAGCCTCAGACAGGATTCACGGGTTGGTTAAGGTAGGACTTTTAAGTCTAGATGTTTTAGAGAGCCTACCAATGTGTGAGTGTTGCCTGGAAGGCAAGAAGACTAAAAGAACTTTCCGAGCCAAAGGTAGCAGATCTCAGGAGGTATTGGAGTTGGTACACACTGATGTATATGGGCCCATAAGTGTTAGTGCCATAGGAGGCTTCAAGTATTTCATCACCTTCACGGATGATCACTCGAGGTTTGGATACATATACCTAATACGGCAGAAGTCTGAATCCTTTGATAAGTTCAAGGAGTTCAGAGCTGAAGCAGAAAAGCAGACGGATAAGAGTATCAAGTTTCTTCGATCGGATCGAGGAGGCGAATACCTATCGGATGAATTTATTGGGTACCTGTGTGAGCATGGGATTATATCCCAGTTGACTGCACCAGGGATACCGCAACAAAACGATGTATCTGAGAGGAGAAATCAAACTTTGTTAGACATGGTTCGAACTATGATGAGTTATGCAATATTGCCATCTAATTTTTGGGGATATGTCCTAGAGACGGCAGCATATACCTTGGACTTTATTCTATCAAAGTCAGTACCTCTAACTCCTTGGGAGCTGTGGTTAAAGCGAAAGCCAAGCCTGCAACACTTTAGGATTTGGGGTTGCCCAGTACATGTGCGGAAGGACAAGCGAGATAAGATAGAGTCAAAGACTAAGGTATATCTATTCGTTGGGTATCCAAAAGGGACAAAGGATGGTTTATTTTATGATCCTGAGGATAGAAAGGTTGTCGTCTCGACGAACGCCATATTCTTGAAGCATGATTATTTAGTAGACCATAAGACCACCAATAAAGTAGTTCTTAAAGAATTGCTTGGTACTGATAGGAGTACATAGACAGAAAACATAGTGGGAGCCGATACCACTAAGATAAATGATACTGTAGAATCAACTCTAACGGAATCACCGTAGGTTCGTCGCAGTGGGAGGACCACAAGAGTTATTAATAGATACATTAGAGAAGCCTTCTTGGATGATCCAGAGTTTCAGGAAGATGATCCTCTGAACTATGACGAAGCGATGGTATCATTTGACCATGCAGCATGGCAGAAAGCCATGGAGACAGAACTGACATCGATGTCCCAAAACTCGGTCTGGACACTAATAACATCACCTCACAATATTAAACCTGTTGGGTGTAAGTGGGTGTACAAAAGAAAAAGAAGGTCCGGATGGTACCGTTGAGACTTACAAAGCTAGACTAGTCGCTAAGAGTTATACCCAGCGAGAAGGGATCGACTATGACGAAACCTTTTCGCTAGTGGCTATGTTTAAGTCTATCTGGATCCTTTTGTCCATTGCAGCCCATTATGATTGGGAGATCTAGCAAATGGACGTCAAGACCGCATTCCTCAATGGAGATTTGGAAGAAGACATCTACAAGTCTCAGCCTCAAGGCTTTATCGCAAAAGGTCAGGAAAGTCTGGTGTGCAAGTTGCAAAGGTCCATTTATGGACTAAAGTAAGGATCCAGAAGTTGGAACATGCATTTTGATCAGGCTATCTGGTCTTATGGATTTGAACAGAACGTGAATGAACCATGTGTTTATAAGAGGAGCGATAAGACTGCAGTAGTTTTTCTAGTACTTTACATAGACGATATCCTGCGTATTGAAAACGATGTTGGAACGTTATCTACAATGAAGGTGTGGTTATCCTCTCAATTTGATATGACAGAACTGGGTAAAGTGAGTTATGTTTTGGGGATCAAGGTAACTCGAGATCGCCAGAATAAGATTCTCTCGCTGTCACAGTCAGCCTATATAGATACTATCTTGGTCAGATTCAGTATGCATAACTCCAAAAAGGGACTCATTCCATTCAGATATGGAATAAAATTATCCAAGGATCAAGGTCCTAAGACTCCTAAGGAGAGAGCAGAGATGTAGAAGATACCTTTATGCTTCGGCTGTAGGAAGTCTGATATATGCTATGCGGTGCACGAGACCAGATATATGCTATGTAGTAGGCATGATGGGTAGGTATCAATCAAATCCGGGTCTAGGCACTGGATTGCTATGAAAAATATACTCAAGTATCTCCGTAGGATGAGAGATTATGAGTTAGTTTACTCTTCATAGGAACTGATGCCGATTGGATATACGGATTTTGACTTTACAGCAGATTCGGAATCCAGGAGATCGACGTCAGGGTTTGTGTTTTCATTGAAAGGAGGAGCATGAAATAGGTATGCATCACGGATTCGACGACAGAGACTGAGTAAGTTGCGGCATGCGAAGCAGCCAAGGAGGCGGTGTGACTCAAGAAGTTCCTCACGGACTTAGGATGTGTTGCGGGAGCTCAAGATCATATTGTCCTTTACTGTGATAATAGTGGAGCAGTAGCATAATCCAAGGAGCCAAGATATAACCAAAAGAGTAAGCACATCGAGCGAAAATACTACATTATCCGGGACTTACAGAAGCGAGGGGAGATTGCAGTGGCTCAGGTGGCGTCTGCAGATAATATGGCGGACCCTTTCACAAAGGCGTTACCGACCAAGGCTTTTGAGAAGCATGTGGATGCCATGGGAGTTAAGACTGTTATTTCCCGCTAAGCCAAGTGGGAGATTATTGTAGCTTGTGTGTCCTGAGCGTAGATTTTCTGTATTGACATTAATAAAGATGACTTTGGTTATTGCTTTAATTAGAATACTACTTTGGTATATATTAATACACATATAATAAAAGGACCCTCGGGAACACAGTAGGCCACTGAGGTGCATGGTGGATCCATGCTTGGGAGACCCAGTGGACCAGTTCTGTGTAGACCTAGAATTAGTTCACAGCTTTGGTGATGCCGGTCGCTTTGCCGAGAATAAGATATTGGCAGGTAAAGGATGTGGTAAAGTTTCCACCATGGGAACGTGGGATTCCCATTCACCTGACCAAGCACGATGATCGTGTTGAACAGGAATTAAGACGGTGCACAGTTCAGTGATTCAGACACTAGTGCATAAAACCGTCTTACTACTATAGATAAACTGTCCTTAACCCTGAGGGACCATGTACACTGGGCCAACCAGTTGTGTAGTGCTTTATGTGTCAATGTGTGCGGACCTTTCATAGTCCAATACCAAGGTATGTTGGGTTACCCGGCTAGCGCTTGAGTGGCATGCAATCCCTACAGGTTATCCGACGTTTAGTATTGGATAAGTGCATTTTGATGAGTCAATCTGTCCACATAGTTAACCCAGGCCTGGTGGTTGTTAGTATGACTAACGACTTTCCGGATACTAGGCATAGCACCGGAAGGTGTGTGGTGTTATAGATGATAAGTCATCAAATCCTAGTCAAATGATCGATTGAGATCTGACGGTGCTCCCCACCGCACGAGTCGTATCATGTCACCGGTAATAGGAGGGACTAAGGATTATCAGAGTATAGTAGAGAACAGGGTTACAAGGGAGTAACATAAGTTTAGGATCACTAGAGTACAACTCGCGTCGTATTCTGGGTGGCTACGCGGGTTAATCAGATTAGGGCTGATTAACAGAACTTTCGGTATGTCACCGGAACAGTTAATCGGGGATCCAGTTGGAGCTAAAGATCCTAAACCCTGAAGGTTCCACCCTGTCGTTGTGTATAGGAATTGTTCCCCAACCTGGTTCGATACGTTGGATGCAAAGTAGCACGATGGAGCGCAAGCCCGGAGCCTAAGAACCTAATTCACATGTGTTAAGAGCCATAGGGGTATTTTGGTAAATACTTAAATATGGCTCAGAACATATTGAATATGGATCCTAAAATGAGCGGAATAATTCCAGAAGCTCATAGGCGTTGACGAAACTCAATTCCGAGTAGCACACCTCACTCAATCTCTCTTACATTATTTCGTATTTCGTGAAGGGCGTTTTCATCCACGCTTCACGATAGACATGTGGAAACCCTAAACCTGATCCCCCCTCATCCTAATCCTTATGGGACCGGCCCTAGCTTGCATAGAGCAGTAGGGGACCGGCCCTATATGAGGATTAGAGAGGGAGGGACCGACCCTAGCTCTCCCTCTCTTGAAAAACCCGAACCTCCTCTCCCTCTGTCCCTCTTTGTGATTTCGTCCAAGGAAGAAAGAGGAAGAAGATGGAAGAAGAAGGAGGAAGGAAGTAGAAGGAAGAAGAGAGAAAGAGAAGGAGGAGATCTCATGGCTCGCTGTCGTCTTCGCAACGAATTCCTCCGTCGGCTCATAGTCCTTGCACTCAGAGATAGGAGTTCGAGGATTCCTTCATTTGCAAAGGACAAGGTGTCATCCGATAGCTTTCCTTGCGATTCACGTGTGGTTCATCATCGTTTGGTTCTCTTCGGATCATAGATCTACAAGGTATGATTATTCTAAACACCTAACAAGATGCATGCATGCTTCCGTAGATCGTAGTATGCCTCTAGGGTGTCCGCACATATGCTAAGATCATATATTTGCATGTAGATTGTTTTGTAGAATTAATTATAATGAAACATACATCGTAAGATCTTCGGATCTACCTTTTGCTTCCGCTACGACTTTGATAATGAGATTTAATTCTAACAAACCAACCCTCTCTCTCTTAGGGTAGCCACATCAAATGGCCTCCTCTCTCATAAAGGATTAAATATTGGTTGGGAGACGAAGGGGGGTCATGAATGGTTTGAAAATAAGAACCCATAGTAGTTGGACCGTTAATATCCTGATGAGAGGCTTCCTTAATTGCTACACCTTCTTTCCATCTCTTTATATCTCTGGATACACTCTAAATATCGAGCTACGCTAGCACCACAATCACCCATTCACATGCCAGCAATTGTGTCACCAGTCACCCATTCTCCTCCGAGGAGAGCATCACCAATGGCAGCAATTGAGTCCTCAACATCATCAACAATGGTTTCTACAACTACTTCCACTCCAAGTTCTACAACCGATGGGATAGAGTGGAACATGGCGTTGGTGGAGCACCTGGTCAAACAAGTCATGTCGTGACGTTCCGGTTGGTGCTCCGGTGGGGCTGCTGGTCATCCAAGATGGTCAGTTGAAAGACTCCATACCTGGCCTACAACAACTTCACCATTGATCACTTGATCGGCACCAAGATCAAGACACAACGTCGTTGCCCTCCTCAAGCTTACTAATCCCGGTAACATCCGGGTCATCTACTGCATCACTATCGATCGTATATATTGCTCATTACTTTCTTGGGTTTATTTGTCTAATTTTAGAGGAGAAATTGTAAATTTTTTAGAAAAATTATTAAATTAAAAAAAAAGTTTAGAAGAGAAATTGTAACCATGGCTCACAGAGAGAGAGAGAGAGAGAGAGAGAGAGAGGAAACCCGAAGGGTAGTCAGATGGATAGTGAGAGCACAATAATGCTCCGAAAGTATACATAACCATTCTATGTTGGTGGATAGGATAGGTAAACCGGGCACAAGTATTTGATCGGTTCTTTTAATTGGCTCCTTCATGTCAGGTAAAGCCATTCACCATTAACAAGATATTCTATGTAAGGTCGAAAATATGCAACATGGTGATCCTAGGCACATGCTGGTTGATATATGTACATGTTTGTTCATCACTGGTCATGTTTTTTAAAGTCACCATTCCAAACACTGGGAATTGGAGATGTTGGTTTGATGGCGACTCTGGTGGTAACATACTAAGTGTTTTTAGAGTCACCATTGCAAACAGTTATTTGTGATGCTTATTTAGTTTAATAGCTGTATCTTAATAATACACAATTCTTTCTTTCTTTCGGGCATTGCCCCGGTTTAAGACATATTCTCTCTTTATTTTGAGTATTGCCCAAGTTCAAGACTAGTAGTATAATACTAAAAAAGAGCCATCTCTCCCATGTTGTGACACATGGACCACTTTTGAATAGCTAGAATCATTCGCCTGTGTGCGAACGCAACTCTCTCATAAATCCTAATCAAAACCTATTATAAAGATGGTAAACATCAATTCAATAATATTTAATGATGATTTGATGTTAATTAAAAAAATATTATTACTATCTCGCTTTTTCTCTAACAAGTGAATAATACTTCGAAGAGTGAATCACAATCACTTGAAATTGTATACTTCTTTTTAGATAGATGTGATGTCGTCTATGGTAAGTGGTGTGCATCAAGTTCATCCGGGCATTGCCCGGGTGTTATATATATATATATATATATATATATATATATATATATATATATATATATATATATATATATATATATATATATATATATATATATATATATATATATATATATATATATATATATATATGGGGCTGTTACGTTGAGCTGTGAGCTGCGATAGGAGAAAATGAGCTGCAGGTATTTTGACCCCCCTAGAAGTTTTGGAATTTGATGAAATTTGGTGAGGGTGTTGTCTAAGGTAAGATGATCATCCTCACCAATTTTCATCAAATTCCAAAACTTCTAGGGGGGTCAAATGATCGAAGCCAAATCTGCAGATTTTAACAGTGACTGCGGATGATAGATTTTGCTTCGACCATTTGACCCCTCTAGAAGTTTTGGAATTTGATAAAAATTAATAAGGATGATCATCTTACCCTAGACAACACCCTCACCAAATTTCATCAAATTCCAAAACTTGTAGGGGGGTCAAAATACCCGCAGCTCACTTTCTAAAACCGCAGCTCACAGCTCACTGTAACATTCCTCTTTCTCTCTCTCTCTCTCTCTCTCTCTCTCTCTATATATATATATATATATATATATATATATATATATATATATATATATATATAGAGAGAGAGAGAGAGAGAGAGGCGTGTTACATTGCGCTGTGCGCAGCCTCGCGAGAAAGTGCGCTGCGAACCTCGGCCGTCCGATCGACGTGGACTCGAACGACACAAATCGTTCCCGCACTGGCTCAAAGGTGTAGTCGTCCGATCGGATGATCCAACGGATGGAATCCGTGGGAAACAACCGACAAAAGAAAATCATGTTACTGTAGTGGTATAGTTATCATGATTTTTTTTGTCCTATTCGGTTTTTTTCCACGGATCCTATCCGTTGGATCATCTGATCGGACGGATATAGTTTTGAGCCAGTGCGGGATGGATTTGTGTTGTTGGATTCCCATGGGGATGGATTTGTGCCATTGGATTCCCATGGATCCATCATTCAATCAGACGACACAAATCCATTCCCATGGGAATCCAACGGCACAAATCCATCCCGCACTGGCTCAAAACTATATCCGTCCGATCGGATGATCCAACGGATGAGATCCGTGGGAAACAACCGAATAAGACAAAAAAAATCATGATTACTGTACTGCTACAGTAACATGATTTTCTTTTGTCCTACTTGGTTGTTTCCCACGGATTCCATCCGTTGGATCATCTGATCAGACGGCTACACCTTTGAGCCGGTGCAGGAACGATTTGTGCCAATCGATTCCACACCGATCGGACGATCGGGATTCGCAACACACTTTCTCGCGGGGCAGCGCACAGCGCAACGTAACACGCCTATATATATATATATATATATATATATATATATATATATATATATATATATATATAGGGAAAGGGTAGCCTACTCCATGGAGTAGGAAACTTACCTACTCCATAGGTTAAATGGATGTCGTGTTGCACTTTTTGATGGAAGTTAAGACTTGGTCAAGTTAGGTTCACCCCTCCCAACAATTATTAAGAAATTTTTTTTGC
This sequence comes from Chamaelirium japonicum, assembly GCA_947650365.1. Lineage (NCBI taxonomy): Eukaryota > Viridiplantae > Streptophyta > Magnoliopsida > Liliales > Melanthiaceae > Chamaelirium > Chamaelirium japonicum. The sequence continues at coordinate 792,371 of OX393558.1, read as the reverse complement.
GAAAAACATATGCCAAGTGGCATTTTTAGCATCCACAAAAAATATGTTTTTACGATACACAGTTTACCGTTAAATTTGTTTCAACTTGATCGAGTTGGTTTAAGTTTTTTTCTTCGGATTTTTTTTTATAATCCTAATCTATCCATATTAGATTGACCATACATAAATAAAAAATTTGATTAAAAAGTGCCATGTGGCGTCTATATAACCCATCGAGTAGGTAAGTTTCCTACTCCATGGAGTAGGCTACCCTTTCCCATATATATATATATATATATATATATATATATATATATATATATATATATATATATATATATATATATATATATATATATATATATATATATATATATATATATATATATATATATATATATATATATATGAGGAATGGGATGCTGCCTATCAAAGGAGCGTTTTTGCTGCTTTGAGACATTGTTTGACCATCCTAGAAGTTTTGGAATTTGATAAAATTTGGTGAGGGTGTTGTCTAGGGTAAGATGATCATCCTCACAAATTTTCATCAAATTCCAAAACTTCTAAGAGGGTCAAATGGTCGAAGCAAAATGCTGCAGATTTTAACGGTGACTGCAGACGACTGATTTTGCTTCGACCATTTGAACCCCCTAGAAGTTTTGGAATTTGATGAAAATTTGTGAGGATGATCATCTTACCCTAGACAACACCCTCACCAAATTTCATCAAATTCCAAAACTTCTAGGATGGTCAAACAATGTCTCAAAGCAGCAAAAAATGCTGTTTTGATAGGCAGCATCACATTCCTCTCTCTCTCTCTCTATATATATATATATATAAATATATATATATATATATATATATATATATATATATATATATATATATATATATATATATATATATATATATATATATATATATATATATATATATATATATATATATATATATATATATATATATGCGGTACGTGCGGCATCGCACAACAACCGTTTGATGCACGCGCTGCGTGCATGCAATGCACGCAGCAGTGCATCAGACGGCTGCGGTGCGGTGCCGCACTTACCACATGCCGCATTATAGCATTTTTCTATATATATATATATATATATATATATATATATATAAATATATATAAAGAGAGAGAGAGAGAGAGAGAAATGCTATAATGCGGCATGCGTTAAGTGTGGCACTGTACTGCAGCCGTCTGATGCACTGCTGCGTGCATGTGATGCACACAGCGCGTCCTCTCCCCTCTACACGAGCAGATCCGGTGCAGATTTGATCCATTGGCCCAAACGATCCGAGAGAGAGAGAAAGTGAGAGCGAGCCCCAAATCTCGCCCGTCCTCCCCTCCCCCTCCCCTCCTCTCCTCAAATCCTGTCGATGCATAGCCGTCCGATGCACAAACCCCTATCTCACAGCCGTCCGCCCCCTCTCATTCCTCTCTCTCTCTTCCTCGGTGCCCAAATCCCATCCCATCCCAGATTCCCGCCCCAAATCTCCAGATCTCACAGCCAACCGCCACCCCTTTCTCTCTCTCTCTCCCCCTCTCTCTCTCTCTCTCTCTCTCTCTCTCTCTCTCTCTCTCCGCACCCAAATCCGACCCCCTATCTCTCAGCCGCTATCTCATAGCCATCCGCCCTCTCTCTCTCTCTCACTCTCTCTCTATGCCCAAATCCCATCCCTGATTCCCGCCCCAAATCTCCCGATCCGCCCCCTATGCCAAATCTCTCATCCTATCACAACTGCTCGCCCCCCCTTCTCTTTCTCTCTCTCTCTCTCTCTCTCTCTCTCTCTCTCTCTCTCTCGCTCTCTCTCTCTCTCCATGCCCAAATCTCAATCTGGTAACATATATGCGCCATAACGGCCCGCGATCATCGGATATCACAGCCATGAATCAGCAACCTAAATGCTCCTCAAATCTCCCAAAATGAAGTTATAAAACTGAAAGAGCTGATTGGACAGAAAGATCAATCTACCCAACGCCACCGCTGCCCCTCTGTCTACGTAGGTTCTCTTTCTCTCTCTCTCTTTGATGTTTTTTAATTCTGCAATTTGATGGTTATTTCTTCCTCTCTTTGATGAGACATTTGCTCGATTCTTCTAATCTATTGAATCAAAACAGCAACCGTTCTTACCAATTATTCATCTCATGTTGAAACATTTTATTTTGTTCTTCATCTTTGTCATGGACAGAATTGTGATGCATAGCATAACCTCTGCTAAGAGAGGTGGAAGGGATATAGATGGAGGTCATTTTTTTCTTACCAATTATTCGTGATGTGGAAATATTTTATTTTGTTCATCTGTTTTCATGGACTGAATTGTGATGCATAACATCTGTTTTCATCTGTTTTTCCCTTGGGTTATTATTGTCCCTCTAATTATTTTTTCCTCTTCTTCTCCTTTCCATTTTAGATATATGCTCCAATCAAAACATTTCTTAGATGTTATTTAGAGACAAATATACTCAGTTTTTGAAATATTTTGTGTGGTCATCCCATCTAGGAGAAATATGCTAAATAGGGTTTTGATTTCGTTTTTTCCATATTGATAATTCTAAGAACTGAGCATATTTATTTCGTGTTTTTTAGATGGCTGAGAACACATGTCATCGTCTCTCTCTCTCTCTCTCTCTCTCTCTCTCTCTCTCTCTCTCTCTCTCTCTCTCTCTCTCTCTCTCTCTCCCCTTTGGTTTTGGTTTGGTTTATTGAAACATAACCCACCTCACATTTTGATGCAATTTTTCTTGAATTTTTTTTTATAGAAATGATTGTTTGGTCCTATTTCAACCCGAGCTTAAAAAATCTACCAAATGTGGTTGTCCGGTTCAGTTATTGGATCAATTTTAAAAAAAGGTCCAATTTATGGTTGAATCATTTGAGGTTGTCCCTCAACTTTTTTTGGTAGCTTTTCTGGTTGTGTTTGGTCCTGTTACAACTCGAGCGATTCAATATTCCAAAAATCAATTTAAAAAAAAGGTTGTTTGGTCCTGTTAACCTTTTTAAATCTTGGGTTAACACATTTAAGAGTGATAGAGATCGAGAGAGAGCAACTACAACAATACACGAGTTTTAAGATACAACAGGCCTAAACTGTGAATAAATATGACGGCTTTAAAGGTAGAGGTTTAAATATCAGTAAAACAAATCGAAGTACAAATCAAATCAATCTAGGCTAGAGAATTTTGAATTTTTGTCACGGCCTCGAAATTTTTTTTGCCGCCCGATCAAAACCCTCATATGGGTACTATGCATATTGTAAGAATTTGAAATATTTATCAAAACATAACCCCTGATTTGTTTAAGAGCGAATCCTTTTTTAAAATTGATTTGCTCCATTTACTTCCAGCTCAATCATGAAGTGCCACGTTGTCCATTAAAAATAGCACAAAGGGATTGAGCTGGAAGTAAATGCAGCAAATCAATTTTAAATAAAAGGTTCGCTATGCCCAATCGTGGTATCCAATCAAATCAATCTTTTGCATGCCCTCGAAGGGCTAGAGAATTTTGAATTTTTGCATAGATCTCATTTTGATTCTTTCAATTATGATATTCATTGTTTTTTTTCTTTTGTTTTTGGTTGAATTTTTGCAGAGGAGGATGGCTGAATGGAGATCTAGGAGACAGAGAGGAGCAGGAAGATAGCGACGTCGTCGTCGTCACCGGCGGTTTTTTTTTGTAAACCTCTCCAATGTTTGTAGTTTATCTCCTCCAACCGACCTTTATCCAAGATAACAAAAAATATATATTAAGGATATCTCATACATGATTTATGAAGTTTGAGACTCAGATTTTTGCAAGGATCAACATACATGATTTATCAAATTTTGGGTAAGTCTAATGGTGGGTAAGTAAAATTTTCTATATATTAATGACGGGTAAGTCTAATTTTTCCATTTAGTAATGGTGGGTATTATGGGGGAAAAATCTTCGTGCCGATCCGAAGACTTCACCTCACCAGTCAATTGAAGTTGAATCGAAGATCGTTGGTCAATCTGTTGATTGGAGGGTAGGTTAGGATGTTTATGTCTTGATGACTTTGAGTTATCGCTTTCAATATGCAAACAGAGAGAGATGCAATCAGAGAGAGTTAACACGAGAGGTGATCTCGGAGTTCAGCCGAAGCCTACGTCTCCGTGCTATAGGGAGCAACCCGAATTCACTATCACTTTGCTCGAAGTGACCTCGACAGGCCGAGTTTCACTGAAGTCTATCCGACCTCTTCAGAGGCAAGAAGAAGATTGAGGAGAGTTGAAGGATGGGAAGCTGGAAATTCCAGAGGTCTGGTTTCTGAAATCAGATATCAGATGATACCACTGATCTTTCCTCTGGATTTGGAACTGGGATTTGGAAACTGGATTTTGGATCCTCTCTACATTCGAAGGCTCTGCTATTTATAGGATTTCCTGGGATGAAATCTGGAGCAAATGGCGGTTTCTGCTGCCGTTTCTGGGGGATTCCACAGGCTGAGCTGGGTGGGTCCCGCTGTCGTTTCCGGGGATTCCATAGGCAGGGCCGGCGGGTCCCACAGAAGTCTCTGTGGGCCCACCAGGCAGGGCCGGTGGGTCCCGCGGAAGTCTTTGTGGGCCCACTAGGCAGGACCGGTGGGTCTCGCGGAAGTCTCTGTGGGCCCACCAGGCAGGACCGGTGGGTCCCGCGGAAGTCTCTATGGGCCCACCAGGCAAGGCCGGTGGGTCCCGCGGAAGTCTCTGTGGGACCACCGGGCAGGGCCGATGGGTCCCGCGATTTGTAGACCTCTCTGCCAAAATTTGCATCCATAGTTACCCCCTCAAAGTTAGCTAGAGACCACCCTGGCTGGCTTAGATTCTTGGTGCAAAAATTAACAACCCCCTGTCATGAGTGCAAAATAAGTTCGTTTGAGCATTGGTGCCAAAGGACTGATCGATCAAAGTTGATCGATTGATCAATTCTGACCGATCGATCAAATTTGACCGATCGGTTAAAGCTGACCGATCGACCAATTTCAACCGGCGGCGGTCGAGGTAATCGGTCAAAAAACATAGCTTTTTGACCGATCCCGTAGAAATGTGACCGATCGGTCGAACTTGATCGATCGGTCAAGGTCGACCGATCGGTTAAGTTCAACCGGTCGAGGTCGATGTGATCGGGCAAAAAACTAAGTTTTTTGTCCGATCCAGTAGAAATCTGACCGATCGGTCGAACCTGACCGATCGGTTAAGTTCAGCCGGTCAAGGTAGAAGTGATCGGACAAAAAACTAAGTTTTTTGCTCGATCGAGTAGAAATCTGACCGATCGGTCGAACTTGATCGATCGGTTAAGGTTGACCGATCGGTTAAGTTCAACCGATCGAGGTAGAAGTGATCGGGCAAAAAACTAAGTTTTTTGCTCGATCCAGTAAAAATCTGACCGATCGGTCGAACTTGACCGATCGGTCAAGGTTGATCGATCGGTTAAGTTCAATCGGTCGAGGTAGAAGTGATCGGGCAAAAAACTAAGATTTTGCTCGATCTAGTAGAAATCTAACCGATCGGTCGAACTTGACCGATCGGTCAAGGTTGACCGATCGATTAAGTTCAATCGATCGAGGTAGAAGTGATCGGGCAAAAAACTAAGTTTTTTGCCCGATCCAGTAGAAATCTGACCGATCGGTCGAACTTGATGGGAAGAGGATGTCGCCCACCTATCACTTCGAAGAATTGAAGCACCCGACACGCATCCGGATCAAGTATTCAGGGAGTGACGTGTTTGCGAGCAACCCCACTCCCCTCAATCAATTACCTCCGAGCGTTCTCCACCTGGAGGGCGCTTCAACAAGCGGTGGGGTGGAGGTTGAACAACCCTCCTCTGCTGCCCATCTCTCGGCGGCCCAAGTGTTGGAGGAAGCGGCCACCCTCATGGCCAGGCTTCAGCAGATTGTTGAACGCCTGGAGGAAGGGGAGGTCACTCCTGTGCGCGATGTTCCCTCTCCTTTGCAAAAGGAGGGAGGGAGTCGTGTGGAGGCCGGGACTCCCCAACCTCCACCAGAGGTGTCCCCCGTCAAGGAGGGGTCGACCCCTAGGGGTAAGAGCTCCGACCGGGGGAAGGGCAAGGCTGAAGCGTCTCAAGCCGAGGCCACAGGTATATTCTGTTTACTCCTCTTTGACTGTTCTGCTCTCGATGTCTGAAATATTCTAACTGTTTGAACTTTTGTACTGATTGTAGATGTTCCTACTGGCACGGCTCAGCTGCTCAAGGATTTGGATGAGGTTGATATCAACCACCCAATGCCAGTGATCCGGAAGCTCTGCAATCTTCCAGACGCTACGATCAAAGAGGCCTATGATAGGCTCGAAGTTATGGTAAGTGCATCAGCTTGACTTGATTTTTGAGTTGTATCTTCAGAAATATTTCTAACTTTTTTCTGTTGATTGTTTGCAGAATTCAGCAGTCCTGAAATTTGCTACCAGACTCTTTAGGAGGGTCGGAGAACGGGGTGCTTCAGTTGAAGTATCTTGTTTGACGACCCAACTGGAGGCTGCGAACGAAGAAAAGGAGAAGCTGAAGGAACTCCTGACTGCCAAGAAAGACGCTCTCTCCGAGAAGAAAGAGGCTCTCCTCAAGGAGAGAATTGAGAGCAAGAGATGGCTCGAGAACTACGTTGCTCGAGGTCATGAGCTCGAAGAATTGAAGAACAGATTCTTCAGAGTAGAGACTTTGGCCCACGACTGCACAACTAAAATAAATGAGTTGAAGGCTCAGCTTATTGCCAAAGAAGCAGCGCTCGCTGCCAAGGAGGAGGCCTTCGTTGAGGAGCTCGGGGAGACACGCGCTGAATACAAGAGCTTCAGGTCGACGGCAGAGAAAGTGCTAGAAGCCCTCAGGGTTCATGCTGGTGGCGTCCAGTCTTCGAAGGCATCTGCTGCAAGCAAGGCTCGCGGTGGATCTGAAGGAGAGAGGTCGCATGCTCCCAGTGTGGCAAAACCTTGATGTATTTCTATCTTTTTCTTTTGTTGTTGTACCTACAAGCTCCGCACATGTAAAAACTCACTTTTGTACTTGGAAATTTTGAGAAATAGAAACTTCTTTTTGGTGTTTGAAATTGAATGTCTTGTGTTGAATCCTTCAAATGTTTGTACTCTGAATGGAATGTTTGAATATGCTTAACACTTGACCGTTAAGGATCGAGGCACAACCCGATCACCCAAACTCGTCAAGTAATTTGATAGTTGAAGGTTGTTGTGACACAACTTGAAATCGTTTAACACTTGCCTGTGAAGGGTTGAGTCGCAACTCAAGCTCTCAAACTTGTTAGACGATCTAGAAATTGAAGGTTGTTTAATATTTGTATGTAAGGGGTCGTGTCGCAACACGATTTCCCGAACTTGTTAAATTGACCCAGTGATTTGAAGGTTGTTTTGTTTTACAACCCGAAACCATTTAATATCTGCCTGTAAGGGGTCGAGTCGCAACTCAAGCACCCAAACTTGTTAAACGACCTGGTAATTTGAATGTAGACTTAGAACTTGAATGTAGATGACTTAGAACTGCTTCAGAACTTGAGTCGACAATATGAACATTTGAAAGTGATCTTTATTCATCATGGAATTTACATCATGGATAGAATATTTTGAGATGTCTAGCATTCCAAGCTCGTGGTAGTCTATCTTCTTCTTGCGAGATCAGTCGATAAGATCCTTTGCCTCCTACCGATTCAACGATGTAGGGTCCTTCCCAGTTGGGAGCTAGTTTTCCACTGCTGTGCTCTTTGGTGTTGTAGAAAGCTGCCCTGAGATCTAGGCTGCCAATTGGGAACTGTCTCTTGTTGACCTTCTGATCATAGGCTTGTTTGATCCTCTGTTGATATTTGGCAACACGAATGGTTGCTTGGTCTCGTAATTCTTCAAAGAAATCAAGGTCATGGACTCGAAGCTCTTCATTAACCCCCTCTTCGATTGCTCTCGTCTTCAGAGTGTTTGAGATGGCCTCTGTTGGGAGGACTGCTTCTGACCCGTATGTTAAGCGAAAGGGTGAGAACCCGGTTGATCTTCTTGGAGTGGTTCGATAGCCCCACAAGACTTCAGGTAGAACTTGCTCCCACAATCCTTTCTTGTCATTGAGCTTCTTCTTGAGCAGACCCAGGATATCTCTATTAGAGGCTTCACCTTGGCCATTGCACTGAGGGTACCTTGGAGTTGAGTAGAAAAGTTTGATCCCGTTGTTGAGGCAGAACTCACGGAACTTGTCAGAGTCAAATTGAGCTCCATTATCAGCAACAAGAACCTAAGGCGTGCCAAATCTTAAGAAGATGTTATGTCTGATGAACTTGATGACTTCATCATCAGTTTCTCGAAAGAGTGGCACCGCTTCAATCCATTTGGTGAAGTAATCTGTTGCCAGTAGCAGATACTTCTTCTTGCTTAGTGTTGGTGGGAAAGGACCCAAGAAGTCTAACCCCCATTGATGGAAGGGCCACGGACTTGTTAGTTGATGGAGTTCATCTGCTGGGAGATGGATAGCTCGAGCGTGTCTCTAGCAAGGCTCGCACCTTTGAACCACTTGATGAGCATCTCTTGCCATTGTGGGCCAGTAGTAACCTTGCAGCTTTGTCTTGGCTTCGAGAGATCTTCCCCCTGAATGATTTCCGCAGGTCCCGGAATGGATGTCAACTAAGATTGTCTTTGCTTGCAAAGGACCAATGCACTTGAGTAACATCCCGTTGTGCGATTTGAAATATAGATCTTCTCCTTGAAGGCAATAGTATGGAAGCTTCCTTTGAAGTCTTCTGGCTTGAATTGGATCTTCCGATATTTTGCCTTGCTTGAAGAAGTCGAAGATTGGTCGTCTCCAATCTTCGAGTTCATGTGTTGTGACTTGATCGGAGGCTGGTTGTTCTCCACCTCGATATCTTTCTTTAGCGGCGACGATCTATTGCTCGAGGGTAATCTTGGGTGACTCTTGGTAGTCGATTTGTATTCGCCTCTCCCCGAGTGAGTCCCCAAGAACTGAGGCAGCATTAGCCAAGGCATCTGCCTCTCAATTTTCTGCTCTCGGGACTTGGATGAACTCGGTACTAGTAAAACATTATTGAAGATGTCGCACTAGGGCCAAGTAATATTGCATTCTCTCTTCTCATGCTGTGTATGCCCGTTGATTTTGCCTTATAATTAGCTGGGAGTCGCTGTAGATGGTAAGTCGATCTACCCCCAGGGATTCAGCCATTTGGAGTCCGGAGATGAGTGCTTCATATTCGGCTTCGTTGTTGGTGGCGTTGAATCCAAGGAGAATAGCCTTCTGAAGATGATCAAGTTCGGGGGATACTAAGACTATCCCAATTCCCGAGCCGATCGTGCTTGAAGCTCCATCAGTATAAAGTTTCCATTAAGTTAAGGTAGTGGCAGGAGTCTCAAGGCTTGGATTGGTCTTTGCAGTCGGACCGAATGGAGGTTCATCTTCGTCTTGAAGGTGTGTATCGACTTCTTCCTCCCAAGTTATGGGGTCTTCAACTGAGAAGTCAGCTAGGAAGTCAGCGATTGCCTGCCCTTTGAGTGAAGTGCGAGGTTCGAATTGGTTCCCGAGGGCACTCATCTCGATCACCCATTTGGTTATTCGACCCGCTCGACCCGCCTTGTCGATAATATCTTTGAGTGGGTGTTCTGAGATGGTTGTGATCTGGTGGGAAACAAAATAGGGTTGGAGACGACGCGATGCGGTGAGCAAGGCCAGTATGACCTTCTCCGTTTTTGAGTAGCGGGTCTCGGTCGGATGGAGCGTATGGCTGATATAGTAGACCGGATGTTCGACGCCTTCTCTTTTGCTGACCAGGACCGCACTTATTGCTTGATCGGTGACGGCAAGATAGAGCCAGAGATCTTCTTTTGGAAGCGGAGCTATTAGGATAGAAGCTCGCACCAGATATCTTTTGACGTCTTGAAAGGCTTGCTCGCAAGTTGGACTCCAGCCAGAGGTATCCGCCTTTCGTAGCTTGTCGAAGAGCGGCTTGCACTTGTCGGAAGACTTCGAGATGAATCGATTGAGGGCAGCTAATCTTCCAGTGAGGCATTGCACTTCCTTCCGATTGGTAGGCGATGACATATCGAGTATAGCTCGGATTTGGTCGTGGTTGGCTTCGATGCCTCTCCTGGTCACAAGGTGGCCAAGGAACTTGCCCGATTGAACTCCGAATGCATATTTAGCTGGATTGAGCTTCATGCGATACTTCCGGAGGATTTGGAATGTTTCAGCCAGATCAGAGAGGTGGCTCCCACGATTGGAACTTTTGGTGAGGAGATCGTCTACATAAACTTTGACGTTGCGTCCGATTTGATCTTCGAACATCTTCGTGACTAGCCTTTGATAGGTTGATCAAGCATTCTTGAGGCCGAAAGGCATTACATTGTAACAGCAGAGTCCTCGGTCAGTCACGAAGCACGTCTTCTCTCGATCATCCAGGTGTAGCAGAATTTGATTGTATCCCGAGTATCCGTTCATGAAAGATAGAAGTTCGTGGCCAGCAGTGGCATCGACGAGTCTATATATCCTTGGCATAGGGAACGGATCTTTGGGACAAGCTTTGTTGAGGTTGGTGAAGTCAATGCACACTCTGACTTTCCCATTCTTCTTCGGGACAGCGACTATATTGAAGATCCAAGTAGGGTACTCTACTTCACGAATGAAGCTTGCTACGAGTAGCTTACTGATCTCCTATTGAACCGCGACTTATCGCTCTGGTCAGATTATGTGTGGCTTTTGCTTGACTGGCTTCACTCCTCTTTGATCGCGAGTCGATGACACGCGTCATCTGGGTTGATCCCAGGTATATCTTCGAAGCACCAGGCGAAGACGTCGATGTTGGATTGAAGGAAGGATACCATGTCTCGCGCTTCTGCGTCGCTAAGACTGATACCAATGAAGGTTTCCCGAGGGAGATCTTTGCTACCGATATTGATTGGAATGAGCTCTTCGATTGAAGGTGAAGCCTCCCACTCGATCGGAGGGGGATCGGTCAGCGGGATCTCCTTTGGTTGCTATTTCGAGAAAGGGCCGGCTTCATCCCTGGGTCACTTTGGGGGAGCGAGATTTATTCTACGATCTGTTCTCGTGGCGGTAGCTTCGCAGGATCGCCTGGCTTGTTGATCTCCTCGGATGCAGACAATGCCCTCTCCCGTTGCAAATTTTGAGGAGTTGATGGTACGAAGAGGAGATGGCATTGATCTGGTGGAGAAATGGTCGGCCGAGGATGATGTTATAGTTGGATGTCCCCTCGACGATTGCGAACCTTACCGAGACTCGAGTCTCTCGGCTAAGGTCGAGGGTGAACCTTGATTCGCCCATTGTTATGCTCCACTCACCGTTGAAGCCTGTGATCACCGTCGGGACGACTTCAAGACTCGAATACTTATGTCCCAGATGTTTGAAGCAGTCTGAGAACATAATATCGATTGAGCTCCCGGTGTCGATCAGGATGCGGTTGACGGTGCTGCCGTCGATGATGAGCTTTAGGACCAGGGGGTCTAGATGTGGAGTATGAACTCCTTGAAGATCGGCATCATTGAAAATGATGGAGGGCCAAGCTAGGCCTTTGACTGGCTTCTCGATCCAGGTATCTTCCTTGTTCACTGTGGAGCGAACATTGAAGATGCGTCGAACTTGTCGATCAACTTCTTTCCCGGTCAGTGCCTGATTATGCAATGACCCGTGAATGCCAAAGACGTTGGCACTCACGATGATAGGCGATTGATCGGTAGAGATCTGGTGGATCCAGCAAGCTTATTTACCCTTCGCAGAAGGTCGGCATTGGTATGGTCCGCCTTTGACAAAATCTTGAAGGGGGCCTTCCCGGAGCAAATCCTCGAGGTGGTATCTCAATCGATAACACCGATCGGTAGGATGGCCGTGACTTTGGTGGAAGTCACAATAGACTGTTTTGTCCACTGTGACCTTGGTGTCTGGCTGCAGAGGGTTTGGCCTTTGGAGGAATTCTTCGTACTGAATTTGATCGAGGATTTGCTCGATCGGTAGAGTCCAATCGGTGAATGTAGTCTTCTTCTGAGGGGATCTGCGTCCCTCGTTTCTTGACCGCTTGGGCGCAGGGGGAACTACTTCCTCTGCATTGTAAGCTTTGGCAGCATACTTCGGGGCCTCCCTCTCAGCGGGTCGTCGCTTTGTCTCTCGCCCTTTTCGGGCGACTTGATCATCTTCTACCTCGATCTCCCTTTGGATTCGATCAAACATTGAACTCTAGGAAGGAGGAGGATTGCGAATGAAGTCGTTGTAGATGTGGAGATCGAAACGGAGAGCATTTTGGAAGGCTAGCATGATGACCTCATCATCCAGATGCCGTCCTGAGAGAGCAGCATATTCGTTGCGGAACCTTCGCGTAAAACTGCGAAGACTCTCGTTAGCACCCATCCTTAGCCTGTAGAGGGAGTCTAGCTTCTTCTCCGGCTTCAAGTTGAGCTGGTAATGCTGCACGAAATGGTTAGCTAAAACTCCGAACTGGGTAATGGATCCAGCCCGGAGATTGTGGTACCAATCGAGGGAAGGCTCGTCGAGGCTCCCGGTGAAGGTGCGACAGAGCAAGTTGTTTTCTTCCTCATGCGGCGTCAAAGCTTGCTTGAAGGTGAGTATGTGGAGAATTGGATCTCCCTTGAGGCAATTGAATTTGGGGAGAGTGGGAGTCCTCTATCCCCTAGGAAATATTGACTGGAACAGGCTCCGATGGAGAGGTCCAGCAGAGGAGTATCCCTCCCTACGACCATGCCCCCGACCTGGATGCAGGTCAACAGGCAAAATCGCGAGGTCTTGTTCGGGCCTTTGAGTATCAGCTGATTGGAGTCGATGACGAAGATCCGTTCCAGCTCCTCGTTGAAGTGGGAGGGATGGAGAAGCTCTACTCCTTGATGGCTCCCCTTTCATCTGTTGTTTTCTTCGTAAGTCGGGCTTCGACTGTGTTCACCTGTCACAGTTGCGGCCCGAGGACGACTGAGAGGATTCATCGTCTATACGATCCCAGACACTCTGCTTCCATGGAGCAGCAGAGGGGGTTGGGTCGCGACGGATCCTCTCAAGGGCAGCAGTGCCCATTGATCTCTGTGGCTCGGAGTGGATTGATTGTTGTGGCAGATCAACTCTCTCGTTAGACGAGGGGATGGGAAGAGTGATCCCGGCTTCAGAGGCTGCTTTCTTGAGGGCGTCCCTTTCAGTTATGAGGGTGGTGTTCTGTTTAGCCAGTTGTAGTAGCTGAAAGTCGACTACAGAGATTTGATAAGTGGATGGGGGATCTTCAGCTGGAGCGGGGGCAGTTTGCTCTATTGACTGCCGTGGAGGTGGGGCAATCAGTCGATCGACCGATCTTCCGCTCCCTGAGCGAACCCCCATTTCGGGGACAGCAAGGGGCTGCCCGAAGTTGAGCCGTTGACTCATCGAATGAGTCTCCGGACGAGCTTGATGCGTGTTACTTCCCTCTGGATGATCCTGATGTTTTGTCCTCGCCATTTAGTGAAAGCGAAGGATGTAACTGGATTGTCGGTGTCCGATCGGTTGTCTGCTCAACCGAAGGGTCTGGGAAGTTTGACTATCTAGATCGGTTGTCTGCTCAATCGATCTGATATTCATTGTAGAGCGGACTTGGCTTCTCGCTCGGATCCCACAGACGGCGCCAAACTGTGAGGAAAAAATCTTCATACTGATCCAAAGACTTCACCTCACCAGTCAATTGAAGTTGAATCGAAGATCGTTGGTCGATCTGTTGATTGGAGGGTAGGTTAGGATGTTTATGTCTTGATGACTTTGAGTTATCGCTTTCAATATGCAAACAGAGAGAGATGCAATCAGAGAGAGTTAACACGAGAGGTGATCTCGTAGTTCAGCCGAAGCCTACGTCTCCGTGCTACAGGGAGCAACCCGAATTCACTATCACTTTGCTCGAAGTGACCTCGACAGGCCGAGTGTCACTGAAGTCTCTCTGACCTCTTCAGAGACAAGAAGAAGATTGAGGAGAGTTGAAGGATGGGAAGCTGGAAATTCCAGAGGTCTGGTTTTTGAAATCAGATATCAGATGATGGCACTGATCGTTCCTCTGGATTTGGAACTGGGATCTGGAAACTGGATTTTAGATCCTCTCTACATTCGAATGCTCTGCTATTTATAGGATTTCCTGGGATGAAATCTGGGACAAATGGCGGTTTCTGCTGCCGTTTCTGGGGGATTCCACAGGCTGAGCTGGTGGGTCCCGCTGTCGTTTTTGGGGATTCCACAGGCAGGGCCGATGGGTCCCACGAAAGTCTCTGTGGGCCCACCAGGCAGAGCCGGTGGGTCCCGCGAAAGTCTCTGTGGGCCCACCAGGCAGGGCCGGTGGGTCCCGCGGAAGTCTCTGTGGGCCCACCAGGCAGGGCCGGTAGGTCTCGCGGAAGTCTCTGTGGGCCCACCAGGCAGGGCCGGTGGGTCCCGCAGAAGTTTCTGTGGGACCACCGGGCAGGGCCGGTGGGTCTCGCGGTTTGTAGACCTCTCTGCCAAAATTTGCACCCACAAGTATGTAAAATTTTCCATAAAAAAAAAGACCAAACATGTAATCTGATCTTTTGAGCATCTGGGTTTTGTTCAGAGAGTAGGGAGCACTTTTAAACTCAGATTTTATGTCTGGGTTTTGTTGGAGCAGCAGGGAGATCTCAAAATAGATTAATTCTTTTCTCGTGAGTTTTCAAGAAAAAAATAGATAGAAATTCATGAATCATAGAAGGCCCTTGCTACTAAAATTTTGATCGATGGGCTGACCGATAAGGGGGTGAAAGATAGTGGTGTGTTTAGCAAAATAAGTATGCTTTCCAAATATGAGCAAGGTAGATCAGTTTGAGTAATATATGGAGCTGAGGGTCATTTTTGAAAGGAAAAATATATATCTTTGTTCAAAATGCTTTTGGGTCAATTTGAGTAATACCTTGACGTTTTCGATTTAAATAATACTTTATTTCTCTCAAAATAAATAACTTTAAAGTTTGAAGAGATTAATCTCTTTTGAAGAGGTTATTAAAATATGTCGTTTCCTTAAAGTGACCACACAATCCTTTTTATTAATGATGTTCAGATTCCCATCTCATCCCTTATATCTATTCAGAATTTCTGAAATCAGTCAGCAACCGTCGAATGCCACCGGAGCATGGGTGATGTTTTGGATCGAGTCGTCTCTCAAAATATTTTTTATCTCCCTTAAAATATTGTCGCTCCTCTCAAAATATTTTTTTGCCACATTTAAAATATTGTCACCTGCCTTGAAATATTGTCCTCGTCCTCGAAATCTTTTGCGTGCTGATAGGCACGGGCATTACTAGTGTCTATATATATATATATATATATATATATATATATATATATATATATATATATATATATATATATATATATATATATATATATATATATATGGAAAATGAGTTCCTGATACATTGTATCAGGATATTTCCTGTGACATTGCCTTGGGTGAAGACATGTGTCACATCCTCACAATAGCCGTTCTTGCGGTACGCTACAACCGCGGGGATCTAAGTGCTGATTGACTCTAGGCAACGGTTGAAATGTACGCAGGATGTGCTAAAAATTTTCCCCTCAAATCCCGGGCTTTCTCTCTCTCGACCTAGCCCTCCATTTCCGCCCCTAATCTCGTACCTGGAGAGATTACGATCTCGCTGCCCCACCGACGATTCCGCATCACTTCGGCGGCTCAGCCGGCACACGCCCTCCGCTGCCCCTCCCAAGGCCGACGAACCTCCAGTCCGCACACACCCTCCGCCGTCCCTTCTGAGTCCAATGAACCTTCGGCCGATACCCGCCCTCCACCGCCCATCCCGAGGCCGACTGTGCTTCCTCAATCTCGCAGCGTCCGCCCCACCGACGATCCCGCATCACTTCGGCGGCTCTGCCGGCACCGCGCCCTCTGCCTCGCCATCCTTCCTCATTGCCGGTGACTGTGCTTCCTGGACGGAGCCAACAGTCCGACCGCTGCCATCCTCTCTTCCCAAAACCATTAGATCCTCCGCCACCACCACATGCACCCAATCATGTGGCTCCAGCCTCTCTTTCACACCACCACCGGCTCCGGCTACATGTCACGACCCCCACCTCACTATTGTACCTCCCACCGGCCATCTCCGGCCACTTTGTATTCCCCTGCATCTCTTGGCCGGCCACAAGCGGAAGACGGGCCATTCGGTAAGGAAGGGCCGGAGACGATCCTGGGGAAGCAATATTGATACTCAATGTGTTAATTGCATGGGCCTCGAGGAACAATTTCTCGGTTGTACTTTAATTCACAGCCGTTTGACAAACCAGGTTGAATGAAATGGATGCTGGGCTTATGATTCTCTCTTGTAAAATTTTGTGGGTGAGAGCATGGAGGCCCAAAGGCTAAGACTGAGCATCTCTTGATTCATTAGAAGAAGAATTCTGTTGAGTTGGTTCAGTCTGAGGCACTGACAAAGTATTAGCTTTAGGCTATACTGACCACTTGTGAGAAA
The DNA here is from genome assembly GCA_947650365.1 of Chamaelirium japonicum. Lineage (NCBI taxonomy): Eukaryota > Viridiplantae > Streptophyta > Magnoliopsida > Liliales > Melanthiaceae > Chamaelirium > Chamaelirium japonicum. Next base: position 775,915 of record OX393558.1, on the reverse strand, counting down.
CAAACCGGATCCAGCTCCCAGTTTGGGACCCATCTTTCTTGGTCTAACATTGGAAGGGATTTGGTTTTTGATTTACCTATGCTATTTTTCTCTCTCTAAAAATGTTGTTCGAGGGTATGTTCTTTTGGCGGGTAAACTAGGTTTGACATTGGTTTACTCAGTTAATCTCACTCTATGTCATGTTTTTTTGTCGAACGTTCTGGGTTAACCGATTTTCAAGATTCTTTTTTTTTTTTTCCCGTACTTTGGTGGCACATTGGATATCCACCAATATTGGTCGGATATTGATTGCCCACAATTGTACCAATTGCCTCTCTTTCACACCACTGCCGGCTCCGGCTACATGTCACGACCCCCACCTCACTATTGTACCTCCCATCGGCCATCTCCGACTATAGTTACCAAGTCGGAAAACAGAAAAAATAAAATAAAAACGACAAGGAAAAAAATCGGAAAAATACGATGAAAACGAAAAAAAGGGAAAAAAAAACGTGAAAACATCGGAAAAAACAAAAAAAATCTTATAAAGTATACCAAGTATGTATGTATGTCATTTTCAAATATTAAGTAATCAAAAGTTCAAAACATATAGCATATGCGTTTATTAAGCACAAACAAAATAAAACCCGAACCCAATTTAAACCTGGACCAAACCCGTCGTGTTTTATACGAGTTTTCCCCGTTTTAAATGCGTATAAAACACATACGGACGTTTTTTTTTCAAAAAAATTAGTTTTTCTCTTGTTTGCTATTACTTCAGATCGATACACGTTTTATGGGCATTTAAAAAAAAAAAACATCCGATTTGGTAACTATGTCTCCTGCCACTTTGTACTCCCCTGCATTGTCACCTGCATCACTTCTTTCTGTTTGATTTGTCCAATAAAGACATGTTCTTGCCCTATTTTTTTCTCTTTTTCACTAGGCTTGTGGCAAACTCAACTTCGAATTGGTGAGCGATTCGTTAGCGGCAGACAATATGGACCTTCAAATTGGCAGTTCTACATCTTCATCGGTTGGTTCCATGTTGATCTTTTAGGTGAGAAGAAAGTAACTCGTTATGTATTGATCGTTCCTATGTTTTCATTTTCTAGTCCTGTGAGTCCCCAATTATTGTCTCTGTGAGTTCCCAATTGTTGTCTCTGTGAGTCCCCAATTAGTTTAGAATAAACAAGTTTGTTATCTCTGTAGCCTACTTTTTTTTGTTCGTCTGGATATAAGTCATCATTAATTAGAAGCCCAACTTAACGGTGAAAATAAATTAATGGTTTTGATACCATTTTTTTGCAGGGAGCTTAATCCAGCACAATTGATATCGAGGTTGAGAGTGATCTGAATGAAGATGTCGAGGACAAATTTGACGATTTTATGGAGTCTTATGAAGGTGGTGAAGAATTTATAGAGTCCAATGAAGACAGTATGCCATTAGAAGAGATTGAATATAGTCCGGTAGATATAGAATTTGGACACCACTCTCCTGGGTCCACACATGAGTTTCCTAAACCATACATAGGTATAAACTTTCAATCAGAAAAGGAAGGAAGAGATTACTATAACGAATATGCTCGAATCACTGGATTTGGTATTCGAATGGGTAGAAAATTCAAGTCGAAAATAAAAGATTGTGTCACATCAAGAAATTTTTTATGTTCAAAACAAGGTTTCAAAGAAGTTGACAAAAGAAATCCTAATCCAGTTCATAAAAGATGATTATCGAGAGAAGGATGCAAAGTAATGATGAGAATAAAGTTGACAGATACCTTCATATGGGCTGTGGACAGTTTTGAAGAATAACATACACATAATCTGGTAAGCCCCTCAAAAACAGAAAAAATACGTTCCCACCGGAGAAAATCCAATGCTACCTGCTCATTAATCCATAGTCTAACGGATACTTTGAATCCCGCAGCTATCACAAATGTATTAAATGCTTTAGACTCAGAGGGATCTGTTCCTATTACACAACAAGAAACACGGACTGTCATAAAATTTTTTTGAGTAAATAATATTGGAAAGGAATGCATGAGTGTTGTGAAGTCGTTCATGGAAAGACGAGGCAAGGATGCTGGCTTCTATTACGAGTTGGAGATTGATGAATACTATCGAGTGAGGAGTATGTTCTGGATTGATGGTAGATCTCGGGAGGCCTACGATAAATTTGGTGATGTGGTTGTATTTGACACCATATACATGACCAATACATTTTCGTTGCTGTTTGCGCCATTCACAGGTGTTAACCACCATAAACAATCTATTCTATTTGGATGTGTTTTGTTGGCAGATGAGACGGAGGATACATTTATTTGGTTATTTGAGGTTTGGTTGAGAGCAGTGGAAGGAAGACAACCTATCTCGATCATTACCGATCAATGTCATGCAATGAGAAATGCCATTAAAAAGGTATTTCCAGAAACTTATCATCGATTATGTTTATGGCACATTGGTCAAAATGAACTAAAACATTTGATCGCTATCAAGATAAAATATCCAAGCTTTAATGGTGATTATAAGGCATGCAAATACAGCCAACAAATTGAAGATTTTGAATATAGATGGCAAGAGATTTTGGAGAAGTATGAGTTGAAAGAAAATACATGGTTAGCGAGGATGTACGATATCCGTGAATATTGGGTCCCTTGTTTTCTAAGGGATATATTTTTTGCTGGTATGACTACTACACAACGCAGTGAAAGTATGAACGCTTTCTTTGATGGATACATAAATTCAAGGACTCCATTTGATCAATTCATTAGAAAATATGACCTGACATTAAAGAGTCGGCGTGATCAAGAGAACAATGAAGACTATATTACCATGCATACCAACCCAGAATTATGGTCCAAACTTCTCATAGAAGAACAAGCTGCTTCGATATATATAAGAATTGTTTATATGAGATTTCGAGAACTAGAAAACAAAGACACATTATTCGCACAAAGGGCTAACCAAGATGGTAATGTCACATTTTTCATAGTAGGCAATCAACGTACAAAATTAACCGATTACATGGTAAGTTTTGATGGAAGTGATGGCATATCTGTATGCAATTGTAACAAATTTGAGTTTGAAGGAATATTATGTAGGCATATCCTTCAAGTGTAGGATAAGATGGATGTGACAGAAATTCCATTGGAATATATTCTAACCTGATGGACTATTGGTGCTAGATATGGTCATATACAAGTTGGAGGAGATAGCCACGCTTCCGGTATGTCAGCAATGATGAAATGGAATGTTAGAGAAGCTGGTCAGCTATCTATTAATTATGGAATGGAATCAGTTGAACAATACAATGTGGTATTGCCAATGTTGAATGCGATTAATGATCGAGTACGTATGACGAACTTAGCGGTTAAAGAATGCGCAACTACGGTTTCACATATTAGAAGCCAAGATGATACAGGTGTTCCATTAACACTATTACTTGATCCAGATCAAGTAACGACTGCGGGCAGGCCTTGTGTTCCACAAAGACTAAAAAACGGTATTGAGAAAAGTAAGAAGAAAGAAAAGCAAATACGAAAATGTCATAGTTGTGGGGTGATCGGTCATTACAGCAGCACGTGCCCTCTACAAAAGGGAAATAAAAATGATAATTTATTTAACTTTTATGACTTTGCTATAAAAATTTGTATTATTATTTTTTTCTTATTCTTGTACGCTTCATATTATGTTCTGTGATATTAAACATTTTATCCATTTATATAGTGACACTTTCTTTTCTTTTGGAATACCATTGTTTGAGACTGTACATTGCTTATTTATAGTTTATGGGTTTAACTTGTTATGTTTCGGTCAATGCCCCTCTGATCAACAGGATCGCCAAGGGAGATAGCCGGCTGACCAAACGCTTCAAACTGTGAGAGGATCAGGCCACTATTGTCTGTTATTACTCACAATGTTGGCGTGTCCGGTTTTGTGTTGGATGGTCTGATTAGCATTACTCAATGTAACCTATGTTGATTCTGATTTCGTTATGGTGGCAAAGAGGTTCGTCACCACTGGATGCTTTTGTTTCTACTGGAGCTGGAGCTGGAGCAGAGCTCCTCATAATGTGCTAAACTGAGCACGCCCAGTTTTAAAAGCTTGAACCAAACAGGTGCTGATTATGGCCACACCGGTTGATTGTATGCCGGTTTGAGTTGAGTGGGATTCACTGTTTGAGGCAGAGTGAAATGGATAATTGTGATTCAACCGTCACCTTTCTTAACATGAGAGAGACGGTTGTGATTCAACTATTACTTATCTTAACATGGACATTTGTGATTCAATTGTATATCTTTTTGGGTCCGGCACAAAGGTGAGCATTTTTGCTGCCCGATTGATTTGCTGCACTTGCTTACGACTCAATTGTGGTTTGCCACATTTTCCAAAAGAAAGTAAGTTTGGATCTCCTCCAGTCGATCTACCCTGGTTGGTGGGCTCCAAGCATATCACAGCCAAATCCAATCAATTGGAGTCCATTTCACATCATTCACTTTCGGGTCGCCTGCCATCGTACGATTGTGATGCACACGGGTCCACAGTCTGGGCCGAGTCTAGGGCCGATGCGCACGGATCCATCATGGAGTTGACGAGAAGAAATGAACTTAACCCAATCGATCGGCACGGTCGATGGGTCCGTGCACATCACAGCCGCACGATAGCAGGCTATCCGAAACTGAATCGTACTCCAGCCAATTGCATGCGGCTGTGATGCGCACTGAGCCCAATGACCGGGGCGAAAGCGCATAATGGGCCATTATACCATCTTTTGGACAATTTGGTGGATAATGATTGGGCCGTAAGCAAGTGTAGCAAATTAATCGGGCAACAAAAATGGGGTCGGCAAGAGGGTAGAAAAATACATGTTTTTCCTTCAAGATGAGCTATCCTGACATGACACTTAATCACTGCTATCCCATTGCCTTTTATTTTGGATGAGTACAATTCATCGTAGTGGTTTGTTGTCAAACTTAAAGCACATGCAAAAAAGATAAGAGATGACACCTGGTGCCAGTTGTCAACTGTGATGTCCCGGTTATGTGGTGTCTCCACTAGGTGATAAAAAAAACAAAACGAACAAATCGCGGCACCCTTTTAAAACGTCAAAGCCACTTGCCATCTTACCGTGCCATGTATCAGGAGGCTCCCTGAGCCACTGTATCAGGAACCCGGCCCTATATATATATATATATATATATATATATATATATATATATATAGGGGACGGGGAGCCTGGACCTCAGGTGCAGCGTGAACGCTGCACCCTTAGCTCTCCGCACGCCAAATGTCCATAATCGGGGAGATCGGAAGCGGCGCGGGGAGTGCGGACAGCAGGTAACAGCTGCAAATTATGTGGTCGTCCGATCGAAAATGATTGACCGTCTGATCCTGTGCAGCACACCCGCTCGATTCAATCGATCGCCAACTCCCGTGCAGCACAACTCCCATCCGTTCGATTCAATCGATCGAACGGATGAAAATCTTTTTCGCTGTTACTGTAGCGGCTACAGTAACAGCAAAAAAATATTCCATCCATTCGATTCCCATCGATCGAACGAATGGGAATCGACCGGCCCATATGTGTATTAATTCGATTCCCATCCGTTCGATCGATTGAAATCGAAAGGATGGAAATTTTTTTTGCTGTTACTGTAGCCGCTACAGTAACAACGAAAAAGATTTCCATCCGTTCGATTCCAATCGATCGAACGGATGGGAGTCGAATCAAACCGAGCGGGTAATATGCACGGGATCAGACGATCGATCATTTTCTATCGGACGGCCACAGGATTTGCAGCTGTTACCTGCGGTCCACACTCCCCGCGCCGCTTCCGATCTCTCCGATTCTCCGATTCTGGACACTTGGCGCGCAGAGAGCTAAGGGTGCAGCGTTCACGTTGCACTTGAGGTCCAGGCTCCCCGTCCATATATATATATATATATATATATATATATATATATATATATATATATATATATATATATATATATATATATATATATATATATATATATATATATATATATATATATATAGAGAGAGAGAGAGAGAGAGAGAGAGAGAGAGAGAGAGAGGAATGATAGGTTGCGGCATGCGCTGCCCGGCCTATAAATGCGGTGGTAATTTTTGGTCGTCCGATCGCGCGGATCGGCTGCGAACCGCGCGCAAATCCCCCGTCCGCCCCCAGCCCGTCTGATCACCCGTATAGACCGTCTGATCCCGTGTAAATCCAGCCGCTCCATGTGTTTGATGGATTATTTGATTCCCATCCGTTCGATCGTGGGAATCGAACGGACTAAAAAAATTTCGCTATTACTGTAGCGGCTACAGTAACAGCGAAAATAGCTTTAGTCCATTGGATTCCCATCGATCCAACGGATGGGAATCAAAGTAACAGCGAAATTTTTTTAGTCCGTTCGATTCCCACGATCGAACGGATGGGAATCAAATAATCCTTCAAACACACGGAGCGGCAGGATTTACACGAGATCAGACGGTCTATACGATTGATCAGACAGGCGGGGGGTTTGCACGCAGTTCGCGGGCGGGGGGTTTGCGTGCAGTTCGCAGCCGATCCGCGCGATCGGACGGCCAGAATTTGCCACCGCATTTATCAGGCCGGGCAGCGCACGCCGCAGCCTAACACGCCTTTATATATATTTATATATATATATATATATATATATATATATATATATATATATATATATATATATATATATATATATATATAGAGAGAGAGAGAGAGAGAGAGAGAGAGAGATAAATGCTATAGTGCGGCATACGGTAAGTGCTGCATCACACCGATGCCGTCTGATGCACCGCTGCGTGCATGCGATGCACGCAGCGCGTGCATCAGACGGCTGCGGTGCTGTGCCGCACTTACCGCATACCGCAGCATAGCATGCCCATATATATATATATATATATATATATATATATATATATATATATATATATATATATATATATATATATATATATATATATATATATATATATATATATATATAGAGGGCTGGGTTCCTATGACATGTCATAAGGAGTACTCTATGACATATGGTGAATTAGTAATGCTAAAATGTTTAGAATGTGCTGAATATTTTTTAGGGTGATCACCTTACCTTAGATAGAATGTCCACAAAAAATCAAAGCATTCTAAAACTTGTTGGGGCATCAAATGCTAGAAGCTTTATCGGCCATCCATTTTAACCGTTAAATTGAAAATCATATTTGATGCCTCTAGAAGTTTTAGAATGAGCCGATTTTTTGCGGGGGTCCTATCTAAGATAGGGTGATCATCCTCATAAAAATTCAGAACATTCTAAATATTCTAGGGTTACTAACTCACCATATGTCATAGGGTACACCCTATGCCATGTCATAGGAACTCATTTCCCATATATATATATATATATATATATATATATATATATATATATATATATATATATATATATATATATATATATATATATATATATATATATATATATATATATATATATATATATATATATATATATATATATATATATATATATATATATATATAGAGAGAGAGAGAGAGAGAGAGAGAGAGAGAGAGAGAGAAAGAGAGAGAGAGGAAACGGGAAATGAGCTTCCAGCCTATTTCAGAAAAATGGGCAGCCACCCATTTGATGCCCTTAGGAGTATTAGAATGTGCTGATTTTTTGTGAGCATAAGTATCTTATCTTGGATAGAACACCCACAAAAAATCAGCTAATTCTAAAACTCCTAGGGGCATCAAATGTTAGAAGTTTTATTGAGCGTTCGTTGTCACCGTTAATCTGAAATATGATATTTGATGCTCCTAAAAGTTTTAGAATTTGCTAATTTTTTGTGGGTGTTCTATCTAAGATAAGATGTTTATGCTCACAAAAAATCTGCACATTCTAAGACTTCTAGGGGCATCAAATGGGTGGCTGCTCATTTCGTCGAAATAGGCCGCCAACCTATACCATGTATACTCTCTCTCTCTCTCTCTGTCTATATATATATATATATATATATATATATATATATATATATATATGGGCATGCTATAATGTGGCATGCGGTACGTGCGGCACTTCACCGCAGCCATCTGATCAGCGGTGCATCAGACGGCTACTATGCGGTGCCACACTTACCGCATGCCGCATTATAGCATGCCCATATATATATATATATATATATATATATATATATATATATATATATATATATATATATATATATATATGTATATATATATATATATATATATATATGTATATATATATATATATATATATATATATAGGGGTATGCTAAAATGCGGCATGCGGTGCGTGCGACATTGCACCGCAGCCGTCTGATGCACGCACTGCGTGCATGCGATGCACACAACAGTGCATCAGACGGCTGCGGTGCGATGCCGCACGCACCGCATGCCGCATTCTAACACTTCCCTATATATATATATATATATATATATATATATATATATATATATATATATATATATATATATGAGGAATGGGATGCTGCCTATCAAAACAGCATTTTTTGCTGCTTTGAGACATTGTTTGACCATCCTAGAAGTTTTGGAATTTGATGAAATTTGGTGAGGGTGTTGTCTAGGGTAAGATGATCATCCTCACTAATTTTCATCAAATTCCAAAACTTCTAAGAGGGTCAAATGGTCGAAGCAAAATGCTGCATATTTTAACGGTGACTGCAGATGACTGATTTTGCTTCGACCATTTGAACCCCCTAGAAGTTTTGGAATTTGATGAAAATTTGTGAGGATGATCATCTTACCCTAGACAACACCCTCACCAAATTTCATCAAATTCCAAAACTTCTAGGATGGTCAAACAATGTCTCAAAGCAGCAAAAAATACTGTTTTGATAGGCAGCATCCCATTCCTCTCTCTCTCTCTCTCTCTCTCTCTCTCTCTCTCTATATATATATATATATATATATATATATATATATATATATATATATATATATATATATATATATATATATATATATATATATATATATATATATATATATATATATATATATATATATATATAGGTAAAAGAGATGCTGGACAAGAGGTGCAGCGTCGTTGCTGCACCTCAGGCATTGTTTTACCATCCTAAAAGTTTTGGAATTTGATAAAATTTGGTAAGGGTGTTGTCTAGGGTAAGATGATCATCCTCACAAATTTTCATCAAATGTCAAAACTTTTTTTTTTTTTTGACATCGGCGGGTGTCCCGAAATCTTTCGGGCAATGGCCCACTTCAGGCTCGGACTAATCCCTCCGGGAGTGAAGCCCGACCCACTCGGCAATTCCCACTTCACTCCTGGGTAAATCGATAGAGGGGTCAAATGGTCGAAGCAAAATCAGTCATCCGCAGTCACCGTTAAAATATACAGATTTTACTTAGACCATTTGACCCCTCTAGAAGTTTTGGAATTTGATGAAAATTTATGAGGATGATCATCTTACGCTAGGAAATACCCTCACCAAATTTCATCAAATTCCAAAACTTCTAGATAGGTAAACAAGCGAGAGGTGCAACGTTGTTGCTGCACCTCGGGTGCAGGCTCCCCGCCCCCATATATATATATATATATATATATATATATATATATATATATATATATATATATATATATATATATATATATATATATATATATATATATATATATATATATATATATATATATATATATATATATATATATATATATATATATATATATATATATATATATATATAGGGGGATGCTTAGGTGCGGTCCACGGTCTGTAGCCGTTCGATGCACCCGCCGTGTGCATCGGATAGGAAGGAGTCGGTTGGAAATGCTCTAACCGCTCACAATTATAAAGATAAAATGTTATATAATTAGGGAAAAAAACAATTACAAAAGACAAATGAAGATATATTTTGGACTGTTTGATCGATAGGTGAGTGTGATTCATTGGAACGGTGGAGGGGTATGACTAATTGGAAGGGTGTGATCGAGTGATTATTATAACCGTTGTCTCTCCCCTTAAATATCTCTCATGCACGTCTCTCTCTATCCCCGATCAATCACTGTCTAACCCACCTCCCATCTCTCTCTCTCTCTCCATGATTGGTGGGAGTCCGGTCGATGAGCTATGGTGATGGTGACCGGTAGGCGGCCATTGCAGTGCCGATGCAGTTGAAGACAGCTGCGGTGGTCACCGTCTGAGTGCCGACAGGCACGCTGACATTACTAGTATTATAAAAAAAAAATTATATAGAGCTAGAAAATACGATAGAAAGAAAATATTATTGCAGAGTATCGTAGAAAGGTCTGTTTTCTCTCCATACATGTTCGCGGTCTCCATTCCAAGGCTTTGTAATCGCGCTATGTAATATGTACTAACAACGGTCTATAGAACATTTTATAACACTGGGAAGTGTGAAGAATCCAGACCCTTGGATATCCGCCACCTTACAAAACCGGCTTGCAAGGGGAGGTCCAAGGCCGTTATATTTATATAAACGGATTAACCCGTTTTAGGCATGACCTTCTCAACACCGCCCTCACGTTGGACAGGTGTGGCAAGGACACAATTGGGAGGAGATCCCGGATCGGGTCTGGTTCTGATACTATGTGAAGAGCCCAAATCCTTGGATATCCGCCATCTCACAAAACCGACTATTAAGAGGAGGCCTATGACTGGTATATAAATGATCAATCACCCCCTCCCATTATTATGGGACTATATATTCGTGTGAGGCATGATGACCATCTCAACAGAAAGAAGGGCACGGCAGTATCATACCTGAAACCGGGGTTTCCCCGAGGCCACATGATATCCGTGAAGCTCTGGACCTCATCAACAGAGCCGGCACAATCGATTCCCAAGCTCTCGAACAAGGGTATTGTGGGGTGCTGCCCGGTATACCCATGAAAGGGCTTCAGATGGGCATTCTTCACCTTAGTCTCCAAGGGGAGCGCAAACAGCTCCGCTAGCCGGCCGAAGAACTCCCGGCGCTCGGCACGGCTGACGGCCGGATACACTGCCTCGATGCACCCGAACTCTACCGCGGCCCGGACGACCTCGCCGCGGGCACGGCTCCATGCCTCAGTCCCCGGGGAAACCTCGGTGAAATCAACCACCGGGATCTTAGTGGCAGCGGCTGAGCTCATCGTTCGTCCTTTCCCGATCACAGCGCCTGTTACCGGAGCTTGTATATATAGCTTTAAGAGCTATGTTTGGCGTCCTTGTCTCGTCCTTCAAAGCTTAGAGCATCTCCAACCGGCTCCGTAGAGGAGCTCTACGTGGACCTCCGAAGTACATCCCGGGCTCCAACCGGCTCCGAAGAAATGTCCTAAGGCCTACGTGGCATGCCACGTAGGCCACGTGCCCCCCGGACCTCCGAAGGCCTCCACATACAAAAGAGCTCCTTCGGAGCCTCCGAGTGAATATAAAATTCCGGATTTTTGTAAATAACCCCCCGGACCTTTCAGAAATTATTATATATATATATATATATATCTATATAATAAGGGACGACGGTTGTGGGGGGGACAAATGAACTGAGACAAAGCAATGGTCCAGATTTATGCAGAGGATGGGGATAAATCACAGTCGTCCGTTTCCTAGCCCCACAGCCTTAAATCAGCCTCTTAAATCCCCCTCCCGAGACCCCCAATGCCCCCATCTGATCCGTCCGTCTATTCGAACCCACCTGATCCGCAGCCCCCATCCCAAACCCCATCCGTCCGATCAAACAGCCCCCATCCACAGCCCTATCTCTCTCTCGGTCTGCACGCTGTGCGCCCCCCCCCCCCCCCCCTCGGAAACCCAAAGGCCGCCTCGCTCTCTCCCTCTCAGCCCGCTGTGCGCCCCCCCCCCCTCGGAAACCCAAAGGCCTCCGACGATAGCGACGACCGCCCCGACCTCGACTACCCTGATCTCCTCCTCCTCCTCCCCTGATCTCCGGAGAGATGAGATTAGGGTGAGGCAGAGCTTGCAGCCAGTAGCCGGCAGCCGTGGCCACGACCGACTCCTCCTCTTCTGCGATCTGCAGCGCCCCCAGGTGAGTTGGGTTTCCTCCCCCTCCATAACCCTCCTCCTCCCACATGATCCCCCAAATCAAGCACCCAAATCCTCCAGCAAAACTATAGTCGCCCTATTTCCCGATCTCTCTCTCTCCTGATAGATACCTCTCTCTCTCCGATTTAATCAGTTCCGATCTCTCTCTCTCTAAATCGACCGGCCCGCTGTGCGCCCCCTTCTCGGAAACCCAAATCTCTCTTTCTCTCTCTCTCTCTCTCATCTGCATCGCCGAACCCCGCCCCTTCATTCTCCCCCTCCGGTGGTGCGCTCGAAAGCGACCTTCCTTCTCCGGTGAACCCAGCAAGAAGAGGAGCGGATCTGCCAGGTGTTCCTCCTTCCCCCCTTTCTTCTCCGGTGAAGAGCAGCAAGAAGCGGAGGGGATCTGCACCTTCTTCCTCCAGCAGCAACCGAATGGGGTGGCCAAGCCCCCTCCTCCTCCTCTCTCTCTCTCTCTCTCTCTCTCTCTCTCTCTCTCTCTCTCTCTTCTGTTCTAGGTTTTTTAACGTTTTTTTTCTTTTGATTTCCAGGGTCATGCCGGCAAGGTCAGAGTAGTCGTTGATTTCCACGGCCCGCTGCACGCATCTCCGGTGACGGTGACTCCGGCACGCTGCAGGCATCTCCGGTGACAGCAGCAACCGGAGGGGTTGGCCAAGCCGCCCTCCTCCTCCCCCTTCCTCTCTCTCTCTCTCTCCCCTGTTCTAGGTTTTTTAACGTTTTTTTTTTCTTTTGATTTCCAGGTTCCCTTCAAAGCCCTGATTTTTTTTTTCTTCTATTTTCTACAGAATGTGCTAAAGGGGGGCAGCGCTACGGGCGGCAACGGGTTGGTGCGGCTGTAGGGTTTTTCTGCCTGTGAATCGAATTCGTCCACGTCAAGCAGGTGACCATCAGCTGATAAGCACCCCAGCCCGTCAACCACACTCTCCCCTCACCGGCAAGCATCCCCGACCGGGAATCAGTTCCTCTCTCTCTCTCTCTCTATATATATATATATATATATATGTGTGTGTGTTGATTGCATGTTTTTTTTGGATTTCCATATGCGTTCCTTTTGTTTGATTGAATCAGCTGATTCATACTCTCTCCTTCTTCCAATCTCTCTCTTCCTCTCTGCCAATGTACAGGTAGGCCATGGCTGCTGCACCATTTTTTTTCCTAGGATTACTGATTCTCTCTCTCTCTCTCTTTTTCTCTTTCTACGCATGTCCATTGTGAAGCTGGCGGCGACAAACCCTGCATCCATTGTGAAGCCGTCGGCGACAAACCTGCATCCATTGTGAGCTGCATTGCTGATGACGTCCTCGATCTGTCCGCTCGCCTGTGACACCGCCTCCTCATCCTTCAGGTGAACAATAAACACCACCTGAAGGATTCTGACACCACCCTTTAGTATCTGATTTTATGTATCCTATGGTTTTATGTATAGTTGTTTTTTTTTTTTTTTTTTTTTTTTTTTTTTGACATCGGCGGGTGTCCCGAAACCTTTCGGGCAATGGCCCACTTCAGGCTCGGACTAATCCCTCCGGGAGTGAAGCCCGACCCACTCGGCAATTCCCACTTCACAGAGATCAAGTAAAGATGGATATGCCTTTTGTATCTGATGTTTTTTTTATGAATTGATCAAGTAGATTCTTCATACTTTGTTTCTGTATACTTTTAGTTTCTGATCAAGTAAAGCATTTGTCATGCGTTGTCGATTTTGATATGTTGGGTGGTTAGGGATATATGATTTATCTCTCTCTCTCTCTCTCTCTCTCTCTCTCACACACACACACACACACACACACACAGAGGGGCAGGTCGGTCAGAGGAGGGGCACAACCGATGTGGGCGGGGTGGCTGTGCCGACTGGCATCCCGCCAAAAGTGTTTTCTTGGTAAAGGCAGTCGCTGCAGTGTCAAAGACAAGGGTATTACTAATGGTGTCTGTGTTCTGAACACACGGATTGACAGTCATTGGTTTGTCATGGGTGCCTATGCCTGCATGGATCGGCTTTAGGATGGCAATTTAAAAAAAATCTAGACATTTGTAAGTGAAATAGAAATTATTTAGCAGTTTTATGATCACTACAACATATAGGCTTTTGCAGTGGCCATTTTAAGACTTGGCTGACTATAGGAGGAATGTGTGGTCGTAGCCCAAGCCGTGGAAAATAGGAATCTTTTGTGGCGAATGGGATTGGCCGCTGAATTTGAAAGCTTTTGCGGCGATTTGGGGTCGAGTAGCGGCGGAGGTGCGTGTTATTGTTTATAATTTTTACTTTCGTTTCAACTCTCCATCACGGGTGTCCTGATCATATCCATCTGTTGAAATTATTTTTACAATTGTTTTGTCTCTCTCTTGATGAAAATTTTTCTATGACGTATTTATTTCTGTTGAGTTTAATTTTGAAATTTTGTCGGCACCCTTAAAATTTTTCACGGGCCCACAACACTTAAGTTTTATTTTTTTAATGATAGTTAAATATAATACCAAGTTTTATTTTTTAATCCAGTCTTCCGAGAGACAGAGAGAGGGCAAGGGAGTGAAGAGGATGAGAGGAATAAAATGATCTGTTGATCCTCCTTCGACGAATTGCATCCTCTCCTATCCTTTAAATATTGTCACATTCAAAATATTGTTGGCACTCTCGAAATATTCACATCCGCCCAAATATTTACTTTGCTCGCGAATTTTTGTCATTTCCCTCGAAATATTATCAGCGTCGTCGAAATATTGTAGCTGCCCTCAATTATTGTCACCCTTTTCGAAATATTGTCAGCGCCCTCAAAATATTTTTCGTCTTCCTCTAAATCTTTTTCGTGCCCTTGGGCACGGGGTTTTTACTAGTATATATATATATATATATATATATATATATATTTATATATATTATATAAATATATCAAATCATCACTTTTCCATAGCTACATTTTATCCGATCGAGGAGCAACGGCTACGGGGCAACGGATACGAGCAACGGCTACATTTTGGACCGTTGCCCCTAATTCCAATGTTTGTGATTATTTTTTTTTAAAAAGAATAGGTTAAAAAATTTTAAAAATTATATTTTTTTTTTGAAAATCTATAAATACCCCCTTCTACCCATCATTCTTCATCCTCCCACCATTCTTCATTCTCCCACCCCATTTCAAAATAAATTGTGATTTTTTTCCACCCACCTACTAGCATATGGATCCGTATCAAAATTTTTCTTACTCTCAATTCCTCACCGGTGATGAATCGGCCTTCAATGCATACATGAGTAGCGATCGAGTCGATGGGAATCCGATGTTCTCAATTCCGGAGAAGGAAGGGCAACGATGCAAGGAGAGGCATCGTCCGAACAAGCATCGATCGTGGGAAAAAAGAAGTCTTACAAGCGGGAAGGAAACTGGACCATCCCCGAGGATAGATTGCTCGTGTCCGCATGGCTCAACACGAGCCAAGATGCAATCCAAGGTATCGGTCAACCACGACTTCATTTTTGGGAAAGAATTTTTGAATATTACAGCAAGTACAATACCCACTGTACGTTCGAATGAACCCAAAGTCAGATGATGCATCGATGGTCGGCCATTCAAATGTCGGTCAACAAATTTTGCGGGTGTGTTAGCCAAATCGAAGGACGACCGAGATCTGGTACCGGACTTGTTGACCAGGTAAATACTTATTAGCGAGTGATTTTGTTTAAATAGTTATACCGTCTATGATTTTAATTTATTTTAAATTATTTATGTAGCTAGCAGATGCAAAACTTCTTTACAATAATTTCTACCACGAATCATTCAAATTCGAGCATTGCTGGGTGGAGCTACAACATCAACAAAAATGGATACAGCAAACACAATCCTGGAATCAAGTAAGGACAGAGTCGAGGAGAGGGAAGGAGTCTGATTCATCACCAAACACCTCATCTCCAACAACCCCAGATGTTATGAGCCTCGGGGATGAAGATGACGGGCCTACCGAGATGCAAAGGCCGGAGGGGAGGAAATCAGCAAAATTGGCAAGGAAGCGTAAAGGTCAGGTGGTAATCGATGGAGGAAGCAGCGAATCCGCCTCCAACCTATTCAGGGAGGCATTCGCATGGATGAAGATGGATAAGGAACAATCCAGGAAGGAGAGGAAAGAGAGAAGGGATAAGAATACCGAAAACGCAACTATGGTCGAAGTCGTAAAGTTGCAAGCACAAACCGAGTCTCAAAAGGAAGCATGAAAGCAACAGAAATTGGATGATGCGATCATGATGAAGGATCTCACGGGACTCTCACAGGTAGAGCGAGATTATTTCGAACTACGCAAGGCTGAGATTCTAGCTCGGAAAGGGTACAGAGGTCTTTGAAGTGTAATATGTAGTAGCTTTAATTAGAGATATAACTTTCTTGAATTACTTAAATGTTGTAATTTTCAGTAGATTGTATTAGGTGTTGAACTCTTTTGGTATTCAATAAAAGTACTTTTATTATTGAAATTGAAAGCGCGTACAAGAACTTGAATAAGTTCGAGACAATTACATTAAAATAAAAAAACATTATCTTAAACTTGAGATCCCTTGAGTTGCCACAAATGCTCTATCAAATCATTTTAAAGTTGGTCATGGGTTTCCCTGCTCCTTATCCGATGATGGTTCTGGATAAACTCCATCAGATGCACCGTGTGCTCGTGAGAAGCTTCTACAGTTGGCGTTACATCGGGGACATTAAAGTCGAGATCGTGGTGAAGATCTCGTTCATCTTCAACAATCATATTATGCATTATAATGCAGGCTGTCATAATGTCTATAAGCATATTCGGCTGCCAAAAATGTGCCGGTCCTCTTACTATCGCAAATTAGGCTTGCAACACTCCGAAAGCTCGCTCGACATCCTTCCGTGCCCCCTCTTGCCGTTGAGCAAAATACTTATTTTTGTTTCCTCGAGGTGCTGGGATGGTCTTCACTAGTGTTGACCATGAGGGGTAAATCCCATCGGCGAGATAGTATCCCATATTATAGTCATGGCCATTGATTGTAAAATTACATGGGGCAGCTCTTCCCTCTGCAAGTTGCCTGAAGACCGATGAACGATCGAGGACGTTGATATCATTGTGCGACCCTGGCAGCCCGAAGAAGGAGTGTCAGATCCATAGATCTTTGCTAGCTACAGCTTCTAAAATAATTGTTGGCTCATGAATATGGCCAGTGTACATACCTTGCCAAGCTGTTGGGCAATTCTTCCACTTCCAGTGCATGCAATCAATGCTTCCGAGCATGCCTGGAAACCCTCGTTGTTCACCTTCTGCGAGGAGTCGTGCAATATCTTCGTTATTGGGTGAACGAAGATACTCCTCCCCAAAGACGTTGATGACCGCTCGAACAAACCTCTACAAGCTCTTGATTGAAGTACTTTCTCTGATCCGAACATAGTCATCCACGGAATCGGCGGATGCTCCATACGCGAGCATCCGCATAGCGGCGGTAGTCTTTTGAAGACTGGATAGTTCTAATCTTCCAGCATTGTCCTTCTTTTGGACGAAGTAGTTGTCGTGGTCCACGATTGCGTCGTGGATCCGCAGGAAGAGAGGACGACTCATCCTGAATCTCTGTCGGAACTGGTAAGGAAGGTAAGTTGACTGATCGGCGAAGTAATCCTGGAATAGCCGATTATGGCCTTCTAGTCTACTACGATCAAGCATGGCGTGGCCTGGTACAGAGCCGCGTCTTCTACGTCGGCGTGAACTTTCAGCTTGCTGCTCTTCCTCGCACGCGGTGGCTCCCAGAAGAAATAACATTCTACGGGTAGAGCTATCGTCGCTGCTGCTCGACGTGTTGTCGGTGGGGCTCAAACTGGACATGGTGTTTGGAGAGTGGATGGTTTGGACAAAGCTTGAATTTGTGATGGTGTGATAAGAGAAGCCTCATCTTTATATAGAAAAATTACCAACGAATAGATATCTATCCGTTGGTGGTGGTAATGCGTGCCACCTCGCTTGTTGTGCCCAACGGATAGAAATCCATCGGTTTGGTTCTTGAAATGCGAGCCACCTCTCATATCGTGCCCAACAGATAGAAATTTATTAGTTTATCCCTTGAAATACGTGTCATCTCGCAGATCGTGTCCAACAGATAGAAATCTATCTGTTCGGCTTTTGGAATGTGTGTCGATTCGTAGATCGTGCCCGACAGATAGAAATGAATTGTTTATGGTGGATATGTGAGCCGCGTTGCGGATCATACCCAACGGAAATAAATGTAACCGTTAAAAGTATTATATATTTTTTAATAAGTTATTCATAATTTTTTTATAATTTTATCTATTTTTTTAATATTTAAATTGATGTGTGGAAAACAAATTTAAGGTGGGTGGGGTTTGGAGTAAAATTGGAGAGTTTGGATAACTTGAAAATGGGTAGGGTGTTTTGTGCAAAAGCCTCGGACAATTGGTTCGGAGCCGGTTGGAGCTGACCCTCTCACCGAAGAGACCTCCGATGAGGTGGCAGCAAATTGCGGGCCCCGCTTGCTTCGGAGCACCTCCGAGCTTCAGAGCCGGTTGGAGATGCTCTTATCGATGAGTTCCATCCCGGCCAGCTACGATGGGCCACTTGATTGAATCTGCTTTGGATGGCCTGATTTTTTTTTTTTTTTTTTTTTGGGGGGGGGGGGGGGGGGGGGGGGGGTGGCTTAGTGTTAGGTCCCTGTTAGTGGATCCGTTTCCTGAACAGGACAGTCAATTAGATGGTTTTGCACTAATTAAGTACCTCTCAGAAAAGATATAGTACAGTAACTCCTCCGTTGACATTTTCTCCCTATTTACAGCAACTCAGCAAGCCTCTCCTTCTCCCTCCTCACAAGTGAGCCCCACCTCCTCCCTCCTCACTGTCAAGCTGGGATGCAAAGCATCGATCGTTGGTGGCTACCGTCAGATTGGGGTGCGATGCACTAGCCGGAGCCCCTCCTCCTCCTCCCCCCCATTGGCCATCATGCTAGGGTGTGATACATCAGCAGGAGCCTAGCCTTACCTCCTCATCCCATCTCCGCCGGTGGCTGCCATCGGGTCTGGGGTGTGATGAACCGATCGGTAGTGGCTACTGTCAAGATGGGGTGCGATGCACCGGTCGGAGTTCCAACTCCAACGTTAGTTGCTATCAGGCTTTGTTGGAGAGAAAACAATGGGTTAAAATGGATATTTTCCTAAATAAAAGGAGCTATTGCTAAAGTATCTCTTTGGCATCTTTATCATTAAATCGATCTTTTGTCAGGGGGACCATAGGCACATTAGCCCCCTTTTTTTAACTATTTATCCTTGGTGGGGAGCCAGAATTAGTACAGCTTTTTCTAGGTTCGTTTGGTTATTCCAATACTAAATACTAATCATGGCTTGAGCCTTTGGCAATGCAGCGGTTGTCTTTGACAACAAAATATATTCGGTGTCGGCATTGGCATCCATATTAATCCCTCGGCCGTCTTCGGCGGCACTTTCTTAACCGTCTCATGCGATAACGACAACCCTCAACATCCACAATTACACGGATTCCCCCACCTCTTGATACGGAGTGCTCTTTATCATAACAATCCCAGGTCCTGGAGGTATACGCTAGATCCTAGAGGTATACACTAGGTCATGGGTTTTATAGCCTCCACAATAGGCGCCAAAGAGGAAGTATCATTTCTTTCAACAGCTTTGATGACAAGAGGCCGTACAGCGTGGTGAAGTCGCTGATCATCCGTCTTCCCCCCTACGATCTATCACCACATTTTTGAGTTTGATGTATTGTTCGAATAAGGTGAAGAGCTCGACCTTGGTATGCGGGTAGGAGATGACAAGAGCATCACAGAGTTTACCTCCTTCGGGAAGTGCGCTCCTAAAAGCGCTCACAGCGGTTCGATCTTGCCCCTCCGAGTCTTCGAGAGCAATGTAGACACTTCGGAAATGGGTTAAGAAGGGTTGGAGGGTCTCTCGAGGTCCCATGGTCAACCTGAACAAAGATTCGATTCGCTCGGGGGCTTTCGGTTACACCGGTATTTTTCCAGGAACAGCCCGGATAAAGTAGTGAAGCTGGGAATCGAGTTGAAGGGAACTTTGTGGAACCAATTCAAGGCCGATCCTGACAAGCTGCTCGGGAATGATCGACATAAGACATAGTCTTGGTCACGAAAGAACATCAATTTCCGATAAGCCAAGAGATGATCTACTGGGTCCTGCAATCCATCAAATAACACAAACTTCGAACGAGTCCAATGCTAAGGAAAATCCCGACGGTGAACCTCATGTGTAAAGGCTGAGCTCCCTCCTCGGGCAACTAGTTCCTCCAGAAGGTCGATAAGCGTGCTAGGTAGTTGTCAGCGCTCTAGGTGGTTCCTTAGATGTGGCTGCGCAGGCCCCAGGCGATCGTATGGACTCCCTTAAGGTCGGACCATTTTCGCGCCATGATGACGACCTTGGACATTCAATTCGCTCATTGTCAATGTAGTAGCGAGTGGTGTCTATGTGAGGATGTCGCTTCATCACTAAGATCGTGGCGGGGCGGTGTACTCACCCGGTGACGATGAGTACGATGATGGCGTGGATTGCGGTCTAGACCCCTTGACCTCGGCTCAGAGTCATTTGATCCCATGCTTCGACTTCGACGGTGTGGAACGGTATGGGGTAGAGTCAGCTTGTTGCTACAGCGCAACGTAGCATATATTTGGACTCTCGGACGGATCTGGTCTCTCACTTCTTCTACAGCGGGCACCCCTGCCACAAGGGGGTCATGTTGATACGACTGACGAGACTGGGTTTGAATTGATTGGTACGATATTTAAACAGGTGGTGGTAAGAAAGGAGGTGTGTCTCTTGCACTCCTCGGTCGTAGGGATCTCTTCACTGACCATTCCCTTGGGCCGTCGAGGTCGAGGGAAGGGTCAAAATGTCTTGTATTCACCACCGGGGCCTGGCGTAGGTGAGCCAGCTCATCGACAATAGCCCGCTGAGTGACTAGCTCTCCCTAAGGAGCTGGTCACTTAGCGAAGGGGGGGGGGGGGGGGGGGGCGAGAAGATTTGAGTTGAAGCGGCGACGCTGGTTGTAGGTGTGGCTCGGGCCTTTGCACATCCTCTTCCTCGTCTGGAAGGGGCCATTTGGGCTTGTCATGGCCTCGATCGGAATGTACCGATCATTATATGGATTTTGGTGGTGATACTTGCCTCGCCTACATCTCGAGGTTGATTTCGCACCATGTGGTCGTGGGTGCCCTCACAGGAGCCAAAGCGATCTCACAGATTGCGCCAAAATGTAGGGGAAAAATCACGTTTTGCCTCTCCAGCGACCTGCAAGACCCAAAAGAAACGTGAACGGATGGCTCCTTATGGAGCGCAGACCCTCCGACGCTCAAGTCAGTGAAGGTTTGAAAGGGTGAACAAATGATCAAGGAGTATCTTTGTTTTGGAATTCGAACATGTACTTAGGAGCCCTGGGCCGTATTTTTATAGCACTTTGCCGTCCATAGGAGGTTGACACGTACTTGCCCACATCCGTGTCTTTTATGCACCCTCGTGCTAGCCCACGAGGGTCCTTGAATGGGCTTGTCATTTTGCATGCCAGATGGCGGCCCAGGGTGGAGGGGGAATGCACCGATTTTGTCCATCTCTATGTTGGAAACGTTGGAAGGCCCCGGATAAAGGTGACCACTGACTGGGCTTATCAGTGATGTATAGAGCAAACTTGGCCCACAAGTACCCAGGTAGTTCCATGAGGGTGCTGACATCTATCATCTTAGTACCGCCTTACTGTGCAGATTGGAGGACGAGATGGGAGCAAAAGTCCAATTGTCTGGTCTTAGTCAAGCTGGCTGCAGGCGACGTGGATATCCTTTTCAGTTTCCTAGCAAAAGACGATCTCCCTCGTCTGCGAGCTGGCTACGGGCGACATGGATATCCTTTTCAGTTTCCTAGCAAAAGGCGATCTCCCTCATCTACGAGATGGCTGCGGGCGATATGGTCCAGCACTAAAGCACTGGATCCCATTAGAACTCCGTAGTTAAGCGTGCTTGGGCCAGAGTATACTACGATGGGTGGCCTCTTGGGAAGTCCTCGCGCTGGACGATCTTTCTAACATGGGTGATCTCATACGTTAGGATAGCGATTTTGGTGCTATTTTTTGGGCACCGTCAGTGATGACGGTGGAACGACGGCGATGGGTTCATCGGTTTCGACGAGTTGATGCATGTGGTCATCAGTGGGCTGCTCCCGACCTCGCACAGCCCCATGATGGGCAGCGCCGCAGCCGTGAGCTCTAGAATGTCAGCATCCTGTGAATAGCAGCCCCCACCGGTGCCTCATCGAGGTGGTGAACCCTATCGCCGTAAAGAGTGTGGTGGGGATGGAGGCTGGAAGGGATAAAATGCGTTTATAAAATAAATAAAAATTCGTTCCGTACAATATCACAATAATTGGTAGATGAGTTGGTCCTGCGAGCATGAGTCTCCCAAGATGCGTGTAGTGGCCAAAAATGTTGCCATTCAAATTCGGCTGCCAGACTTGCTAGCTACCCCAAAAGGGCAGCAAATTTGGTAGTCTAAGGCCCTTGCATACAGGGTTCTAAATACGGGGGTAAGGCCGATGGCGATGGCGATGCCGGTGCTGCGGCCGCGGCCGCGGCTCCGCCCCCACAAAAGGGTATTTTCAGCTCTAGTTTTGGCATCCGAAATAATCTTGTTTTGTTATGGTGCCTATTTTATCAAAGATGAATCTTGATAATAGCCAAAAGGCAAAAAGTGTGTTGACCCCGCCAAGGGCTCCAACACGTCTTTCTTTTCCAGCAACATAACATGTACGTGCGAGCAAGACCAGTGGTTTCAGTAACACTATTGATTTCGCATCTATTTTTCACCGATGGAACCAGGCCTTGGAATTCATCAACCGGCATCAGACGGAGAAGTAGAGACGTGAGCTGGAGGAAAGAAAACTTTTAGATGGACGGGGAGAGGGAGAGGGAGAGGGAGAGGAGTGTGGGAGGATTAAGACGAATTCCATTCACGACATTAGGATCAACCTCAATGCTAATATCATTACTTCTCGTTTGCCATAGCAATATGTCCCAATATTACGGCGTTTTCAATCACTCCAACGGGTTTCGGAGGTGTATGCGTAGAAAAAGATACGTGTCGTCTATATTGTGAACACACGAGATTACAGAGTGCCGGGATCCGGGGGCTCGGGTGTGACGAGTCCTGGTGCGGCGAATATTGATCAGGAGATTGTGGGAGAGATCCTCTGGAGGGTCCCTTTGATCCGCGTCTCCATGTGGCATTCGTGCGAGAGCTCTGAAGGGATTGCCCAGGACAGAGGTCTTTATAGGATGAGGGTTTTTGAGAGGCTAAGGAGTATCCGCTGTTTCTTTGGTCCCTTTCGTGCTTCGCGCTTCCTCGGCTAGGAGGTTTTCGGCTTCGTTCCTCGGTCTTCATATCTTCCTCGCTCCTTGCTTGACCTCGGCGTCCTTGATCGTCGGTTCGCGACGTCGATCGTGCTTTTGGCGTCGGCTTTGGCTTTGGCTTTCGGCTTTAACTTGGCTTGGGCGTGGCTCTGGCTTTTACTTTGCTTTGGCGCTTGCGCATGGACGTAGATGGGGGGAGACTTGTGGTGCTTTCGTTCTTCCGGACTTCGCGTCGTATCGGCTAGAACGTGTGGTGCTTTTGCTCGTGACCGGCGTAGTCGCTTGGCTTTGGCACTTGCGTTGCTTTGGCGCGGGCTTTACCGGGACTTTTGCTTTGACTTCTTGCGTGGACTTTTGCTTCGGCGTCGACTCGATCTTCTTCTCGAACGATAGTGACAACGTCTTCAATGCTTCTGGCTTCCTCGACGGTTTCGGTGTGGGCTATACTTTGCTTCTTCTCCGGGCTTCTTTGGCGTGATCGGAGTTGAAGGGTACCTTTGAAGAAGGCGGGGGTAGCACCGATCTCCGTGCGACGGTTGTAGCGTCAGCTTTGCTTTGAAGACGACGGGTGTAGCGACGCTTCGGGCAGTCCTCTCCAAGCTTTCTTCTTCGTGGATGGAGTGGACGTTTGTCGAAGGCGACGGGTGATGACGCTTCGGTCTTCTTCTCCGGGCTTTTGGGCTTGATCGGAGTCGAAGGCTTGTTGGAGATGACAGGGTGGTGCCGCTCCGATCTTCTTCTCCGGCCTTTGCTTCTGGCGTCTTCGGAGTCGAAGGGTTCTTCTTCTCCGAGCTTTCTTCTTCATGCACAGAGTCGAAGGCTTGATCTTCTTGTGCAAGGGTCCTCACGTTGATGAGAGCTTTCAATGGACTAAGCCGGTCCCGAAGGGATAGGCTTGCATGTGCCTCGTGAAGCCTTGGGTCGATGAAGAAGCGTCTCCTCTTCTGCAGAGCTTCCTCACTTCGTCTTCAGCTTGGACTTTTTCGACCTGGCGACGGCTGTGGCGTCGGCTTCTCCTCCGGGTGTATTCGGCATAATCGGAGTTGAAGGTTTTGTTGAAGATGACGGGTGTAGCGCCGCTTTGTTCTTCTTCTCCGGGCTTTTAAGCTTCATCGGAGTCGAAGGCTTGTTGGAGACGACGGGGTAGTGCCGCTCCGATCTTCTTCTCCGACATTTACTTCTGGCGTCTTCGGAGTCAAAGGGTTGTTGGAGACGACGGGGTGATGCCGCTCCGATCTTATTCTCCGGCCTTTGCTTCTGGTGTCTTCGGAGTCGAAGGGTTCTTCTTCTTCAAACTTTCTTCTTCGTGCACGGAGTCGAAGACTTGATCTTCTTGTACAAGGGTCTTCACTTTGATGAGGACTTTCAATGGACAAAGCCGGTCCCGAAGGGATAGGCTTGCCCATGCCTCGTGAAGCCTTGGGTCGATGAAGGGGGTCTCCTCCTCTGCAAAGCTTCTTCGCTTCGGTCTTCAATCTTCGTCCTCTTGAGCCTTCCCCCTCCCCCTCTATTTATAGGTGAAGGGGGGAGGGGATAGATATGGAAAGTTTATTTGAATCCCTTTAATATCTCTCCCATAACTACCCAAGATTTATTCTTCAATTGAAGAGGGGAATAAACCTTTATTTGCTTTCCTTTTCTGGCGGGGTAATTATGGCTCAATCATTTTTGGATTTACTTTGAATCTTGCACATAAAGTCGATGGTGACCCGGCTTCGTTTCTTGTCCGTCGGATCGAGGGATCGGCGCAGATCCACACTTACGTAGACGTCATACGCAACCTCCCCCCGCGCATTGCGGTATTTGTTTCCCTTTTGGTCTTTCTTTTCTTTCCTTTTCTTTCTTTCTTTTCTTTCCTTTTCTTTTCTTTCTTTTCTTTCGTTTTCTTTCTTTCTTTTCTTTCCTTTCCTTTTCTTTTCTTTTCCTTGCATGGCCGGCCACCCCCTAATCGTGGGTAGGGGGCTCGGGTTTCAAGAAAGGGGCCAGGTGGGCCCCACTTGGGGATGGGCCCACCCGGCCTCTTGTTTGGCACGGGTCGGGTCCGGTTTCCCCGCTTGAGTCGATGCATGCGAGTCAAGTTCGAGTCCGAGTCCGAGTGCGTGTCGGGTTTGCATCCGTATTGGTGCACGCAAGTCAGGTCCGGGTCCGAGTGCGTGTCGGGTTTGCCTCCGAGTCGGTGCATGCGAGTCGGGTCCGAGTCCGAGTGCTTGTCAGGTTTCCTCCGGATAGGTGCATACGAGTCGGGTTCGGGTTAGACACAATTTATGTGTCTACAAATGCCCCCTCAAGGACGAGTGCGCCGGCGGAAACGCGGAGTACTTGTGTACGTAGGAAATGCACAACACTTGTCCTTGATTCCTTTTGTGGACGGGGTTGGGGGATTATTTAAGGGCCCCTAGCCCCTTTATCCAACACCTTGGTCTTGCGAAGGCTCCGCCTGCTTTTGGAGACCGCCGTCGGAAGAGTGCTGCCTGGGGTTGCACGCGACTTGCTCCGTCTTCCCGGTGTCGCCTCTTTCGTCGTCAGCGGCGGCGATGGTGTGCGACTTGAAGATTGTTGCGAAGGCGGGCTCGAAGCGACGAGGCGACGAAGACCGCGCCGAGGGGGACGAAGGATCGCAATTGAGGTGTCGATCGCCTTCGCCGCCTTCTTCTTCCTCTTTCCTTTTCTTCCTTCTCCTTCTTCTTTCTTCTTCTTCTTTTCCTTTTCCTTTTTCTTTTTATTTTTCTTTTTCTTTCTTTTCTTTCTTCTTCTTCCTCTGGTTTTGTTTTGCTGAGGCAGCAGCGGCAGTGGTTGCTAGTGTTGTAGTGCGTGCAGGGAGGTCGGGGCATAGGTGGCACGGAGGTCGGAGTGGCGCACAGGCGGCTGCGCGCGTGGAGGGGCCCGGGCGCAGGCTGCGATGGTCGGGCGAGGGCGGCGGTGGCCGGGGCGGTGCGCGGCGCGTGAGCAGGCGAAGTGCGGCGCGGGTGTAGGCGCAGCGGGCGGCGGTGGCCGGGACGCGAGGCGCGACTACGGCACGGGGCACGGGGGCCGGGCGGCGCGCGGCTGCGGCTATGGTAGGGCGCAGGCGATGGTCTGCGGTCGGGTGCAGGCTCCGACCGGGTCGGCGAGTCGCGGGGCCTGTGCGCGCGGGCGTAGCGATGCCGGCTTGGTCGGCCCGGCCCCGACTTGATCGGAGAAGAAGAGGGGGGCTGCGAGGCGACGTCGGAGGCTCGGGCGGCGAATAGGGTATCTCCTTGATCGGGTAGGAGAAGAAGGGGGGCTGTGGGCCCCCCCCCCCTTTTTATTTGGCTCGCAGGAGAGAGAAGGGGCTGTGGGCTCCGGGTTTTTTTTTTGTCCTTTTCTTTTCCTTTTTTTTTTCTTTTCTCTTTCTTTCCTTTTCTATTTTCCTTCTTTCCTTCTTCCTTTTTTTTTTTTCTTGTCTCCTCTGTCGGTCGGGTTCGGAGAATAGCAGCAGCAGTGCATGGCGCGCGGGCTGTGATGCGGTGCGGCGGTTTCCAGCATGGGCACAGGGTGTGATGCAGGCGCGGGCCACGGTCGGAGTGCAACAGCGGCGTACGGCGCGGGCGCGGGGCGCAAGCGGCCCGTGGTGCGTACATGAGGGCTTCGTGCGAGCCGGCAAAGGAAGTGGGGCGCGGTGTTGGCGGCTGCGGCTCCGAGTCGGGCGGGTCTTGTGCGAGCCAGCTAAGGAAGTGGGGCGCGGTGCAGGCGGCTGCGGCTCCGAGTCGGGCGGGTCTCGATTGGGTCGGAGAAGGGACGCGGTGGCAACAACGACGTCTCCGACTTGGTCGGGCTCCGAGTCGGACAGCCTCCAACTGAATCGGAGAAGAAGGGGGGCTGTGGGCCCCTTCCTCCCCTTTTGGCTTGTGACGAGCGGCTCCCCGCCCCCCCCCCCCCCCATGCGTGGGTTCAGATCAGTGGTGGGTGGTTGTATCCCTTGCTTTTTTTTTTTTTTTTTTTTGCGGCACAACAGTAGTGGACGGGCGCACGGAGTGGCACCGGTGCAGCGTACGCAGGCCGAGCAAGCTGGCGCCCGTGGCGCAAGCGGACGGTGGTGTCGGTTGCGAGCGGAGGCCGGGTGCGGGGTCGAATAGGAGAGCTGTGGGCCCCTCTTTTCTTCTCCTTCCTCCCTTTTTTTACCAAACTTAACTTGCTTCCCCTTGTGTCTTTTCAGGATTCGAGCTTCGACGGTTTGGCTTTGTCGGGGTGGATAGCTGAGGACTTCTCCTACGGGAGTAGCACCTTCGCTTCCCCTTGTGCCTTTTCAGGATCCTATCTTCGAGGGTTTGGCCTTGCGGGGGCGTATAGCTGAGGGCTTCTCCAATGGGAGTAAGTACCTACGCTTCCCCCTTACTTGAGTGTTTCGCCACCGTACTTCGATGAGAGAAGACCTTCTGTCGACGCTCCGGATCCCTATCTATGAGCGCATCACAGAGGATGGATTCGCCGATGCAAGTTGCAGGATGCCGAAACTGAGCGAGAAAGTTTACACCGACGAGGCGATTTCCATGAAGCTCCTTCGCCCAAGCTTGAGCCTGCCTTTTCACCACTGCGCTGAAGACTTTGTGCCCACACTGGTAGTGACTTCGAAGATCTGCTCTCGCTTGACCTGGTGGTGTCGACTCCTGGCCTCGGGGGATGTTTAGTACCTCTGCGGCTTTGAGACGAATGATTCTTTGGCGGCTTGAAGGTGGAGGATTCTTCGATGGCTTGGAGACGAAAGCTTTTTCGATAGCTTGGAGACGAAGGATTCTTTGGCGGCTTGGAGGTGGAGGACTCTTCGATGGCTTGGAGACGAAGGCTTGCTTGGCGGCTTGGAGACAAAGGATTCTTCGATGGCTCACGGAGACAAAAGCATCTTCAACAGCTTGGAGACGAAGGATTCCTTGGTGGCTTGGAGGTGGAGGACTCTTCGACGGCTTGGAGATGAAGGCTCCTTTGGCGGCTTGGAGATGAAGCATTCTTCGGCGGCTTGGAACCGAAGGGTTTTTCAGCGGAGTGTTGTCGTCTTCTTGGTGCGGGAGCGTGATGACAATGACACGACGAGAGGACAAGACGAAGCCGAGTGTGGTAACGATCGCTTGGTGCGAGACGGAGACTTCGGAGGCCAGGGAAGGTGGCTCCTTTATCCCCCCCCCCCTTTTTTTTTTTCTGAAGTCATGAAGGATGCGGTTGTCGCCGATGTATCCGCCTATCTTTGGGTTACTGCATTTGACTTCAGTAGCAGTTCCAATCCTTCGAATCTTTGACATTGAGGGACTGGCGATGTTCGGATGGGCCCGAGCTTTTGCATGAGCCTGGCGGATTTCAAGGCGGATGACTCTTTGTTTGCAGAGTAGACGCACACCTTCTTGGAGGGTGGCGAGCTTCGTTGCTTGCGACGGTCTTCGCTGGAGGACGCTTCCCTGGGCTTAGCTATGACCGAGGGAGAGAGACGTTGGCTGGAAAGGTTTCACACTCTTGCTACTGCAGACTTGGTTCAGATGCCGAAGAAGGCAGAGGTCGCTTGTGCGTCGATTCAGAAGTCGGAGTCCCATTTGGGGGATGCTCAAGTGACCGAGAAGACGTCTGGAGCAGAGTTTGCGAAACAGCGAGAAGGGCTGACGAAGTGCCGAAAGCTGGTGGAGCCATCGAGAAGGCTTCCGCAGTGAACCTTGCGAAGCAGCGTGCATAGCTGGCGATGCGTCGGAAGTTGACGGCTTTTCTACCTCCGGAGTTGCAGCGTGCGTAAGCTGCAGAAGGCGAGCTACTTCGACGCCTTAAGGTCTTTGACTTGCTACTCGTGTGTTGCTTTAGAAGCTGGAGTTCCGTTTGGAGAAAGCTCAAGCGACCGAGAAGACGTCTGGAGCAGAGCTTGCAAGGCGGCGTGAAGAGCTGACGAAGTGCCGAAAGCTAGTGGAGTGATCGAGAAGGCTTCCGGAGCGATCCTTGCGAAGCAGCGTGCATAGCTGGCGACGCACCGGAAGTTGACGGCTTCTCTACCCCTGGAGTTGCAGCGCGTGTAAGCTGCGGAAGGCGAGCTGCTTTGACGCCTCAAGGATTTTGACTTTCTTGTCATCTTTTGGTTTGCTGACTGGACTTGTGGATCTGTACTCATTTTCTTCCGGACCGGTCTTCTGGGACGATGTTAGGGTGTTTCCCTTTTTTTGTCTGGACTGAACCTTTGTAGGTTGCCTACGTACCCTACTGAGAGGGATCAAGTCGCACGTAGTTTATTTATTACCACATTTTTTTTTTTTTTTTTTGGGGCAAGGGGGTAACCTTACGCTAGGCAAAGTACCTTTTGAGGGACTTGCCGCTGGTAGGCAGAGTCGCCACTGGTTCGCAGCGGTCGCCCGCCTTCTTTGCTTCAATGTAGTTAGAAGTGAAGATCTTCTTGACTGGAGTTTTGATGATTGCTGGAGTTTGACTGTAGTTGATGCCTCGACGATTTGGAAGGATTTGTTCGCCGCTTTTGAAGAGGCAAGCTTGAGTCTTTGTCAGGCGATGTGGAATCGCAACTGAGGGTAGTGAACCCATGTGCGACATGCTTTCTTTGCTGCAGCTGGATTTGAACATCAACTCGGTGGAGTTTTGTCCCCGAGTGTTTTCTGGCTTGATTGCGAGTTGCTCGGAGCTGGTGTACTCGGAGGACTCGATTGAGCTTGAGACGTGCAACAGACCGTGTAACGGTAGTGTCATCTCTTGCAAAGTGCTGAAGTTGGCATTGGAGAATGATGATGGTGGTATCTTTGCTAGAGTGGAAGGCGATCGTCCTGGCTCGCGAAGCCATTGAGTTGCGAGCCGCAGGATTGAAGCAGCTTGAGCAGGCAACGGAACGCGCGGTCTTGAGCTTGACTTGAAGTTGATGTGTATTTTTTGTCTTGATGCCAGCGCCTCTTTGTCTTTGTGTACCGTCTGGCTGGAAGATGTCACTGGTTTTGCAACTGGAGAGGTTTTGTTCCTTGCAGCTGCTTTGACTTCCTGGGCTCGTGGAGCCTTTGCTGGAGGAGCTTCTACAACGAGGTCTTTGGCCTGGTGGACCTGGACGTCAGCAAGGTGTGCTTCAGCCTCGTTGAACAGTTTGTCGTTAGCAGTGATGCTTCTCCCCATGCTTTTGATATTGGTTTCGCTTTCTTCATCATCTTCCCGGAGCACTTGGTGGACTTCCATAACGTAGCAGGAGACCTTGAAGTCTTGATCAGCTTTGAGGAAGCAATTGGGAAAGAACTCCTGGAGTGTCGCCAGCTTTGGGTATATTTGCTGGAGAAGATTTTTTGGACTTGCTGGTGGTACTTCGGACGTCTTTCTTTCTGGAGCTTCATTCTTTTCCTTGAAGGACTTTCTTCTGGGGAGTTTTCTTATCGCCCGATCTTTCTCGTGGTTAGCCAGGCGTGCTATCATGTAGCTTGATCGTCGTGGCTTTCTCCTTCGAGGCGCCATAGCCCGTGTGTTTTCATCAGTAAGATCTTCCTCGCCAAGGTGAAGAACTGGTACTGCGACTGAAGGCTCTTCTTTGATCGAAAGGACTTGCTCTTCTGGAGACTGTACCGATTCATCTTCTGATAGTTGGCCTAGTAGGTTGACTTCGGGGCTTCTTTGTTCGTCTCTCGCTTTGAGCATGTGCTGGGACGTAGCTCCGTTTGGAAGAGGGAGTGTTTGCATGAGAGACGGTTGCCCCCAAGACAGTGAGGGTTTGGCCCTAGGTACTGAAGAAGTATGCCGTCGTCGTCTTCTTGGACTACCCCCCTTTTTTAAGTCATCAACGGTGGACTGCCCCCCTTCTGCGAGGACTAGCGGGGCTTCTTGCAACTCGTCGTTCGAAGTAGAAGTATAACCGTTGTCAGTTTCGATAACGGCGATATGGTTGACGGCCGCCATGGGTGGGTGGGCGGGTGTTGAAATGACATCCTTGACTGGCATTCCCAAATGATCGAACACCGACTTCTTCTTTGGTTGCTTGACTGGCCCGAGCCTTTCGAACAAAGATGTACGCTTTAAATTCGACCGGCTTTGGCTGCTTTTGTTTTGCTTCTGGAGTAAGGCTTGGCATCGAGCCCATCGCCGTCTTCTTTTGCTGTCGGGATGGCAGGTGTAGGTAGAGCGTGCATTAGAGATTGTCGATCCTTCTGTTGCTTCGTCTACCATCTTCACCCCAATGTAGTTGGAGGTGAAGGTCTTCTTTGCTGCAATCCTGACGACCATCAGAGTTTGACTGGAGCCGATGCCTCGACGGTTCGAAAGAATTTATTCACCATTTTGAAACAGCCGAGCTTGAGTCCTTGTCATCCCATGTGGAGTTGTTGCTGGGGGAAGTGTGCCCATGGCGCTTTCTTTGTTGTAGCCGGCTTTGAACAACAACTTAGCAGCGTTTTGCCCCCAACTCCCTTTAGGCTTGAATTCGAGTTGATTAGGGTCGACAGATTCGACAGGCCCGCTCGGGTTCGGAGCTTGCGTCAGACTAGGTAATGGCAACGTTATTTCTTGCAGAGTGATGTCATTGGCTTGTGATAATGGCGGGACTATCTTTCTTGCCAGAGCAGGAGGCGATCGCTCGGATTTACGAAGCCACTGAGGTACGAGACGCAGGACTGGCGTCGCTTGGACGGGCAACGGGGTATGTTGCATTGCTCTTGGCTTGGAACTGATGTGCATCATTTGTCTTGATTTTGACGCTTCTTGGACCTCAAGTCTCGCCTTGTCGGAAGGTTGCATCAGATTTGCAAGTGGAGGAGCCTTGTCCTTCTTTACTTCTTCAGCCTTCTGGGCTTGTGGGGCTTTAGCTGGCAGGACTTCCGCGACTAGGTCCTTCGCTTGATAGAACTTGGCGTCGGCCAAATACGCCTCGGCTTCATTGAACGGCTTATCATCAACAATGATGCACTTCTCCATGCCTTCCTCGTAGTACTTGAGGCACTGATGCCAAGTGGACACTACAACGCTGTTCTCATGTAGCCATGGTCTTCCCAACAGGAGGCGATACGACGTCTGGCAATCAATAATGTGGAAGAGGACCGTTGTATCTAGCGGGCCGATTGAAAGCTTCAGGCGGATGATTCTGATAGTGGATTGTTCGCCCTGGTTGAACCCTTGAATGACCAACTAGCTGGACGAGAGCTGGTCATTGGTGATGCCGAGTTGCCGCATCGTCTGGATGGGCATGATGTTGATGGTGGAGCCATAGTCTAGCAGAATTCGATTTACTGGCTTCTCTTTGATGTATCTCGAAACATAGACCGGCCAGTTGTGCAATCGTGTTCCGAGTTGCAAGTCTTCGTCTGAGAAGGTTATCGCTGCATCGCACGAGGCCACAGCCTTGCCCTTCTCGCCGTCCTTCCTTTTCCTCTTGTAGCTGTCCGGGTTTGCCAAGGCTGCCGCCATCGCCAGACGAGCCTTCTTCGGAAGATGCAGAGCTTCTATGAGCGGCAAGTGTAGGATTGCTTTGTCATGAGAGGCAGTGCCCCCTTCGTCGGAGTTGTCTTCCTCGTTGGTGGAGTCGCCTTCTTTAGAAGTCTCGACCTCACCTTTTCCTCCCGACACTTTACGAACTTCAACCATGCAATACGAGACCCTGATGTGCTGATCGACTGGGAGGAAGTGATCGGGGAAGAACTCTTGCAACATCGCTGGTTCTGGAAGGCTTTGTTGGAGGAGATCGTCTGGGCTTGCCGGCGGCACTTTGAACGCCTTTCTTCCTGGAGCCTTGCTTTTTTTCTTGTAAGTTTTTTGCTCGGGAAATCTCCTCACCACCCAGTCTTGCTTATTTTGCCTTGCTTGCCGTGGCCTTCGTCGCCGGGGTAGCATGACCCATGCCTCTTCGTCGGTGGATTCTCCCCTGCTAAGATGATGATCGACAACAGCATGTGGTTCCTTATCAGTTGGAGACACTTGTTCTTTCGGAGGCTCTACTAGCTCGTCTTTCGATCCCCAGCCAGTAGGCTTGATTTCTTCAATCGAAACGGATGGAGGCTTTGAGTAGAGGACATAATAGTCGAATTTTCCTGAGGGCTGGCCTAGCAGACCGACTTCTAGATCTCCTTGCTCGTATCTCTGCTGGAGAGCATATTGGGATGTAGCTTGATTGGAAGGGATTTGCTCTTCCTGAGGCTCCACTGGCTCATCTTCCAATCCCCAGTCGGTGGGCTGGATTTTTTTAATCGAAACGGACGAAGGCTTTGAGTAGAGGACGCAATAGTCGAACTTCCCCGAAGGCTGTTCCAGCAGACCAACTTCTGGATCTCCTTGCTCATATCTCTTTTGGAGGGCATATTGGGATGTAGCATTGCTTGGGAGAGGTGCTGGTGTGAGCGATGGTTGCCCCCGGGGCAGCGACGTTTCTTCCTCAGTGAGCGTAGGAGCACGTTGGTGTCACTTTGAGACCTTCAGCTGGGAAGTTAACTTCGCGGTTGGCCTTTGACGGTTGATGCACAATTTGGGGGTGCTTTGTCATGCAGCAACGAGTATCGACGAGAAGGAACCGAAGGTGATGGACGTCATGTTGGTCGTGGCGACCTTCCCGGAGTCGATCTCTATCTTCCCTTACTTTGCGAGCACCATTATTCTTTCCTTGAAGATGAAGCATCTTTCGATGGAATGACTTACTACTCGGTGGTATTTACAGAAGAGAGGGTCATCGACACGGTGCATCTGCTCGGGTCTCTTTGAAGGAGGGAGCTCTATCATCTTCCCTTGCAGGAGTTGGTCGAACATAGAGGAGACTTCCGAGTCCGGGAAGGGGTACTCCTTCGCTTCGAGCTCCTCGAGAGTCATCCTTTGCCTTTGTGGCGGAGGCGGCGGTATGGCGGCTCCCTTTCTCTGATCCGGCTTGCCACCGATCTTGAGCGGCTTGGAGGTTGAAGCGACGTTGGCAACATTGGCTTGCTTCGGTTTCGGTGCCGGAGGTTTGTCCTTCTTCTCCACCTTCAGGAAGTCCTTGTTCTTCGAATCTCCGTGGTTCGCTAGGCTGAGTTCTATATCGTGAGCCCGAGTTGCGAGTTCTTTGAAGGACAGAGGCTTGATACCTTTGAGAATGTAGAGCAGACCCCAGTGCATGCCTTGGGTGCATATCTCGATGGCCGAGTCTTCAGACAAGCGGTCTCGTGAATTCAGCGCGAGGTTCCTCTATCGATCGATGTAGTCGATCACTAGCTTGTCCTTCCTTTGCTTGACTGCAGTAAGCTCGGTCATGCTGACGGTGCGTCTGGTGTTGTAGAAGCGATTGAGGAACTCCCTCTCCATCTGATCCCAGCTGTCGATAGATCCTGGAGGAAGATCCATATTCCAGTTGAACGCGTTACCCTTGAGGGTGCGAACGAACTGCTTCATCATCTCGTCGCCATACGTGCCGGCATTATTGCAGGTTTCGATGAAGTGAGTGATGTGCTGCCGTGGATTTCCCTTCCCCTCGAAGTGCTAAAACTTTGGTGGCTAAAACCTGATGGGGAAGCGCAGCTGCTGGATCCTTGCGGTGTAAGATTCGAGTATACCACCGTGATTGGAGGAAGACCACTACCGTGGGAGCGCATCATGTCAGCTACCAACGCTTGTATATGCTGGGCATTCATCACTGCTATTACCGGAGGTTGTGTGGCCATCGAGACTGGTGCTGGAGAGACGACTTCCACTGGGATGGGAATCGAGGAGAGTACTGGAGTCACCGCTTGAACTATCGAAACAACCTCTGCAGGAGCAGGAGTTGAAGACGGAGCTGGAGCGGCTACTAGAGAAGCAATGGGTTGATCATTTGTTGAAGCATCCTTTGCGCTTAGCTTTTGAAGCAGAGTGTTAATATGACGATCCTTCTCCTCCATTAGCCGAGCGATTTGTGCCATCTGCTCGCCCATTTGCATGACTTGGAGCTGAAGAGCGGACGGGGGATGATGACGGAGGACGTCCCGATATTGCACGCTTGCATCCTCTCCATCATCGTCGGAGATGTAGTTGCGGTGACTTGCTCTGCTTGATGACGAACGTTTGCCCCCTGCAGAGGAGGTGCAATGTCTGTTGGAGAACCCGAACGGGCTCGGGGTTGGGGCTGGTCCTCCCCAAACTTCTGGACATGGACTCTAGGATCGAGGCTTGTTTCTTCATGCACCAAGACCTCGTTGGCACTTTGGCGAGTATCTTCGGCAGCAGTTTCTGGCATGAAGACATTCGTAAGAGTTTGAGTACGCCGAGTGTAGATGCGTACCATCGAGGGATCGAGCATCACCCTCCGGGTTTACTGGGTCACCATGTCGGAGTAGAGGAGACACGGTGATGGGCGAAAGGCTTGGAGCAAACGCATCGTTGCTTGTCCTGGCCATTGCGAACTTGAAGCAACTTCTTCAGACGTACGGATGAAAGGAGAGAAGGTCCCACCGGGCGTGCCAGAAATCTGTATGCGAAGAAAAAGATACGGGTCGTCTTTATTGCGAACACACGAGATTACAGAGTGCCGGGACCCGGGGGCTCGGGTGTGACGAGTCCGGGTGCGGCAAATTTTGATCAGGAGATTGTGGGAGAGATCCTTTGGAGGGTCCCTTTGATCCGCATCTCCACGTGGTATTCGTGCGAGAGCTCTGAAGGGGTTGCCCAGGACATACGTCTTTACAGGGTGAGGGTTTTTGAGAGGCTAAGGAGTATCCGCTGTTTCTTTGGTCCCTTTCGTGCTTCGCGCTTCCTCGGCTAGGGGGTTTTTGGCTTTGTTCCTCGATCTTCGTGTCTTCCTCGCTCCTTGCTTGACCTCGGCGTCCTTGATCGTCGGTTTGTGGCGTCGATCGTGCTTTTGGCGTTGGCTTTGGCTTTCGGCTTTAACTTGGCTTGGGCGTGGCTCTGGCTTTTGCTTTGCTTTGGCGCTTGTGCTTGGACGTAGACGGGGGGAGACTTGCGGTGCTTTCGTTCTTCCGAACTTCGCGTCGTATCGGCTAGAACGTGCGGTGTTTTTGCTCGTGACCGGCGTAGTCGCTTGGCTTTGGCACTTGCATTGCTTTGGCGCGAGCTTTACCGGTGCTTTTGCTTTGGCTTCTTGCATGGACTTTTGCTTCGACGTCGACTCGATCTTCTTCTCGAACGATAGTGACAACGTCTTCAATGCTTCTGGCTTCCTCGACGGTTCCGGTGTGGGCTATACTTTGCGTCTTCTCCGGACTTCTTTGGCGTGATCGGAGTCGAAGGGTACCTTTGAAGACGGCGGGGGTAGCACCGATCTCCGTACGACGGTTGTAGCGTCGGCTTTGCTTTGAAGATGACGGGTGTAGCGACACTTCGGGTAGTCCTCTCCAAGCTTTCTTCTTCGTGGATGGAGTGGATGTTTGTCGAAGGCGACGGGTGATGATGCTTCGGTCTTCTTCTCCGGGCATTTGGGCTTGATCGGAGTCGAAGGCTTGTTGGAGATGATAGGGTGGTGCCGCTCCGATCTTCTTCTCCAGCCTTTGCTTCTAGCGTCTTCGGAGTCGAAGGGTTCTTCTTCTCCGAGCTTTCTTCTTCGTGCTCAGAGTCGAAGGTTTGATCTTCTTGTGCAAGGGTCCTCACGTTGATGAGGGCTTTCAATGGCCTAAGCCGGTCCCGAAGGGATAGGCTTGCCCGTGCCTCGTGAAGCCTTGGGTCGATGAAGAAGCGTATCCTCTTCTACAGAGCTTCCTTGCTTCGTCTTCATCTTGCGACTTTTTCGACCTGGCGACGGCTATGGCGTCGGCTTCTCCTCTGGGCGTATTCGGCGTAATCGGAGTTGAAGGTTTTGTTGAAGATGATGGGTATAGCGCCGCTTCGTTCTTCTTCTCCGAGCTTTTGAGCTTGATCGGAGTCGAAGGCTTGTTGGAGACGACGGGGTAGTGCCGCTCCGATCTTTTTCTCCGGCCTTTGCTTCTGGCGTCTTCGGAGTCGAAGGATTATTGGAGACGACGAGGTGATGCCGCTCCGATCTTCTTCTCCGGTCTTTGCTTTTGGCGTCTTCGGAGTCGAAGGGTTCTTCTTCTCTGAACTTTTTTCTTCGTGCACGGAGTCGAAGTCTTGATCTTCTTGTGCAAGGGTCTTCACTTTGATGAGGACTTTCAATGGACTAAGCCGGTCCCGAAGGGATAGGCTTGCCCGTGCCTCGTGAAGCCTTGGGTCGATGAAGGGCGCGTCTCCTCCTCTGTAGAGCTTCTTCGCTTCGGTCTTCAATCTTCGACCTCTTGAGCCTTCCCCCTCCCCCTCTATTTATAGGTGAAGGGGGGAGGGGAGAGATATGGGAAGTTTATTTGAATCCCTTTAATATCTCTCCCATAACTATCCAAGATTTATTCTTCAATTGAAGAGGGGAATAAACCTTTATTTGCTTTCCTTTTCTGGCGAGGTAATTATGGCTCAATCATTTTTGGATTTACTTTGAATCTTGCACATAAAGTCGATGGCGACCCGGCTTCGTTTTTTGTCCGTCGGATCGAGGGATCGGCGCAGATCCACACTTACGTAGACGTCATATGTAACCTCCCCCCGCGCATGGTGGTATTTGTTTCCCTTTTGGTATTTTCTTTCCTTTTCTTTTCTTTCTTTTCTTTCCTTTTCTTTCTTTCTTTTCTTTCCTTTCCTTTTCTTTTCTTTTCCTTGCATGGCCGGCCACCCCCACTACAAAAAAAACAGTTATTACCGACGGACACTATCCGTCGGTAATATTAAAATTTCGTCGGTAATATTCTATAGCGACGGAAGATATTTCCGTCGCTTGCTGTCGGGAAAGAAGGCGTCGGGGAAAACAATACGACGGACCAAATATTACCGTCGGTAATAATAATTAATACCGACGGTAATATTAACGCCGTCGGTAATATTTAATCAATTTAAAACTAATATAATTTAGTATTGCCGACGAAATATAAGAATCCGTCGGTAATATATAACCATTTTACCGACGGGTATATTTCATACTAAGGTAATAATATATATATTACCGACACATATATATATTACCCGTCGGTAATAATATATATATTACCGACCAAATTCATATAACCGTCGGTAATACTATATATATTACCGACGGATATTATATGCCGTCGGCAAATCATTAATAATTTAAAAAAAATAAAAATATTATTACCGACGGAATAATTAATTTCCGTCGGTAATAAGTATTTTTTTTTTTTTAATAAATTTACCTAAATAATGTTATTTAATTCCTGTGATTCAATACCACAATATATTACCACAATTTATCAAATATTACCACAATTTATAAAATATTACCTAAATTGATAAAAAATTACAGCAAATTATCAAATATTACCACAGTTCTCGGCCGACAATTATAGACAAGAACAAAAAATAACCATATATTACAAAATAATATTTACACAATCCAGAACTGAGAGATGATACATGTCCTATCTCAACCACCCCCGCCCGCCACCAACGCCGGTGCTCTCATCGATCCCCTGACGCCGCCCTATCTCAACCACGCCCGCCCACTACCAACGCTGGTGCTCTCATCGATCCCCTGACGCCGCCCTGCTCCTGCAATTAACATGTATTTGTTAAAAAAATGGTTTATATCTATAACTGAGTCTAAGCGTTAAAAAATGATAAGTTAGCGTGTTTCGATTTTGAAATAGGTTTGGATTCGATCCGATCGTAGAATTATCGGCATCCGATAATTCGAACTTGGAATTATTCCGTATTTCAGACTTGCGAGCGGGTTCTAATTGGATATTTGACCAATTTACGCTCCGATTCACCGATTTAGAGTCTAAGTGTTGAAAAATCATAACTTAGCGTGTTTCGGATATCAAATAGCTAGGTTTGGATTCGATCGGATCGTCATCGGATCGGCATTCGATAATTCGAACTTGGAATTATTCCGAATTTCGGACTTGCGAGCGGGTTCTAATTGGATATTTGACCAATTTACGCTCCGATTCACCGATTTAGAGTCTAAGTGTTGGAAAATCATAAGTTAGCGTGTTTCGGATATAAAATAGGTTTGGATTCGATCGGATCGTCATCGGCTCGGCATCCGATAATTCGAACTTGGAATTATTCCGTATTTCGGACTTGCGAGCGGGTTCTAATTAGATATTTGACCAATTTACGCTCCGATTCACCGATTTAGAGTCTAAGTGTTGGAAAATCATAAGTTAGCGTGTTTCGGATATAAAATAGGTTTGGATTCGATCGGATCGTCATCGGCTCGGCATCCGATAATTCGAACTTGGAATTATTCCGTATTTCGGACTTGCGAGCGGGTTCTAATTGGATATTTGACCAATTTACGCTCCGATTCACCGATTTAGAGTTTAAATGTTGGAAAATCATAAGTTAGCGTGTTTCGGATATGAAATAGGTTTGGATTCGATCCGATCGTCATCGGATCGGCATCCGGTAATTCGAAGTTGGAATTATTCCGTATTTCGGACTTGCGAGCGGGTTCTAATTGGATATTTGACCAATTTACGCTCCGATTCACCGATTTAGAGTCTAAGTGTTGGAAAATCATAAGTTAGCGTGTTTCGGATATAAAATAGGTTTGGATTCGATCGGATCGTCATCGGCTCGGCATCCGATAATTCGAACTTGGAATTATTCCGTATTTCGGACTTGCGAGCGGGTTCTAATTGGATATTTGACCAATTTACGCTCCGATTCACCGATTTAGAGTCTAAGTGTTGGAAAATCATAAAATAGCGTGTTTCGGATATAAAATAGGTTTGGATTCGATTGGATCGTCATCGGCTCGGCATCCGATAATTCGAACTTGGAATTATTCCGTATTTCGGACTTGCGAGCGGGTTCTAATTGGATATTTGACCAATTTACGCTCCGATTCACCGATTTAGAGTCTAAGTGTTGGAAAATCATAAGTTAGCGTGTTTCGGATATAAAATAGGTTTGGATTCGATCGGATCGTCATCGGCTCGGCATCCGATAATTCGAACTTGGAATTATTCCGTATTTCGGACTTGCGAGCGGGTTCTAATTGGATATTTGACCAATTTACGCTCCGATTCACCGATTTAGAGTCTAAGTGTTGGAAAATCATAAGTTAGCGTGTTTCGGATATGAAATAGGTTTGGATTCGATCCGATCGTCATCGGATCGGCATCCGGTAATTCGAAGTTGGAATTATTCCGTATTTTGGACTTGCGAGCGGGTTCTAATTGGATATTTGACCAATTTACGCTCCGATTCACCGATTTAGAGTCTAAGTGTTGGAAAATCATAAGTTAGCGTGTTTCGGATATAAAATAGGTTTGGATTCGATCGGATCGTCATCGGCTCGGCATCCGATAATTCGAACTTGGAATTATTCCGTATTTCGGACTTGCGAGCGGGTTCTAATTGGATATTTGACCAATTTACGCTCCGATTCACCGATTTAGAGTCTAAGTGTTGGAAAATCATAAGTTAGCGTGTTTCGGATATAAAATAGGTTTGGATTCGATCGGATCGTCATCGGCTCGGCATCCGATAATTCGAACTTGGAATTATTCCGTATTTCGGACTTGCGAGCGGGTTCTAATTGCATATTTGACCAATTTACGCTCCGATTCACCGATTTAGAGTCTAAGTGTTGGAAAATCATAAGTTAGCGTGTTTCGGATATAAAATAGGTTTGGATTCGATCGGATCGTCATCGGCTCGGCATCCGATAATTCGAACTTGGAATTATTCCGTATTTCGGACTTGCGAGCGGGTTCTAATTGGATATTTGACCAATTTACGCTCCGATTCACCGATTTAGAGTCTAAGTGTTGGAAAATCATAAGTTAGCGTGTTTCGGATATAAAATAGGTTTGGATTCGATCGGATCGTCATCGGCTCGGCATCCGATAATTCGAACTTAGAATTATTCCGTATTTCGGACTTGCGAGCGGGTTCTAATTGGATATTTGACCAATTTACGCTCCGATTCACCGATTTAGAGTCTAAGTGTTGGAAAATCATAAGTTAGCGTGTTTCGGATGTGAAATAGGTTTGGATTCGATCCGATCGTCATCGGATCGGCATCCGGTAATTCGAAGTTGGAATTATTCCGTATTTCGGACTTGCGAGCGGGTTCTAATTGGATATTTGACCAATTTACGCTCCGATTCACCGATTTAGAGTTTAAGTGTTGGAAAATCATAAGTTAGCGTGTTTCGGATATAAAATAGGTTTGGATTCGATCGGATCGTCATCGGCTCGGCATCCGATAATTCGAACTTGGAATTATTCCGTATTTCGGACTTGCGAGCGGGTTCTAATTGGATATTTGACCAATTTACGCTCCGATTCACCGATTTAGAGTCTAAGTGTTGGAAAATCATAAGTTAGCGTGTTTCGGATATAAAATAGGTTTGGATTCGATCGGATCGTCATCGGCTCGGCATCCGATAATT
The DNA here is from genome assembly GCA_947650365.1 of Chamaelirium japonicum. NCBI lineage: Eukaryota > Viridiplantae > Streptophyta > Magnoliopsida > Liliales > Melanthiaceae > Chamaelirium > Chamaelirium japonicum. Next base: position 734,164 of record OX393558.1, on the reverse strand, counting down.
CGAACTTGGAATTATTCCGTATTTCGGACAAGCGAGCGGGTTCTAATTGGATATTTGACCAATTTACGCTCCGATTCACCGATTTAGAGTCTAAGTGTTGGAAAATCATAAGTTAGCGTGTTTCGGATATGAAATAGGTTTGGATTCGATCCGATCGTCATCGGATCGGCATCCGGTAATTCGAAGTTGGAATTATTCCGTATTTCGGACTTGCGAGCGGGTTCTAATTGGATATTTGACCAATTTACGCTCCGATTCACCGATTTAGAGTCTAAGTGTTGGAAAATCATAAGTTAGCGTGTTTCGGATATAAAATAGGTTTGGATTCGATCGGATCGTCATCGGCTCGGCATCCGATAATTCGAACTTGGAATTATTCCGTATTTCGGACTTGCGAGCGGGTTCTAATTGGATATTTGACCAATTTACGCTCCGATTCAACGATTTAGAGTCTAAGTGTTGGAAAATCATAAGTTAGCGTGTTTCGGATATAAAATAGGTTTGGATTCGATCGGATCGTCATCGGCTCGGCATCCGATAATTCGAACTTTGAATTATTCCGTATTTCGGACTTGCGAGCGGGTTCTAATTGGATATTTGACCAATTTACGCTCCGATTCACCGATTTAGAGTCTAAGTGTTGGAAAATCATAAGTTAGCGTGTTTCGGATATAAAATAGGTTTGGATTCGATCGGATCGTCATCGGCTCGGCATCCGATAATTCGAACTTGGAATTATTCCGTATTTCGGACTTGCGAGCGGGTTCTAATTGGATATTTGACCAATTTACGCTCCGATTCACCGATTTAGAGTCTAAGTGTTGGAAAATCATAAGTTAGCGTGTTTCGGATATAAAATAGGTTTGGATTCGATCGGATCGTCATCGGCTCGGCATCCGATAATTCGAACTTAGAATTATTCCGTGTTTCGGACTTGCGAGCGGGTTCTAATTGGATATTTGACCAATTTACGCTCCGATTCACCGATTTAGAGTCTAAGTGTTGGAAAATCTTAAGTTAGCGTGTTTCGTATGTGAAATAGGTTTGGATTCGATCCGATCGTCATCGGATCGGCATCCGGTAATTTGAAGTTGGAATTATTCCGTATTTCGGACTTGCGAGCGGGTTCTAATTGGATATTTGACCAATTTACGCTCCGATTCACCGATTTAGAGTCTAAGTGTTGGAAAATCATAAGTTAGCGTGTTTCGGATATAAAATAGGTTTGGATTCGATCGGATCGTCATCAGATCGGCATTCGATAATTCGAACTTGGAATTATTCCGAATTTCGGACTTGCGAGTGGGTTCTAATTGGATATTTGACCAATTTACGCTCCGATTCACCGATTTAGAGTCTAAGTGTTGGAAAATCATAAGTTTTCGGATATAAAATAGGTTTGGATTCGATCGGATCGTCATCGGCTCGGCATCCGATAATTCGAACTTGGAATTATTCCGTATTTCGGACTTGCGAGTGGGTTCTAATTGGATATTTGACCAATTTACGCTCCGATTCACCGATTTAGAGTCTAAGTGTTGGAAAATCATAAGTTAGCGTGTTTCGGATATGAAATAGGTTTGGATTCGATCCGATCGTCATCGGATCGGCATCCGGTAATTCGAAGTTGGAATTATTCCGTATTTCGGACTTGCGAGCGGGTTCTAATTGGATATTTGACCAATTTACGCTCCGATTCACCGATTTAGAGTCTAAGTGTTGGAAAATCATAAGTTAGCGTGTTTCGGATATAAAATAGGTTTGGATTCGATCCGATCGTCATCGGCTCGGCATCCGATAATTCGAACTTGGAATTATTCCGTATTTCGGACTTGCGAGCGGGTTCTAATTGGATATTTGACCAATTTACGCTCCGATTCACCGATTTAGAGTCTAAGTGTTGGAAAATCATAAGTTAGCGTGTTTCGGATATGAAATAGGTTTGGATTCGATCCGATCGTCATCGGATCGGCATCCGGTAATTCGAAGTTGGAATTATTCCGTATTTCGGACTTGCGAGCGGGTTCTAATTGGATATTTGACCAATTTACGCTCCGATTCACCGATTTAGAGTCTAAGTGTTGGAAAATCATAAGTTAGCGTGTTTCGGATATAAAATAGGTTTGGATTCGATCGGATCGTCATCGGCTCGGCATCCGATAATTCGAACTTGGAATTATTCCGTATTTCGGACTTGCGAGCGGGTTCTAATTGGATATTTGACCAATTTACGCTCCGATTCACCGATTTAGAGTCTAAGTGTTGGAAAATCATAAGTTAGCGTGTTTCGGATATAAAATAGGTTTGGATTCGATCGGATCGTCATCGGCTCGGCATCCGATAATTCGAACTTGGAATTATTCCGTATTTCGGACTTGCGAGCGGGTTCTAATTGGATATTTGACCAATTTACGCTCCGATTCACCGATTTAGAGTCTAAGTGTTGGAAAATCATAAGTTAGCGTGTTTCGGATATAAAATAGGTTTGGATTCGATCGGATCGTCATCGGCTCGGCATCCGATAATTCGAACTTGGAATTATTCCGTATTTCAGACTTGCGAGCGGGTTCTAATTGGATATTTGACCAATTTACGCTTCGATTCACCGATTTAGAGTCTAAGTGTTGGAAAATCATAAGTTAGCGTGTTTCGGATATGAAATAGGTTTGGATTCGATCCGATCGTCATCGGATCGGCATCCGATAATTCGAAGTTGGATTTATTCCGTATTTCGGACTTGCGAGCGGGTTCTAATTGGATATTTGACCAATTTACGCTCCGATTCACCGCTTTAGAGTCTAAGTGTTGGAAAATCATAAGTTAGCGTGTTTCGGATATGAAATAGGTTTGGATTCGATCCGATCGTCATCGGATCGGCATCCGGTAATTCGAACTTGGAATTATTCCGTATTTAAAAGAAAAACAGAGGCTACATCATTACCATGAGAGAGAGAGTGACCATTTACGATTCGATTTACCGATTTATAGTCTAAGTGTTGGAAAATCATAAGTGTGATAATATGATCAAAACTCAAATTAGTAAGATTCATATTTTTTGCTAATATTATAAAGATTAGTAAGTACCTGATCATGAGGATGAGCCACCGCTAGACCGGCTTATGAATTCATTAAATTTACGCTCCAGTTCCCTGCGAGCTTCTCTTTCCTCATCGAGGGCCTTCTTCTCCGCCTCAACCCTCTGCTCGAGGGCCTGCCTCTGCTCTCGCTCCGCCTCCATCCTCTGCTCGAGGGCCTGCCTCTGCTCTCGCTCCGCGTCTAGCGCAGACTGCAGCTGAGTGATAGCACCGGTCTGGGTGTCCCGTGCCCTCGAGCGCATACCCTCTCGTCCAAAGTAGGAGGAGGGCGTGACTCCAAGGCCCGTACAGAGGACACGGCCGTGCGTGGCAGGTCTCAGCACAGTATCCATCGCTGAGTCGACAGATACTGAGCTGGAGGAGGAGCCGGCCTCGCCCGACGGGGTCACCATAAGTCGCATCCTCTCCTATATAAAAACAACCAATGATATTCAATGATATTTTATGGCATATGTATAAGAATATATTAACAGTAATTTAATTACTTACCACTTGCGAGGCAACCCTGTCGTCCAGAAATGCCCCATCGATACGCCGCCTCCTAGAGGCCTTAAAAAGGTCAATCCTATTAGGCTCGTGGCCCAAGGACTGTGTCTGTTGGACATATAAAATAAATAGACGAGTTAATATAACATGTATAGAGCTTTAAATAATAACAATGTTTGTATCATTTACCAGCTGCTGGGCAAGCTGGGGCATGGAGGTCCTCCCCTTCACTGGAGCAGGTGTCGTCGAGGCACTTCTATTCTGCTTGCCTATAGCAGATTTATTCTGTGCAATCGATTAAATTTTGAAACATCAATACAAATTTTTAGCATAACATTAAAACAAGTACGAATCAACAAAATTATAATTATACCTGAAAGTTAGGGGTGGCCCAGTGAGCGACCAAAAACTGTAGAATGTGTAGCGGTGGCGCGTCTCTCGTCCCAGCCGCAGCCTGTACCTCCTCAGCCGGCTGGCCGACCAAGTAACCGTAGAGCTTGTAGAGCTCGTGACGGTAATCCCTGTACCGCTCACCCATCGTCTTCCACAAGTCCTCCCGATGGGTGTCGGTTTCCATGTTCTCCCATTTAAATTTCTCCTGTAAAATCAATTTAGAAACAAGTCATTTTATCAAATCAAATTATAAAGAAGTACGATATTATTCTAAAATGCTTTAATGAAACTAACGTACCAAAAACTGCTGATACATCCTCTCCTTATAGGATGCATCAATGTTCTTCCACCCCCTTAACCCCACAATCGGGGCATTCCTCTCCTCCCGTACTATCATGCCGACCCACGTGGCGGCGTCAGAAGCGTGCTCGCCCACAAAGGTATGGCCGCTCCACTATAGGGACAGCGGCTCGCGTAAGGCCGACAAGCGCCGGGCCGTCGTCACGCCCCGGTCGCCTACGTACCTGGTCGACCCTGCAAATAAAATATACATCAGTACTGAAGAAGTATTTACAACATGTATAAAACTTTAGATCTAAACATTACCTGTGGGCGTAGACGCTGTAGCCGAGTGCTGAGCACTGCTCGAAGCTCCGGAGGCTGTGACCACAGCAGGAGCTGGTGTGGAGAGAGGAACAGCACTACCAGATCCGGACGGCTCAGCCTCGGACCCTGGGGTGGCAGCCGGAGCGCTCTGAGCTACCCCACCCCTGCCTCTGCCTCTGCCTCTACGAACATATGACCGTGATGCCATCTGAAACAATTTAATTTACATATGAAACAGTAAGATTTAAGATTTACATATGAAACAATATGAAACAGTTTGATTTATATATGAAACAGTATGATTTACATATGAAACAATATAAAACAATATGAACCCGCTCGCAATATGAAACAATATGAAACAATATGAAACAGTTAGACTCTAAATCGGTTAATCGGATCGTAAAGTGGTCAAATATCCAATTAGAACCCGCTCGGAAGTCCGAAATACGGAATATAATTCCAAGTTCGAATTATCGGATGCCGATCCGATGACGATCGGATCGAATCCAAACCTATTTTATATCCGAAACACGCTAACTTATGATTTTCCAACACTTAGACTCTAAATCGGTGAATCGGAGCGTAAATTGGTCAAATATCCAATTAGAACCCGCTCGCAAGTCCGAAATACGGAATAATTCCAACATCGAATTACCGGATGCCGATCCGATGACGATCGGATCGAATCCAAACCTATTTCATATCCGAAACACGCTAACTTATGATTTTCCAACACTTAGACTCTAAACCGGTGAATCGGAGCGTAAATTGGTCAAATATCCAATTAGAACCCGCTCGTAAGTCCGAAATACGGAATAATTCCAAGTTCGAATTATCGGATGCCGAGCCGATGACGATCCGATCGAATCCAAACCTATTTTATATCCGAAACACGCTAACTTATGATTTTCCAACACTTAGACTCTAAATCGGTGAATCGGAGCGTAAATTGGTCAAATATCCAATTAGAACCCGCTCGCAAGTCCGAAATACGGAATAATTCCAACTTCGAATTACCGGATGCCGATCCGATGACGATCGGATCGAATCCAAACCTATTTCATATCCGAAACATGCTAACTTATGATTTTCCAACACTTAGACTCTAAACCGGTGAATCGGAGCGTAAATTGGTCAAATATCCAATTAGAACCCGCTCGCAAGTCCGAAATACGGAATAAATCCAACTTCGAATTATCGGATGCCGATCCGATGACGATCGGATCGAATCCAAACCTATTTCATATCCGAAACACGCTAACTTATGATTTTCCAACACTTAGACTCTAAATCGGTGAATCGGAGCGTAAATTGGTCAAATATCCAATTAGAACCCGCTCGCAAGTCCGAAATACGGAATAATTCCAACTTCGAATTATCGGATGCCGATCCGATGACGATCCGATCGAATCGAAACCTATTTCATATCCGAAACACGCTAACTTATGATTTTCCAACTCTTAGACTCTAAATCGGTGAATCGGTCGGATCGTAAATCGGTGAAACGGTATGATTTACATATGAAACGGTATGATTTACATATGAATCGGTGAAACAGTATGATTTAAATATGAAACAATTTGATTTACATACGGTCTAGTCATTTTCTGTCTCATCTCTGTCACTCTCATCGCTTCCCTCTTCTATTATTTGATCTGCATTCGCTGTCCAGTTTATATTGTCGACATCTTCATTTTCGTCGTGCACTGCGTCGACAATGATTATCTCATCATTCTGGTATGCATCCAAATCATCATCGACGACCCCCGCATCCTTGTCTCCCATGTCGTAAAAATCTCTGGGTGGTGACCTGACTACAATTTGCCAACCTGGAGAGGTATTATCCGGTGCATAAAATATCTGTTGCGCTTGAGAGGCAAGAATGAATGGATCTTCATATTGGGTATTCAATCTCTTGGCAGTGTTGATGCTGATAAAACCGTATTTGTCGACATTATAACCAGTCCCGCGATTATTAACATCATACCAATCGCATTTGAATAATACGATCCGATTTTGGCCAAGGAATTTAATCTCGAGAATCTCGTTGAGGACGCCGTAGAAGTCGATATTTTCTAATTCTTCTTGCTCACCGTTGACGACAACCCCACTATTTTGGGTTCTTCGTGATTTTTCACTATCTTTCGTCTGAAATCTATAACCGTTCACGATATAACCATCGTACGATATTGCGTCTTGCAAAGGACTACAAGATAAGCGCCAGAGATCCTCATTCATCAGCGGATCGTGGTTGTCGTGCAGCTCCTGTGCCTATAATAACCACACGACATTCATGATATGAACACATAATTATTGTTCGGTAATGGATGTCAATGAAATTCAGTAATGATGTGAATACTTACGTGTTTCTCGAACCACGATGGGAATTCACGATCATGAATTTGGGGAGCATTTCGAATACCCCGATTATTAATGATGGCTTTATGCTTCCTGTTTTACCGGTTATGAATTAGATTATAATTAGCACATATACTTAATGAATGGACTGAAAGAATGAGTAAATGATCGTAAAATGCTTACTCAATGAATGGCCACACTTCATCACATTGGCGCAACACATACATATGTGCCTGTTGAATCTCATCTACAGACAATCGACGGGTTTTGCCTCCTCCTACAGGTCTACCCATTTCGGCAAATATAGACAGACCCCCATCGAAGTCTATTGGACCACCGTCATAGTTCCGCTCAAGTTGATTGAATCGCGTGTCTATACCATGTAGGTATCTTGAGCAGAATGTTAGACATTCTTCTGCTAGGTATCCTTCAGTAATTGATCCCTCCGGACGACTTTTATTACGAACATATGATTTCAATGTTCGCAAGTACCTAATTTGAGAAAAAAATATTTGTATGAATATATCAAGAACGATCAAATACATTGTGCGAATGAGACGAGACGATTACCTCTCGATAAAATACATCCACCGGTAATGAACTGGGCCGCCGAGTTTGGCCTCATTTGCCAAGTGAACGGTCAAATGCACCATGACATCAAAGAATGAAGGTGGAAATATCATCTCTAACTTGCACAATGTGAGCGCAATATCCCTCTCCATCTGTTCAAGTTGGTCCACTCTAAGTACCTTCGAGCACAACTGTCTGAAAAAAGTGCTGAGCTCAATTAACGGACCGGACACCTCTTCGGTTAAATTCCCACGTATAGCAAGAGATAACAATCGCTGCATAAGAACATGACAATCGTGGCTCTTTAATCCAGACAACTTCCGGCCGTTCTCTTGCACGCATCGTGCGATATTCGAAGAATAACCGTCTGGCGTTTTCACAGACCGTAGGAATGCACATAAGGCTGCCTTTTGCTGTGAGCTCATGGTGTAGCATGCAACTGGCAACACATACTTATCCCCAATCTCTTGGGGATGAAGTGATTTTCGGATGCCCAACTCCTTAAGATCGAGACGAGATTTAAGATTATCCTTCGTCTTACCGTCGAGATTCAGCAGTGTTCCTATAATGTTGTCACACACATTTTTCTCAATATGCATGACATCCAAGTTATGCCGCAAGAGTAGGCTGCTCCAGTACGGTAGTTTAAAGAAAATACTCTTCTTCTTCCAGTTATGCTCACGCGTAGAATCTTCATGCGTTCTCTTCTTTTTACCTTTTCCAAGTGCCACGGCATCAAGCTGATCCAATTCGCACAAGACTTCTACCCCCGAAAGCTGCTCCGGGGCCTTTGCAAGTTCCTTCTTGCCGTTGAAAGCTCTTTTGTTCTGCCTCCACTTATGGCCGTCAACAAGGAATCTTCGATGGCCCATATAACAGAACTTGCCTCCGTTCTTCAATCGTAATGAATCTGTCTCCTTATTGCATGTAGGGCACGCCAATTTTCCTTTAGTACTCCACCCGGATAAGTTGGCATATGCAGGAAAATCGTTGATGGTCCATAGAAGTGCCGCATGCATCCGAAAATTCTGGCGCAACGAGGCATCATACGTATCGGCCCCAACTTCCCATAACTCGTTCAACTCCTCAATCAACGGCTGCAAGTAAACGTCAATATCATTACCAGGCGACCTGGGTCCGGGAATGAGCAAGGAGAGCATTGTGTATGGCTTTTTTAAGCACATCCAGGGAGGCAAATTGTATGGAACTAGGACAACTGGCCAAATGCTGTACGACACACTCATATTCCCAAAGGGATTGAAGCCATCGCTAGCAAGCCCTAACCTGACGTTGCGAACTTCACATGCGAATTCAGGATATGTATAATCAAAATCTTTCCACGTCAGAGAGTCGGCCGGATGTCTCATAATCCCGTCATCTGTACGTTCTCGTGCATGCCACCTCATGTGCTCAGCAGTCTTCCATGACATAAACAACCTCTGAAGCCTGTCCCTGAGCGGGAAGTATAGGAGAACCTTTGCAGATACATTTTTCTTCCTTCGACTGGTACTAGACTCGGCATCCGTCTCTTTATATCTCGTTGCTCCGCATATGTGGCATGACCGCGCATGTTCGTACTCTTTCCGGTACAACATACAATCGTTCACGCATGCATCAATTTTCTCATAACCCAGACCGAGATCTTTAATTGTCTTCTTCGCCTCGTAGAATGATTTCGGTACTGTCTCACCCATAGGAAAAGCCTCTTTCAGCAACTCTACCAACATATTAAATGACTTATTACTCCAACCATTGAGGCACTTCAAATGAAGAAGCTTTACAGTGAAAGAGAGTTTTGAAAACTTCTCACACCCCGGGTATAGAGGTTGTTCGGCATCTTTAAGCAATCTGTAGAACTTGTCCGCTTCGATATTGGGCTGATCACCTGACGGTGTTTCCGTGCCTATTCCACCTTGCAAATCATGTATCATACCCTGCATGTCATCGTCATCGTCTGTATTAATATTATCATCAGCGATCACTGTGTTTGAAGTTTCACCGTGAGCTGCCATGGGGACTGCATCTAGCTCCTCACCGTGCGAGAACCAACGGGTATAGGTAACGTCAATGCCACGCATTACCAGGTCAACCTCACATTCCTCTCGAACCTTCCTAATCACCCTTCCGCAGTCTATACAGGGACACACAATTTTTCCATCAAGCGGTGCAAGACGCTCAAATGCAAAATCCAGAAATTTCCTGACTCCTTCTCTGTACTCTTGGCTCATGCGATTCGAATTACGCATCCAACTCTTATCGATCGAAGACATCTTCATCTATCTGGCTATACAACACCTGACATATAATTTCAAACAATGTTATAAGACTCCGCACAATTTCGGTTTCGGTTCCCGGGTATGGAACACCGAACCAAAACTTCTACAGGCCATCCACATCCCTAATGGATGGGATAAATCTTTATATTTTTGAGCTAAATTTTTTGAGCTAAATTTTTGACCTAAAATATTTTCGAGCTAAATAGATTCGGGTATGGAACACGGAACCGAAATCGAAACTTCTACAGGGCATTCATAATGCTACGGATACATGGCGTGTATGTAAAGTGCGCGCAGTATCCAAGCCGCGAGCGCCATAGGATATGTACGTGCACTGTGCATATGGACCGCCGTCATTCTAACATCACAGTTGTGCATCAAGATTTGTTTGCTGCCCCGATCCCACGGGGGCTCACGAAACTAGGTTGCATACGTATGTACATGTCACAATATCTAATAGTATAATACTTAAATGAAGCCCTCATTAATTCCCGTGTTGTGAGAGGGAAAGTTGCCCCCCTGAGACTTTGAAAATTTCTTGAGTGGCATACTGTATTGGCTGCATCTGTTGGCTGCACTATGAGGAAAAAGGTTCAGCTGTCCCTTAGGATCACAGCCACTTACATAAATGCAAAGCCGAGGATATAATTGACACAATACAGAGGAAAACAAATTGCATGTCACCCCCTCCTAGCTTAGAATCTCTCTCCGTGAGCTTTCGTTTACTTCCGGGACTCCTCTTATGTTACTCCATTTTCTTGAAAATGGTCCACCAGGGGGCATAAATGACATCACTGCCATCCGGTGTGGTGTGTTGAATGCAATCACTTATTCTGGGTACTAGCTTTCCATGGACGGCTGCAATGCCTTGTTTGCTATGTGGTCCCCAATAGATGAAAAAGAGCAGTAGCCCAACTTGAGTTCTCTCGATCGGTTTGGGTTCACTCAATTACCATTAATTAGGGAAACTAGGTACAATTGTATCGTGAATGACGCACCACTTACCTTAATGTGCACAAATGGCGAGTGATTTGTGTCGTCGCTCCCCCTTCAGGAACATCAACGATGAATCCTTGGGCTCCGGTGATTTAATCAATGGCCAACCCCAATCTGATTCCGGTAGGTGCTGGCATAATCTCCGACCCCGATTACGACTCCTCCAACTCATATTTATGGAAGCGCTGGAGTCAGAGAAGTTGCCGTCAAGATCGGAGATTTTACTAGAGGGATATAGACGAGGGTTGACCATTGAAGGAAGCACCGGAGTCGTGCTCCGACGCCAATCACTCATCATCTGTGTTCGTTGAGATCGGAAATTGATGCTATGGATGCGAAGTGTTTCAATGTAATATATAGTTCTTTCTGTTAGATAAGTTTTGAAGCACATACGCTTATCCTTTGTAAACCCAAAACCCTATTTTTATCAGTATCAATCAACCATCACTTAGGCTTAAAAACTCTAATTTAGCTATCACACATTGCCCCCCCTACAAGAAAATCCTGGCTCCGCCTCTGACTAGAACCAACCTAACTCTGCATATTAACTATGGGAGAGAGGGAGGAGGAGGAGGAGGAGCTCACCGGAGTCCACAGAAGGAGGAGGAGGAGGAGGAGCTCACCGGCGCGCACGAGAGGAGCTCACCGGACCGGAGTCCACAGGAGGAGAAGGAGGAGGCAGAGCTCGCCGGCGCGCACGAGAGGGGAGGGGTGGCCGGCCGGAGGGGGGGAGGGAGGCCGGGGAGGGGGGCGGAGGCCGGGGAGGGGGGGAGGGAGGCCGGGGAGGGGGGGAGATTGAGAGAGAGAGAGAGAGAGAGGCGGGGAGGGGTTTAGATCGAAACAGAACAGAAGGGGGGATCGCTGAATCTGATATAAGACAGGGTTTTTACCGACGGACATGTTATGTTCCGTCGGTAATAATAACTTTTTACCGACGGCATAATAATATTCGTCGGTACAAATCCGTTTCGTCGTGACCTTTTTACCGACGGATATTTAATGTCCGTCGGTATATACCGACGGACAATTAGTTCCGTCGGTAAATGTCACGACGGAACTCAGGGTTCCATTTTTTCCAGAGGCTCGGTTTTTACCCTGAGTTTCGTCGTGATATTTTTACCGACGGATATATAATGTCCGTCGGCATATACCGACGGACAAATAAGTTCCGTCGGTAAATGTCACGACGGAACTATTTTTACCGACGGAGATATAATATCCGTCGGCATATACCGACGGAAAAATAAGTTCCGTCGGTAAATGTCACGACGGAACTCAGCGTTCCATTTTTTTCCAGAGGCTCGGTTTTTACCCTGAGTTTCGTCGTAACATATTACCGACGGACGTTATTTGTTCGTCGGTATAAACTAATTGTACCGACAGTCAATATAGGTCCGTCGGTATAAAACATTGTACCGACGGATTATATATAACCGTCGGTAATAAATGTGCAAAATATATTAAAAAAATCGAAGTTATAATAACGACGGAATTTATTATAACCGTCGGTAAAATGAACATTATTACCGACGGTACTTAAAATGTCCGTCGGTAAATAAGCTATTTCTTGTAGTGCCCCTACCCGTGGGTAGGGGGCTCGGGTTTCGAGAAGGGGGCTGGGTGGGCCCCATTTGGGGATGGGCCCACCCGGCCTCTTGTTTGGCACGGGTCGGGTCCGGTTTCCCCCCTTGAGTCGATGCATGCGAGTCGAGTTCGGGTCCGGGTCCGAGTGCGTGTCGGGTTTGCATCCGTATTGGTGCACGCAAGTCAGTCCAGGTCCGAGTGCGTGTCGGGTTTGCCTCCGAGTCGGTGCATGCGAGTCGGGTCCGAGTCCGAGTGCTTGTCAGGTTTGCCTCCGGATAGGTGCATGCGAGTCAGGTTCGGGTTAGACACAATTTATGTGTCTACAGGAGGCTTATGATCAAAGATACAAAATAGATATTCTTTACTAATTTTCTTCTTCTTTTTTCTTTCATCTATTAGTTTTTCCCTTTACTACTCCCCATCTAAGTCAAGCGAACGAAAACATGAGATGTTTTCCTATTTATTTTTTTTAAAAAAATTCTTCCTTTTCATTGCAGATGTCGAAGATAGGAATAGGCTTTATTGTGGTTGTCAAAGCCTGCTAAGTAGAGATATGATATGATGCTTGCCGAGGTCCCCAACTACAAGTAGATCACTTCCACATTATATTTGATGTTGATTAGATGTACCTTTCTTTATACTCTTTTTTATTGGAATATTAACATTTAGGTTTTAGGGAGCGACGAATGGTCTTTCAATGCGATTGTTATTGTCCATGTTCGAAGGTGGATAATTTTAGAGGTTTAAATTATAAATGATATTATGCAAGTGAGGTTGCATCTCAGCGGTAAACCAAGTGTTTCCCTCTTGAGAAGTTGTAGTATCGAATCTCGAGTTTATCCTATGCCTTTTGCCGATAATAATGTGGTGCTCTTGTGGGTGAATTCAAAGCTGGTGTTAGATAAATATTTTCTCTCGTTGGTTGTTGTAGGTTTCAAACCATGGCGCTTAGACACAAACATGTGCTGCTCTAACCAGAGATGCATGTCCCAAACAAAAAAAAAAGAGATTAATAAGTCATCATGTTGATCAACTAGTGCATGCTCGTGCCTGTCGGCACTGTAGTGGGACGCCTTCGGTGGCAACACACCTGTCGGTATTGCAGCGGGCCGCCATGGCGGCAACACACTTGAACGCCTTCAGCAACAAAACACTGTTATTGACAACACCGGCATTCATAGGGACACCCATTTCCTCGCCCATGCCGATTGGCACGAAGCGGGCGCCTTCAGCGCGACCAACTCCCCCTCACCCTATAATCGATCAATCACAGCTGTCTCTGTTCGAACGGATTCCTCGAGATCAACCCGATGGTTTGGGACGGCCGAAATTTCAGCAGGCGGGTTAATAGCCGTTGATGCGAACAACAATCACGAGATGAACGATCAGGTTTAGTGTAGTTTCAATGGGCCAGGATTTTATGAATTTAGTGCAGTTTAAATGGGTTGGGATTTGAAACTAATGAGATATCATGCGTTAATTTTTGAACGAATAGTTGGATCTATTCGGTTCATTTTTGTCTAGTCAACTTGTCCTAATCAGCTTTTATGTTCCGTTTTGTCTAGTCAGCATGTAGACCGCCGTCCTTTGTTATATAGATATTGTCATGTAAATGTTCATGTGTTGAAGAACCATCCAAGTGACCTTTGTCCAAGTGTTAAATGAACCTTTACTCTATTCATGTGTTTAGACATATGTTTAATTGATTTCATTTAATTGGCTCAGCTAAAGGATGATTAAAGTTTGATTGGAAACTCCATATTTCAAACGTTTGGTTGTTGTTGCAAGAATTAAAATGCCAATGTCAAACTCTCAAATGAAATATATAGTCTATGAAGAGAGCAATGGAGTCATATATCTTGCTTGCAGTCAGTCTTGGGCCTTTCTAAATTTGGTTTTTATTGTTAGTTTTATATGGTCTTTTACGTAAGAGTTACTGAACTAGGTGAACTGAGTTGGTTGTCATGGTCATGGTCAGACTGGGCGATGCAACAAGGAGGTCTGACGGGTTGGTGGTGAGCATAACCTTATTCTCATGTGCACCCAATAGCCGTTTGATGTTCTGATGGGGTATATCTATCGGTTTCCCACATCTATTATAAATAGATGTATATGGGGTGATTTTGGATACCCAGTTGGGGGTGCTGATGAAGCCCCCCACCGAGCTTCATGTCAACGAGTTTACTGCAGGGCAAGAAGGGACGATGGCTGTAGACCTAGGTGCTGGACCAGTCGGTGACCACGGTGCAGGAACAGCGGCTGTCGTTCAAGGTGCAGAAACAGTGGGTTCGGAGAGAGTTGGGGCAAAGGAGAAGCTGGTGCTGCTGGGGACTGACCAGATTTCTGCAGGGAAGGTATGCAATCTGATGGTAGAGGGGGAGCAGATTTCTTGTTGGGTTGGGTTTGAGTCCTCTATTACAGGGGGGGCTAAAACAGGGGAGGCTAAAGCAGGGGAGGCGGGTTCCCTTTGTGGATCCCCACTGATAGATGGGGCGATTAAGGGGATTAAACAAGGTGGGGTTGAGGCTGATGCGGATCTTGTAAGGAGGTACTCACCACCAGCTGCTCCGAAGATGGTTGAGTTTATTGATAGGGCTGCTTTGGGTCCTCACTGTGATGTTCATCCCTTGCATACCAGGTGCTCGGCAGAAAGTCTGGGAGAGTTGAATACTAGCAGAATTAAACAGAGGATGCAGAATGTTGCTCCAGATAGTCCTATAGAATTCCCAAACTTGCAATCACAAGGAAGGGTTCAGAGTGAGGATAGGCCGACAGCGCTGGAGGGAGAGTATTCTGGAGGTATTGGTGGTAGTGGGGCTGTGTCAAGGATCCAAATCCGGATCAGGAATTGAGGGCTGTAGTCAGAAATCAAATTCTATAGCTGGAGGTAATGCTGGATTGGCTAATGGGATGAAATCTGCTTGGAATGTTGTAGGAGCGTCACTTAAAAGCACGAGAAGCCCTGTGCTTAGATTTATTGCTCCGACGTTGGTGGGGACGAAAAAAGTGGCTGTTTGCCCAGTAGAAGAAGTGGAAAAAAATCAGAAACAGTGAGATTTAGCTTTGGTTGGATACGTCTTGGGTAGAAGGCCGTATTACTTGCATCTGAAGACACAACTAATGCAGAAATGGAAGCCGGTTGGAAGTCTGGAGCTGTACTCTAGGGAGAATGGAGTGTTCTTATTTAAGTTTGGGCTTGAAGAGGACTATGTGAAAGCCTTGGAAGGAGCTCCTTGGCATATTGAAGGTAGACCCCTTGTTTTGAAAAAATGGGTGAAAGGTATGAATTGCGAGCGAGATCTTGTTACCAAAGTCCCAATCTGGGTTCGATTTCCAAATCTATTGGTTGACCTATGGTCTGAAGAGATACTGAGCCGAATGGGAAGCATCATTGGGATACCTTTGTATATGGATCAAGCAACCACTGCACAATCTCGGGTAAGTTATGCTCGGTTTTGTGTGGAGATAAATGTGGAGGATTCCCTACCTAAAGTAGTTGAAGCCCGGGATAATAAAGGTAACATTTTGTCCATCCAACCTGTTTTATACGATTGGGTTCCTCAGAGATGTAGGGCCTGCAGATCATTTGATCATTCGGAAGGAATGTGTCATAAACACCCCAAGCTTGGGGAGAATTGGAAGAAGCTAGGGAGAGGGCAAGTGTCAGATGTCCAACAGGGGAATCGATTTCAGTGGCGACCTATACCCAAGGGGTCAAGAGGGCCTGAGAATCCTGCGACAATGCCAGATGGGGTTCAAGGAACAAATCCACCAGATGTTGAGCAAGGCTGGGAGCAAGTGGGGGGGGGGGGGGGGGGGGGGGGGGCTATGAGGAAGGATCGAGGCAAAGGTAAGGAATTAGAAGATACTGAATTGTCTAACCCCTTTGATATCCTTCGGGAGCAAGCTGAACGAATAGTTGAGCCTGTATGTGCATTTAATAGCCAAGCTGTTGATGAGCTTTCGGCAGTCCTGGAAGGTGAAACTCTGACTGAGGAGAGGGATCAAAACAGAGGGGGTGGTGAAGACAATGTGATTGATGCTGGGAATGGCCAAGATAAAGAAGGTACTTCTGTGAATGGGCAGGGTGCAAGTGCTGTACAAGAACTTCAGAAACCTATTAGTATTGGGGAGGATAATCCGGTAGGGGTCAAGGGGAGAACCTCGGCAGTAGCTATGGCTAAACATAAAGGCCTGCAGATTCCTAGTTTAGAGAAGATTAGGAGTGCAAATTGTTCGTTTTCTGCAGCAAATTCTGGTGCTAAACATGGAATCCGATCAGCCTATATGGAGGACAGTGATTCTTTGACTTCAGATGAAGTTATGGGCAGAGTCTTCGGAGATCTTCAAGAGGAGTTTTCAGTGTAGATAGGCAGCGTTCCGATAGAAGAGAGGATGGGTAATCAGGGGATGGCAGTAAGTAGAGGGGAAGGTAATACGGTTCCAAATCCTGATATATTCAGCAATCTTTCGAACACACTCACCGTGGAAACTGATCATTCAAATAAATGTGGTAGGGGGAAGTCTACAAGAGTTACAAGATCGGGTAGACATACAAGGAGTAATTCTGTTGGGTCGGGTGAAGCCCATGCTAAGCCTAAATAGTTTACTCCATGACGATTATGAGTTGGAATGTCCGAGGTATTAGCAAGCGGGGCAAGCAAGGGGAACTTGTGAAATTATTTCATAGCCAATCTACGGATTATTGTGGGCTGATTGAAACTAAAATCAAAGGTAATAATGTTAAGCTTCTGAAACATTTGATTCCTCGAGGTTGGGGATGGCAAGGTAACGGGGTAGGGGAGCTGAGGCATCGGATTCTCGTTCTTTGGAATAAAAAACAGTGGAAACTTGAGAATTTCAGCATTCATCAGCAGCATGTTACTTGTGAAGCCCAGTTTCTTAGAACTGGTCAGGGGATTACCATATCGTTCATCTATGGAGCTAATATGGAGGCAGAGCGTCAGGAGCTATGGCAGGAGTTAGCTAGGTTGGGTAGCTCTTGTGTAGATAAACCCTAGGTGCTGATGGGCGATTTCAATTCTGTTCGATTCCTTGATGAGAAGATTGGAGGTCGCTCGGTCCCTATCCAGCATCTTCAGAGATTCAATGAAGCGATTGAGGTGGCTCATCTTACTGACCTTAAGGCTTCCAGATTTCTTTTTTCTTGGTCCAATCGTCAAGAAGGGGGCAATCGTATTCTGGGAAGATTGGATAGGGGTCTTGCTAATGCCAACTGGATAAATAAGTATCCGAACTCCTTTATTTCAGTTTTGCCTACTGGCTCGAGTGATCACTCTCCTATTATCTGTCACTGGGATAGTTTGTCTAGTTGGGGCCCGAAGCCTTTTAAATTATTCAACAGCTGGAGTTCTCGGGAGGATTTTCTGACGACTGTTAGTAAGATTTGGGGCTTTAGACCTTATGGGGTGCCTCAGTTTTGCTTGGCTACCAAACTCAAGTCTCTAAAACAGGGGCTTCGGGAGTGGAACCAGATTTGCTTGCATGGTGAAAGTAATACCCCCGATCGAGCTAGAGTGGTTAAATTAGAGTTGGATGACATTCAGGCCCGTATTCAAGACGAACCGTTTTCTGTGGATCTAGCTCGGCAGGAGAAAAGTCTGATGGATGAATATTCTATTCTTTTGGAAGAAGAAGAATCCAATGCGAGACAGAAAGCTAGAGTTCAATGGGTGAAATTGGGTGATCGGAACACCAGGTTCTTCCACTCTCGTGTCAATTCCAATTTTAATCTTAACAACATTTCTTCTTTGGTGAATCCACAGGGGATTGTACTTACTAGCCCCTCTGCAATACAAGAGGAAGCTCGCCGCTTCTTTACAGAACTCTTTACTTATGAGGAAGAAGTGTTTACTTTCAAAAATATATCTTTTAAGAGGGTGCTTTCAGTGGAGGCTGCTGCTTGGGTTGTGAGCCCTATTACTCGACAGGAACTGGACTTTGTGGTTCTTAAGTCTGATGGAGATAAGGCTCCGGGTCCGGATGGATATTCAGGTCATTTCTTTAAAACCTGTTGGCACATAATTAAAGATGATGTTTGGGAGGCAGTGTCGAATTTTTTTGAGTCCGGACAGTTGCTGAAGGAACTCAATCATACATTTATTGCTCTAATCCCGAAACTCCCTAATTGCTGCCAATTGAAGGATTATCGCCCTATTTCGCTATGCAATTCTGTTTACAAGTATATTGCAAAGATATTAGCCAATCGACTCCAAGTATTTATGAAGGAAATTATCTCTCCCTATCAGTCGGCTTTTATACCGGGTCGAAGCATCACAGATAATATCCTTCTTGCTCATGAGTTGGTCAGAGAATTTGATGTGAAGAGGAGTCCGAAACGTGCTTGTTTGAAAATTGACATCGCAAAAGCTTATGATAAGGTGAGTCAGCCTTTTATTCTGCATGCTTTACATTGCCTTGGATTCCCTAGAAAATGGATTGGTTGGATCAGAGAGTGTATTTTTTCTGCCACTTTTTCGGTGTTAGTGAATGGGACTCCGACTGGGTTTATTAAATCCAACAGAGGATTGAGACAAGGTGACCCCCTTTCTCCGTATCTGTTTGCTATTGTGATGGAGGGCTTGTCTTTATTCCTGGAAGATGGTTTGGCGAATCAGATGTGGAGTAGTTTTCGTGTGGGATCCGCTCCTTGCATCTCATATCTCCTATTTGCAGATGACATTATGATTTTCTCAAAAGCTTCTAAGCAGTCTTTTTCTGGAATTGCCCATCTTTTGAAGGAGTTTGGTCAAGAGTCTGGGCTTCAAGTTAGTAAAGCCAAAAGCACTGTTTACCTGTCTCGGGCTGTGACTAATGGTGGGGATTTGGTGGAGGATCTGGGATTATCTATTGGATCTTTACCGGTTCGCTATTTGGGGCTTCCGTTGTTCCCGGCACGTAAGACTTTTCGTCTATTTTATCCATTGGTAGAAAAATTCCAGACAAAACTAGCTTCTTGGGAATCTTCAAAACTCTCCTTTGGAGGTCGGCTGCAGCTTATCAAGTCAGTATTGTATGCTTATCTCTACTATTGGGCTGCTGTGTTTGTTATTCCCACTTACATTCGGAATTTACTCGAGCGATGGATGCGGAAATTTTTGTGGGGATCTGCTACGATTTATGTAAAATGGTCGGAAGTTTGCAAACCATTTTCTGAAGGCGGACGAGGGATTAGGAGAATCGATGATATTAGCAAAGCCTGCTACATGAAACTTGGTTGGAAGCTATTACAGGAACCAGAGAATATCTGGTCTCGATGGATGAGGATAGATACCTTGACAGTCACTCGTTTTGGGAGGTGGCCCCCTAGTCAATCTTCTTCTAGTATATGGCATGGTATCCTTCAGAGTCGGCTGGACTTGGCACCAAATCTTACTTTCGGCGTGGCTAATGGTAGAGGTATAGACCGTTGGAGGGACCCTTGGATTGATGGAAGGAGTCCGATTCAAATTGTTGGACTCCATTCTATTCCGGATGTGCATTTGGGGTGGCCGAACCTTAGTGATTGGATTGTTGATCATGCGTGGCAGCTTCCCAATCCTGCAAATTCAGCGTTTCTGTATCTGTTTAGTTTGGTTCGTGAAATTCATATCAATCCAGAGGCGAACGTGGATGCTCTTTATTGGAACAAATCTGGCAATGGTTTATTTTCACTCAAATCTGCTTGGGACTCCATTAGGAATTCTGGACCCTTGAAGGATTGGGCTAAGGTTATATGGAATCCGCTATCTCCTCCTAATCACAGCTTCTGTACCTGGCGAGCGGTTCGTGATCGATTGCCAACAATTCCGTGGATTCAAAAGAGAGGTATTTCTCTTGGCAATAGGTGCTTTCTCTGTGAGAGAGCAGCGGAGGATGTTAAACACTTGTTCTTCAAATGCCCATTGTCGGATGCAATTTGGGGCAAATGTTGCCACATCATGAAATGGCCTATAGGGGCAGTGGGGCTCTCTATTAAGAAATGTTGCCTGTTCATTAAGACTATTCCTGGTGGGCCAAACGAAATGGTGGCAAAGACCCTTCTTACTACCACTGTGTTCTCACTATGGGTAGAACGGAATAGTAGGGTTTATGATGATAAAGCTAGTACCAAATCGATAATCCTGTCCAAAATTGCAGCTCGGTTTATTGAGATTGTGCAAAACAATACTAATTTAGATGTGCTGCAGTCTGCTGAAGCTATTAGCGAGGAGTGGACCCCTTTCATTCTTCCAAGTGGCTCTGCTTCTGAACGGGAGGGGACGGAGCCTATGAGGGATTCTGGTGGTGAAGGCTAGGCTTCAGGTTGTTAGCCCCTTGAGGGGGGAGTTATTTGGCTGGGGAAACTTACCTTTGGGGAAACTTACCTTGGGGAAACTTTACCTTGGGGAAACTTACATTGGCTACTACTTGCTCCAATATCTACTGATATCCATTTTTTGGTGGGCTTCCAAAATTGGAGTGTGGCGAGGTTTGTTTCGAAGTAGTGGTTCTATGTAGAGAGCTGATGGAGGGCCCAAGCCCTTCTAGTTCCTCGGATTCACGTTCGAGGGGATGCAGACCGTTGGTTGTGATTGAGATGTTGCCTGTGGAATCCAAAAGAGATCGATTGTTCGGAGCCAATGAGGAGGTTAAGCTGGAGTGAAGATTGCTTTGAAGTATTTTTTAGAGGGCCCAAGCCCTTCTTGATCCTCGAGAGTCTGAAGAGGAGGAGATAGCTCGCTCGTACTAGTCTTGCTACTTTGTTGCTTCATTTTGATTAGCTGCTTTTCCTTTTGGGTTCAGATACCTTTGGTAGCTACCATGTTGGTCTGACTACTATAAGGATCTAACATCTTTGGACTCTACTTACTCACTTTGAGTAAGTCGTGCTTTGTATTATGTACCTATTTATTTATTCGTTTTTTACCCGTAAAAAAAAATAAAAATAAAAATAAAAATAAAAATAAAAGATGTATATGGGGTGAAGTCTCCACACGCACATCATTAGAGTCTTCGTTGTGAATCCAGAGAAATTCAGGTGGACCCATCGAATCTGCAAAATATGACAACGTACGGAAGATCTTCATCTAGTATTGTGTGAAGTATCTCTCGATGTTTCATCTTCTCACGAATATATGTTTTTCATCCATGGTGACGACCTTGGTCAATCGCTCGGGTTGATCTCGTGTAAATAACCCCAACAATTGATACCAGAACAAGATTTAGGTCTTGGTCGATTTTTGGATGATGATTCGTGGTCTATTCGACTTCGTTGAGATCGAATCCTGTCGATGACTTATGTGTTGTCATCTCTCCCCGCTTTCGGATCAGCACTAGCATCATGAGATCTCGAACCTGTCGGAGATCCGATCAGCATAACCTCCTCCCTCACTGGTCTCGATTTGGACCTTGAGCAGACTGATCACGCATCAGGCCGGCGGGATCTGCATGGCACTCTGCAGCCACGGCGACAGCGGCACCCAGTGGAAGTTGCACGCCTGAATGACAACGACTGGCGGAGGCGCACGGGAGGAGCTCCGGGTGGAACACAGTAGTGGCAGCCTACATGTGTGAGCAGTGCACGAGATCAGGCGGGCGGCTTGTGGTGCTTGGAGGCGGCGCCGTGTGTCCGTGGGGCTGGCAAGCGGCTGCGGGTGGCGCACACTTCGCTTTTTCCCGATTTTGAGGAAAGATGTACAGTCCCCTTATGTTTTGATTCGGGTTTTAAAATCCGATTACCACCAACCCCTTGACTGTTGGGTAGCTGGAAAATTTCATTAAAGGAAAGGAAAGGAAAGTCTTTCCCCTCTCGAGGGGAAAGTCTTTCCTCCCAGGAGTGGGAAAAAAAAGAATCCCCTCACTTTCCTCCTAATTACACTAACATGAGGATACTATAGGTATAAAAGTATCCTGATTCACTTTTCCGGTTATCAAACACGTCTAACATCACTTAAGGGGGGGAATTCTCTTCCTTTCCCATTACCTTCCGACTACCAAACGCGGCGTAACTTCTGCTTTGTTGTGTTTAAAACCCGACTCGAACCACAACCCCGACCCGCTCGCCACTTAAGCGGCAAACCCAATTTGGTGTTTTTGGTTTAAAACCCGATAAACACCCAACCCAACCCGACTTGCATTAGTGCAGACCCATTGGTTGCTGTAGAGACTAAACCCGACTGCCACTGCAGGTACCCTATCCAACTGCTATTGTCAGACTTTTATGTTTTGCTGGGTTTGAACCCGACTAAAACCAGACCCGTCAACCATGAAGTGACATACCCGATCCAACATGCTGGTTCCAGAACCGAAGCGACATGCACAGTTCCATCTTTTATATTAGCTCTAATGCTATCGGCCTTTCTAAAAACTATCTTCAACACTAGTGTGAATCTGGACGGAGCAGCTAGGCAGTCAAAGGACGTACAGGGCGCTCGAGCAAGGGCTCAAAAAGGTCCAGAGATCGAAAGATAACATATTTACTATTTCATTAAATTTCATAATCCTGTGTACGTGACGCATTAACGGCCAGAATTCACCACGCAAACAAGCTAGGCATAAGGGGCTTGATGGAGGGAAAGTCTACTCCACAGTGTCCATACAACATGGAACCTCTCCAACATATATGGGAGAGAGGAATTAAGGTAGTAGCAGTAGGGCAGCCATGTCACGACGGTATACGCACGCGTCTAACCCATAATTACATCCGAAAAGGCAGGCAGAGATCTTGGTGACAATGCTTGAACTTTGATTGGCAGACCATTTGGGAAGTCAAGATTAGGTCGAGCAACGGGATACTCGGCCGACACCAGATTCCAATCGTAATTCAAGATGAGACGGTGAAGGAAGACATGTATCTGTAGTCTTGCAAGCTCTGCACCAGGGCATAGCCGTACGCCTCCACCGAATGGCATTAAGTTTGATTTCCTTCCACTGCTTCTTCCACCCTGCAAAATACGAAATCCATATAAGAATCCATATGTAATTTTAATTATTTGTAACTTCAGCATTTCACTTTTGTTCATTTTTGGTCATCGGGGTACGCAAAAAATAAGATATGTCCTTGTTACATTACCGTTTAAGGCCGGTAATGTAATATATAGTGAAGATGTACGTGTGTTGGGGATGAATAAGAATCACAAAACCAAAGTCTTGTATCAAGTTGCGCTACAATAGCCCTTGGTTGGTAATTGTGCATTGTATCTTACATTATTGGATCTTGCAAAACCTTCGCATATACCCACTTTCACCATATAGCTAGCTCACTTTCCCTTAGACAACTTCACGAGTTTCAAAGTATGATTTTTATCAAGAGAATAGATCTCCTTGATAATGGCGATCTTCGACTCTTTACAATGCCTATCTTTCACTGTTCTTAGGATGTAGACGACTCATATCCCTCAATGGCAGCGGCGGATGTACCTTAGGCCCAAGGGGGGCTCAACCCCCCCCCCCCCCCCTCACTTTAGGTAAAAATTAGAGGTTTTATACATACTTTGCAAATTTGTATGTTGGTGTTGGCTTAAATTTTTTCGCTCGACTTTGAACGATGCATAGAGGATTACATGATGATCGCAACGTCTTCGGAATCACCGAATTCTGATGAAAAATGAAAAAGATACAAAGCGTCGACTTCGGTTTCGGTTCTCTTATCTTGTCATCTTATTCACTGTGTACACGGAATTTTCATGGAACTTAGTGTTAGGTCCCTACCAATAGATCGATTTGGTGAAAAGGACGATCAATAAGATGGTCTTGCACTGGGTCCCTCTCAAAAAGATGCATTTACAATAAGTCCCTCTGTTGACGTTTTCTATTCTTTAACTGACTACTGTCCCTAATACTCAAATCACAAATTTTACTCTTCAATGCAACAAAGAGTAACAATCTGAACTGTAGAAATTGATACACTTTATTATCAAAATTTTGCTTTTTTGCTACTACTAAAGCATCTCTTTGTCATCCTTATCGCTAAAGACGATCTGTTATAAGGACTTACCACCAATTTGTCCAATTTTTTTTTTTGCGGAGTGTTTTTGCTCCAGATACTAAGTTAGCCATCTAAACCGTTCATAGAAGAATAGAGAGCCGTCCGATTATACTTTACACAAAATCATGACTCGGGCACTGCACTATTACCCGGCCTTTTTACATACAATCAGACCACACCCTTTTCTTCTGCATATTAGGGAACGGTCCAAATGCACCATGTAGCATCGCAGCAAAAACCGTCCTTGTGTCCGCCACTTAATTAAGTGAATGTTTGTGGGCCGTTGGATTGAGGTCTTGATCCAACGGCCATCGGCTCTACAAGGGTTAATACCAAGCCTTATAGTGTGAGTTTCAGTTTGGAAAAAAAAGATAAGAAAGAGATATATAGAAGGGGTTGCAGAGCAGAGACATAGAAGCACAACTAGAGGTTTCCCTACTTGGCCTTGATGTTTTTTTTAAGTGTGAAGGAAGAAGGTAGGAGGATATCTTACTGAAGATCCCTTGGGGGTTGAGGGCGAAGAGTAGTTGTCTAAGTTTTTGTTGGCGGAGGAGTCGTCCAGGTGTGTTATTTTCTTGCCGCCATCATAGTAAAGTTCGGCTATGCTCCAAGCTCATCCCGGATTTTAACCAAGCTTCATGTCATTCGACTTCAGCCTACTTTAACCAAGATTTATGTTATTTCCAAAAAAAAAGAAGAGGACCCGGTTTGTTTTTCTCGACCGGCGCGACCTGGCCAGTTATAGCCCCAAAATTTTTAAGGACTTTGAGGACTCGATGGAAGGGAAGGGATGATGTCACACCACTGGACAAAGCTTCCAATTCGTGACATCGATGTGAATTACTTTTTAATGTTTATGCCCGTCATGAGAAAAAAGCATGGATCCGCCACTGCTCAATGGTAAAGGCATAAGCTTCCTTATAATTTAGACCATAATTAAAAATCAAACACCCCGCAGAGAGAGAGAGAGAGAAAGAGAGAGAGAGAGAGAGAGAGAGGAACGGTTGTGTGTGTGGGGTGTGTGTGTGTGTGTGTGTGAGAGAGAGAGAGAGAGAGAGAGAGAGAGAGAGAGAGGATGGTTGTTTGAGTGCGGGCGTCTCTGGAGAGGAGCCGTCACTTGAGGTTGCCACGTGGCACATAGAAAAGGATACGAAGGCTGCCATGTGGCACCCAGTTGTTTGAGGGCTACTACTTTAATATTACACTATAGATGAAGTGGTGTCTTATTTGTTCTTTTGGGTTAGCCTCCCACCAAGGGGGGTTGTTGTTTTGGTTACTTCTCCATTGTCTCCCTTGATTAAAACAATTTCATCACCAACTTCTCTTGGTTCTTTTATAGTACTTACTCCACCTCCATTGAACAACTTTATCAACCTCTTGCACACATGTTTACTTACTGAAAGTTTTCATGGTAGAATCATCAAATGGTACATCTCTACTAATTATAAATTTCTACAAGTCAATACATCATATTCTATCGTCTACGTAATCTGCATAACGAGTAAACATACCCTTTTTTTGACATGAAAATAAGCAGGACAATTAAAAACACT
This sequence comes from Chamaelirium japonicum, assembly GCA_947650365.1. Classification (NCBI taxonomy): domain Eukaryota; kingdom Viridiplantae; phylum Streptophyta; class Magnoliopsida; order Liliales; family Melanthiaceae; genus Chamaelirium; species Chamaelirium japonicum. The sequence goes on along the minus strand of OX393558.1, from coordinate 708,276 downwards.
ACGAGAATTGTAATCAGAATCACCTGACAATATCTCATGATGAGTTTTCCACTCTATAGCACTTGATGGTTATCCATTGATGAGAAGGCATACCATATTAATTGCGCTAGTCTAAAAATCCTTACCCAACTAGTGTTGGATAATATTTTTTTTTAACATAGGGTACAATTCATTCATTCCACGACGCCATTCTGTTGTGATATTCCTTTTCCTATGAAGTACCTTGCAACGCCCACATTCTTGCAAAACTTCAAGAATAGCCCATATGTGTACTCACCTCTGTAATTGGTTCTCAACCGTTTGACCTTCTTGTCCATCTACTTCTCAGCCAATTCTTTCGACTTCATAAATATTTTGAAAGCCCTATCCTCGGTCTTAGAAGTATGCACTCACTTCATGGGAGAAGTCATCGATAAAGGAAACAAAGTACATGGCTCCTCCTTTTTAAGCTAACTCCATGGGACCCCATGGATTTGAGTGAATATAGTCTAAAGTACCTTTTGAGAGAGATATATTTGTTTCAGATTTCACCTTATACTACTTTTCAAACTCACAATGCTCACAGAAATCCAATTCATCAATCATCTTCCTACCAAGTATGCCTCGCTTGCTCAAATATGTTGTTCCTCTCTTACTCATATACCATAAGTGCATAGAGGCTGGATCAATTTATTTTGACGTAGATATATGTGCCCTTCCTTTTGCTGTACTACCAAATACAAAATATAAAACTTCAATTGTGCTGACTTTCATCACTACTAGAACACTCGAAACAACTTTCAAGACTCCATCTTCTGCCATGATAATGCGACCAACACCCACATAATGAAGTATTTCCTTTTCAATACTAACACTAGAGGATGACACCATTCTCAAACTCCCTCCTTCAGAATCTACCTCTTAATCTCTAGGATCAACTATCGAACTTTGATGAGGAGGAGCAGAATCTACCTCTTAATATGCTTGAGGATGACACTATTCTCGATATTGCTTCATCCATCGGCTTCTCTAGTAAGGGAGCAGGTTCGAAATCCTTTCTAACTCAAATCTGTGAGTTGGAAAGATCGAGAGCTTTGAAGTTTTGAGACCCAGAGGCCTTTTGTTCTTCTTGTTAGAGCCTCTGAGCTAGTCGTGTTGGTTGGGGTTCCCTTTTGGGTTTCTGGTGTCTCTATGGCACATTTTGTAATTTATATTTACCCTAATAAACTTAATAAACTGGTAGGGGGTCAAGGCCGAACCCCCCCCCCCCCCCCCCTCATTCACTAAGAGGGATTTCTCAAAAAAAAAAAACTAATACATACATTACTTCTATCAAGGTTCTCACAATTCTAGCATGCATCTTGATTTTGATTGTCCTTAACCCCCATTATCTTATAGGCTACATTATATATTCATAAAAAAAGTGCAGACATCCATACTCTCGTAAGAAGCAAACATTACCCATGTGGATATGTATGATTCCAACAATCCGTGTCAAGAATTAGTCCATCGATTTGTTCTACGAGATTTACATCATCACCTGGATCATCCTTTGCCACACTGACCGTGTCAAAGCGTTTGTCTTTAATTATCTTTATTATCCATAACTCTAAGCCTTGAACAATCTACCTTCTAATTCCCCTTCTTGATTTGTTCTTCTACTTCTTGATTTTATATTCTCTACCAAATTACATATTGCAAACTAATCATTCACCTGAGAATCGTTACGATGAGCTTTTTTCCCATATTCATTAGAAAGAAGCATTGCAACTTCATCATAATCGATGCTATCCTACTTGTATACCAAAGTTGTGGCTAGATGGTCACAAGGTTTGAGATTTCGATTTTGTGTCTGATTTCAATATTGGTCTAAACCGAAATTTTGTAAAAAAATCAAAATGATCAAAAAATTGCCAAATATGTGGATTTTTTAAAAATTTAAATTTAAGTCTTTTATAATTGTGTATATATATTTACTTGAATTGTTTCAAGAAAACACACACCAAACACATAGTAAGTTTACATGGACCATGATAACCAAGGTGGAATACTAGTAAATTGGACAAAACAAAAATTGATAATCACCATATATTTACATTATTTAAGTCATGGAGAAGACAATCACCGAAAGAGCCGACAGGATTTCGACCCACATGATCTCATAGGCCCCACAGGATATGATCTAAATTTCATCGAAATATTGTCTCAATTTCATCTCAATTTAGTCAAAATTTTGCCGAAATACAATGAAATTTATCGAAATTTTGTGAAATGCACTGAAATCGACCGAAGTACAGACTTTCAGGGCTTCGCACAGATGTTTCATTTCGGTAGCGACTGAAACCAAAATTTCAGACCGAAATTTCGTGATTTTGGTCGAAATCTCAATCCATGGATGCTCATATCTAACAAGAAGTGAGGATAAATGAATAAGTGCTCTATTGTCAACATCTTGATTAACTTTTGCGTTTAGTCGCTCAGAAACCATTCTACTAAATTAAATTTATTATGGTGATCATGCATTTACCTATCTTTCTCCCTGCAAACATGTAGAGTTGTTTCTTTAGGTATAATCAATTTGTCGGAGGTTCAAGGTTTGGCCAACCGTAACAGTAGACTTCACATGCATAATTTTGTAGTAATCTCGTTTGTTAAACACAACCAAATAGAATTGTATGTCTGGAGAATTTAATTCTCGCAATCATCATCCAATATGCCTTCAGGCTTGGCCTTTAGACTCTTTAATGTTCTATTTAGACCCTGTTGAATGAGAACATCCTTCACTTTGAGTTACTACAACCCAAACTAAATTGTCCCATATAATCCCTTCACCTCGAAATTGCTATTAGAAACTTTTGCGAGTCCCGGAACCATCCCAAGCTTTAATTCCTCACGCTAATACCACTTGTTAATAGCACGCAAAGAATCACTCGAAAACATACTATAGCTACCAAAGCCACAAAGCAGGAGAAAATATCAAAGAATAAAATCACACAAGACTTGAACTTCAGCCTAAACCTGCGTCCACAAGCGATGGCGATCTAATCTTCACCATAGAGAGAAGCAATAGTGTAATATAGACATCTACCGGAAGTACTCTCTCTACTACTAGTGAACCGGCCTCCACTAATTGGAGAGGAGTCGAACTCCCCAGGTGCGGGCAATCTGCACATAAAGAACACGCACACGGTTCTTCTGCTGATGGTTGTCTGAAGTATTGGCCGGGCTTCGCATTTGATCAAAAAGCTCAACATCCGCCAAAATCAAATATCACGACACCCCCTGAAGATATGAATTGTTTGCGGGCAATCTGTACATAAAAACCCGCACACGGTTCCCAGCCCCGACCTTTCACCATTGTTTTCTCATCAAAATTTATTTAGAATGATATGAATTATTGGATGAGTCATCTCCTCTGTTTTACTTGGATGGTTACTCTTCTGTTATTAACGAACGTGATATGCAGAATTATGCCCTTATTGAGCTCAAAAACATTGTAGTATTGAGGGACGCAACATCGTTTAATTAAGTGCAATCTAAAGACTCACCAGCCATCTCCAAGGATTGAAATGCTCTGGGTCCTCATGTAGGCTTGGATCCAAGTGCATTGCTGAAATGTTTGCAATGACAATATGCCCTCGTGGAATCACGAACCCTATACAATAGTATCGAATATATGAACATCCCTTCAATGCAACAAACCGTCGTCCAATTTTTACATGGACTGATCCAAAAATATATTTGTTAAGTTCTGGCATGGTTTAGTAGGTAATTCCAATCAAATTAGTCATTCTGTCCTACCTTTGAATTCGATATCTGTAAGTGCCTTCTTTCGAAGAATTCCACCACTTCCGAATCGAAGTGTCTCATTGATAACCTTTTTCCAAGATAGAAGCATAATGTGAGCAAAGCATTCTCGAGTTGTTACCTCCTATTCTTAGTCTAGTAGAAGTAGGAGGTTTTCAAAAGAGCTTACACATTGAGTGAACTCCATGTGCTTGTAGTCCTCCCATGTTAATGCACTCCCTCCTCTTCGAACAATTGCAAGGTGCTCTTCCTGAAAATAATTTCATGGAATTTCTTGCTATGGATTAAAAGCATTTAATTAATCTCTTATAATTCGAATGTTATGGGTTGCAATAGTTACCTAGAAATACATTGTTAGATGAGGAGAAAAAAGTGTTATGTATATCTTTTGATTCTAATGAATATTAACATGAAAAGGAGGGCTTTTGCTTTACCCGTAATTGCTTGCGCGCCTTAGGGAATTTTCCAAGGAAATAGATCGCTGTGGTGATGACTATTGATGTGGTGAGGTAATTACCAAGGATGGCATTGCGTAGTAGATAGAGGGTCTCCTCCAATGTGTGAGAAGTGTTCTCCATAATCCAACCAAGGAAATCATCGTCTTCTGGTTCGGTATGTCGAATCCCTTTCTTTTGTATCCTCTCTTCGATATTTTGCTTGATAACTTTCGACAAAGAGGCTCTTGCCTATAGTACAAGGAAAGAAAACAAGTACAATGTCATATGAAATTATTGAATTCTCTTTACACTACTTGAACAATTGAATTGATCGTGTAATGCTTGGTTCAATAAATACGAGTCTAATTAGCCTTTTCTCAACTATATAAAGATATTTGGGCTTAAGGCTGAAACTAAACAATACCCTTTGTTGTCCCAACCTTATGTCCAAAACAATAATGGATATTTAAAATATAAAGAAGATTTTAGTCTTTTTCGGATGTCTAATTTGAGGCAAACTGGATTAATAGGATCTCTCATTATCTTTGTTCGACGCCACCACATAAAGATACGTGGAAAGGGAGAGGGAGTTGGAGAAGACTTCGATATTGTCTGCGTCCCTCTAGGCCGAATGACGGTTGCCAAGCATAACTTGGGTGCCAATATAAATTTTTAAAAAATGGAGGCCGTCAAATTTTAAGTGACAATATTTGGGTGCCATCATTAAATTACTGGGTGCCGATAGAGGCTCCGGTTAGGCGGACCCTGACGTGTATATTAAAACATAAATTTTGGAGAGTTCTGCAATGATATCGAGAAATGCGCATCTGGGGATCTACAACATTTAAAGTGTTATCATCCCACCAAAATCTAAGCCGACGGCTCTGATTAAAAGAGGGTAAACATTTTGAAAATATACCCACCTGTAAAGCCTTCCAGTATGTAGTTCCAGGCAACTTCAAAGGAATAGAGAGTAGTCCCTTTGTGAAGGTGTCAAACTCTCTCTTCAGCATCTCAGTCCTAGGCTCCCCAGGAGCCATGCTCATCGTCTTCTTCGCAATTGTGTTGAAGATAAACTGCATCGAAATTTCAGAAGTCTTAACCGATCATAATCGCAACCAAAGCAGATATCGATTGACCAATGCCTTCCGTTACCTTCCTTGCTTCATCTTTCGCACAAACGACAGAATTGTCGTCCCATGAGCTCATAGCCATGCCGGCAACCTGTTCAACCCCCTGCCGAAACGATTCGAGCCTTGCGCTGCCAAAGAAGCTGAGGAAGATGGATCTCGTGAACTTGTGGGTGTCTCCCATTACGAACAAAAGGGCAGATTCCCCAACCAAATGAACAAAATGCTGCGGCCAGCCGTGTGTAAATAATTTTGTGTCATTTTGCACTATGAAGTGGTTTAGCTCGATGTCTGTTGAAATTATCACTGGCTTCCCGAACAAGTTGGTCGAAAAGATCTTCCCGTACCTATAAGCATAGTTACTAAGTCGAAAGTCGGGAAAAAATCAACTTGGGAAGAAGTCGGAAAAATTGAAAAAAAATCGGAAAGACCGAGAAAGAGTTAGAAAACAAATGGTAGAATTTTAGAACATATTTATCTATAGATGTTACAATAGGGTTTTTTAGTAATACATGACAGGATTAAACACAATTAATTGGGATTATAACGCGTAAATCGGGATTAAAACGTGCAAATCGTGACTTTTTCAAAAAAATCGGAAAAGAGTTATGTACATAACGTTTACAGAATAAGTCGTGTTTTAATCGAGACTTATTCAAAAAATCAGAATTTTTGGTAACAGAGCCTGAAAGTATATCACTCTTGAGATTCTAGTCCGCCTTCTATGGCAGGGAACTGAGTGGCTGCATTATTCGGATGCGGTAGGTGATTAAGGTGTACAGCGGAGAAAAAAATGCAAGGGATGATGCACCGGGTAACTTGCTGCAATCGGGAATTCTACATAGGGCAGCATTAGGCATCGTGAATATGAGGGATTAGGGTCGAGTGGTGTTCTTCAGACTCATTTAGTCTTGATCGATTCATGTGCATGATCGGATCTGAATCACATCTCTTAGAGCACACTGTACCATGCGGCGCACCTGTTTTTTCTAATATGGTCTTAGCCTAGTGTGTAGTCGCAGATTTTCGTAACCCATAAGTCATTCTTTTATATGTGATGGTTGAATAAAGCATGAGGGTTCTATAAATATAAATACGGTTGTTGGTTCTCTCTCTACCCTATTTCTGTTCATCTCACTCATAGGCATCCCATCTAGGGGTGGCAATTCTTGACCCGACCCGCCAACCCGACCCAAACCCGACCCGAAGTTAGCGGGTTTGGGTTTGGCCTAAACGGGTTCAGGTCATAAACGGGTCGACCCGATTGACCCGTTTATTTAATGGGTCGGGTTTGGGTTTGTACTTATAACCTGATTGACCCGACATGACCCGTTTACTAAATGGGTCGTGTCAACCCCACCCGACCCGACCTGAGCCAACCCGAACCAACCCGACCCAAATCGACCCAACCCGACCAAACCCGGCCCAATCCGACTTGTTTTGACCCAACCCGGCAAGTTTACATGGGTTTTGTTGACCCAACCCGAGCCAACCCAACCCGACACGACCCGATCCGTTTAGTAAACGGGTTAAATGGGTTGGGTCGGGTCAACCCGTTTATTAGGCGGGTCGGGTCGGGTTGGCTCAACCCGTTTATTAAGCGGGCCGGGTTTGGGTTTAAGTTTTTGACCCATTTATTAAACGGGTCAGGTTCGGGTTGGGTGTTTTGCCCTTATACCTATGTCTCAACCAGACCTGACCCGACCCGACCCATTGCCACCCCTAATCCCATATAGGGGTGGCAATCCTTGACCCGACCTGAACCGAAGTTAGCGGGTTTGGGTTTGCCCTAAACGGGTTCGGGTCATAAACAAGTCGACCCGATTGACCTGTTTATTTAATGGGTCAGGTTCGGGTTTGTACTTATAACCTGATTAACTCGATATGACCCGTTTACCAAATGGGTCGTGTCAACCTGACCCGAGCCAACCCGACCCAACCTGATCAAACCCGGCCCAATCCGACCTGTCTTGACCCAACCCGACAAGTTTACATGGGTTTTGTTGACCCAACCCGAGCCAACCCGACCCATTTAGTAAACGGGTTAAATGGGTCGGGTCAAGTCAACCCATTTATCAGGATGGTCGGGTTTGGGTTTAAGTTTTTGACCCGTTTATTCTACGGCTCTCTTTGTGTATGGCGCGCTATGACTTGGAGATTTGTCACTTGGTCCCCTATTGAATCACTAGTAGAGTCAATTACTTTTGAAAAAAGAGGAACGAAAAGTTGTTTAAAGCTGCTCCTCTTTCAGCTCTCTCCGATTCAACCTGGCTAAGCTTCTAATCACACGGCGCGACGCGTCGTCTTCCATCAGGGTGGAGAGTTCGGTACTCTAGTACTTGATAGCAATGGAGACAAGATCTCCAATGCGGTGGAGAGTTTACTCGCCATAATACGTCACCACTTCGCCAGGCCAGTTGAAGACGTTGAAAAGAAGCACATAGCAACTCTTATGAGTCTAAGGATTCGTAAGCTTAAAGACTACGAGTGGTACAAGAAGGCCTTCACCGAAAGAGTGTACCACATGCCAGAAGCTTGTTTGGAAGGAAAGATTCCTCGCTGGACTTCCACACAGGCTTAGAGAGTTAGTCAGATTAAAGATCAAAGATCTTGACTTAGATCTCACCACAAACGGCCGTTTGTTCTCAGCCGTCGATGCACTTCTCATTGAGCGATGCACTCAGAATCAAATTAAGGAGACTGAAAAGCGCCATTGGAAGCCTGGCTCTGACATCTGCGATCAATTCGGTGTCGGAGAATGAAAACCACCTAAGTCTGACAAGAAAAAGAAGAAGATCAAAGACAAACGGAGATCTTACCAGAAGAACTACTCTGACTCTTCCAGTCAGAAGAAAAAGCGTAGTTCCCACATGTGAAGAAGTCAGCAATCTATTCTCCAAAGGAAACAAACGGGAGAGAGATGGTCCCGGCCTCATACTCCTGGCGAGAGTAGTAGCAATCAAGCTCGATATGCTTCGTCCTCTCGTGGAAGACCGGGTTGGTGACAATCTGTATAGCACTCCGATTGTCACAGTGAAGGGCTGTAGGTTCAAAGATCTGAACCCCTAGATCTCCGAGGAGTCGTCGCAAGTGAACGATCTCTTTGGTAGTAGAGGCCATGGCTCGAAACTCCTCTTCAGTACTGGAGAGAGAGACAACGCTCTGCTTCTTGCTGCGCCATGAGATAAGAGAATCTCCAAGAAATAGGCAATATCCGGTAGTCGATCGACGAGTAGTTGGATCACCAGCCCAGTCGGCATCCGAGTAGGCACGTAAGACCAGAGGAGAAGTCGATGATAGGAGGAGCGACCGGGTGATGGTGCCTCGGAGATAACGAAGAAGCCGAAGAAGGGCAGCATAGTGAGCAGAGCGAGGGGCTTCGACAAACTGGCTGATGATGCTAACGGCGTGAGCAATGTCGGGCCTGGTGATGCAGAGGTAAACCAACTGACCAACGATCTGTCGGTACCGAGTAGGATCGGAGAGAGGCTCACCATCGGTGGGACGAAGCTTCACGTGAAGCGCGAGAGGGGTGACGACAGAGCGATCATCGGAAAGGGCAACTCGGGTAAGGATGTCGGCTGTGTACTTCTGCTGAGATAGCAGAATCCCTCGCTCACTGTGGGCGATCTCTAGCCCAAGGAAGTAGCGAAGAGGACCTAAATCCTTCATCTGGAACCAGGGCCGAAGATGCTGCTGAAGGAAAGTGATGGCAGCTGAGTCATCACCTGTGATGATCATATCGTCGACGTATAATAGGAGAACCGCCCTGCCCTGGGGAGATGACCGCACAAAAAGCGAGTGGTCCTGCGAGCTCTCAATATAGCCGATCTCGGTGACGGCTCGTCGGAAACACTCAAACCAAGCTCGAGAGGCTTGCTTGAGCCCGTAGATGGCTCGACGGAGGCGACAAACATGCTGGGGAGGAGTATGCAAACCAGGTGGTGGCTGCATGTAGACGACCTCTGAAAGATCGCCATGGAGAAAGGCATTCTTCACGTCCATCTGCAGAAGAGGCCATCGGCGGACTGCTACAATTGCCAGAAGTGCACGAACGGAGGTCATCTGAGCTACCGGTGCGAAAGTCTTCTTGTAGTCTATTCCATATGCCTGAGTGAAGCCACGGGCCACCAGTCGAGCCTTGTGCCACTCGATGGAACCATCAGGTCACCGCTTGACCTTGTAGACCCACCGGCAACTGACAGGCTCAATGCCAGCAGGAAGGGGGACGATGTCCCAAGTTTGAGTCTGCTCGAATGCCTAAAATTCCTCGCTCATGGCATGCCTCCATTGAGGGGACTGAACGGCCTCTCGGTACGATCGAGGTTCCTAGTCTGTGTGAAGAGCTGCAAGAAAGGCTGTAAACTGAGGCGAGTAAGAGGTGACCGTGGCAAAGCCAAAACGGTCAGGTGGGCCAGAGCTAAAGCTGAAGCGATCAGGTGGGTGGTGCTCACGTTGAGGATAGCGGGGCGGCGGGCGAGGATCCACGACCGGGGACGTCTGACTGGGAGAAGCAGGCGGAGTACCATGAGTATCGGGAGTATGAGGAAGGCTGATGGAATCAATCGGTGACGGAGGAGAGAAAGACTCTGTGGAAGAGTCTCTGGAAGTAGGGGGAGAAGTAGAGCTGGACGAAAGGGGTGATGAAAAGGGCTCGAGAGTCGGAGACAGGGTGGTAGGAGTCTCCAAGAAGGTGAGGTCCTGAGCTGCAGTGGAGTAATAAGGGACATCCTCGACGAAGGAGACGTGTCGAGAGATGCGAAGGCGACGAGTCAAAGGGTCATAGCAACGATAACCTTTGTGCTCGGCGCTGATTCCTAGGAGGATGTATTTAACTGCATGCTCGGACAACTTCGTGCATTCATGGGGCGGAAGAAGGACGAAGCAGGTGCACCCGAAGGTGCGAAGCGGACGGTAGTCAGGAGGGGAAGAGAAAAGACGCTCGTGGGGAGATACAACACCCGGAAAAATAGAAGAAGGGGTAATGTTGATGAGGTTGACTGAGGTCAAGACAGCCTCAGCCCAGAAAGTGCGTGGAACGGAAGCAGAGAGAAGAAGAGCACGCGTCGTCTCAAGGATATGACGGTGCTTCCTCTCGGCTACTCCGTTTTGCTCATGTGTGTGAGGACATGAGTGCTGAAAAAGGGTCCCATGGGACTGAATAAGTGTCCACATAGCAGTGGAGAGGTACTCAAGGGTGCAATCAGACAGAAATGTCTTAATGCGGCAACCGAACTGTGTGTGGACCATTGAGGTGAAAGTCTGGTAGACCTGAGGAACTTCAGAGCGGTGCTGAAGAAGGTAGACCCAAGTGTATCGGCTGAAATCATCGATGAAAGAGATATAGTAGCGATATCCGCACATCGAAGGAAGAGGTGAAGGGCCCCAGATATCGGAGTGTACTAAGTCAAAAGGAGCAGAGCTCTGACAGATACAAGAAGGAAAAGGTAGAGCTGTAGCTTTGGCAAGCTTACAACCGGTACATGTAGATAAAGAAGAAAAAGAACAAGGACCTAGAGCTCCAGTCTGCAGTAAGCTCTTAAGTCGGGACTCAGAAATGTGACCTAGTCTTCGGTGCCACAAGCCGGCATCAGGAGAAGCTAGGCTACAGACGCCAGGAGGGGAAATGATAGGAAGATGGAGATGCTCGAGGTGGTACAGCCCGCCCGATCTACGACCAGCGCCAATCACCCGTCCGGTATATGGATCCTGCACAACACAAGAAGAAGGGGAGAAGGTCACGACACATCCAGAGTCCCAAAGGCTGCTAATGGAGATGAGCTGCATGCGAAGTTGGGGGACATACAACACATTGGGTAAAGAGAGGCGACCGCTCGGTTCTGTAGTGGCGGTAATCGATCCACACTGCGAGATGGTTAAAAAAGAGCCATCTGCAGTATGTATCGATGGAATGTGGAATGTGCGGTGCCGGTTGGCAATTGGTAAGCAAGGAAGCGTTGGAAGTCATGTGATGGGAGGCCCTAGAGTCCAGAATCCAAGTATCGAAGGTACCGGGAGTGGCTAAGTGAGCAGAGGAACTGGAGGCGCTGGAAGCCTCGGCGGGGCTGAAGCTCGCCTGCTGGTCTAGGCGGAACTGAAGCTGTGCAAGCTGCTGCTGAAGGAGCTGAGTAGTGTCAGGAGCGTCCAAGGAACCCCGGGGTGATGATGGAACTGTGCGAGGAGAGGACGGAGCAGTAGCAGCAGCAGCAGTGGAGCCAACAGGTCGACCACGTCCTCGGGGTCCCTGCCTCTTCTCGGGATGCAGCTTCCAATAGGTAGCGACAACATGACCTAGTTTGTGGCAGTGAGTGCACACAAACCGATCACGACCAGGAGCAGAAGTAAAGGAGGCAGCTGGGGCTGCAGCAAGGACACCCGTGTGGCTGGAGGGTGGAGGAGTAGCCCTGATGGCGATGGTGCGCTGCCTGGTCTCTTCGGCGATGAACTCAGCAATAGCAGCATCCAAACGTGGAAGTGGGTCTCGGTGGATCAGTGCGCCAGCAAGTGGACCAAATTCTGGTCGAAGGGCCATCAGGAACTGATAAAGCTGACGGCGCTCCCAGAAAGCTTGGTGAGCGGCACGGAACTCGGGAGGGACGGGAGGTACCAGTGACTGAAGCTCCCGCCAGTAACCACGCATATGTGCATGGAATTGCTGGATCGTACGATCACCCTGTTATTCGGACTGGACCTGGGAGAGGAGGGCATACTCGCGGGCGCCGCTAGACTCCACGAAACGCTCAACTAAGGAGCGCCATATGGCTGCGGATGCTCCAAGAGCGGCGAGGTCAGCGCGCATCGTCCGATCGACCGAAGCGACAAGATAGGCGGCAACCCGTGCATCACGAAGGCGCCACGCTTGAAGGGCAGCGGGGAAAGCCTGACTCGATGTCGTGGTGGTGCCGTCGAGTAGTCCAAGAAGGCCACGTCCGAGAAGGGTGGTCTGAACGGTTGCTGCCCATGCTTCCCAGTCGGCGGAGGAGGCGAGAGGGAAGTTCGTCGAGCTCGGCAGGAAGTCGCGAGTATACTCGAACGGAAGGCTCTCAGAGTGTGGTGGCACGGGAGGAGGGGCATCTACGGAGGAGGAGTCGGCCATGGCAACTCACTCAGATATCGGAGAGGATCTGTCAGATCTGAAGAAAAAATCGGCACTCCGGCGAAGGTAGATTTGGACCGTGGCTTGCCGATGGAGCTCCGGAGGTTAGCAGGGCACAGTAGGTAGATTGAAGTTGTGATTCCCTTAATCTCTTCGAACACTTCCTTCACCCCTACCCAAAAGATTCAGACAAGCTCATCCTCGCGAAACAAACAGAACTCCAAGGGAGTCGGTGAAACAAACAGAACTCCAAGGGAGGAGACAGTCCCGGCCGGTGAGCCGTACAGCTGGTACCAAGTCGTGAGCCGTACAGCTGGTGAGGAGACAGCCCGGGTTGGTGAAGACAGCCGATGAAGGGAACAAGCCGGTGGAGCTCCGGACGCACAGTCGTCGGTGAGGAGGCTCGGTACAGATCACAGATCCGGTGAGGAGCTTCACAGATGACAGCCGGAGAGGAGGCTCGGTACAGATCACAGATCCGGTAAGGAGATCGCAGATCCGGTCCGGTACAGATCACAGATCCGGTGAGGAGATCACAGATCCGGACGGTGATGACGGTCGGAGAAGAGGTCCGGTATAGATCCAGTCGCACAGTTGCCGGTGGAGACAGATCGGGTACAGATCCGGTCGCACAGTCGTCGGTGAGGAGTTTCGCACAGTCGCCGGTGAGGAGTTTCACTGATCCGACGATGAAGATAGCCGGAGAAGAGGTCTGGTACAGATTCGGCGATGGAGACAGCGATGGAGACAGATCTGGTCTCACAGATCTGGCGGGAGGAGATCCGGTCGGAGGAAGCGACGATCCGACCGGAGAAGACAGCTGGAGAAGAGGTCTTACAGATCCGGACGGTGATGAGATCTCAGATCTGGAGAAGAGCTCGAGTTTGGCTCTGATACCATGTCACAAGAATCACTAGCATGAGGAGAGAAGGAGAGAGAGGGATGCTAGGGATCTTGGGGAGAAGGATTAAGCCATCTCATTAGGCCAAGGGCCAAATATATAGGAAAGAGCAAAAAAGGGTATATCCTATACAGGTATCTACGGGTATCTGTATCTCAAAGCTATACACTATCACTAACACCACAATAATACATAAGAGTTGACTACTCCCAAGAAGCACGGAAAGCTTAAGCTATGACGCCAACGATTAAGTAGCACCAGTACCAAAAACAGCAACAATGGTCCTCAGCTTCGGATCTCTTACTCCATCACATACAAAGAGAAGACTCATGACATCATAGACATGAAAGAGAGAGTCTTCAGCCTTGAGTTGCTGCCTCTTCCTCAGCCCTCAAATGCAGAAGTTTGGGTTGAACACATGGGAAGAAGAAGATACAAGATCAAGCTGCCTTTCCAGAACAACAATCACAGAACGTCCTTCAATCGCGTCAGTAGAGCTTGAAAAGGTGAAAGCGGAGTTAGAAGTAGTTAGGAGAATCGCCGTAGGTCTTGACGACCCGCTTACCGCTGATGAGAGGGACATGTTATCAGACCGTTCAGACGATGGACAAGAGATCTGTTATTGAAGCAGGAAGCATGAGTGCAACGATTGATCTTAAGTTAAGCGTTGCCATCCATCGGCGAAAGGCATATTCTTGATTGACTTACCCCACCATAGGCAGTGGAGTACGAAAGGAGGCAATGCAATTGAAAGCCGGCTACCTATGACATGATTCCTCATAAGAGAAGTACGAACGCTCTTAGACGGTTACTCAGGTTTCAACAGTTCAATTGAATTGTAGAAATCCGTTCACATACTCACAGAAAGTAGAGTGGAGAGAGGAACGAAGGGAGAAGTAGTAGGAAGGAGTAAACCCGAACCCTAGGGATCATGTTAAGCAAGGAACCATCGCCAACGAGAGCGAGGTGCACCTTTCCGCCGAAGTCTTAATCCAATCAGAGTATGAACGGGTTCAGGCATAGGAAAAGCAGGGCGTGGAAGGAGACGTCAATATATTCCGGACTTTCAGCCTTAAAGAAAAATGGCACTAGCTGGCTTGCCCCCATCTCTAAAGGGCAAAATGGGGTGATAAATGATCCATAATCTCTGGATCAAAAGGAGTTCTTCTGGAGCATCAGGCCTTGAAGCTTGGCCTTTTGCCAACACCATAAAAGCCTTTCTCATGAGTTATAACCAAAGGAGAGTGGTCCGGCAATTTGGGCATGATCAACATCTTCCTTTCAAACCCTTTCTGGTTCCTCAGAAATTAAGTTTCTTTGATAGACTTTCATCAGTATGTGATGTATTCTCGTTGTGATTGTTATACTGAGATGTGATGGCTGGGAAGAATCAGTCGAAGGTGGTGTCTCTGGGATATGCAAAATGGATAAAAAGGAGTTCCAGTTTCTTTGTGGACCTGATGTGTGAACAGCTTATGTTGAAGGAGGAGAAGTTCGACCTGTTCTAATTGACCCGGTCACCACTCCGACTACCGCTTTCACTATTCCTTAAGGCCGATGCAAACCCCTACTCTTGGCTTGCTTTCCATCCCTTAGCCCTTGCTTCAGGGAGACTGTGTTAAAACCATTCCTTTGTTGTCTATTCATTCCTCTCTGACGCTTACTTGACTGGGTGATCGCTATCCAATTGCGTCTTTCTTTTATGTACGCATCAAAAAGGAGCTTCCCTTCTCATTCTTGCCTTGCTACTGCGACTGCGGCAGCTATTGCTTGATGTCGTCTTCTTTCCTAGGGTACCTAGCTTGCTTACGCGATTCGAAAGCCAGTTACCGGGAGGAAAGCTTTCTTTGTCATCTGGTCACTGCTGGAGTTTAATTGGATAGTTGTCCCAATCCCTGTGAGACCTTCTAGTTCATGCATGACTTGGAGGGAGAGATACCCAGCCCAGCTTTTAGGGAAGGGACAAGGGTAAGTCAGTTGGTCTAGGGAAGGGGAGTAGCAACCGAAGCCGTGATTTGTATGGTATGTCTTGCCCTCAGTTTCCGGTTGGTTGGTAAGTCTCTAAATCCCTATCTTCCAGTGGTCAAGTACCCCCGACGCGTCGAATGGGTTGTTTAGTCTAACCTCTTGTGCTGGCCTTCAGTGCCAACATCATTCTGCCTCCCACATTCTCTCTTTTCATCGGTTAGTTTTTTCTTGGCTTTGCGATTGGAGTTGTACGCATCATGGTCATCATTCCGTCCTTGATGTTAACGCTCTCGTGCCGACTGTAGGTCCCGGGTCAAAGGCATCTCGAACGCCTACTGTACAATCATGTGGGAAGTGCATCTTTGCACACCAGAAACTCAGTGGCGTACGCCACACCCCCTGTACCTACACCTATTGAAACGTTTATTGTTTGACAATCTCCGACGCAACGCGCAACACCCCATGCAAATCGCTACGTTGGTCGATCCATAGATAGGGGCAGCCGGGCCGTATTAGCAAGCGTGACGTGCCGGACTATAACCCAATAGGTCTTTCTTCTTCATATACTCTGATTTTTGCTTTGTAACAACCACCACCGGCTTACATTTACCATTGTCGGCTTGCACCTGCCATTGCCGAGCGTCACGGAGTGTGGGATCAGATCCTCAATCCCAAGCAGTGATTAGTGGCGACCGGCGTTATTAATTCTACAATACCACGTACGGTCCAGCTCAGTGGCTCTAGCTCCGTTGAGACAAAGCAGAGCTGCTCCGCTGCGTTTAGAACTTCAAGTCACGTAGGGAATACTTCTGTGACCTCCGGGTTCGTGCCGGCCACACCTCCTAAACCTATGACTCAACCAGCATCACTGATCTCTGGCCGGCTCCATCGACTGCAGGTCCACTCTGTCGATGTTCTAGTCGGCCTCTTCTCCGGACTGACGTCTCGGTATGTCCTCAGTTGGACCTCTCTCTCGAGTCAAGATAATGAATGACCTCCAAAGTTTCCAGTACTGGCCAATCCAGAGTTCTCGCTCTCGACCTACTGCTCCTCCGGCGATTTTAGTTGTATCTCGCCGCTCCTCCTGCAACAGATCCGTTTGTACCCACTGTGGGAAGTCAGGGCATATCATCTTAGACCGCTTCACTCTTCATTTAGAGAAGAGGAGGCAGCTCCAGGCTCGTCAGCCACACTTCTTCCTCCGCCACCATAGCGGCTCCATCAACGACGCATGCCATCTCTCCGGACCAGTACATGTCTCTTCAACAACAGATGGCTCAAATCCAGCTCCAGCAGTATATCATCCCATCTCCAGTGCTGCATCTGCACTTCTAGCCACACCTAGCTCCTCTGCTTGTACATTGACTCGGGGGTCACTCACCACCTCACTCCCGACTCCTCCATTCTCATGGATTGTCGGCCTGCATCACTTGTGCCCTCGATCCTTACTGTCAATGGTTCACATTTGACCAATCTGCAGTTTGGATCGGTCACAAGGAGCTCCGAGCCTATTGGTCATCTTACTTTATCTTCTGTCATTCATGCACCGCAACTTAGTATGTAGCTTGTTTTCGTTAGTGCTCTCTGCGATTCAAGCGCAACGGTTACATTTTCTTCTTCTACTTGTGTTGTGTAGGACTCGCACACTGGACAGGAGATTGGAATAGCTCGTATAACAGGCGGGTTGTACTAGCTGGAGTGCCTCCATCTTCCATCGTCATCTTCAGCTGTCTGTGATATAGTTTCCCCGGATGCTACTCTTTGGCATAGACGTACGTCTTAGTCATCCTTTGGAGTCCCGCCTTAAGAGACTCTCTCTCTCTCTCTGGAGCTCTTGATCATTTCACTCCCTTTCTTATAACTCCTTGTACTAGATGTAAGCTCGCCAAAGCTATAACCCTTCATTTTCTTGTCAATCAGTCAGGCCCCATTTCTTATAACTCCTTGTACTAGATGTAAGCTCCCTTTCTTATAACTCCTTGTACTAGATGTAAGCTCGCCAAAGCTCGCCAAAGCTTGAGTCTTTCTCGTTGCTGGTTCTAGGCTGAGTCCAACTTGACTTCAGTAAATCTCATTAATATTACCCCTTCCTCTGTTCTTCCAGGTAATATTATTCATCACAAAAGACTTTTCTCGACTACTCCAGATTACAGTCTACTCTGTACTTTTGGATGCACCTATTTTGTCCTTCTTTCCCCTCATGAGCGCATGAAACAAGGCAAATAAGTGTGTCCTCGATTTCAGTTTCGAGCACAAGGGATACCGTTGTTACGATCCCTTGGCCCATCATCTTCGGATTTCTCAACACATCACCTTTGTAGAGGATGTTCCTTACTTTTCCCTAGAGTCCAAGGATCTCACATTCCTTGATCTACTCTCCATCTCTCCCTCCTTATCTTCTCTTTCTTGGACTGCTACATCACCTCTTGATACTTCATCTTCACCCTCTTCAATTGAGGATGACCTTTTCCCACTTATGCCTCTCTCCTCACCATAGTCAAAACCAGTTCCCTCTTCGGAGACCCCTTCTCTACTCTCACCTCCTTGTATCATCTCAAGTACTCCTCTTGAGGCTGACACTACAGATACATCCTCTCCTATAGTTCCAACTGGTACTCTCCTACATCCATCACTATAGTTGCATATTTAGGCCCGCCATGTTTTTCCATGCATGAGCGGCACCCTCCGTCGCACTTTAGTTATAACACTGGGCCTCCTAATCGCTTTGGTTTTGTCTCTGTTAGCTCTTACTCACCACGTTTTCGTGCTTTGCTTGTTGCTATTCACATGATCAGGTACCTAGCACCTACCAGGGACACAGGCTCTTCCACAATAGCGTGCGGCCATATATGAGGAATTTCGAGCATTTGAGCAAAAAAGAACTTAATTGGGATGTTATCCCCCTTCCGGTAGGAATGTTGTTTGTTAGCTGCAAGTGGATATTCAAGGTCAATGCCCGTCTCGTGGCTCGTTGTTTCACTCAGGAGTACAGGATTAACTACGAGAAAATCTTTCCCCATGGCTCAGCAGATCATTGTTCGCACTCTTCTTGCAATCGCCATTGCTTGACAATGGCCTCTTCTCCAGATAGATGTAAAAAAATGTTTTTCTTCATAGTGACTTGACTGAGGCGGATTACATGGAGCCTCCTCTCGACCTTACCATTC
Source organism: Chamaelirium japonicum (assembly GCA_947650365.1). Taxonomy (NCBI): domain Eukaryota; kingdom Viridiplantae; phylum Streptophyta; class Magnoliopsida; order Liliales; family Melanthiaceae; genus Chamaelirium; species Chamaelirium japonicum. Next base: position 689,791 of record OX393558.1, on the reverse strand, counting down.
CTCCTCGACACGTATGTCGTCTTCGTTGAGCCATCTACAGGCTCCAGCAGACTCCCCGTGTATGGTATGAGCGCTTTCGTCAGACTGTTATAGCAGCCGGCTTCCTAGAGATCTCTCAGGACCGCTCACTGTTTGTTAGGTCATCCCCATAGGATCAGGCTCTTTTGCTATTGTATGTGAATGACATAATTATTACAGGCAATAACTTTGGTGCCATCGCCTCTCTTCAACAACACCTTCGGAGTCAGTTTCAAATGAAGGACCTTGGTCCCCTCAGCTATTTCCTTGGCCTCAAGGTTGTTCAAGATGAGCAAGGTATTTTGCTTTTCTAGCAGCAGTACATTGCCGTCATCCTCAGTCGTGTTGCTCTCTCCGACATCCGTATAGTAGCCACTCCTCATAAGCTTCATGTGAAGCTTCGACCTACCGACAAAGAGCCTCTCTCTAATCCCACTCGGTACCAATAGATAGTGGGTCAGCTCGTCTACCTCGGCTACACTAAACCATATATTGCCCATGCTATCAGCATCATCATCCAGTTTGTAGCTGCTCCTACCTTGGTACATTATGATACTCTTCTTTGGATCCTTTGTTACCTTAGAGGGGCAGTTACACGCTCGTTGTTCTTCCCATCTGACTCTACTCTCACTCTTCGGGCCTACTCCGATGCTGAATGGGCAGGGGACCTGACAACTCGTCGCTCCACTACAGGCTACTGCTGCTTCTTAGGCAACTCTCTGCTTTCGTGGTGCAGCAAGAAGCAAAATATTGTTGCCCTCTCTAGCATGGAGGCTGAGTACAGGGCTATGGCTTCTACGAGTAAGGAGATTGTCCACCTTCGGCAACTTCTTACTGATCTCGGTGTTCCTTCCTCAAGGCCGACTCCTCTTCACTGCGGCAAACGCAGCGCTATACCGATTGCTAGCAATCTGGTATTTCATGTGCGTACAAAGCACATCGAGATCGATTGTCACTTTATTTGTCAGCAGTTTTATGCTCAGATCATCTCCCTTCCCTTCATCTCCTTTGCAAAGCAGATAGCGGATCTCTTCACGAAGTCTCTTCTTGCACTGTGCTTCCAGCATCTAGTCAGCAAACTCTTGGTTTTCCATCCACCTTGAGTTTGAGGGGGGGTGTTAAAATATTATGTCATAGAGGTCGGCTACTAGTGTAGCCTAACACAAACCAAAGCTACTGGGATAGCTACTATTGTAGCCTATCACATCTCTATAGTAATTGTAGGCAATTCTTGTAGTACAAAAGCATCTGAGGATAGAGATTCACATGTCTTTTGTTTCATTCGTTTCACGATGATTCTGCCCAGAGTATGAACCACCATGCAACATGTTGCATGTTAGCCGCGCCCCTTTTTCGCCCACAAATTGAAAATTTTGAATTATTTGCAATATATGTCTTATGTCTGCTTTAAAATTTTGATGACAAGATACTCCAACATATATCTCATTTTAGGAGGCGGTGGATGAATCTGTTGTATCCATATGCAAATTTCTTCTAAATTTTATTTCAGATTTCATGATTAACTCTATATTTCGATTCTAGCGAGGCTCCCCAAGTTTACAAATTGAGAAGATAAGAAGGAAAAACTAGAGAATGAAGAACAGCTAGGTGTGTTTTTTAAAATTCCATAAGTACCCCCTCATGTTTATTTAATTACAACGAGCCAATACCAATCCCAATCCCAATCCCAATCCCAATTCTGAAGTTTAGGCACATTTAATAAACGAGCCAAGTTCAAACAGTTCAAAGTTCAGCTTAGCATGATTATCAGTCAACCTGTCATGAACCTCAGACCTTTGGATACCGTCTTGTCAAAAAACCAGCTTGTAAGAGGAGGTCCAAGGCGGGTATATAGACGGCCATTCATCTGCTCCCATTACCAAAGTGGAACTAACACACCCGCCCGCCTGCGAAGCATGTTGCAATCGGGACATACCCGCACGTGGAGAGAGCAGTCAGTGGGTAGGGGGAGCGTGGTCACAATCAAGCAGAGATTACAGAGCGGGTCTAGCTCTGATACCATGTTACGAATCCCTGACCCTTGGATACCCACCACCTCACAAAACTAAGATGAGGTGCAAGGAGGGTATATAAGTGGGACCCGCTCAACACAGCTAAGCTTTTAGCCAAGTCGATATGGAACGTACCAAAGATCAGCTGTGCTCCTTTGCAGCCCTATGCACTAGCTCACACATGAGAGAGAGAGAGAGAGAGAGAGAGAGAGAGAGAGAGAGAGAGAGAGAGAGAGAGAGAGAGAGAGAGAGAGAGAGAGAGAGAGAGAGAGAGAGAGAGAGAGAGAGAGAGAGAGAGAGAGAGAGAGAGAGAGAGAGAGACCTGGATATCCGGCGCTCCATGAAGTCACCCAAGGTAGTTGATGGGTGGGGCTTTAGAAAAGAGAGTGCCTCCCCCACAAGGGGCCAGCCCTTGCTTCCCGGTGGAAGCCGGCTGGATGTTCTCCTCCGATTGTTGCTGAAGATTACGGCCGAGATGAGGACCGAAATTGCAAGACTGAGCATAGCAACTGTTAATGGCGCCATCGTACGTCAATCTCTTAGTGAGGGGGTATTTAGGTTTGCATGTCTGTATATAAAAGAAAGTGAGCTTTGTTCGGCCCCTACAAAACAACAATTTTATATGCAGGCCATTTTGTGTTTTCTTTAGTCCCTCAGGCTCAGGACCTGCCGGCCAGCCGGTTTTTTTTTTTTTTTAGTCCCTCAGGCTCAGGACCTGCCGGCCAGCCGTTTCTTTTACTACAGAACTACAGACAACTGCTTAAGTGGTCTCAGATAGTGCTCAAATCAACTATTTTAGTCAATTGTTCGAACTGTAAATCAATTTTAAATTGGTTATATGTTGGACTTGGGAAGGGGTTAGGTGTTAAGAGTTCTAATGGCTTTGATGAATGCTCTCTCTCTCTGTCTCTCTCTCTCCCCCGCCCCTCCCCCCCCCCCCGAACCTTACAATGTTCTACAAGAGGTATTGTAGCACTATACGAGACAATACTTGACGAAATAGGTGGATCTCCATTTGCAAATGGAAGATAAGAGGAGTTGATCGAAGAGGATATACGTGAAATATGTGGAGAACGAGGAAAACGCATGTCCGCAAAACCTTCAAAAATTTTTTAGGATTAATGAAAAAAATATGGAAGATGATTTATACGCTCAATCGGATTTGGTTATGGCCGATTTTGATGGTTTAAAAAGTGCACAAAATGATGTTTTAGAACATGAAAATTGTTGATAGTTAAAATTGTCAAAATCCAAATATCTTCCACCAAGATTGTTAGAGTGAGAATACTCTTCATTAAGGGACTAAGCCCAATATCTATACACCGTATTACATAGCAAACCCAACCCGACTGTACAGAAAACCAACCCGTATCTATATACATTCACAAAGATGATTAAGACGTTGGTTACGTAACTGAAAAAATTCTTGCTATTACATAAAGTGGTATGTGAAGAAAAACTATAAAGTTTCAAAATATACAATATTATTATTAGTATTATTATTATTATTATTTTACTTTTTTTTGGCAAACCGGTCAGGTGGCCAGAGGATAGGGCGCTGAAACATGGGCTAAAAGAGGTCCTAAGATCGAAACATGGGGTGGTAGTAGTGGCTCTTTATTAATTTCATAATCCCCTTGTGGGCACCGAAATTAGCCCACGGATCGAACCCGACTCGCATGTAAAACTTGGCCCCCACACAATGGTCCGCATGTGAAACTTGACCCGCACGGCCCACACGTGAAACTTGGCCCGTACACAACGGCCTGCATACGAACCCGGCCCGTACAGAACGGCCCGTATGCGCAAACCTGGGGTCCCAACCCGACACAACGGGACCTGAATGTGCCGCACCATGCAAACAGGGCCCACCAGACCCAACCAAAGCCAAAAGAGGGTCCGGATGGGCCCATCCGCAAAATGGGACCCACCCGGCCCCCCTTGGTAAGCCGCGGCCCCTTTCCCCCAGGGAAGGGTGTGGCCAACCTAGAAAGAAAAGAAAAGGAAAGAAAAGAAAGAAAAGAAAAGAAAAAGAAAGAAAGAAAAGGAAAGAAAAGAAAGAAATAAAAGGAAAAAAAAGGAATAAAAGAAAGGAAGAAAAGGAAAGACAAGAAAGAAAAAGGAAAGAAAAGAAACAAAGAAAAAGAAGAAAAAAAGAAAAATAAAATCGCCATATGCAGGGGAGGTTGCATAGACGTCTACACAAACATAGATCTACGTCGATCCCTCGATCTGATAGACAAGACAAAAGTTCGAGTCGCCATCGATTTAATGTGCAAGATCCAAATAAATATTCAAAATGATTGAGCCTTAACTGCCTCACCAGAAAAAGAAAGAAATAAAGATTGATTCCTCCATAGATGAGGGAATCAATCTTGAGTAGTTATGGGAGAGATATTCAAGGGATTCAAATAAATCTTCCCATATCTCTCCCACCCCCCTTCACCTATAAATAGAGGGGGAGGGGGAAGACTCAAAGAGGTTGAAAGCTAGAGGCAAGGAAGCTCTGTAAAGGAAGAGACTCGCCATCAATGACCCAAGGCTTCACGAGGCCCGGGCAAGCCTACCCTATGGGCCGGAACGACTTAGTCTATTGAAAGTTCTCATCAACATGAAGACCCTTGCACAACAAGATCAAATATTCGACTCCTCATACAAAGAATAAATCCTAGAGAAGAAGGCCCGGAGTTAGCATCACCCCGTCGTCTCCAACGATCTTCTCCAATTCCAAGTACGCCATAAGCAAAGAACGAAGAGAAAGATCGAAGTCGGCATTACCCGTTGTCTCCAACCATCTTTAACTCCTTAGACGCCCAAAAGCAAAGATCGGAGAAGAAGATCGAAGCAGCCCCACACCCGTCGTATTCAACGAGCATCCGTTCCATTCACGAAGAAGAAAGCTTGGAGAAGGATAACCGAAGTGACGCTACACCCGTCATCTTCAACAAAGCCTTCAACTCCGATTACGCCAAATACGTCCAGAGAAGAAGCCGCCGCCACAACTGTCATTAGGTCGGAAGCTAGATGCAAGAAAGCTCTGCAAGGAAGAGACTCACCTTCAACGACCCAAGGCTTTATGAGGCTCGGGCAAGCCTACTCTATGGGAACGGTTTAGTTCATTGAAAGTCATAATCAACGTGAAAACCCTTGCACAAGAAGATCAATTCTTTAACTCCTCACACAAAGAAGAAAGCTTGGAGAAGAAGGCCCGGAGTCGACATTACCCCATCGTCTCCAACAATCTTCATTAACTCCGAAGACACCACAAGCAAAGGCCGGAGAGGAAGATCGGAGTCGGCATTACCTCATCGTCTCCAACCATCTTCAACTTCAAAGACACCAAAAGCAAAGGCCAGAGAAGAAGATCAAAGCGGTGCCACACCCGTCATCTTTAACGAGCATCCGTTCCATTCACAAAGAACAAAGCTTGGAGAAGGATACCCGAAGTGGCACTATACACGTCGTCTTCAATAATGTCTTCAACTCCGATTATGCCAAATACCACCGAAGAACAAGTCGATGCCACAACCGTTGCCAGGTCGGAAGTTAGAGGTAAGGAAGCTCTGCAAAGGAAGAGACTCATCTTTAACGACCCAAGGCTTCATGAGACTCGGGCAAGTCTACCCTATGGGAACAACTCAGTCCATTGAAAGTCCTCATCAATGTGAAGACCCTTGCACAAGAAGATCAAATCTTTGACTCCTCACATAATAAGAAATCTTGGAGAAGAAGAACCAGAGTCAGCATCACCCTGTCGTCTCCAACGATCTTCATCAACTCTGAAGACGCCACTAGCAAAGCCGAAGAGGAAGATTAGAGTAGGCATTACCCCGTCATCTCCAACCATTTTCAACTCCGAAGACGCCCAAAAGCAAAGGCCGTAGAAGAATATCGTAGCGGCGCCACACCTATCATCTTCAACAAGCATCCGCTCTATTCACAAAGAAGAACGCTTGGAGAAGGATACCCGAAGTGGCACTACACCTGCCGTTTTAAACAAATCCTTTAACTCCGATTATGCCAAATATGCCCGGAGAAGAAGCCGACGCCACAACAGTCGCCAGGTCGAAAGCTAGAGGCAAGGAAGCTCTACAAAGGAAGAGACTCATCTTCAATGACCCAAGGCTTCATGAGGCTTGGGCAAGTCTACCCTGTGGGAACAGCTTTGTCCATTGAAAGTCCTTATCAATGTGAAGACCCTTGCACTAGAAGATCAAATCTTCAACTCCTCGCACGAAGAAGAAAGCTTGGAGAAGAAGGCTCGGAGTCAGCATTACCCCATCATCTCCAACGATCTTCATCAACTCCGAAGACGACACAAGCAAAGGCCGGAGAGGAAGATTGGAGTCGGCATTACCCCGTCATCTCTAACCATATTCAACTCTGAAGATGCCCAAAAGCAAAGGCCAGATAAGAAGATCGAAGCAGCGCCATACCCATCATCTTCAACTCGTTGTCTTCAACAAGCATCCGCTCCATTCATGAAGAAGAAATCTTAGAGAAGGATACCCGAAGCAGCGCTATACCCATCATCTTCAATAAAGCCTTCAACTCCGATTACGCCAAATACACCTAGAGAAGAAGTCGATGCCACAATCGTCGCCAGGTCGAATGGCAAGAGGCAAGGAAGCTCTACAAAGGAAGAGACTCACCTTCAACGACCCAAGGCTTCACGAGGCTCGGACAAGCCTACCCTATGGGAACGGCTTAATCGATCGAAAGTAATCATCAATGTGAAGACCCTTGCATAAGAAGATCAAATCTTCGACTCCTCGCACAAAGAAGAAAGCTTGGAGAAGAAGGCCCAGATTCCGCATCACCCTGTTATCTCCAATGATCTTCATCAACACCAAAGACACCATAAGCAAAGGCTGAAGAAGAGTTCAGATTCGGCATTACCCCATTGTCTTCAACCATCTTCAACTCCGAAGACGCCCAAAAGAAAAGGCCGGAGAAGAAGATCAAAGCGGCACTACACCCGACGTCGTCAACAAGCATCCGCTCCATTCACAAAGAAGAAAGCCTGAAGAAGGATACCCGAAGCGGCACTACACCCGTTGTCTTCAACATAGCCTTCAACTTTGATTACACCAAATACGCTCAGAGAAGAAGCCAATGCCACAACTATCACCAAGTCGAAAGCTAGAGGCAAGGAAGCTTTGCAAAGGAAGAGACTCGCCTTCAATGACCCAAGGCTACACGAGTCTCGGGCAAGCCCACCCTATGGGAACAACTTAGTCCATTGAAAATTCTCATCAACATGAAGACCAAGTACAAGAAGATCAACCCTTTGACTCCGTCCACGAAGAAGAAAGCTCGGAAAAGAAGCCTTCAACTCTGAATACACCAGAAGCAAAGGTTGGAGAAGAAGATCGAAGCGACATCAACTGTCATCTTCAATAAGCCTTCATCTTCAAAGACGCCAGAAGCAAAGGCCGGAGAAGAAGATCGAAGCGGTATCACCCCGTCATCTTTAATAACCCTTCGACTCCGTTAACACCCAAAAGCCCAAGAAGAAGATCAAAGCGGTATCACCCCGTCGTCTTCAACAAGCCTTCAACTCCAAAGACGCCAGAAGCAAAGGCCGAAGAAGAAGATCGAAGCGGCATCACCCCGCCATCTTCAATAACCCTCAACTTCGATAAACCCCAAAATCCCGGAGAAGAAGATCAAAGCGGCTCACTGTCGTCTTCAAGAAGCTTTTAATTCCGATCACACCAAAGAAGTGCGAAGAAGAAGAGAAGCCAAAGTCGACACCACAACCATCGTTGCCAAAGTCCACCAAGCTGGAAGAAGAAAGAAGCATTAGAGACATCGCTATCGCTATTAGAGACATCGCCATCGCCATTCGAGGAGAAGATCAAACCAACGCCAAAGCAAAAGCCAAAGCCAGAAAGCCAAAGCAAAGCACCGGTAAAGCCTGTGCCAAAGCAACGCAAGTGCCAAAGCCGAGCAAATACGATGGACACGAGCAAAGCACCGCACGTTCTAGCCGATACGACATGAATTCCGGAAGAACTAAAGCATCGCAAACCTCTACCCTGTCTATGTTCAAACACAAGCACCAAAGCAAAGCATAAGCCAGAGCCACGCCAAAGCCTAGCCAAAGTCAAATCCATAAATAAAGCCGAAGCCAAAGCATAATCGACACCGCTAACCGACGATCAAGGATGCCGAGATCTAGCCAGAGCTGATGGTGATGCAAAGACCGAGAAACGAAGCCAAAATCCCCCTAGCCGAGATAGCACGAAACATAGAAGGGACAAAAGTAACGGTAAAGACTCCTTAAGCTCTCAAGAAACCCTCACCCTATAAAGATCTATGTTCTGGGTAACCCCTTCAGAGCTCTCACACGAAGTAACATGGAGACACGGATCAATGGAACCATCTAGAGGATTTCTCCCACAATCTTCTGATCAAATCTTTGCCACACCCGGCTCACCACGCTCGAATCTCCGGGTCCCAGCCTTTGTAATCCTCGTGTGCTCGCAATAAAGACGACCCGAATCTTTTTTCTGTGCATACTGATTTCTGGCACGTTTAAGGGGACCATCCTCTCCTTTCAGCCGTAGCTCCACCGGTTGAAATTGACTGATTGGACAAATCTGACTGATCGAACAAATTTGATCGATCGGCCAAAAGACTTTACCCGATCGACAAGCAGACGATCGGATGATTTTCCAAAGGATCAAGCAAAAAATATGGTTTTTTGCCCGATCACCTCAAGCTCCACCGGTTGAAATTGACCGATCAAACAATTTGGACCGATAAGATAAATTTGACCGATCGGCCAAAAGACATCACCCCATCGACAGGCAGATGATCGGATGATTTTTCAAAGGATCGGCTAAAAAACATAGTTTTTTGCCCGATCGCCCCAAGCTCCACTAGTTGAAATTGACCGATCGGACAAGTTTGACCAATCCACCAAAAGACTTCACCTGATAGATAGGCAGACGATCGGGTGATTTTCTAAAGAATCGCCAAGCTCCACCAATTGAAATTGACCGATCGAACAAATACGACCGATCGAATAAATTAAACCGATCGACCAAAAGACTTCACCCCATCGACAGGTAGACAATCGAGTGATTTTCCAAAGGATCGGGTAAAAATTATGGTTTTTGGCCCGATCGTCCCAAGCTCCATCGATTGAAATTGACCGATCGGACAAATTTGAACGATTGGCTAAAAGACTTCACCCGATTGACAGGCAGACGATCGGGTGATTTTCCAAAGAATTAGACAAAAAATATGGTTTTTTGCCTGATCGCCCCAAGCTCCACCGGTTAAAATTGACCGATCAAACAAATCCGACTGATCGAACAAATTTGATCGATCGACCAGAAGACCTCACTCCATCGCCAGGCAGATGATCGAATGAATTTCCAAAGAATCGGGGAAAAAAAATATTTTTTGCTCGATCCCCCCAAGCTTCACGTGTTGAAATTGGCTGATCGGACAAATCCGACCGATCGGACAAATTTCGCCGATCGGCCAAATGACTTCACCCCATCGACTGGCAGACGATCGGGTGATTTTCCAAAGGATCGAGCAAAAATTATAGTTTTTTTCCCGATCACCCCAAGCTCCACTGGTTGAAATTGATCGATCGAACAAATTTGATCGATCGGTTCAAAGACTTCACCCGATCGACTGGCAAAAGATCGGGTGATTTTCCAAAGAATCGGGCAAAAAATATAGTTTTTTGCCCGATCGCCCCAAGCTTCACCGGTTGAAATTGACCGATCGGATAAATTTGATTGATCTGCCAAAGGACTTCAACCGATCGACAGGTAGACGATCGGGTGATTTTCCAAAGGATCGGGCAAAAAACATAGTTTTTTGCCCAATCACCCCAAGCTCCATCGGTTGAAATTAACCGATCGGACAAGTCTGATCGATCGGACAAATTTGACCAATCGGCCAAAAGACTTCACCTGATCGACACGCAGACGATCGGATGATTTTCCAAAGGATCGGACCAAAAACATAGTTCTTTACCCAATCGCCCCAAGCTCCACCGGTTGAATTTGACTGATCGGATAAATTTGACCGATTGGAAAAATTTGACCGATCGGACAAATTTGTCCAATCGGACAAGTTTGTTCAATAGGACAAGTTTGTCTGATCGTTCAAAGATAACCGATCGGTCAATCCTGATTGATCGACCGACAAACAACCTATCAACGGGTCTTGTCTAGTCGGTTGCTAGAGTCTTACGAGAACTTGATGACACCAACCCTTAGCAGGGGGTTTGGATTTTGCAGTTGAATTCCAAGTTATCCAGATCAGCCTCTAGCTAACTTGGAGGGGGTAACTGTGGGTATAAATTTTGGCCAACGCCCCACAACGGGACCCACCAGCCCTGCCTGGGGGTCCATAGAGACAACAACAGGACCCACCAGCCGAGCATGGTGGTCCACAAAGACGACAACTGGACCCGCCAGCCCTGCCTGGTGGTCCACCAACCCTCACCTGGATCTAGATGATAGCTATAGAAAACCGCCATTTACCCCGGTTTTCGTACAAAAAGCTCTATAAATAGCAGACCCGACGAGTGTAATAGACCGAAGATTAGATTTCTGAATCAAACTTTTGAAAAATCGAGAGCTCTGATACCTATACCCATCGATCTTCTTTTCGAAGAGAAACCAGTGATACTCGACCAATCGAGGTCATGTCAGTGCAAGTGTTAGTAAATTTAGGTTGCTCCTTATAGCACGTAGACATAGGCTTCGCACTGAACTTTGAGATCATATCTCGTGTCAACAACCTTTCGTCTATTCAGAAGTTTAACTCAAAGACATCAATCTCCGAACCTACAAACTAGACAAACATCCGATCGGACTCTCGACTCGACTCAATTGACTGGTTGGGCTGATTCTTCAGGTCGGCACGAAGATTATCCCCCACAGAAACCAAAAGAATAAAGAAACCTTGGAGACATCGCTATCGCCATTCAAGAAGAAGATCAAGCCCTTGCCATAGCAAAGCAAGCGCCAAAACAAAGCAACTACGACGGTCATGAGCAAAGCACTGCACGTTCTAGCCGATACAACGTGAAGTTTGGAAGAACTAAAGCATCGCAAGCCTCTCTACCCATTTATGTTCAAGTGCAAGCGCTAAAGCAAAGAAAAGCCAGAGCCATACTAAAGCAAAGCCAAAGCCGAAAGCCAAAGCCAAAGCCGACGCTAGAAGGACGATCGACACCACGAACCGACGATTAAGGATGCCGAGATCTAGCCAGTGCCGAGGGAGATGCGAAGACCGAGGAGCAAAGCCAAAAACCCCTTAGCTGAGAAAGCACGAAGCACTGAAGGGACAAAAGCAACGATGATAAATCCTTAGCCTCTCAAGAAACCCTTACCTTGTAAATATCTCTGTTTTGGGCAACCCCTCCAGAGCTCTTACACAAAGTAACGTGGAGATGTAATCTCCCCCACAATCTCCTAATCAAATCTTCACTGCACTCGGCTCACTAGCCCCGAGTCCCGACCTCTGTAATCTCGTTTTGTGCATTAAAGATGACCTAAATCTTTTTCTGCGCCTACAAATTTCTGGCATCGAAACGACATCCCTAACTGTCATCCCCAAACGGTCGAACACTGACTTCCACTCTGCTTGCTTGGTTGGCCCGTGTCTTTTAAATACGGATGTAGACTTTGAATTTGACCGGCTTAGACTACTTTTCTTTCTCTTCTAGAGTATGACCCGATATTGAGTTCATCGAGAATGATAAGCCTCACTATCAGGCACGAGCAAGTTCATTTACGTGATAAATTAAGAGCTATCCACCTTGAACTCCGCTAAGCTTGCACAAAACTCGGCACCATCAGTAGACCACCAGTTTTGGAGATTACCAAAACCCTCATCCTGGAATGATTGAAGCGTCAACCTAATGTATTGCCAACAACTATCGAGAAGGAACTCCGAAACCTGGCTCCTCGGTCTCAAAATCTAGCAAGGAACCTCAGAGTACGTGGGCAAAACTTTACCTACTGCTGCGGCTGCCACTAGAGCTATCTTCGCTAGTGAGGTCCACAAAATTTGAGGAACCGTCTCTGCTGTCGCACCAACCGTCTTCTCCACCAAGCCTAAGAAAATGGCAATCGGAGTATGTCATCTATCGACACTCGAAACCTCAGCTTCCTCGTGAAAGGACAAAGCATCGACGTTGATGTAATCCAGATCTATATCGCCACTAAGAAAGTTCTCCCTGCAAAGCCCGAGGAGGGCCAGGTCATCCATAGGGATATCTATCACGCCCCTGGCACGCTTTCGAAGAACTTGACTTATGTTCTACTACTATAACGGAGTCTACCCAAAGAAAAAGGACGCACTACTCATCATGTTAGAACTTCAGAAAATCAAAAAGGGAGCAGAAAGAAAAACTTGATGCATACCTGCAAAGTCAGACAAGGCTGTCCCGGATGGAGGGATCACCTCATCCCCTAAAAGACCAGACTCATCAATATCTTCTGCCTGGCAGAGCACCCTCGAAGTCACCCCACGTATAATACACAGCTTCCGTCTCTTAGGTGGGGCACTTTCAAGGGTTGTCTTCTGGAAGATGGAGGGCCCAAAGGCACTCAAAGGATCGACCCCTGACATGGGAGCCAAAGAAGAAACCCGACAGGCACTGGAAAGTTGGTTGCAAGTCTTCCCGATCCTCTAAGCTTCCAACCAGAGGCATCGATCCTCCGATCCCTCCAAAGTATCAAAATTGAAGTCTTTGAACTTGCTACCAGCAACGACATCAATCTAAAGGCAAGTAAGTAGTGGGGGTACTCGCTCTTCGATCCATTTGCCGTAACTTGGAGTCACGGCATCCCTCGATTCCAACGTGGTCCCAGGAAAGAAGCTGCTGCCAGTCAACCGAGCATAAAGAGAAGCCCAAAGATGATAACCCTCCTGCGGGCTAATGCACCCCTGCAGCATCTGCGGCATGCCAGGCACCTCCTACCAGAATCCATGTTGGCAAGCAAATCGGTGAGTGGAGTACTACTCCACCTCCACTGTATCTCCTTGATGCCAAACCAAATAGCCTTGATGATAGCTGACCATATTCCAGTATAAGCCGTCAGAAAGTTCCTCATTGTCATAAACCGTCAACCTCTCTAGAGGCAAAACTGAGTGCTCTGATGTAAACTCGAAGCTCGTGCCTTCTATTTTTCTCAAAAGTGTTCGAGCACACTCCTTCGGGCATTCCCAGCAAATAATGGCATTCAAGATCCACCCTACACCCGGGTAGAATGGCAAATCTACTGGATGCCCATGTCTGGCAAAGATCCCTTTTGGAAAATAAAGGGCCACCCAACCGTGCAAGTAGTACAGGAGAACAAAGGAGTTAGACCGGCTGATTTCCCCTTTGGCATTGCCCAAATTAGACAAGCTCCAATACGTACCACTAGGCCCCTGGTCTAAAGTGCACAAGATAGCTGGTACCAGGTTTAAGATCTCTCCCCTCGCCAACCGGGACGCTACAAGAAAAGTCCCAGGACGGCTGGCTTCGCCGGCGCAAGGAAGCACGAATCGACAAAGGAAAATATCCAACCAGGCGGCTCGATAAACGGCTCGTCACTCCTCGCGGTTGCGCCCCAAGTCGAGAATCACCCACGGGTATCGTTTCCCCACCATTGAATGCTTCACTCATGCTAAAGACTCAATCGGCCTCACAAAGGATCGCAGTGGTGGCTTCTTCATCTGGGCGATTCTCCACATCGGGTGAGCAGAAGGGGCAGGAGATCGGTAATCACCTCTGAACCAAAAATCTACCTAGGATGAATGCTGGACCTAATTTAATTGATCTTGTGCCGCAATGATGGCATACGGCTTGAACAAACGAAGACAAGAACTCAGGGAGAAACTGGCATCCATTAAGTCCTTCAGAGCCGATACCTCCTCTTGATAGTAATTTCGCACCTCAGGACATCCGTTGATGATGTGAACATCGCGAAGAGAAATCCCTATTTCACCAGATCCAGTAGGAAACGTGTTGGTATCCGGGTACCAAAGTTCACAGAGAGCTCGGTACATTCCCTCAGGATGATTGTACTCTCAGTGAGTTGGTGTAGAAACTTTGCCAATGTTTCATCTCAGGCTCTGCCCCGTAAACCTCTAAAAGCTTGCCAATCCACTCGTGAAAGCCACAGAGGTACCGTACGTCCCCACAAGGCCAGGATTCCACACCCTATTGAGTCAAACGAGAGCAGATCATCGAGGCTACTACCGGCATAGGCACAAAATCTTCGACACAGTGATGGAAGGGCAGACTCAAACTCGGACGAAGAAGCTTCATAGAGATCGCCTCATCAGTATAAACCTTCTCACTCAGCTTCGGTATCCTATAATTCGCATCGGCAACTCCATCCTCTGTGATTTGCTTATGGATGGGAATCCGGAGCATCGACAGACGATCATCTCTCCTCGAAGTATGGTAGCGGTACACCCGAGTAAAGGGGAAGCAAAGGTACTTACTCCCATTGGAGAAGTCCTTGATAATCCACCCCGACGAAACCAAGCTCTCGACAGCTCGAGCCCTGAATGAATACAAGGAGAAACAAGTCAAGTCCAGCAAAGGCTATCTAAGTCCAACGAATAAAAGCCAGTCAAGACCAGGGAAGAAGAGTAAAAAAAAAGGGGACCACAGTTCTAAATAGAGTCGTAGCCCCCCCTCTTTCCCATCAGAGCCCGCACGGGGAGGGGGGCCATATGCCACGAGCCTGACGGGGGATCCGCAGTCCCCCTTCTCTAACCTGGTCGGGGCCCGCCCAACTCGGCCCCGCACGCCGCTACTGCGACCAGGCCTCTGCGCTTGACCCGCATCTGCCACCCGCCTGCGACTTGGCCCCACACATCGCTGCTGCGCCCATGCCTGGCTTTCGCACCCTCGTACGCCACCAGCCTCCGCGCCCCGCGCCCTTGCCTGGCCCGCATCCGTCGCTGCTGCAGCCTGCAACTGCCACCGCTGTATCCCACACCCGTAGCCGCCTGTGCCGCCAGCCGCTGCTGCTGCCTCCGCGAGCCAGAGAAGAAGAAAGAAGAAGAATAAGAAAAAAGAAGAAGAAGAAGGAAGAAGAAGGAAGAAGAAGAAAGAAGAAGAAGAAGGAGGAGGAAGAGAAACACCTCGCCCGCGGTGCCCCGTTCTTATTGCCTCGATCATCTTCCCCCCTTCGCTTCATGCCTGTCTTTGCGACAATCTTCAGCTCATGCACCATTGCGGATGATCTCCTAGCACCGACCTTCCGCAACAGCCTCCGTCGCCAACGAAAGAGGCGACAACTAAGATGACAAAGCAAGTCCTGTGCAACCCTAGGCAGCCCCTTTCAACGGCAGTCTCCAAGCTTCAGCCCTCCACAAGAACAGACGCTGCAGAGGCGTAGGGGTCTTTAAATAAGACTCAACCACATCCTAGAAAGGAATCAAGGACAAGCGTTGTGCGTTTCCTACGTAAACAAGGGTTACGTGGTTTCCGCCGGTGCACTCATCCTTGAGGGCGCATTTGTAGATACACAAATTTTTTTAAACCCGAACCCGACTCGTGTGCAGCGACCCGGGGGACAAACCCAATATGAACCTGGGCCCACAAGCCCAGACCCGAGCCATAGGAAGGGTCGGATGGGCCCATCCTTAAGTGGGGCCTACCCGACCCCTATTTTGGGGAACCGTGCCCCCTACCCACGGGTAGGGAGCAACCGGCCAAGAGAGAAAGAAAAGAAAGAAAGAAAAGGAAATAAGAGAAAGAAAGAAAAGAAAAGAAAAGAAACATATAAAATAAAAGAAAAGGAAAGAAAAAAAAGAAAGAAAAGAGGGAAAAAGAAGAAAAAAGAAAAAAAACAGCCATGCGCGGGGGGAGGTTACGTAAACGTCTATACAAGCGTGGATCTATGTCGATCCCTCGATCCGACGGATAAGAAATGAAGCCGGGTCTCCATTGATTTAATGTGCAATATTCAAATAAAATTCAAAAAATTGGCCATAACTACTCCGCTAGAAAAGGAAAATAAATGAAGGTTTATTCTCCCATAAATTAGGTAATGAATCTTGGGTAGTTATGGGAGAGATAATCAAGGGATTTAAATGAATCTTCCCATATCTCTCCCCACCCCCCTTCACCTATAAATAGAAGGGAAGGGGGAAGGCTCAAAAGGTCGAAGACAAAAGCAAGGAAGCAAAACTGAGTGCTCTGATGTAAACTCAAAGTTCGTGCCTCCCATCTTTCTCAAAAGCCTTCTAGCACACTCCTTCGGGTGTTCCCAAGTAATGAAGGCATTCAAGATCCACCTTATACCCGGCAAGAACGGCGAGTCTGCTGGATGCCCACATCTGGTGAAGATCCCTTTTGGACAATAAAGGGCCACCCAAACGTACAAGTAGTGCAGAGGACAAAAGAGTTAGACCGACCGACTTTCCATTTGGCGTTGTACGAATTAGACAAGCTCAAATACGTACCACTAAGCCACTGGTATAAAGCGCCCAAGATAGCTGGTGCTAGGTTTAAGAGCTCTCCCCTCGGCATCCGGGATGCTATAAGAAAAGTCCCAAGACGAATGGCTTTGCTGGAGCAAGAAAGCACGAATCGATAAAGGAAAATGGCCAACCAGGCAGCTCGATAAACGGCTCGCCACTCCTTGCTATCGCACTCCAAACCGAGAATCTCCCACGGGTATTATTTTTCCGCCATTGAATGCTTCACTCATGCTAAAGACTCAATCTGTCTCACGAAGGATCGTACTGGAGGTTTCTTCATCTAGGTGATTCTCCATATTGGATGAGCAAAAGGGGCAGGAGATCAGTACTCACCCCTGAACAAAAAATCTACCCACGATGTCTACCAGACCCGATCTGATTGATTTCACACCATAATGATGGCATACGCCTTGAATAAAAGAAGACAAGAACTCAGGGAGAAACTGGTATCCATGAAGTCCTTCAAAGCCGGCACCTCCTCTTGATAGTAATGCCGCAACTCAGGACATCCGGTGACAATGTGTGTAGGGGATGATCTTCGTGTCGACCCAAAGACTCCGTCCAACCAGTCAATCGAGTCGAGTCAAAGGTCTGATCGAACGTATGTCTAGCCTGCAGGTTCGGAGGTCGATGCCTTCGAGTTGAACTTCTGAATGGTCGATAGATTGTTAACACGAGATGTGATCTCGGAGTTCAGTCGAAGCCTACATCTCCGTGCTATAAGAAGCAACCTGAATCCACTAACACTTGAATTGAAGTGACCTCGATAGGTCGAGTGTCACTGGTTTTTCTTCTAAATGAAGATTGAAAGGTTGGAAGGTCAGAGCTCTGGATTTTTTGGAAGTCTGATTCTAAAATCAGATATTCGATCTTGTTACATTTGTTGGGCCTGCTATTTATAGAGTTTTTTGGAAATAAAATAGGGTAGAAGGTGGTTTCTACTGCTGTCACGCCCCAGAAATCTGAAGACCGATCCCTGGGGTGTGAAATGAGAAAAGGATGGGATTTTGGGTCTGGTTACTTAACTATACCAATTTGGGTTCTCACAGGGCTTCTTCGCTCTCTAATATGAAAAACAAGAAGGAGGGAGAAACAAGAGGGGAATCTTTTAAATTTGATTTTTCGAAAAACATTTTTATTAAAAAGCAAAGAAAGAGAAATCATCAACAGAGAGAAGATATTATCTAGTCAAGCTCAACCTTCAAAAGTCATATCCTCTCAGTAGTAGTGACCTATCGGTGCCACTACATGCTGACAGGAGTCTATCTGAGGGAGCACGAGGCTCAAGCCTCCTACGGCTAGCCAAGTGGTCTCATCCACGCCCTAACACTCAGGTGCACCAGTATAGGGTTCCTATCTACAGGGTTAATCAATTTAGTCATTTATATGCACTTATATTTTCATCATGATCTATCCTAGGCTTGGGGCCTTGAGGAGAGGCCTACCCAAAAGAATTCAGCTGGAACCATTGCAACTACAACCATAGAGTACTAACTAACCGATAAAAACACTTATTCCAATACAATTACAATGTCTGAAGAGAAAAGACTACAAGATTGACATACTAAGCCGAAAGGTAACACTGCAACTCTAACTCCGCCTTTGGGCTCCTACTGCTACTCCTGAGCCTCTGGACCTGCAACTGAGCCTACTCGTAGGAAAGAGTAGCCCCCAATAGGAAATTGGGAGATTAGCCAAATTAATGGCTAGTGACATCCTAATAGTCTTTAATAATATGAGACGACCAATCGTAATAAATTAAGATAAGATCTAGCAGTTCTAGTAGAATCAAAGTTTGCATAATGAAACCTAAACCTATCAGTAGTCTATATTCACATGCAATTCCTACTGTCACTAGATTATCTAACATGAAGTCCATTCAATGTTCTATAGCATTAAAGAACAAATTAAATAAGACGTTCAGATAAAGTCACGAAGTCATCATGTAAACAGTCACTCAATTCTAAATTCATATATAGATAAAACACACACTATCAAAATGTGAACCCCGGATATTTTGTTCATCCTGCCCCCGGTCGGGCATCACTAAATGGCCTTTTATTTCGATGTAGAGGGCCAACTCTCTCGCCGTGCATCCACCAACTCCATGCACAAATCACCCAGATGATCATAAGGGGTTTCCCGTCTTTCACGGTGGAGCTCTACCGCCCAACTTGCTTTACTATGGGGACTTCAACTCCCCGGGACAGGGTTGCTAGGCCAATCCCTACTCGAGGGCACCACCTATTGGCTTTACCACAACCCTTGCCCATGACCCCTAACCTACTTAACTTCGGCTGTACGCGCAGGGTGGTTCACGGCCCTTGCGCGCACGGGGTCCCTACCTTCTAACCAGGTAGATTCTCATATAACATCTTTCAACATATACAATGAAGCTATAAAAAGTCTATTTAATGTTTATCAATTTCCAACAATTTACCCCTGGTCCCGTACTGCTCTCGCAACCAATGCAACATAATAAATCAATAAAGTAAAACACTCATCCCAGTGACCCGTGTGCTAGGGTTGCCATACTCCTCTCAGGAGGGTGAGTCCCGATAATTATTAGTTATTCAATTTATTATTTAATTTAAGGGAATCCTAATTACGGTGTCCATACAATCAAAAGCAATCATTACTATCATTATATTAATATTTTAAGCATGCGTCGCCGGACTCGCGACTCCGCATGCAAGGTGTGGTCCATTTGACCACATGCGACGATGCCCGGCGGGACCCGCATGCAGTGTCATAGACACCTACCCTTAGTCATTCTCATTTTCCACTATTAAAGACCACGCAAGGGTAGTAGATGTCACCTGGTTGTCGATCGCACACGACTCCTTCTAGCTGCCTCTGATCCGCCTCCGTTGGATCACCACGATCACAGTCTGATAACAACCACAGCTCCATATCACAACTCTATCGATTAAAATAGAAGAATTAACGATGAGGGTTCTATGCCAAGGATAGTCGGGCACCCTCGATAGGGGACCAACATTGAGTCGACAGCATGCAAATCTGTGCGACTGAAGAAGTCAAACCTAAACAATACTAGTTCAAACAAGTAATTAGAAGCTAAACCTACGCATCGATTCGGGCTCGAAGAACCCTTTCCGATGGTTCCAGTTTCGCTGGAATCCGACTTCGGTCGAATGGTTTCAGGTCAAACCACGTAGAACCGGTGAAACCGATCGCATGGTTGGTTCACTAGGATAGAAGGGGTTCTAGGGTTATATTCTGGGTTTAATAGGTGGGACTCAATATTCTGAGCACAATGCCGCTAGTTTCGTCCGAATCCGAGTTCGGATGATGAAACGGCGGTCAAACCATGGTACCGCGATAATATTCGGTCCAAGGATAAAACAGGGTATTAAACAGTACAATTACTATGATAAACTATGGCCAACAGGTAGTATTTTCCGAGCCGGTCGAAATGGCGCTGGTTTCGTCCAATTCCGAGTTCGGACGGAGAAATGGCAGTCGAACCAAAATTGACTGGTTCACGGGTCTGGTTCAAGTGAACCAGACCGGTTCACTGCGTGGCTCGGGTCAAGTCTGCAGTGCCAAGCCGGGTCGGGTATGCAGTGCAAAGCCGGGTCGGGTTCAGGGTTTAAACAGGTCGGGTCTGGGGTTTAATTATAACCGGAAATTACTGCTTTGCCCCCACCCACTTCTTCTTCTCCACGAGACCGAAACCAGCCGGGGGGGTTTCCTGCGTGCCGGCGACCGACGGGAGGGGCGGCCTGGAGCGCCGGCGAGCGCTCGGCCGGCCTCTCCCGCACCACCCCCACGGAGGAGGCACGGTGGGAGGCGGCCGGAGCGGCCGTCGGTGCCCGAGATCGAGCTCGGCCGGAGGGGGCTCGCGCGGGGTTGCGGCCGGACCGGATGTCGGTGGTCGCCGGGGAGGGGTTCGGTGCGGCGGCAGTGTCCGCCCGTGCGGGCCGCGACAAGAGAGGATGAAGGCGGTCGCGGAGGAGATGGGAGGAGGAGGGGCTGACCTGGGGGTGTAGGTGCGCTCGCCGGTGCTCCGGCGAGGGGCGGGTCGGGGTGTTCTGATCCTCTCCCTCCATCTCTTCTTCTTCTCTCTCTCTATCTCCCGTTCTCTCTCTCCTTCTCCTGTCCTCTCTCTCTCTCTCTCCCTCTCTCTCTCTATTTCTCCCGTTCTCTCTCTCTTCCTCTCTCTCTATTTCTCTCACGTTCTCTCTCTCTCTACTACGTCCTTCGCTCTCTCTCTCCCATTCTCTCTCTATTTCTCTCCCTCTCTCTCGGTTCATATATAAAGGGGGGGGGCTGTTGTGATAGGGGTTGGGGATAGGGTCGGTTAAGGCGAAGGGATAAGGAAAGAAAGATAGGGATCGGTACATCATCCCAATCCTGTCCGATAATTCCCATCCGAATTTCGGATTCTATGGGGAGGGAGGTCAAGAGACCTTAAATCATGCTAGGAGACCGGTAGGTAGGCTCTAGGGCTGGTCGGGCTCGGTCTCGAGCCCTGAACCGGGCTCGGTTGGAATCCGGGTGCGATTCGTCTATCAACCGGGCTGAAAAGAATAATAGGTTGTAACTATAAAACCGGAAGTCAGAATAGGGCCCGAGAGTATTCGTTGGAAAGGTCTCGTCAACGCAAACACGTTAGCGCTTGGTACAATATTTTCTGACTTCTAGATCTTCCGAAAAAAAAGAAAGACTTCAAAACTCAAAATAGCAATAACTATTCACCCGGGTGTCGGATCGACCCTAACTCAAGCTCATTGGAAGGCTCTCTCAGAGCCTCATCTAACGTATCTTGTTTTGTTACGATCCGATCACCCAATCTCTTGCAAGAAACAAAACAGTTACAACTATCGACCAATTATCGTTTTTCTAGGGTTTACATGCCGGGCTGCCGAAACTGGCTGCGCATACACATGATCGTTGCACTGAACGCACCATCGTGACATGCTCGAAGTTATGGAGAATGTGAATGTAAAACATCTCATAGGTTTACGATCCATTTATTGGGAAAAGGCCCAAAGAAAAAGTCTGGCTGCAAAAAGACGAAACTAGCCATGGAGGATTTTTATTATTCTCAAATCTAACACCACAGGTGTTACAACCTACACACCTTAAAAAAAAATTTCATCCCGAAAATTCAACTACAAAAACCATATATACGAGTCCACTCATCTCTACTACCAAAACAAGAACAATATAACAATGAAAAGTTAACGACAACGAGCGCAAACATCCTCACTAACACTGCCAATAAGAAAGTCAAGTCACTACACCAAATCTTACTAAAAGAAAACTCTGACCCTCTACTACTCACAATTCTACTCTCTCTACTAACCTAAACATTATACGAGTCGACTCTCGTAATTATTAGGATAGAAATGAACCTCCAAATTCTCACATCGCGAATACAAGTTTTGGTTTCCATTTCACATTCTAAGCATTACGGATTATACCATAATCATGAGTTTTGATCATTAACCCTGCCTAGATAAGGGGCATCTCCCTTATTAGTACTACCGAGGGGTGTTCCCCTCGGTAGGCTAACTACCAAAACTCATAGATTCAGAAACTTAAAATGCACTCAATTATCAGTACCGATATAAAAGGTATATCAATATATATGAGCGCCCATACACCCATATATAATTTATACTTTTGGTATCGACTCTACAATCATAGCAATGTATACTACACATATGCGCCCATACACATATGCTTAAGTACACATTCCAGAATAATTTGACAAAAGATATGTCTCAACTAGTACGCCTAACGTGGATCTAATACTAAACTAAAATCCTATAAGATTCCTATGAGACTAATATCTACACTAATCAAACTACCAATACTGCTCAAGGGACTAACGAACAAATACCCCAAAATCTATTTCTCAAGTGGGTCCAAACTAGATAGCTACCCTCTGACAATTGATAGTCATCTCATTGGCTCACTCCAAGACGAGGGGACCGATTCTAAACTAGAACTATTATGAGTTGGCTGAAGAAACTACCTACTAGAAAACTAATGGCCAACTAATATCGACTGAGCAGATCGATTCCAAGTACTAAGTTCTATCCTAAACTAATCATCGAGATAGTTAGACGGAAACCTTGTAACCATACAAAAATAAGAATAAAGGACCCGAGACAAATAGAGACAACTTAGAAAAAGGACAACTGAGGGAACTAGCACAATCTTAACATTCTGAGAACTAAAGGAAATCACTCAAAAGAAACTGAAGCAAACGAAAGTTACTAGAATCGAATTATAATTAGAAACAAAGCGGGGTGAATCAACAGAATAATGATCATTCTTAAGAGTCCAACTGATAAGGTATTCCCAAATTTTATAAACGTAGGTAATCCATTTGACATCGTCGCTAAAATCTTTCTAGTACTCAAATATCTCAATTCCATCTTAACGTCACTGTCATCTAGCCAGTGCATTCTTTCCCGCGAGTTCCAATAAGAACTGCGAAACCAACAGCCAAAGCCTCTGAAGAGTCAGTGCATAGCCACAGTATGTCCTCTACCGGACAATCATCACCACCGCCAAAGTTCCATAGGAACAGTGCGTACTCTTTTGCAAGAGTCACTATCAAGGTATCCCGTAATCTACTAACCAAAAGGATTCAAATTACCACCTGAGATTTCTATCTCCTGGTGTATTCCTTGAAACCACTATCCCAACGAGTCATCATTATTACTCATAGGATCCATTAAAAAAAACACACAAGCTCTATACCAAGCTAATTATAACCCACGATACACCATAGAGATCTAACAAGAAAACTAATTTAATTATTACATCTATATCGAGATAATGGACAATCCTAAAAACACCAACTAAGTCTCTAGTACCAATGGTCAACAAGAATCAAGGAATCCTAAAACACCAACTAAGTCTCTAGTACTAAGGCTCAACGAAGATCAAGGGATCCTAAACACCGATTAGGTTCCTAGCGCTTAGGGTCAATGAAAAATAACAAAACCAACAAAAAGAGTAACCTCACAACCATGCCAGATAAACCATCAAGGATATACATCCTTCCAGACATATTCAAATACATCAATTCCAAAAATAATCAACCAAATTATTAACTAGAGTTGAATATCTAGTCCTTGGTCAGCTCCTTACCACTAGAAAGTTCAAGAGAATCCATATTAGGAGACACCCAACCTATACTCCGATATAGACTCAAACACTATGCTTCTACCTAGAGATCAATCAAAACTCAATCATAGACAGTTCTTAGTTACAGATCAATTCCTCAAACAAAACCAGTTCTCCAAGTATGATTAACCCTAGGTCCTTATCCTTAGAAATAATCGTTATACCACCACTAGCTACTACGAGAATTCTATCGACTCACTATCTATACAATCTCTAGAAAACATTCTAACACCACTAGAGTCTAAACTTTCCGAAGAAAGAATCGCAAGACACGAACCGCATCTTAACAAAACTCCTAGGAACATATCCCTAGGCTCTGATACCAGCTGTCACGCCCCAGAAATCTGAAGACCGATCCCAGGGGTGTGAAATGAGAAAAGGATGGGATTTTGGGTCTGATTACTTAACTATACCAATTTGGGTTCTCACAGGGCTTCTTCGCTCTCTAATATGAAAAACAAGAAGGAGGGAGAAACAAGAGGGGAATCTTTTAAATTTGATTTTTCGAAAAACATATTTATTAAAAAGCAAAGAAAGAGAAATCATCAACAGAGAGAAGATATTATCTAGTCAAGCTCAACCTTCAAAAGTCATATCCTCTCAGTATGAGTGACCTATCGGTGCCACTACATGCTGACAGGAGTCTATCTGAGGGAGCACGAGGCTCAAGCCTCCTACGGCTAGCCAAATGGTCTCATCCATGCCCTAACACTCAGGTGCACCTGTATAGGGTTCCTATCTACAGGGTTAATCAATTTAGTCATTTATATGCACTTATATTTTCATCATGATCTATCCTAGGCTTGGGGCCTTGAGGAGAGGCCTACCCAAAAGAATTCAGCTGGAACCATTGCAACTACAACCATAGAGTACTAACTAACCGATAAAAACACTTATTCCAATACAATTACAATGTCTGAAGAGAAAAGACTACAAGATTGACATACTAAGCCGAAAGGTAACACTGCAACTCTAACTCCGCCTTTGGGCTCCTACTGCTACTCCTGAGCCTCTGGACCTGCAACTGAGCCTATTCGTAGGAAAGAGTAGCCCCCAATAGGAAATTGGGAGATTAGCCAAATTAATGGCTAGTGACATCCTAATAGTCTTTAATAATATGAGACGACCAATCGTAATAAATTAAGATAAGATCTAGCAGTTCTAGTAGAATCAAAGTTTGCATAATAAAACCTAAACCTATCAGTAGTCTATATTCACATGCAATTCCTACTGTCACTAGGTTATCTAACATGAAGTCCATTCAATGTTCTATAGCATTAAAGAACAAATTAAATAAGACGTTCAGATAAAGTCACGAAGTCATCATGTAAACAGTCACTCAATTCTAAATTCATATATAGATAAAACACACACTATCAAAATGTGAACCCCGGATATTTTGTTCATCCTGCCCCCGGTCGGGCATTACTATAGGGCCTTTTATTTCGATGTAGAGGGCCAACTCTCTCGCCGTGCATCCACCAACTCCATGCACAAATCACCCAGATGATCATAAGGGGTTTCCCGTCTTTCACGGTGGAGCTCTACCGCCCAACTTGCTTTACTATGGGGACTTCAACTCCCCAGGACAGGGTTGCTAGGCCAATCCCTACTCGAGGGCACCACCTATTGGCTTTACCACAACCCTTGCCCGTGACCCCTAACCTACTTAACTTCGGCTGTACGCGCAGGGTGGTTCACGGCCCTTGCGCGCACGGGGTCCCTACCTTCTAACCAGGTAGATTCTCATATAACATCTTTCAACATATACAATGAAGCTACAAAAAGTCTGTTTAATGTTTATCAATTTCCAACAATTTACCCCTGGTCCCGTACTGCTCTCACAACCAATGCAACATAATAAATCAATA
The DNA here is from genome assembly GCA_947650365.1 of Chamaelirium japonicum. Classification (NCBI taxonomy): domain Eukaryota; kingdom Viridiplantae; phylum Streptophyta; class Magnoliopsida; order Liliales; family Melanthiaceae; genus Chamaelirium; species Chamaelirium japonicum. The sequence goes on along the minus strand of OX393558.1, from coordinate 664,248 downwards.
AAGTAAAATACTCATCCCAGTGACCCGTGTGCTAGGGTTGCCATACTCCTCTCAGGAGGGTGGGTCCCGATAATTATTAGTTATTCAATTTATTATTTAATTTAAGGGAATCCTAATTACGGTGTCCATACAATCAAAAGCAATCATTACTATCATTATATTAATATTTTAAGCATGCGTCGCCGGACTCGCGACTCCGCATGCAAGGCGTGGTCCATTTGACCACATGCGACGATGCCCGGCGGGACCCGCATGCAGTGTCATGGACACCTACCCTTAGTCATTCTCAGATTGTGACGACCAAGATCCAATAGGCCAATAGCCAAGAGCCAAGACTCCTGAGGCGGGAATGCCAAGATGGATGAGGTGAGGTGAGGTGCACAAGGCCATGAGTTAGCCCCACATCGCCTAGAGAGAAGGAGATCCTGAGCTACTTATATAATTTCCCCTCCCAAACATAGAAGACGTGTTTTAAAAACCGTGCGCCACTACGGAATTCGTAAGAACTCCGTAGTTAAGCGTGCTCGAGCGAGAGTAGTACTAGGATGGGTGACCACCCTGGGAAGTTCTCGTGCGGGCACGGGCAGAGCGGACAAAATCTTGTGTGTTTGGGGCGGATGTTACAAAATGGTATCAGAGCCGGTTCTCCTCGGGATGGGGGGGTCTAACCCTACACGAGGACGTGTAGCCCTAAGGGGGGTGGATTGTGACGACCAAGATCCAATAGGCCAATAGCCAAGAGCCAAGACTCCTGAGGCGGGAATGCCAAGATGGATGAGGTGAGGTGAGGTGAGGTGAGGTGCACAAGGCCATGAGTTAGCCCCACATCGCCTGGAGAGAAGGAGATCCTGAGCATCATCGGTCAGAAGAATTGCTAGTGGATCTCTGGTCAGAAGAATTGCTCAGTAGAATGGGAAGCATCATCGGGGTTCCATTGTATATGGACCACGCTACTACAGATCAGTCTCGGGTAAGTTTTGCCCGTTTTAGTGTGGAAATTAGTGTGGAGGATCCGTTGCCTAAGGAGGTGGAGGCTCGTGATAGCAAGGATAAGCTTTTGTCTATTCAACCAGTCTTATATGACTGGATCCCACCTAGATGTCGTGCATGCAAATCCTTCGATCATGGCGAAGGAAATTGTTACAAGCATCCTGAAATTGGAGGTCTTTGGAAGAAGACTGGGTCAGCTGCTGCAGGAGGCATGATGGGGAGGAATGTCAATTGGGTTCCAGTTCCTCCAAGGGAGACTAGAGGGAATTCTAACCCTCTGCCGACTCCTTCTCAAGCTCATGGAGCTCAGGCTTCGGTAGATGTACATGAGTGGACAGTATTGGGCAATCATGGTAGACGGAAAGGGAAAGAGCAAGTGGTGGGTGACACTTTGGGATCAGAAAATCGCTTTAGCCCTTTGAGGGAGGTTGATGAAGTGGATAAGGGGACAGCCTTTGTTGATGGTAGAAATGCTGAAGTAGATGCTGCTGCTGTTGGAATTTCTGATTCAACTAGAGTGGTAGCTGGTGTTGGGGTTGCTGCACCTGGGGTTTTTGTTAGTGTTACGCAGTCCCGGGGTAATGCTGGAGCTGGAGATGTTGGGAGAGGTGAAGTAACAGCTGGGACTAATTCTGCTGTAACATTGGCTGGTGCTGCTGTTGATGCTGGAGTTGCTGCAGCTGGAATTGATGTTACATTGGCTGGTGCTGCTGTTGTTGCTGGAGGTGCTGAATCTGAAGCTGATGTTACACTGGCAGGTGCTGCTGAAGTTCAGGTAGGAGTAGATGTTACAGAGACAGTTGAAGGGGAAGATGAGAGTGTTACAGAGTCAGAATCTGGAGAAATTGATGCTGTTGTTGGAGGAATACTGCAAGGTGCTGATGTTACAGAGGCCGTAGCTGGGGAAGGTGAGGATGTTATAGAGTCAGTAGATGGTGAAGTAGATTGCATTGTAGCAATTGAGGCAGTTGCGGAACCTGGAGAAATCGATCATTTTGATTGGACTGTTCCGGAACAATGTAGGCTTTATGGTACCGAGGCGTTTCGTGTGGGTGACTATGATGAAGAAGTGGTTCTGAAGATTAAAGCTTTGGTGGAGAGTCTTCATATGAAGACTGGGTTTCGAGTGGGAGTTTTTAGACTGAATAGTCGGGAACGAAGTATTGTCACCTCTTCACTTTCCCCGACTGGTGAACCGATTCACTTGTTAGTTGTTGACCAAGATCTTCTATCCATTCTTGGCATTTCAGATCCAGCACTCTCATTGGGGGAGTCTCATCAGCAGAAAGGAGGAATTAATGATGGAGTAGATCCGGATTCACTAGTTCTTAAGAAGGAAATGGTGAAGGAGGGGGAAGATAAGGTGTCTCGCTCTACCCGAAACGGTAAGCGTACTAAGGAAAGTTGGCCGAAGGGCCCGTGTGACCGTACCACTAGGAGTAGAGCTGACTAAGGTTTTGTTGCAGAAGGCCTGCTCTGGTGGGTTGTTGGGGAGAGATTGGGCACTACAGGATAGATATTTGGAGATCAAGGTTGAAAGTCTGGTTAGAGAGCAAGAGCCAACTCGGGGTTCGAGAATAGGTAAACGGACTAAGGAGAGCTGGCCAAAGGGTCCTTGTGATAGGACTTCTCGTAGTAGTCGGCGATAGATGTGACCTCGTTATTTTTGTATTTCAGGCTGGAGTCCTGTAACTCACAATGGTGAGCTAGTGTTCTTTTCTATTTGGGTTAGAGTTGAGTATGACCTTTTAGGTCTAGTGTCTGCTTACTCATCCTGAGTTAAGCCGAGTCCTGTAATGTTTCTTTTTTCCAGTTATATAATATATTAGCTTTTACCTCTCAAAAAAAAAAAAAAAGGAGATCCTGAGCTACTTATATAATTTCCCCTCCCAAACATAGAAGACGCGTTTTAAAAACCGTGCGCCACTACGGAATTCGTAAGAACTCCGTAGTTAAGCGTGCTCGAGCGAGAGTAGTATTAGGATGGGTGACCACCCTGGGAAGTTCTCGTGCGGGCACGGGCAGAGCGGACAAAATCTTGTGTGTTTGGGGCGGATGTTACAACTGTCGTCGCATGGGTTTCGGTAGAGGGCCGGTGGGTCCCACAGTCATCTCTGTGGATCCCTAGGCAGGGCTAGTGGATCCCTCTATCATCTCTATGGACCCCCAGGCAAGGCTGGTGGGTTCCCCTTTCGTCTATGTGGACCCCCAAGCAGGGCTGGTGGGTCCCTCTGTCGTTTATGTGGACCTCCAGGCAAGGATGGTGAGTCCCGCCGTGGGGCATTGGCCAAAACTTGCACCTACAGTTGCCCTCTCCAAGTTAGCTAGAGGCTGATCTGGATGACTTGGAACCCAGGTGCAAAATTCAAACCCCCTGTCAAGGGTTGGTGTCATAGAGTTCTTGTTAAGCAATGCTGGCAACCAACTTGTCTGATCGGTCAAAATTATCCGATTGGTCAACATTGATCGATCGGTCAGATTTGTCTGATCGGTCAAAATTGTTCGATCGGCCAAAGTTGTCCGATTGGTCAATTTCAACTGGTGGGGCTTGAGGTGATCGGGGAAAAAATTACGTGTTTTGCCCAATCCTTTGGAAAATCGTCCGATCGTCTGCCTGTCGAGATGGCGAATGCTTTTGTGCCATCGGTCAAAATTGTCCGATCGGTCAATTTCAACTGGTGGAGCTTGGGGTGATCGGGCAAAAAACCACATTTTTTGCCCGATCCTTTGAAAAATCACCCGATCGTCTGCCTGTCGATTGGGCGAAGGTTGTTGGCCCATCGGTCAAAATTGTCCGTTCGGTCAATTTCAACTAGTAGATCTTGGGGCAATCAGGTAAAAAACCAAATTTTTTGCCTAATCCTTTGGAAAATCGCCCGATCGTCTACTTGTCGATTGGGCGAAGGTTTTTGGGCCATTGGTCAAAATTGTCCGATTAGTCAATTTTGTCCGATCGGTCAATTTCAACCGATGGAGCTTGGGACGATCGGGTAAAAAATCATATTTTTTGCCTGATCGTTTGGAAAATTGCCTGATTGTCTGCTTATCAATTGGGCAAAGTCTTTTGGGCCATCGGTCAAAATTGTCCGATTGGTCAAATTTGTCCGATCGGTCAATTTCAACCGGTGGAACTTGGGGCGATCGGGCAAAAAACCATATTTTTTGCCCGATCCTTTGGAAAATCACCCGATCGTCTGCTTGTCGATTGGGCTAAGGTGTTTGGGCCATCGGTCAAAATTGTTTGATCGATCAATTTTGTCCGATCAGTTAATTTCAACCAGTGGAGCTTGGGGCGATTGGGCAAAAAACCACGTTTTTTGCCCGATCATTTGGAAAATCGCTTGATCGTCTTCCTGTCGATTGGTCAAATTCTTTTGGGCCATCGGTCAAAATTGTTCGATCGATCAAATTTATCCGATCGGTTAATTTCACCCAGTAGAGCTTGAGGCAATTGGGCAAAAAATTATATTTTTTACCCGATACTTTTAAAAATCGTCTGCCTGTTAATCGGGCGAAGTCTTTTGGGCCATCGGTAAAAATTGTCCAATCGGTCAATTTCAACCAGTGGGGCTTGGGGCGATCGGGTAAAAAACCATATTTTTTGCCCGATCCTTTGGAAAATCGCCCGATCGTCTGCCTGTCGATGGGGCGAAGTCTTTTGGGCCAACGGTCAATTTTGTTCGATCAATCAATTTCAGTCGGTGGAGCTTGGGGCGATCGGGTAAAAAATCACATTTTTTGTCCGATCCTTTGGAAAATCGCCCGATCGTCTGCCTGTTGATTGGGCGAAGGCTTTTGGGCCATTGATCAAAATTGTCCAATCGTTCAATTTTGTCCGATCAGTCAATTTCAACCGATAAAGCTTGGGGCGATCGTGAAAAAAACCATATTTTTTTTCTGATCCTTTGGAAAATCGCCCGATCGTCTACCTTTCGATTGGGCGAAGTCTTTTAGGCCATCGGTCAAAATTATCCAATCGGTCAATTTTATCCGATCAGTCAATTTCAACCAGTGGAGCTTGGTGCGATCGGGCAAAAAATCACGTTTTATTGCCCGATCCTTTGGAAAATCGCCCGATCGTCTGCCTGTCGATGGGGCGAAGTCTTTTGTTGTCGTTTCATCTAGTTCGACGTTTTATCTGGTCCGACGTTTCTTCTTATCTGATGTTTCATCTTTTTGCCAGTCTAGGGGCGCCATGTGTCACATTGGTTTTCCCGCCAAACTTTTTGGGTCTTATGAATCCCGTCCAAGAGTTCATTTTTCACTTGCACTGTTAAATTTTTTTCTGAGTTCTCTGCTTTTGCTCTCGAATTCTTGCTTTCTGTTTCTCTCATTCTCCCATTCGATTGCGATGGTATCTGCAAGCTGCACCAAGAATATCGTTCCTCCGAAGGTGAGGCCCTCGAAGAAAAAAAAGGCCACCGTTGAGCCCTTGTCGCCTAAGATTGCGGGCAACGGCAAGGGCAAGGGCAAGGGCATCCTCGGTGTCCTTGGGAAGCGGCATCTTGGAGTGGGATTTGCCTTTGCACATACCAAGCCGGAGTATATCCCCAAAGCTGAGTTTGTTCTGGGCCGCTAAGGCCGTTATCCGAGGAGTCTGTCTTCGAGCATGGCATCGATCGGAAGATCACTGATGTAAAGAGGGCAAAATGGGAGAAGCTGCTCAGGTTCTTCACTAAAGGCATCCATCGCCCAGCCCTCGCCGAAGTGCAAGCTGACTTTGGCATTGACAATCGATCTGTCTACACGGAGGTGGCTAGCAAGGAGAAAATTATGCGCACGATTGTCACGATCGGGCAGCTCAACTGTGAGCTGCGTCCGCCCCTTCTGCCATTTGTGGCTCGACTACTGAACACGTCTGGGCTTTGTCCTGGACAGCTGACGAAAAATGCGTAAAGAATCATCTATGCTTTCTGCCGAGTGGAGTCCGATCACCAGGAGGAGCTTAGAGCCTGCTACTCCAGCATCCCCGAAGGCGAGCAAGCCCGGATCGAATTGGGATATTTCTTCTACCACTATTAGTGGGTTTCGAGGAAAGACAGCCCTTTCTTCAACCTGCACAGCATTTCTGCCCTTCGCCCCATTACCGACACGGTCCCCTCCGATAAGCTATACACTGACTGGCCAATCTCCGTCTCAGGGGCATGGACTCCTTTCTCTATGCCCGAGACTCCTCGCAGCCAAGTCCACAAGGAGGTCGAGTGGTACGGACCAGGAGGTGATCTGTGTTTGTCATCCGATCGGGTCGGATCGATCGACAACTTATTCATGGAGCTAATATGCAGGACCAGGTCATGGAAGCAGTTTGCGAACTATCTAGTTCGCCATGGCAATGCCAATCTGATGCATCGCCTGCCATTGAGGTATGAAGATAACGACACTCTGTATTTTGATTATGAGGAGGATCTCGATACCGGCAGGATTGTACGATTTGTGTGGGTCGGGTCGAGAGGAAAATATATGGCAAGAGGAGGCGTGTCATGCCCGACGAGGAGAAACTGGTCGTGACCAGGCGAGGCTAGGTCAAGAAGAGGAAAGTGGTGAAGGAAGAGAAGGTAGTGAAGGAAGAGGAGGAAAAAAAGAAAGAAGAAAAAGAAGAAGAAGAAGAAGAAAAAGAAAAAGAAGAAGAAGAAGAAGAAGAAGAAGAAGGAGGAGGAGGTGAAGAAGAAGGCAGGGAAGATAGTGGAGAGGAAGGAGAAGGTGGGGAAGAAGAGGAGGAGGATGAGAATAAAGAGGAGGAATGGAGTGAGAAAGAAGAAGGAGAAGAAGTGGGTGAAGGCAAAGAGGAGGGGGCTAGAGGTCGGAAAGACATGCCCCCAACCCCACAAGGAGCTGGCCAAGTCCCTCCTATCGATGAGGCCAAGGCCCATCGAATGGAGGATGACATTGATACGATGGACGACGGCAAGAAAGTATCTCTCGTCTATTATTTCGAGACCCTAAAGTGTCCTATACGCATAAAGGTCAAGTATTCAGGGAGCCACGTTGTCTATGACCCGATGCCGATCGCGCAGGCGCCGCCCGAAGGCCTCCAGCAAGGTGAGGCCTCGACGGGGCAGGCTTCTGTGAGTGGAGGGACTGAAGCAAATAAGCCAAGGCTGGCGCCATAAGATGACGCGGCCAAGGTGGCAGCAGAAGTCGCCATCCTGATGTCTGCCATCCTCCAGGGGGCAGACGAGATACGTGGTGAAGGGGAAGATTCATCTCCCCCCGAAGTCCCTCCTCCCGAATCAAGGGGAGAAGAAGAGCAGGGGGAGAAGTATGTGCCCGAGTAGGTTCCGATCCCCACCTCTGCAGCGAAAACTCCCACCCCCAAGGGGAAAGGGATCGATCGAGGAAAAGGGCCAGCTCAACCCCCTCACTGAGGCTCTATCGGCAGGAGTAAGTTCCAACCCTTAGCTTCCTTTTGTTTGGATTGAATATTAGATATGTCTGAATCTTTGAATATCTGTCTGCAGGTACTCCTGGTAGCCCGCAGCCTGTGCTGCATGATTTGGGCGAGGTTGACATCAACCACCCAATGGAGGCATTAAGGAAGCTTTGCAATCTTCCCGATGCGACCCTCGAAGAAGCTTCTACGAGGCTGGAAGTGATTGTGAGTAGATTCAACTTCGCCTCAAGTTATAGTACTTCCATTCAATGTTTCTAACTGGCTCTTGTTGTCATGCAGATGTCTGCCATACAGAAATTGAATAGCAAGTTATTCAAAAAGGCCAGTGAGCGGGAAGCTTTTGCCGAGATCTCACGATTGAACGCCCTCCTGGAGAAAGCTAACAAGGAGTGGGCGAAGCTATCGGCTGAGCTCTCTTCGAGTCAGCAGCTCTTCCGTAACGAGGCCCATACAAAAAAGAAGATTGAGGTCGAGTTTGTATCTACCAATAAAGAACTCCAAGGCTTCAAAAACATGTTCTTCAAGTTGTATAATACCTCTTTTGAGCGTGCTGACGAGATAAAGAGGCTGAAGGCAGAGCTCGCAGCTAAGGAGGAGGCCCACGCATTGGAAATTGAACAGTTGAACATCGACTTGGCCAGCTTCAAGTCAACAGTTGAAAAGGCCGTGGAAGCCCTCAAGCTAGCTCATGGCGGAGGCGATCAGTCTTCGAAGGCGTCTGTTGTCAGCATGGCCCGCAGAGATAGATCTAGGGCAACCAGTGTTGAGAAGCCTTGATGTATCTTCGTCGTTGTACTTGTACTTTGAATGAAATAAGATACTTTTTTTCTTTTGTAATGAACTCTCTCTCTATATGCTGAATGTTTTGAATGGAATGTTTATTAATTTGTAATGAATGATCGAAAGAGTATGTCAACTTAAAGTTGTGATGCCTCTTAATGTTAAACTATTTGTTTTTGTCTGTAAGGGGTCGTGTCATAACATGAACACCCAAACTATTAATCGATCTGCCAGCTAAAAGTTGTGCTGTCTCATAATATTTAAAACTATTTATTTCTACCTGTAAGGGGTCGTGTCACAACACGAGCACGCAAACTATGAATCGATCTGCCAGTTAAAAATTATACTATCTCATAACATTTAAACAATTTGTTTCTGCCTGTAAGGGGTGGTGTCGCAACACAAACACCCAAACTATTAGTCGATTTGTCAGCTAAGTGTTATGCTGTCTCACAACATCTAAACTATATGAGATTATGTAAGTTTATAGAATTGAAATGGACAAGATTGAAATCGAAACAAATATTTATTCAGTACAGGGTTTACATCAGGGATAGAATATTTTGAGATGCTTGACATTCCACGCTCTTGGTGGCCTATCTCCTTCTGGCGAGATTAGGCGATAGGATCCTTTGTCTCCAACTGATTCGATGATATATGGTCCTTTCAAGTTAGGAGCTAGTTTTCCACTGTTGAGTTCTCTTGTGTTAGAGAGGACCGCTCTGAGGACTAGATCTCCAATGTGGAACTGTCTTTTCTTAACTTTTCGATTGTAGGCCTGCTTGATCTTCTATTTATACTTGGCAACATGAACAGCTGCCTAGTTACGTAGCTCTTTTGAGAAGTCAAGATCATTGATACGAAGCTTGTTGTTTGTTCCTTCTTCGATCGCCTTAGTCTTCAAAGTTAGGGAGAGAATCTTGGTTGGAAGAATTACTTCTAACCCGTAAGTTAGGCGGAAGGGCGAAAATCCAGTCGATCGTCAAGGAGTGGTCCGATATCCCTAGAGGACCTCTGGCAGGACTTTCTCCCATAACCCCTTCTTGTCTCCCAACTTCTTTTTGAACAGACTAAGGATTACTCTGTTGGAAGCTTCGGCTTGTCCGTTGCATTGTGGATACCTCAAAGTGGAGTAGAAAAGCTTGATTCCGTAGTTCAGGCAAAACTCTCGAAATTTATCTAAATCGAATTAAGCTCTGTTGTTGGTGATAAGTACTTGAGGTATACCAAATATGGAGAAGATGTGCGTAATAAATTTGATAACCTCATCGTCTGTTTCTCAAAAAAGTGGCACAGCCTCAACCCACTTGGTGAAGTAGTCAGTGGCCAATAATAAGTACTTTTTCTTGCTTGGCGATGGAGGGAACAGACCCAGGAAGTCCAACCCCCACTGATGGAAAGGCTAGGGACTTGTCAAGGGATGTAGTTCGTCTACCGGGAGATGGATCGCTCGGGCGTGTCTTTAGCAGGGATCATATTTTTGAACGAAGTGACTTGCGTTTTTCACCATAGTTGGCCAGTAATAGCCTTGAAGTTTGACTTTGGCTTCGAGGGATCTTCCGCTAGAGTGATTGCCGCAAGCTCTAGAATGGATTTCGGCTAAGATCCCTTCTGCTTGCCCAGGACCAACACATTTGAGAAGTGTCCCTCCATGTGATTTGAAGTAGAGATCTTCCTCTCAGAGCCTAGAGAATGGAAGCTTTCTTCGAAGTGTCTTAGCTTGGGTAAGATCTTATTGTATTTTGCCTAATTTGAAGAAACCAAAGAGTGACTGTCTCCAATCTATAGGTACATTTGCCAAGGTAAGAGTGAAGGTTGGCTGTCTCCAACCCTTAGAGTCTCTAGTCATGGCAATGATTTGTTGTTCGATGGCAGTTTTGGGCGACTCTTGATAGTCGATCTGAATTTGCCTTTTGTAGAAGGAGTCTCCAAGCACTGAAGCAGTGTTGGCTAGAGTATTGGCTTCTCGAATTTTGGCTCTTGCAATTTGCTCGAATTCAATGTCTAGGAATGCTTATGTTGCTGCACCAGAGCTAGATAGTGCTGCATTTCTCTCCTCGCGCTTCGTAGAATTCGTTGATCTGCCTGATTATTAGCTGGGAGTCACTATAAATTATGAGACGGTCCACCCCCAGGGTTTCGTCCATCTCCAGTCCAAAAAATGAGTGCTTCGTACTCGGCTTCGTTGTTGGTAGCATTGAATCCAAGAAGAGTGACCTTTTTGAGATGATCGAGTTCAGGGGATATCAAGACTATCCCAATTCCCGAACCGATTGCGCTTGAGGCTCTGTTAGTATAGAGCTTCTATCTAGTTGACAAAGTAGTAGAAACCTCAAGGCTTGGATTGATGGTCTCAGGATTGAAGTTGAGGGTAGGTTCTTTACCATCGTCGAGGTGTATCTCGATGTCATTCTCTAAAGTGATGGGATCCTCAACCGGAAAGTTGACAAGAAAGTCTGCAATTGCTTGCCCCTTGACGGAAACTCGAGGTTCGAACTAAATGCCGAGGGAGCTCATCTCGATCACCCACATAGTCATTCGACCAGCTCGTCCTGCCTTGTCGAGGATTTCTTTGAGTGGGTGCTCTGAGAAGACCGTAATCAGGTGGGAAATGAAGTAAGGTTGGAGTCTTATCGATGCCGTAAGCAATGCCAATGTGATGTTTTCTATCTTTAAGTAGCGAGTTTCTACCGGAAGAAGGGTATGACTGATGTAGTAGACGGGGCGCTCAATGCCTTCTCTTCTACTGACCAGAACTGCTTTAATGGCTTGATCAGTGACAGCGAGGTAGAGCCAAAGTTCTTCTTTCAGTAATGGAGCCGTTAGGATAGGAGCCCGGGCGAGATAGTATCTGACGCTCCGGAAGGCTTGCTCGCAAATTGGATTCCATCCGGATTTGTCTATCTTTCATAACTTGTCGAAGAGTGGCTTACACTTGTCGAAAGACTTAGAGATAAATCGGTTGAGAGCAGCTAATCTTTCTATGAGGCGTTGCACTTCTTTCCGATTGGAAGGCGAAGGCATTTCAAGAATTGCTCGAATTTGATCAGGGTTCGCTTCAATGTCTCTCCTAGTTATCAGGTGACCTAGGAATTTCCCCGATTAAACTCCGAAGGCACACTTAGCTGAATTTAGCTTCATGCAATACTTCTGGAGTACTTGGAATGTCTCTGCCAGATCAGAGAGATGATTCCCACGACTAAGGCTCTTGGTAAGGAGATCGTCGACATAGACTTCGACATTACGGCCAATTTGCTCTTCGAACATCTTCGTCACTAATCTCTAATAAGTAAATCCAGCGTTCTTGAGGCCAAAAGGCATAACATTGTAGCAGTAGAGGTCTCTGTCTGTTACGAAGCAAGTCTTCTCTTGATCATCGGGATGCAGAGGAGTTTGATTGAACCTAGAGTATCCATCAATGAAAGACAGAAGCTCGTGCCCAGCAGTGGTGTCGACGAGTTTATCTATTCTTGGCATGGGGAATGGGTCTTTAGGGCAAGCTTGGTTGAGGTTGGTGAAGTCGATGCAAACCCTGATCTTTCCATTCTTCTTAAGAACCGCAATGATGTTGGAGATCCAAGTTGGGTACTCTACTTCACGGATGAAGTTTGTCGTCAGCAACTTGGTGATCTCCTCTTGAACAGTCATCGAGCGTTCTAGGCGAATCGTCTGGAGCTTTTGTTTGATGGGTTTTGCTCCATCTTTGATGGCGAGCTGATGGTACACATCATCCGGATTGATCCTGGGAATATCTTCGAAACACCAAGTGAAGACGTCGATATTGGACTGGAGGAAAGATGCTATGCCTTGCATATCTGTGTCACTGAGACTGGTTCGAACGAATGTCTCTCGAAGTAGATCACCACTGCTAATGTTTACTTGGATGATTTCTTCGATTGAAGGGGAAGACTCCCACTCGATAGTCGGAGGTTCTGCTAGTGGGGGCTTCTTTGGTTGCTAGCTCGATGAAGGGCCAGCTTCTTCTCTTGTATGCTTTGGCGGAGCGAGATCTACTTGGTATATCTGTCTTTGCTGCGGTGGCTTCATAAGATCGCCCAACTTGTTGATCACCTCGGATGCAGATAATACCCTCCCCCATTGTGAATTTGAGAATTCATGGTACGAGGAGGATATAGCATTGATCTGGTGAAGGAAAGGTCGCCTGAGGATGATATTGTAATTGGAAGTGCCTTTAACGATAGCGAATCGTACGGAGACTCGAGTCTCTCTGTTGAGGTCCAAGGTTCGAACTGTCAGTGTTGATGAGGATACGGTTAACGGTACTCTCGTCGATGATGAGCCGCAGGACTAGGGGATCCCGATGTGGAGTATGCACTCCTTGGAGATCGTAGTCGTTGAAAATGATTGATGGCCAAGACAAACCCTTGACAGGTTTCTTGATCCAGGTATCTTCCTTGTTTGTTGCAGAGCAAACGTTGAAGATGCGTCAAACTAGCTGATCGACTTCTTTCCCAGTCAGGATTTGATGGTACAATGCTCCGTGAATGCCGAATATGTTAGCTCGTACAACGACTGGCAACGAGCTGATCGAGATACGGTGGACCCAACAAACTTCCTTCCCTTTTGATGAGAAAGGTGGGTGTTGGTCCCGTCCGTTCTTAATGAACTTCCGGAGGTGGCCTTCACATAGTAGGTCTTCCAAGTGATATTTTAGTCAGAAGTATCGACTGGTTGGATGACTGTGGCTATGATGAAAGTCGCAGTAAACAGATTTGTCGGCAGTCGACGAAATTCCACATGTTGAATCTGGTCGAGAATCTGCTCGATCGGGAGGGTCCAATCGCTGAATGTTGTTTTCTTCGGTGGTGATCTACAACCGTCTTCTCTTGGTCGCTTGGCTGGTGGAGGTGCTGGTGCTTCTGCATTGTGGGTTTTGGCGGTATGCTTGGGTGCTTCCCTTTCGGCAGGTTGCCTTCTGGTTTTACGTCCCTTCCGGGTAATCTGATCGTCTTCAACCTCAATCTCCCTCTGGATTCGGTTGAACATCGAGCCTAGAGAAGGTTGAGGGTTGCGGATGAAGTCGTTATAGATGTGCAAATCGAATCAGAGGACATTTTGGAATACCAGCATAATGGCCTTATCGTCGAGATGTCGTTCGGAAAGGGCAGCAGGCTCATTGCGGAATCTTCGCGTGAAGTTGCGAAGACTCTCATCGGCTCCGATCCTCAGACGATACAGAGAATCCAGCTTCTTCTTTAGTTTGAGGTTGAGTTAATAGTGTTGCACGAAGTGGTTCGCAAGGACTCCAAACTAGGTGATCGATCCAGTGTGAAGGTTGTGATACCAATCGAGAGAGGGCTCGTCGAGGCTTCCAGTAAAGGTTCGGCAGAGCATGTTTTTCTCTTCCTCGTGCGGCGTTAAAGCTTACTTGAATGTTAGAATATGGAGAGTAGGATCTCCCTTCAAGCAGTTGAACTTTGGCAGCGTTGGGGTTCTCCAGCCCCTATAAAAGGGTGCTTTTTTTTTTTGAGAGGTAAAAAACTAATAAATTAAATGGGTCAAAACATTACAGCACACGGCTTACTCTGAATGAGCAAGCAGAGACACAAGCATTCAGATCCCTTTAGTAGGCTGACCAACAAGGTTGCTACCAAAGGGTTCTGGATTCTAAATCAAAACACTAAAAATACCCAAAAACAACACAACAAGACCACAAATATGCAGAGGAGTACAGAGATATCTCCCTTATAATCATCGAGGATCTAGAAGGGCTTGGGCCCTCCAAACTCGAACTATCTCGCCTCCAACATCCGAAGACTCTCCCTTGCACCCAAGCTTTCACACTCCTAGACACCAGATCAACTTGCACAGCATCAAACAAGAGTCCTCCCCTTCAGCTGGAATCGACAAGGATCTACCCTGCAATCGATGAGGATCTAGAAGGGCTTGGGCCCTCCGAAACGTCGAGGTTCGGTCTTCAACCGTCAAAGTATCTCCCTCAGAAAGTAGGCTTGGCTCCAGATCTCCCACAGGAGGTAGACATGGTGGGCCCTCCATACAAGCTCCAAGCATAATCTGCCTATATGAATCGGCGACAGAAGGTGTCCCGCAAAGCTCTATACTCAATCTGCACACAGCTAAAAACCCCAGGTAAGGTTTCCCCATGGTAAGGTTTCCCCAATGGTAAATTTTCCCAATGGTAAGTTTCCCCAAGAAAAAAAAATATCACTGCAATACCCAAAAAAACCAAAGCACTTGAACACCCAACCATAGCAACCCGCTCCTCTCAACTATAGCAAAACGAGGTTCAAGCAGGCCATGGACCCTCCAAAATTCGCCAAGATCTCTACTCCATCAAGCCCAAGGCCCGACTGCTCAGAGCAGATCCACCAACTCCTTCAGCAACGTACTACCATCAGAAGTCGCTGAACCCCTTGAGCAATCCAACAATTGCAGCAGTAGCTTAGCAAAACAATAGAAGGCCTCGAGCATAACCAGGTCCAGCTCCTCCCTACTTCAGCAAAGGCCTAGAACCCTCCACAAACTGAACATCGCCTCACTAAATTCTGCAGCAAAAACAATCACAGCAGTACGAAGAAGGCCTCGAGCATAACCAGGTCCAGCTCCTCCCTACTTCAACTGCTCGCAGCAGGACCACCAACACCAGAAGCGGCCAACAGAAAGGACAAACACCTCACCCTCTACAACAACTCAGAATCAGTTCCTCCCAGCTACAACAGAATGATGATCAAGAAGACCTTGGGCCCACCACTCCTAAGGATCAACATGCCTAAAAACATTCTGCGCCTCTCAATCGCAGCAAACCAGCAACCTCAGGCAACCAAGCAAGCACACCCCCTACAGCAGCCACAGCTCACATCAGCAGCAACAGGTCCCAACTGCAGCTTACTGTACCTGACCACAACATCAGTAAGGCTTGCTTACTGCAATCCTTGTCCACCGCAAGACTCAGGTCCCAACATGTCTCAACAGGCACCCACAGCATCAGTAAGGCTTGCTTACTGCAATCCTTGTCTACCGCAAGACTCAGGAGTCTCCAAATTCTCTTCACCAGGTGATCTAAATTCAGAATGGATGAAAGGGAACCAATCTTTAACTAGAGAATCCGAAATGGAAACCACTTTAACACACGAACTATTGAGCATGGTTTCCACGAAACGAGCCGCAACTTTAGAGATAATAACAGAATCTGAACAAAATACCCCATCATACATCCGACTATTCCTTTCCCCCCATATCACTGACACAACTGTAGTGAGAAGAAGCTGCCCAACTAGTCGAAACGGGCCCTTAGGAATGGCCACCAGGAATCGACAAACCTTCTTAATGGTAAGCCCAGTCTCCAAAACGCTCCAACCCATTATACCACAGCATTTAGCCCACACATCAGAAACCCAAGAGCATTTAAAAAATAGGTGTTTAATTTGCTCTTCATCCTTTTCACAAAGAAAACATCTGTTGACAAAGGAAATACCTCGTCTTTGGATCCACGGAATAGTTGCTAACCTATTTCGGACAGCCCTCCAAGTGCAAAAACTGTGATTCGGAAGCGAGAGCGGGTTCAAAATCACCTTGGCCCAACTCTTAATAATCCCTGAATGACGAATACCATCCCAAGCTGCTCGGAGTGAAAATATACCAGAATTCCGACTCCCCCATCGCATAGAACCACCCCACTCCTCCTACTCAATGGTAATTTCCCGGATCATGGAAAATAGCTCTTCAAGAGCTCTATTATTAGGGTGAGGGAGGCTCCACATTCACTCCTCAATATAACCACTGAGAGTAGGCCAACCATGCTGCAAGTCTGGAATAGAATAAATGCCCACTATTTGCAACGGACTATGCCCCTCCACCCACGGATCTCGCCACCTATCAATGGTACTACCATCAGCAATGCAATAGCATAAATGACGAGAGAGATCTTCCTCAAATTGAGAATTCCCTTCCAAACCGAAGAAGCAGAATGGGTGGCATTCACCTCCAAGAATGAAAGTTGACCCAGATATCTACCCCTCATCCATCTGGACCAAAGATTGTCTTTTTCATTAAGGAAAGTCCACCCAAGCTTCAAGTAGCTGGCCCTACTAATGTCAGAAATCCTCCGAATTCCCAGCCCTCCTTCATCAAACAGGAGGCATACCTCAGACCATTTAACATGAACCGATGAAGATCCCCACAGAAACTTCCGCATCCATCGTTCAAGCAAAAGCCTAGTACATGTCGGAATAACAAAAACTGCTACCAAGTAGTAAAGATAAGCAAAAAGGACCGACTTGATCAGCATCAGTCTCCCTCCAAAGGATAGTTTGTTGGTTTCCCAGGTAGCTAGTTTCGAACGAAACTTTTCCACCAACGGATAAAACAAACGCAGATTTTTCCTGGCCGAAAATAGAGGAAGCCCCAGGTATCTAACCGGAAGAGTACCTATCGTTATGCCCATGCTCTCAGCTAACTCCTGACCATTAGTCACTGCCCTTGACAAGTAAACCAAACTTTTATCCTGATTAGCAATCAACCCTGTTTCCCTACCAAACTCATCCAAAATAGAACCTAACCCAAGCAAAGATGGCGTAAAAGCCGTAGAAAATACCATCAGATCATCCGCAAATAACAGGTGAGAGATACAAAGAGCAGATCCCACACGGAAACTCTTCCACCTTTTGCACTCCAAACCAATATCCAGAGCTAAAGTCAACCCCTCCATCACGATGGAAAATAGATAAGGAGACAGGGGATCCCCTTGCCAAATGCCCCGGGTCGATCTAATGAAACCGAAGGGAGAACCATTAAGAAGGACAGAGAACGATGGCGAAGAAATGCATTCTTGTATCCAGGTGATCCACCTTCTACCAAAACCAAGACAATGAAGAGCGTGCAAAATGTAAGACCGACTAACTTTGTCATACGCCTTCGCAATGTCAATCTTGACACAAGCACGCTTGGGACCACGCTTCACATCAAATCCTCGAACTAATTCGTGAGCCAGTAGAATGTTATCCGAAATACTACGGCCCAGTATGAAAGCTGATTAATTAGTAGAAATAATTTCCGATAAGAACACCTGCAATCGATTCGCCAAAATCTTAGCTATAATCTTATAAATGGTATTGCATAAAGAGATAGGCCTAAAGTCCTTCAGCTGTGAGGCATTAATCCTCTTCGGAATAAGCGCTATGAAGGTATGATTGATCTCCTTTAGCAACTTGCCCGAGTTGAAAAAATTGGAGACAGCATCCCAAACATCATCTCTAATAGAAGACCAGCAGTGTTTAAAACACTGAGCATTAAACCCATCAGGCCCTGGAGCTTTGTCACCATCCAAAGAAGTAACCACATAGTCCAATTCTTGACAGGTAATCTGACTCTCAACCTAATCGGCAGCAGAATGAGTTAAGATCCTTCTAAAAGGAATAAGCTGGAAGGTCAAAACCTCTGTCTCATGTAGAAACATATCAGCAAAATAATCACAAGCTTCACTTTGAATTTCATCAGGTCTAGAAAGAGTAACACCCTGCGCATTCACCAAGAAAAAAATAGCATTAGTGTTCCAATTAGCATTGACTCTAGAACGGAAGAACCTGGTATTCCAATCCCCCAATCGAACCCAACTGGCTCTAGATTGTTGACGGGCATTGGCCTCTTCCTCGGCTTGGAAAAAAATTAATTCATCCACCAGAGATTTCTCCTGTTGAGCTAATAGAACCGACTTTGGATCTACCTACAGCCGGGCCTGAATCCCATCAAATCCCTCTTGATCGAAGCCACTTTCACAGAAGCACTACAATCCCCACCTAAGAAAGATTTAACCCAACCTCGTAAAGCCATCTTCAAAACTTTAAGTTTATGAATCAGTTGAAACTGAGGCACCCCAAAAGGATTAGAGTTCCAAATGCGATTCACCACCTCCAAAAATTGCCCCGCTTACACCAGCTATTAAAGAACCTGAAGGGCTTCGGACCCCAGTTACTGTCACCTTCCCAATAGCATATTAGGGGTGAATGATCACTAGTACCCGAAGGGAGCGCAGTCACATAGGACTCTCGAAATCTCCCTATCCAGTATCCATTAACCAAACCCCTATCTAGCCGGCCCAGAATTCTCCTATCTCCCGCCTGACGATTAGACCAAGAGAACCGAAACCCGTTAGCCTTTAAATTAGTGAGCTGAGCCATGTCTAGAGCCGCATTAAATCTCATCAAATACGGTATAGGTATATTTCTACCCCTAATCTTCTCCTCAATCACCCTGACTGTGTTGAAATTACCGAGAAGGATCCAAGGCTTATCCCCACATCCCCTGCTGAGCCGAATCAGCTCCTGCCATAAACCTTGTCGACCACTCTCCAAATTAGCGCCATAGATGAATGATAACAGAATACTCTGACCAGTCTTAGAGTGAAGACCTTCACAAGTGATGTGCTGGTGGTGAACGCAGAAATCAGACAAAATCCAGCAGCTTTTATTCCAGAGAATAATAATCCGATGCCTAATCTCACCAAGCCCATTCCCTATCCATCTCCAGCCCCTAGGAACCAGAAACTTCAACCTCTTAACGTCATTACCCTTGATCTTAGACTCTAGAATCCCACAACAATCTGTTGAAAAGGATCTAAACAGTCTAAGAAGTTCCCCTTTCTTACCCCTCTTGGAAATGCCACGGACATTCCAGCACATAATCGTCATTTATTAGAAGAAGAAGAATCAACCCGGGCTGCACCTGCCTTAGAATAACTACGATTACCAGGCCTACCTGGAGGTTTAGGAGCAGTCGGCTCTGGTTTTTGAGTAAAGACTGTCAATGGGTTCGGCATATCAAAGAAAATATCAGGAATTGGAACCACATTGCCTCCTAATCGACCCTTCTCAACTCCTGATCTCATATTGAACTCTCCAAAGGAATCAAGAATCGCAGCTTCGTTGCCAGCACTCTCATCTGGTAAAGAATCCACAACTCCTTTCACATTGATTCTGACGGATTGAACACTACTCATCCCGAACCTCTTCTTTGGCACTCGAGAGTTCTTGGAGTATACCTTATCAGCTTTATCCCTCGGCAAGGACTTCCTATTACCTTGCGGTGTAGCAATATCCCCAGAACCTGGGACTTCAATGCTAGCCTAAAGAGACTTGTTAAACAACAAGTCTGGCTCTGACCCCCCTGCCTCCACAGCCGATAAATTCTCCAATGCCTTCTCACCTGCACCCGTAAGGATATTCTCCCCTTGATCAGCAGTATTAGATTCCATGCACTGCATCTCATCAGAAACATCCCCTGTCACTTCATCAATAACCCGCAAAAGCTCACAGCGATTATCATCTGATTCTGCAGCTCCCATTGGCTCCTTCCCTTTCCTTCGAGCAGAATTTGACCTACCCACCGCGGTCCAAACCTGTTCATCCTTCTTTGTGTTATTGCTACCTTCCTCCATGCCAATCACAGACGGAACGTCTACCTTTGTAGGAGCTCTTAGTCTGCACTCGAACTGGTGCCCTCTCTTCGGTTCCATATTCTTCCATTCCGTTCCAATACGAGGGTGCATAATACAATTTGCTTCTTGATGGTCAAATGACTTGAAGGCCCTGCAACGATGTGGAATCCAATCATATATAACCCTCTGGATAGAAAGAAGGTTATCTTTGCTATCCCGAACCTCAACCTCAGGGGGTAAAGTGTCTTCCACACTTATCTCAACACAAAATCGGGCATAGTTAACTCGCGATTGATCAGTAGTAGCCTGATCCATATACAGCGGAATACCAATGGTGCTACCCATACGGCTAAGAATATCTTCAGACCATAGATCGACCAGAAGATTAGGGAACTTTACCCAAATGGGAACCTTAGACAGCAAATCGCGTTCACAACTCAACCCCTTAGCCCACTTCTTCAACACCAGAGGTCTGCCTTCAATGTGCCAAGGACCTCCCTCCACCGCTTGAACAAAATCTTCTACAAGCCCAAACTTGAACAGAAACACTCCATTTTCCCTAGAAAGAATCTCCAAGCTCCCTTTAGGTTTCCACAATTTCATCAACTACGCTTTAAGATGCACATAATAGGGTCTCCTCCCCAAAACATACAGCGTCAATTCCCACTTTTTCTGGTTTTTCTCTACCTCCTCTATAGGACACACAGCCACTTTTTTCGTACCCTGCAAAGTGGGAGCAATGTATCACAGTTTAGAATTGCTGAGAACATCCTTGCGCACTACAGGTGAAGAAAACCAGGTGTTATGCTGAACTCCTCCCTGTCGATTGGACCCAAGAATAGCAGGAGGTTCATTCAGCCCATCTGTCAAACACCTTCCATGCACTGCATCATCTCCCTTGGGAATACCTTCCTTCACAGCTACTGAGAAATCCTCCACAGGCAGTGTCTCCGGCAGTGCGCACTCCTTACAGAACACCTCCGGTTCTCCCACCTCCTTCAGGACTCGAAACCCATCCCTGCTAGGTGAACTGTGCCCCTGTTTCAATCCCGATGAGAGGAAACTCGATTCAGCCCCTGCTACCTTATCAACCACAAACAAACCCTCTAGATTCTCGGAAGGTAAATCCGCAGCACTCCCACGATCCTTCACTGGACGGGCTCCTGGCGAAGGATCATCCACCAGATCCGGCCCTCTAAGAAGAATAGAATCCCTCGCATCAGCATCTCGAACCTGTCCCCCATCTCGATCCTCCCTCTCTTCAGCTACTCGATCATGTTCCCCATTTCGATGGGAAGAAAGCAGGGAGGAGCCCCCCTTGAGGGAGTCCCCCATGGCAGCCACCACTACCACCAAGGATCTTGAGAGAGAAGCTCTGCCCTAGAGAGAGAGCGCCTACTGAGAGCTTGAAGGGTGCTTGAAATAGACTTGGATGGAGAGGTACTGTCGAAGAGTATCCTTCTTACGACCTAGTTCCCATCCTTATTGTTGGACTAGGGGTAAGATCGAGAGGTCTTGATCCACATCTTAGATTGCCGTCAGGTGTCCTCTATGTAGTAGAGGAGTCGGAAAGAAACGGCCTTTCGACGTGGTCTCTTTCATTCGATGCCTCACTCATAGATTGGGTTTGGATTGTGCCTGCCTAATACAGTTACGGCCCGAAGAAGATTATGAGGATTGATCATCGATTCGATCCCAAACACTCTGCTTCCGTGGAGCTACTGAAGGGGTGGGCTCGCATCGGCTTCTCTCTCAGTTCTCATGACCGATCGCCTGGCTTATAGACTCTTGTTGCTCGAAGTGGATTGATCATCGAGGCAGATCGGCTCCATCGTTGAGAGAAGGGACAGGAAGAACAACCCCAGCATCGGAGGTAGCCCTCTTAATGGCATCCCATTCAGCAATGAGAGTGGCATTCTGTTTCGCCAGCTACAGAAGTTGGAAATTGAGCGCCGAGATCAGATAAGTTAGTGGAGGATCTTTTGTTGGTGTTGGAGTAGTTTGACCGATCGACTGTCGAAGTGGCAGGGGAATCGATCGATCGACCGATCTTTTATTTCTCGAATGGGCTGCTATCTTGGGATGAGTAAGAGAAAGTCCGATGTTGAGTCGCTGACTCATTGAACGGGTTTCCGGACAAGGTTGGTTCTGTCGAGTGTTACTTCCCTCTGGATGATCCTGATGCCTTGTCTTTGCTATTTAGTGAAAGCGGAGGAAGCAACCAGATTGCCAGAGTCTGATCGGTTGTCTGCTTAACCGAGAGGGCTGAGAAGTATGGTTATCAAGATCGGTTGTCAGCTAAACCGATCTGATTTGGTCATAGAGCGAAATGAACTTCTCATTGGATCCCACAGACAGTGCCAAACTGTGGGGGATGATCTTCGTGCTGACCCAAAGAATCCGCCCAACCAGTCAGTCGAGTCGAGTCAAAGGTCTGATCGAACGTATGTCTAGTCTGAAGGTTCGGAGGTCGATGTCTTCTAGTTGAACTTCTGAATGGTTGATAGATTGTTAGCACGAGATGTGATCTCGGAGTTCAGCCAAAACGTACATCTCCGTGCTATAATAAGCAACCTGAATTCACTAACACTTGAATTGAAGTGACCTTGACAGGCCGAGTGTCACTGGTTTCTCTTCTAAACAAAGACCGAAAGGTTACAAGGTCAGAGCTCTAGATTTTTCGGAAGTCTGATTCTGAAATTAGATATTCGATCTTGTTACATTTGCTGGGCCTGCTATTTATAGAGTATTTTCGAAATAAAATGGGGTAGAAGGCGGTTTCTACTGTCGTCGAATGGGTTTCTACGGAGGACCGGTTGGTCCCGCAGTCATCTCTGTGGACCCCCAGTCAGGGCTGGTGGGTCTCGCTGTCGTCTCTATGGACCCCTAGGCAGGGCTGGTGGGTCTCCATATGATCTCTGTAGACCCCCAGGTAGGACTGGTGGGTCCCGCTATCGTATATGTGGACCTCCAGGCAGGGTTGGTGGGTCCCACCGTGAGTATTAGCTAAAATTTGCATCCACAATATGAACATCGCGAAGGAAAATCCCTATTTCACCTGCTCTAGTAAGAAACTTGTTGGTATCCGGGCACCAAAGTTTGTATAGTTCTCGGTATATTCCTTTGGGACGACTGTACTCTCGGCGAGCCAGTGCTAGGAACTTCACTAACAGTTTCATCTCAGGCTCCCCCCCCCGAAAAACTTCGGAAGCTCGTCCATCCACTCGCAAAAGCCGCAGAGGTACTGAATATCCGCACGAGGCTAGGAATCTACACCCATCGAGTCAAACGAGAGAAGATCTTCGAGGCTACTACTGGCATAGGCACAAAATCTTTGGCGCAGTGATGGAAGGATAAACTCAAACTCAGATAACGAAGCTTTATGGAGAACGCCTCATCAGTATAAACCTTCTCGCTCAGCTTTGGCATCCCGCAATGCACATCGGTAACTCCATCTTCTGTGATGCGCTCATGGATGGGAATCTGGAGCATTGATAAACGATCATCTCTCTTCGAAGTACGGTAGCGGTACACCCTAATAAGGGGGAAGCAAAGGTACTTACTCCCGTTGGAGAAGTCCTCTGCAATCCACCCCGGCGAAACCAAGCTCTCGAAAGCTCAAGCCCTGAAAGAAGATAAGGAGAAGCAAGTCAAGTCTAGCAAAGGGTCTAAGTCCAAGGAATAGAAGCCAGTCAAGAGCAGGGAAGAAGAATCAAAAGAAAAAAAGGGGACCACAACCTTAATCAGGGTCGTAGCCCCCCATTTTTTCCATCAGAGCCCGTGCGAGAAGGGGGGCCACTGGCCACGAGCCCGATGGGGGCCCGCAGCCCCCCTTCTCTGACCCGGTTGGGGCTCGCCCAACTTGGCCCCGTATGCCGCCGCTGCACCCCGATCTCTGCGCTCGGCCCGCGTCCATCGCCCGCCTACGACTCGGCCCCGCACGTCGCTGCTGCGCCCGTGCCTGGCCTCTTCGACCCCGCATGCCACTGGCCTCTGTGCCCTGCACCTATGCCCAGCCTGCATCCGCCACCGCTGTAGCCCGTACCCACAGTCACCAGCCGTCGCTATTGTTGCCTCTGTGGGCCAGAGAAGACGAAAGAAGAAGAAGAAGAAAGAAAAAGAAGAAAGAAGAAGAAGAAGGAGGAGGAGGAGGAAGAGCAACACCTCGCCCGCAATACCCTATCCTCATCGCCCCGATCATCTTCCCCCCTTTGTTTCAAGCCCGTCTTCGCGACAATCTTCAGCACATGCACCATTGCTGATGATCTCCTAGCGCCGACCTTCTACAACAGCCGCCACCGCCGACGAAAGAGGCGACAACTAAGAAGACAGAGCAAGTTCTGTGCAACCCTAGGTAGCCCCTTCCAACGATAGTCTCCAAGCTTCAGTCCTTCACAAGAACAGACACTGTAGAGGGGTAGGGGTCTTTAAATAAGGCTCAACCCCATCCAGGAAAGGAATCAAGGACAAGCGCTGTTCATTTCCTACGTAAACAAGGGTTACGATGTTTTCGCTAGCGCACTTGTCCTTGAGGGGGCATTTATAGACCCACAAATTTTATCAAACTCGAACCCGACTCGTGTGCAGCGACCCAAGGGACACGATATGAATCCGGGCCCACCAAACCTGACCCGAGTCATAGGAGGGGTCGGATGGGCCCATCCTTAAATGGGGCCTTCCCGGCCCCCCTTTTGGGGAACCGTGCCCCTACTCGCAAGTAGGGAACGGCCGGCCAAGAAAGAAAGAAAAGAAAGAAAAGAAAGAAAGAAAAGGAAAGAAAAGAAAGAAATAAAAGTAAAGAAAAGGAAAGAAAAGAAAAAAGTAAAGAAAGAAAAAGAAGAAAAAGGAAAGAAAACCGCCATACGCGGGGGGAGGTTGTGTAGACGTCTACACAACTGTGGATCTACGTCAATCCCTCGATCCGACGGATAAGAAACGAAGCCGGGTCACCATCTATCTAATGTGCAAGATTCAAATAAAAATTCAAAAATATTGAGCCATAACTACTCCACCAGAAAAGGAAAATAAATGAAGGTTTATTCTCCCATAAATTAGGGAATGAATCTTAGGTAGTTATAGGAGAGATAATTAAGGGATTTAAATGAACCTTCCCATATCTCTCCCCACCCCCCTTCACCTATAAATAGAGGGGGAGGGGAAAGGCTCAAAAGATCGAAGACAGAAGCAAGGAAGCTATGCAAAGAAGAAGAAACACCTTTAATGGCCCAAGGCTTCATGAGGCGCGGGCAAGCCTATCCCTTTGGGACCAGCTTAGTCCAGTGTAAGCCCACATCAACGTGAAGACCCTTGCACAAGAAGATAAACTCTTCAACTCCATGCACGAAGGAGAAAGCTTGGAGAAGAAGAAACCTTCGACTCCAAAGACGCTAGAAGTAAAGGCCGGAGAAGAAGATCGAAGCGGTATCACCCCGTCGTCTTCACCAAGCTTTTGACTCTGATTAAGCCCAAAAGCCTAGAGAAGAAGATCGAAGCGGTATCACCCCACCGGGCATACCAGAAATCTGTATACGTAGAAAAAGATTCAGGTCGTCTTTTATTGCACAAAACAAGATTACAGAGGCCGGGACCCGCGGACTCGGGGGTGATGAACCGGGTGCGGCAAATATTTGATCAATAGATTGTGGGAGAGATCCTCTGGAGGGTCCCTTTGAACTGCGTCTCCAAATTACTTCGTGCGAGAGCTCTAGAGGGGTTGCCTAGGATAGAGATCTTTACAGGGTGAGGGTTTCTTGATAGGCTAAGGATTTGTCGTTGTTGCTTTTGTCCCTTCCATGCTTTGCGCTTGCAATGCTTTAGTTGTTCCGGACTTCACGTCGTATCGACTAGAACGTGCGATGCTTTGCTTGTAACCATTGTAGTTGCTTGGCTTTGGCACGTTCTTTGCTTTGGCGCGGGCTTTAATAGTGCTTTTGCTTCGGCTTCTAACATTGGATTTTGCTTTGGCGTTGGCTTGATCTTCTTTTTGAACAGCGATAGTGATGTCTCCAAGGCTTCTTTATTCTTCCGGCTTCCTCGATGGTTGTGGCATGGTTTGACTTTTCTTCTTCTCTGGGATTCTTTAGCTTAATCGGAGTCGAAGGCTTCGTTTTGAAGGTGACAGGTATAGCACCGCATAGGATGTCCTTCTCTAAGCTTTCTTCTTTATGAATGGAGCAGACTTTGTTGAAGACGACGGGGTGATGCCACTTCAATCTTTTTCTCCGGATATTTTGGCTTGATCGAAGTCGAATGCTTGATGAAGACGACATGGTGGTGCCGCTTTGATCTTTTTCTCTAGGCTTTTAGGCTTGATCGGAGTTGAAGGCTTAATGAAGACGACGGGGTGATGCCGCTTTGATCTTCTTCTCTGGGCTTTTGGGCTTGATCGGAGTCGAAGGCTTGTTGAAGACGACGGGTAGTGCCGCTTCGATCTTCTTCTCTAGTCTTTGCTTCTGGCGTCTTCGGAGTTGAAGGTTTCTACTTCTCCGAGCTTTCTCCTTCGTGTACGGAGTCGAAGGATTGATCTGCTTGTGCAAGGTTCTTCACGTTAATGAGGACTTTCAATGGACTAAGTTGTTCCCAAAGGGATAGGCTTGCCCGAGTCTCATGAAGCCTTGGGTCGTTGAACGCGTGTCTCCTCATTTGCAGAGCTTCCTTGCTTCTGTCTTTGACCTTTTGAACCTTCCCCCTCCCCCTCTATTTATAGGTGAAGGGGGGTGGGGAGAGATATGGGAAGGTTCATTTAAATCTCATGATTATCTCTCCCATAACTATCCAAGATTCATTCCCTCATTTATTAGGGAATAAACCTTCATTTATTTTCCTTTTGTGGCGGAATAGTTCTGGCCCAATCTTTTTGAACTTTTATTTGAAAATTGCACATTAAATCGATGGTGACCCGACTTCGTTTCTTGTCCGTCAGATCGAGGGATCGATTTAGATCCACGCTTGTGTATACGTCACGCAACTTCCCCCTACGCATGGCGGTTTTCTTTCCTTTTTCTTCCTTTTCTTTCATTCTTTTCTTTCCGTTTCTTTTCTTTTCTTTCTTTCATTTCTTTCCTTTCATTTCTTTCTTTTCTTTTATTCTTGGCCGGTCGCTCCTAACTCGTGGGTAAGGGGAACAGTACCCCAAAAGGGGGGCCGAGTGGGTCCCACTTAAGGATGGGCCCATCTGACCCCTCCTACAGCTCGAGTCGGGTCTGGTGGGCCCGGGTTCATATCGGATTTTCCCCCTAGGTCGGTGCACACGAGTCGAGTTCGGGTTTGATAAAATTTGTATGTCTACAAATACCCCCTCAAGTACGAGTGCGCCGGCGGAAGGCGCTTGTCCTTGATTCCTTTCCTGGATGTGGTTGAGCCTTATTTAAAGATCCCTAACCTTCTATAGTATTTGTTCTTGTGGAGGGTTGAAGCCTGGAGATCACCGTCGGAAGGGGCTACCTAGGTTTGCACAGGACTTGCTCTGTCTTCTTAGTTGTCGCCTCTTTCGTTGACTACGACGACTGTTGCGGAAGGTCGGCGCTAGGAGATCATCAACGATGGTGCGTGAGCTGAAAATCGTCGTGAACATGGGCTTGAAATAAAGGGGGGAAGATGATCAAGGCGATGTGAACGGGGCACTGCAGTCGAGGTGTTGCTTTTCCTCCTCTTTCTGCTTCTTCTTTCTTCTTATTCCTTCTTCTTCTTTCTTCTTCTTATCTGGCCCGCAGAGGCATCAACTACAGAGGCTGGCGGCATGGGCTATAGCGGCGGTGGATATGGGCTGCAGCGGCGGCGGATACGGGCTGGGCACGGGAGTGAGGCGCGAAGGCCGGTGGTGTGCTGGGGCACGGAGGCCAGGCGCGGGCGTAGCAGCGGCGTACGGGGCTGAGTCACAGGCAAGTGACCAGACGCTAGCCGGGCACAGAGGCCGGGGCGCAAAGGCGGTGTACGGGGCCAAGTCGTAGGCGGGCAGTGGACGCGAGCCCGGGTGCAGCGGCGGCATGCGGGGCTGAGTTGGGCGGGCCCCGATCGGGTCGAAGAAGGGGGGGCTGCGGGCCTCCCTCAAGCTCGTGGCCTATGGCCCCCCTCCCCGCTCGGGCTCTGATGGGAAAGAGGGGGCGCTGCGGCTATATTTAGGGCTGTGGTCCCCCTTTTTTTTTTTGGCTTTTCTTCCCTGGTCTTGACTGGCTTCTATTCATTGGACTTAGATAACCTTTGCTGGACTTGAGTTTTTTCTCCTTGTATTCTTTCAGGGCTCGATCTTTTGAGAGCTTGGTTTCGCCAGAGTTGATTACTAAGGACTTCTCCGATGAGAGTAAGTACCTTCGCTTCCCTCATACTCAGGTGTACCGCTACCGTACTTCGAAGAGAGATGATCATCTGTTGATGCTCCAGATTCCCATCCATGAGTGCATCACAGAGGATGGAGTTGCCAATGCGAATTGCGGGATGCCGAAGCTGAGCGAGAAGGTTTATACTGATGAGGCGATCTCCATGAAGCTTCTTCGTCCGAGTTTGAGTCTGCCCTTCCATCACTGTGCCAAAGATTTTGTGCCTACGCCAGTAGTAGCCTCGAAGATCTACTCTGGTTTGACTCGATAGGGTGTGGACTGCTGGCCTCATGGGGACGTTCAGTACCTCTTCGGCTTTCATGAGTGGATGGGCGAACTTTTAGAGGTTTTCGGGGCGGAGTCTAAGACGAAACCGTTGGTAAAGTTTCTAGCACCAGTTCGCCAAGAGTACAGTCATCCTGAGGGAGTGTACCGAGCTCTCTACGAACTTTGGTGCCCAGATACCAACACATTTCTTACTGGAGCGGGCAAAATAGGGATTTCTCTCCCCGATGTTCACATCGTCACCGGATGCCTTAAGGTGCGGAATTACTATCAAGAGGAGGTGCCGACTCTAAAGGACTTGATGGATGCCAGTTTCTCCCTGATATCTTCTTTTGTTCAAGGCGTATGTCATCATTACGATGCGAGATCAATCGGATCGGGTCTGGCATTCATCGTGAGTAGATTTTTAGTTCAGGGGTGAGTACCTGTCTCCTGCCCCTTCTGCTCACCCGATGTAGAGAATCGACCAGATGAAGAAGCCTGCACTGCAATCCTTTGTAAGGCCAATTGAGTCTTTAGCAGGAGTGAAGCATTCAATAGCGGGAAAACAAAGCCCGTGGAAGATTCTCAGTTTGGAGCGCGACAACGAGGAGTGGCGAGCTGTTTATTGTGCCGCCGAGTTGGCCATTTTCCTTTGTCGATTAGTGCTTTCTTGCGCCGGCGAAGCCATCCGTCTTGGGACTTTTCTTAGAGCATCCTGGATGGCGAAGGGAGAGCTATTCAATCTTGCACCAACTATCTTGTGTGCTTTATATCAGGGGCTTAGTGGTACGTATTGGAGCTTGTCTAATTCGGACGACGCCAAAGGGGAAGTCGACCGGTCTAACTCCTTTGTCCCCCTGCACTACTTGTACGGTTGGGTGGCCCTTCATTTTTTGAAAGGGATCTTCGCTAGATATGAGCATCCAACAGATTTTTCGTTCTTGTCTGGTATAGGGGGGATCTTGAATGCCTTCATTAGCTGGGAACACTTGAAGGAGTGTGCTCGAACGATTTTGAGAAAGATTGAAGGCATAGACTACGAGTTTATATCAGAGCACTCAGTTTTGCCTCTGGAGAAGTTGATGGTTTATGACGATGAGGAGCTTTCTGATGGCTTGTACTGGAATATGGTAAGTTGTAGTCCGAGTTATTTTGTTTGGCGTCGAGGAGACACAGTGGAGGTTGAGCCAATAGGGATTCCGGCAGGAGCTGCCTGGCATGCTGCAGCGGCTGCAAGGGTCCATTGGCCTGCAGGAGGGCTATCACCTCTGGGCTTCTCTTTATGCTCGGTTGCCTGGCTGCAGCTTCTTTCCTGGGACCAAGTCCGGATCGAGGGATGTCGCGACTCCAAGTTACTGCAAATGGATCGAAGAGCGAGTATCCCCACTACTTGCTAGCCTTCCGATTGATGTCCTGACGGGTAGCGAGTTCAAAGACTTCAATTTTGATCCTTCGGTAGGAACGGAGGATCACCGCCTCAGGCTGGAAGCTTAGAGGATCGGGAAGACTTGCAGCTGTCTTTCCAATGTCTGCCGGGTTTCTTCTTTTGCTCCTGTGTCAGGGTTCGATCCTATGAGTGCCCCCGGGCCCTCCATCTTCCAGAAGACAAACCTTGAAGGTACCCGCCTAAGAGACGGGAGTTGTGTATTCCATGTGGGGTGACTTCGAGGCTGCCCTGCCAGGCAAAGGATGTTTATGAGTCTAGTCTTTTAGGGGATGAGGTGATCCCTCTATCTGGGATAGCTTTGTCCGACTTTGCAGGTATGCATCAAGTGTTTCTTTCTCCTCCCTTTTTAATTTCCGGAGTTCCAACATGCTGAGTAGTACGTCCTTTTTCTTTGGGTAGACTCTGTTATAGTAGTGGAACATGAGTCAGATTCTTCAAAAATGTACCAGGGGTGTTCCCTTGTTGAAGCTGTAGGGGATGATCTTCGTGCCGACCCGAAGACTCCGCCCAACCAGTCAATCAAGTCGAGTCGAATGTCTGATCGAACGTGAGTATAGTCTGCAGGTTTGGAGGTCAATGCCTTCGAGTACTATCTTTGAATTAGAAGAGAGAGTAGAGGTTGACACGAGATATGATCTTGGAGTTCAGCCGAAGCCTACGTCTCTGTGCTATAGGGAGCAACCCGAATTCACTAACACTTTGCTCGAAGTAACCTCGACAGGCCAAGTGTCACTGGTCTCTTCGAAAAGAAGATCGAAGGAAATGGAATATCTAAAGGTTAGGATATCAGAGCTCTGGGTTTTTGAAAGTCTGATCTTTTCTTTTCTGTTTTTGATTTCTGGAATTCGATCTCAGATGCTTTTACACTTGAAGAGTCTGCTATTTATAGAATTTTCTGGGTGGAAAACCGGGACAAATGGCGGTTTCTACTGCCATATCTGGGGATTCCCAGAATAGGGCTGGTGGGTCCCACTGTCATCTCTGGGGATCCCCCAGGTAGGGCTGGTGGGTCCCGCTATCGTCTCTGGAGACCCCCCAGGCAGGGCTGCTGGGTCCCGCTGTCGTCTCGGTGGAAACCTCAGGCAGGGCCGGTGGATCCCGTTGTTGTCTCTGGGGACCTGCCAGGTAGGGCCGGTAGGTCTCGCTGTTGTCTCTGGGGATACCCCAGGCAGGGCTGATAGGTCCCGCTGTTGTCTCTGGGGACCCCCCAGGCAGGGCTGGTGGGTCCCGCTGTCGTCTCGGTGGACCCCCCCAGGCAGGGCTGGTGGGTCCCGCTGTCTGTGAGGTTTCTGGTCAAAATTTGCACCCATAGTTACCCCTCCAAGTTAGCTAGGGGCTGTGCTCGCTGACTTGGACCCCAGGTGCAAAATCCAATCCCCCTACCAAGGGTTGTTGATGTTGAGACCTTCTAGAGCATCGCTGAATAATAGGACCCCGATATCTGTAAGGAAGAAAAACCCATTGATTGATTGCAGTAGATAAGCCAAAATCGTCTGATCGGTCAAATCTGATCGATCGATTAATTTTGACCGATCGGTCAAATTCAATCGATGGAGGTTGGGCGATCAGTCAAGAAAGCAAGTTTTCTGCCCGATCTTGTGGAAAATCGATCAATCGGTCGAATTTGTCCGATCGGTCAAAATTGTCTTATCGGACAGTTTTGACCGATCGGTCAAATTCAATCGGTGGAGGTTGAGGTGATTGGCCAAAAAAGCTCATTTTCTGCCTCATCCTGTGGAAAATTGACTGATCGGTCAAATTTGTCCGATCGGTCAAAAGTGTCCGATCGGTCGAATTCAACCGGTGGAGGTTAAGGCAATCGAACAAAAAAAAAGGTTTTTTGCCAAGTCCTGTGGAAAATCGACTGATCGGTTAAATTTGACCGATCGGTCAAAAGTATCCGATCGATCAAATTCAACCGGTGGGGGTTGAGGCGATCGGGCAAAAAATTATATTTTCTGCCCAATCGTATGGAAAATCGACCGATCGATCGAATTTGTCCTATCGGTCAAAAGTGTCCGATCGGTCAAATTCAACCGGTGGAGGTTAAGGCGTTCGGGCAAAAAAGTACATTTTCTGCCTAATCCCGTGGCAAATCGGCCGATCGGTCGAATTTGTCCGAACGGCCAAAAGTGTAGGATCGGTAAAATTCAACCGGTGGAGGTTAAGGGGATCAGGCAAAAAACAAGGTTTTTTGCCAGATCCTGTGGAAAATCGATTGATCGGTCGAATTTGTCCGTTCAGTCAAAAGTGTCCGATCGGTCAAATTCAACCGGTGGAGGTTAAGGCGATCGGGCAAAAAACAATTGCTAGATCCTGTGGAAAATCAACCGATCAGTCAAATTTGTCCGATCGGTCAAATTCAAACAGAGGGGGTTAAGGCGATCGGGCAAAAAACAAGGTTTTTTGCCAAATCTTGTGTAAAATCGACTGATCGGTTGAGTTTGTTCGATCGGTCAAAAGTGTCCGATCGATCAAATTCAACTGGTGGAGGTTGAGGCGATCGGGCAAAAAGTATGGTTTTTTGCTAGATCCTTTGAAAATCTGCCTGATCGTCTGCCTGTCGAACGGGCGGAGTCTTGTAGGTGATCGATCAAAATTGTCCGATCGGACAGATTTGACTGATTGGTTAAATTCAACCGGTGGAGGTTGAGGCGATCGGACAAAAAAAATGGTTTTTTGCCAGATCCTTTGGAAATCCGCCCGATCGTCTGACTTTCGAATGGGCGAAGTCTTATAGGCGATCGAGCAAAATGGTTTGATCGGACAGTTTTGACCGATCGGTCAAATTCAACCAGTGGAGGTTGAGGTGATCGGGCAAAAAATATAGTTTTTTGCCATATCCTTTGGAAATCCGCCCAATCGTCTGTCTGTGGAACGGGCGAAGTCTTGTAGGCGATCGGTCAAAATTGCCTGATCGGACAAGTTTGACCGATCGGTCAATTTCAACCGGTGGAGGTTGAGGTGATCAGACAAAAAACATGGTTTTTTGCCAGATCCTTTGGAAATCCACCCGATCGTCTGCCTGTCAACGGGCGAAATAGAGTTGGCGTTCTGTGTGGCTTGATGCTTCGCTTGGTCTGACTCTTCGCCTTGTCCAATGCTTAGCCTAGTCCGACGCTTCACCTGGTCCGATGCTTTGCCTGTCTGATGCTTTGCCTGGTTAGGCGCCATGTATCACCTTTGAAAAGACTGCACTTTATCTTGAGGCGCCACATGGCACGTTTGAAAAGACAGTGAACCACTATTGAGACGCCATGTGGCACTTCGGTTTTCCCGCCAATTCTCCTGGGGTTTATAAGTTTTGCTTCGGAGTTCATTTATCTCCTCATGCTATCAAATAATTTCCTGAGTCCACAGCTTTTGCTCCCGAGTTCTTGTTTCTTCGGTCTCTTTGTTCATCCGATCGGTAGCTATGGCATCTGCAAGCAGCACGAAGAACGTTGTCCCACCAAAGATGAGGGCCTCACAGAAGGGGAGGGAGAGGGCTGAAATTTTGTCGCCCAAGGTTGCGGTAAAAGGCAAGGGCAAGGGTGCTTTTGGTGTCCTCGGTAAGAGGCATTTTGGAGTGGGGTTTGCCTCTGCGCCTTCCAAGCCGGAGTAAATCCCCAAGGCAGATTTCGTACTAGCGCCGCTGAGGCCGCTGGCAGAGGAGCCAGTATTTAAGTACGGGGTTGGCAAGAAGGCTACTGACTCCAGGAGGGCCAAGTGGGAGAAGCTGCTCAGCTTCTTTACTGAAGGTGTCCATCGCCCAGCCCTTGCTGGAGTGCAATCTTCTTTTGGGATCGACAAACGATCCGTCTTCACTAATATGGCCAACAGGGAGCAGGTTATGGGGACGATCATTATGATTGGTCAACTGAACTGCGGGCTGCGTTTTCCTCTGCCGATGTTCACTGCTTGAGTACTGAACAATTCGGGCCTTTGCCCTGGGGCAGCTAATGGGGAATGCGTGGAGGATCATCTACGCGTTCTGCCAGGTGGAGTCAGACTACCAAGAGGAGCTGAAAGCCTGCTACTCCAGCGTCCCCGAAGGCGAACCGGCCCGGATTGAGTTGGGCTATTTCTTCTACCATTACAAGTGGGTGTCAAAGAAGTATAGCCCATTCTTCAATCTCCATGGCATCTTTGCCCTCTGCCCGATCACCGACATGGTCCCTTCCGACAAACTCTACATAGACTGGCCAATCTCCGTCTCGGGGCCGTGGACTTCCTTCTCTATGCCTGAAACTCCTCGTACTCAGGTACATAAGAAGGTTGAGAGATACCCCCCGGGTGGGGATCTGTGCTGGACGTCAGATCGGGTCAGGGCCATCGACAATCTGTTCCTGGAGTTGACTTGCGGCACCCGGTCGTGGAAATAGTTTTTGAACTGCCCGGTCTGGCACGACTATGCTAACTTGATACACCGGCTGATGGTTAGATACGAAGATAATGACGCCCTGTACTCCAACTACGAGGAGGATCCTAAGTCGAGCAGATTGGTTAGATACATCATGGCCAAGAAGAAAGTCTACGGGGTGAGGTGACGCTCAGGCCCGACGGAGGAGAAGCTAGTGGTGACCAGACGGGACCAGGTCAAGAAAAAAAAGTGTTGACCCACCGGCCCTGCCTGGTGGGCCCACGAAGACTGCCACGGGACCCACCGACCTTGCCTGGTGGGCCCATGAAGACTACCACGGGACCCACCGGCCCTGCCTGGTGGGCCCACGAAGACTACCACGGGACCCACCGGCCCTGCCTGGTGGGCCCACGAAGACTACTGCGGGACCCACCGGCTCTGGAATCTCCATAAGATAGCAGTAGGGCCCACCAGCCCTGTCCAGAGAAACTTCCAGAAACGACCAGAAACCGCCATTTACCCCGGAATTCCTCAATAAATAGAAGACCCTTCAAATGTAAATGATCCGATTTCCAGTTCTGAGATCTGATTTTCAGAAACCAGAGCTCTGGAATTTTCTAACCTCCCCTCTTTCACCTCTCCTCAATCTTCTTCTTCTTATCTTCAAAGAGATTGAAGAGGCTTCAGTGATACTCGGTCTGTCGAGATCACTTCGAGAAAAGAGTTAGAGAATTCGGGTTGCTCCCTATAGCACGGAGACGTAGGCTTTGGCTGAACTCCGAGATCACATCTCGCGTCAACTCTCTGATTGCATCTCTCTCTGTTTATGTATTGAGAACGGCAACTCCAATCCATAGATTGAACAACGATCTTCGACTCGAACCTCAATTGACTGGTGCGGGAAGTCTTCGGGTTGGCACGAAGATTTTCCCCCATAGTTTGTCGCCGTCTGTGAGATCGAACGAGAAGCCAAGTTCGCTCTACAACAAGTCAGATCGGTTGAGCAGACAACCGATCAGACTTCCTAGCCCCTTCGGTTGAGCAGACAACCGTTAGGACATCGGCACTCTCGTTGTACCCTTCGCTCTCTAAATGGCGAGGACAAAGCATCAGGGTCAACCAGAAGGAAGTAACACACATCAAGCTCGTCTTGAGACTCGTTCAATGAGTCAAAGGCTCAACTTCGGATAGCCCCTTGCTGTCCTCGATATGGGTGCCCGTTCAGGTAGTGGGAGATCGGTTGATCGACCGATCCCTCAACCCCCTCGACAATCAACAGGGCAAACTGCCCCTACTCCTGCTGAAGACCCGCCATCCATATACCAAATCTCGGTGGTCGACATTCAATTACTATAACTGGCTAACCAGAACGTCGTCCTTACCGCTGAAAGGTATGCCCTCAAGAAGGCAGTCTCCGAGGCTGGGATTGCTCTCCCTATCCCCTTAACTAACGAGAGGGTCGATCTAACATGGCCATCAATTCACTCCGAGCCACGGAGATCAATGGGCACTGCTGCCCTTGAGAGGATTCGTCGTGACCCAACTCCCTCTGCCACCCCGTGGAAACAGAGTGTGTGGGATCGCATCGACGATGAGTCCTCCCAATCCTCTTCTGGTCGCAACTGCGCCAAGAGGACACCTTCAAAGCCCGACGCACCAAGGAGACACCAGATAAAAGGGGCTCCTTCATAGAGTAGAGTTTCTCCGTCCATTCCGCTTCAACGTGGACTTGGATCGGACCTTCGTCACCGACTCCAACCGGCAAACACTCAAATGCCCGAGCAAGACCTTGCGATCTTACCTCTTGACCTGCATCTAGGTCGAGGGCAATGTCGTAGGGAGGGATACTCCTCTGCCGGACCTCTCCATCGAAGCTTGTTCGAGTCAATATTTCCAAGAGGATGGAGAACGTACTCCCACTCTCCCCAAATTCAATTGCATCAAAGGAGATCCAACTCTCCATGTACTCGCATTCAAGCAAGCTCTAACGCCGCACGAAGAAGAGAACAACGTGCTTTGTCGCACCTTCACTGGGAGCCTCGACGAGCCATCCCTCGATTGGTACCATAATCTCCGAGCTGGGTCCATCACCCAGTTCAGTGTCTTGGCCAATCTCTTCGTGCAGCATTATCAGCTGAACTTGAAGCCTGAGAAGAAACTTGATTCCCTCTATCGGTTGAGGATGGGCGCTGATGAGAGTCTCCGCAGCTTCACAAGGAGATTCCGCAACGAGCACGCTGCCCTCTCGGGGAGGCATTTGGATGATAAAGCTATCATGTTGGCTTTCCAGAATGCACTCCGCTTCGACCTGCACATCTACAATGACTTCATTCGCAATCCTCCCCCTTCTCTGGGTTCAATGTTCGATCGGATTCAAAGAGAAATTGAAGTTGAAGACGATCAAGTTGCCAGAAGAGGGCGAGAGACGAAGAGGCGACCCGCCGAGAGGGAAGCTCCGAAGTATGCTGCCAAAGCTCACAACGCTGAGGCAGCAGTCCCCCCTGCCAATAAACGGCCAAGGAACGACGGACGTCGATCCCCGACGAAGACCACTTTCACCGAATGGAATTTACCGATCGAGCAGATCCTCAACCGCATCCAACACGAAGATTTACTTCGAAGGCCCAATCCTCTTCAGCCTGATACTAAAGTCACGGCTGACAAAACGGTATATTGCAACTTCCACCGAAGTCACGGCCATTCCACCGATCGGTGCTATCGGCTAAGATTTCATCTCGAATACCTACTGCGTGAAGGCCACCTTCAAGAGTTCGTCAAGGGCGGACAAGATTAATACTGAACCTCTGCAAAGGGGAAAGAAGCTTGCTGGGTCCATCAAATCTCCTCCAACCGATCACCTATCACCGTGAATGCCAATGTCTTTGGCATTCACGGAACATTGCACAATCAAGCGCTGACCGGGAAGGAAGTAGATTGGCAAGTTCGACGCATCTTCCATGTTCGCTCTGCGGCGAACAAGGAGGACACCTGGATCGAAAAGCCTATCAAGGGTTTGGCTTGGCCCTCCATCATTTTCAACGATACTGATCTTCAAGGAGTTCATACTCCACATCGAGACCCCCTGGTCTAGAAGCTCCTCATTGACGGAAGCACTGTCAATCGCATCCTCATCGACACCGGAAGCTCCATCGACATAATGTTCTTAGACTGCTTCAAACGTCTGGGACATAAATATTCAAGCCTTGACGTCGTCCCAACGGTGATCACGGGCTTCAATGGCGAACAAAGCATCACGATGGGTGAATCAAGATTCACTCTCGACCTCAACCGAGAGACTTGAGTCTCGGTGAGATTTGCTATTGTCGAAGGAACGTCCAGCTACAACGCCATTCTTGGGCGACCATTCCTCCACCAGATTAATGCCATCTCCTCTTCTTATCATCAACTCCTCAAGTTTGGAACGAGAGAAGGTATTGTCTGCATACGAGGTGATCAACAAGCTGGGCGTTCTTGTGAAGCTGCTATGGCAAAAACAGATCGCAAGATCAACATTGCTCCTCCAAAGCGATCCAGAGATGAAACTGGTCCTTCTACAACATAGCAATCAAAGGAGACCCCGCTGACCGAGCCTCTACCAATCGAGTGGGAGGCTTCACCTTCAATTGAAGAAATCATTCCAATCAATATCGGCAGTGGAGATCTCCCTCAAGAAACGTTCATCGGTACCGATTTCAGCGACGCAGAAGCACGAGACATGGTATCCTTCCTCTAGTCCAACATCGATATCTTCGCTTGATGCTTCAAATATATGCCTGGGATCAATCCAAATGACGCCTGCCATTGGCTCGCAATCAAAGAAGAAGTGAAGCCTGTCAAGCAAAAGCCACGCACAATCCGACTAGAACTACAAGTTGCAGTTTAAGAAGAGATCAGTAAGCTACTCACAGCAGGCTTCATCCGTGAAGCAGAGTACCCTACTTGGATCTCCAATATAGTTGCTGTCCCAAAGAAGAACGGGAAGGTCAGAGTGTGCATCGACTTCACCAACATCAATAAGGCCTGTCCCAAAGATCCATTCCCCATGCCAAGCATAGATAGGCTCATCGACGCCACTGCTGGCCACAAGCTATTATCTTTCATGGATGGGTACTCTGGGTACAATCAAATTCCGCTTCACTCGGACAATCAAGAGAAGACATGCTTTGTGACTGACTGGGGACTTTACTGCTATAATGTAATGCCTTTCGGCCTCAAGAACGCGGGATCTACCTATCAAAGGTTAGTCACAAAGATGTTCGAAGATCAGATCTGGCGTAATGTCGAAGTCTACGTCGACGACCTTCTCACCAAGAGCTCCACTCGAAAGAGCCATCAATCCGATCTGGTGGAAATCTTTCAAGTCCTTCAAAAATATCGCATGAAGCTTAATCTAGCCAAATACGCTTTCGGGGTTCAATCGGGTAAATTCCTGGGCCACTTTGTGACCAGGAGGGGCATCGAAGCCAATCCTGATCAAATTCGAGCAATCCTCGATATGCCATCACCAACTAATCGAAAGGAAGTGCAACGCCTCACTGGAAGACTTGCTTCCCTCAATCGATTCATCTCGAAGTCTTCTGACAAGTGCAAACCACTCTTCGACAAGCTACAAAAGGCGGATACGTCTGGCTGGAGTCCAACCTGCGAACAAGACTTTCAAGATGTCAAGAGATATCTCGTACGAGCTCCTATCCTAACAGCTCCACTTCCAAAAGAAGATCTCTGGCTCTATCTCACCGTCACCGATCAAGCAATCAGTGCGGTTCTAGTCAGTAAAAGAGAAGGCGTCAAACATCCGGTCTACTACATTAGCCATACACTTCTCCCTGCTGAGACTCGTTATTCAAAGACGGAGAAGGTCATACTGGCCTTGCTCACTGCATCGCGTCGTCTCCAACCTTATTTTGTTTCCCATCAGATCACAGTCATCTCAGAACACCCACTCAAAGATATCATCAACAAGGCGGGTCGAGCTGGTTGAATGACCAAATGGGTAATTGAGATGAGTGCTCTGGGGATTCAATTCGAATCTCGCACTTCAGTCAAGGGTCAGGCAATTGCTGATTTTCTAGCTGATTTTCCGGTTGAAGACCCCATAACTTGGAAGGAAGATGTCGACATGCATCTTAAAGATGAAGCTGAACCCCTGTTCAATCTGGCTACAAAAACCGATCCAAGCCTTGAGGCTATTGCCACAACAACTCCATGGAAGCTTTATACTGATGGAGCTTCAAGTGCGATCGGTTCGGGAATTGGGATAGTTTTAGTATCCCCCGAACTTGATCATCTTCAGAAGGCCACTCTCGTTGGATTCAATGCCACCAACAACGAAGCTGAATACGAAGCACGTATCTCCGGGCTCGAGATTGCTAAATCCCTAGGGATGGATCAACTCATTGTCTACAGTGACTCTCAGCTGATTGTGAGGCAGATCAACAGAGAGTATACGGCGAGAGAAGAAAGAATGCAAAACTATTTGTCTCTGGTGCGACATCTTCAACAACTTTTTGCTAACATTGAGTTTATTCAAATCACAAGAGCAGAAAATCGAGAAGCAGATGCCTTAGCCAATGCTGCTTTGGTTCTTGGAGATTCGCTTGGAGGAAGACAAATACAAATCGATTACCAAGAAGAGCCCAAGACCACCCCCGAGCAACAGATCTTCGCCACTATAGAAAGATCTGGGGGTGGAGAACAATTGGCCTCGAACCTTACCATCTCAAATAAACTCGATGATTGGAGACAGCCAATCTTCGACTTCTTCAAACATAGCAAGGTGCCTGAAGATCCAAATCAAGCCCGAAAACTTCAAAGAAAGCTTCCATGCTATAGCCTTCAAGGAGAAGATCTATATTTCAAATCACATAATGGGATGTTACTCAAGTGCATTGGCCCTGAGCAAGCAAAGGCAATTCTGGTTGAGATCCACTTTGGAGCCTGCGGGAATCATTCGGGAGGAAGATCTCTCGAGGCCAAGACGAAGCTACAAGGTTACTACTGGCCCACAATGGCAAGAGACGCTCACCAAGTGATTCAAAGATGCGAGCCTTGCCAAAGACATGCTCGGGCTGTCCATCTCCCAGCAGATGAGCTCCATCAATTGACAAGCCCATGGCCTTTCCATCAATGGGGGTTGGACTTTCTAGGTCCCTTTCCGCCAACTCCAAGTAAGAAGAAGTATCTGCTACTAGCCACAGATTACTTCACCAAGTGGGTTGAAGTAGTGCCACTCTTCCGAGAAATTGACGATGAAGTCATCAAATTCATCAGGCACAATATCTTCTCGAGGTTTGGCATGCCACAAGTCCTAGTTGCTGACAATGGAGCCCAATTCGACTCCGACAAGTTCCGAGAATTCTGCCTGAACAACGGAATCAAGCTTTTTTACTCAACTCCAAGATACTCTCAGTGCAATGGTCAAGCTGAAGCCTCAAACAGAGCTATTTTGGGTATACTCAAGAAGAAACTTGATAACAATAAAGGATTGTGGGAGCAAGTCCTACCAGAAGTTATATGGGGCTATCGAACAACTCCAAGAAGATCAACTGGGTTCTCACCCTTCCGTCTGACATACGGGTCAGAAGCAGTACTCCCAACAGAGAACATATCGAGTACTTTGAAGACCAGAGCAGTCGAAGAAGGCATTAATAAGGAGCTTCGAGTCAATGATCTAGATTTCTCTGGAGAACTATGAGATCAAGCATCCCTTCGTGTCGCCAAGTATTAACAGAAGATCAAACAAGCCTACGATCAAAAGGTCTACAAGCGGTAGTTCCCAATTGGCAGCCTGGTCCTCAGAGCAGTCTTCTACAACACGAAGGAGCATAGCAGTGGAAAAATAGCTCCCAACTGGGAAGGACTCTATATTGTCGAATCAATAGGAGGTAAAGGGTCTTACCGGCTGATTTTGCCAGAAGGAGACAGGCTGCCACGAGCTTGGAATGCTAGACATCTCAAAATGTACTATCCATGATGTAAATTCCATGATGAATAAAGATCTCTTTCAAATGTTCGAATGTTCAAATGATCACTTCTCAATTCAAATTCTGGAGCAGTTTCAAGTTATCTATGTTCAAGTTCAAAATTATCCACATTCAAATTACCAGGTCGTTTAACAAGTTTGGGTGTTTGAGTTGCGACTCAACCCCTTACAGGCAGATGTTAAACGGTTTCGGGTTGTGATACAAAACAACCTTCAAGTTACTAGGTCAATTTAACATGTTTGGGAGCTTGTGTTGCGACACTACCCCTTACTTACAAATGTTATTGATCTTCGATTTCAATATCGTCTAACAGGTTTGGGTGCTTGAGTTGCGACTCAACCCCTCACATATAAATGTTAACGATTTCAAGTTGTGCTACAACACAACCTTCAATTTTCAAGTTACTTAACAAGTTTGGGTGATCGAGTTGCAACTCGACACCTTACATTCAAGTGTTCATACACATTCAAATATTCCAATACCATTCAGAACACAACATTCAAAGATGTTCAACACAAGAGAGACAGTTTCTAACACCAAAAAGACATCTTTATTCATCAAAAAGTTTCTACGTATAGGAGTGAGCTTCTATATGAGAAACGTTTACAGGCACAACAACAGAGAAAGAGAGCATATCAAGGTTTGGTCATATTTGGAGCACGCGACTTTTCTCCTTTGGATCCATCCCGAGCCTTGCCCGATACAGACGCCTTTGAAGATTGGACGCTGCTAGCGTGAATCCTAAGCGCCTCCACCGCCTTCTCAGCCGTTGCCCTGAAGCTTTCACATTCTGCGCACGTGTGCTCCAACTCCTTCTTGAAGGACTCTTCTTTGGCAACAAAAGCGGTCTCTTTAGCAGCAAGGGCAGCTTCCTTGACAGCCAGTTGGCTCTTCAGCTCTTGTAGTTCCACCGATCGGTCATGAGCCAGAGTCTCGATCCTGAAGAATCAGTTCTTCAATTTTTCAAGCTCGTGACCCCGAGCTACGTAACCATCGTACCAGCCCTTGCTTTCGAGTTTCTCCTTACGAAGAGCCTCGATTTTGGCCTTCAGGGCCTCCTTCTTGGAAGTCAATACTTCCCTAAGTTTTGCCTTCTCTTCATTAGCAGCCTCCAATTCAGCAGTTAAGTGAGTGACCTCAGACGAAGCTCCCCGCTCTCCGGCCTTCTTGAAGAGCTTGCTAGCGAATTTCAGGACTGCTGAGTTCTGCGAGTAAACAAAAAGAGTTAGAAACATTTCTGAAGATACAATTCAAGAATCAAGTCAAGCTGATGCACTTGCCACTACTTCTAGCCTGTCATAGGCTTCTTCCAGAGTAGCATCCGGAAGGATGCAGAGCTTCCGGATCACACTCGTTGGGTGGTTGATATCAACCTCACCCAAGTTTCTCAACTTCTGAGCCGTGCCAGTAGGAGTATTTACAATCAGTACAGAAGTTCAAAGAGTTAGAATATTTTCAATCTTCAAAGACGATGCAATCGAGAGAAGAAGTTAGTAAAGTTATCAGTGTGTACCTGTGGCATCGACTCGAGGGGCTTTTCCCTTTCCCCGTTCGGAGCTCTTACCCCTGGGGGTCGACCTCTCCTTGAGGGGGGCTGTCTCTGGCGGAGGTTGGGGAGTCCCAGCCTCGACGCGGCTCCCTCCCTCCATGTGTGCGGGGGAAGGGACACCTCGTAGGGGAGTGATCTCCCCTTCCTCTTGCTGCTCACCAGACTGCTCCTGCCTGGCCATCAGAGCGGACGTCTCCTCAGCCACTTGCGCAGCTGATCGACGAGCAGAGGGAGAAGGTTGCTCAACTTCAACCCCACCACTCGTCGAAGCACCTTCGAGGCGAGGGATGCTTGGAGGTATTGTTGTAGCTCGTGTGTCCTTAGCGTGGATTTTCTGTATTAACATAAATAAAGATGACTTTGGTTATTGCTTTAATCAGAATACTACTCTGGTGTATGATAATACTCATATAATAAAAGGACCCTAGGGAACACAGTAGGCCAATGAGAAGCATGGAGGATCCATGCTTGGGAGACCCAGTGGACCAGTTCTGTGTAGACCTAGAACTAGTTCATAGCTTTGGTGATGCTGGTCGCTTCACCGAGCATAAGCTGTTGGCAGGTAGAGGATGTGGTGAAGTCTCTACTACGGGAATGTGGGATTCCCATTTACCTGACCAAGCACGATGATCGTGTTGAACAGGAACCAAGACGGTGCACAGTTCAGTGATTCAGACACTGGTGCAGAAACCGTCTTACTACTATAGATAATATGTCCTTAACCCTGAGGGACCATGTTCACTGGGCCAACCAGTTGAGTGGTGCTTTGATGTGCCAACATGTGCGGATCTTCCATAGTCCAATACCACGGTATGTTGGGTTACCCGGCTGGCGCATGTAATCCCTACAGGTTATCCGACGTCCAGTGTTGGATGGGTGTGTTTTGATGAGTCAATCTGTCCACACAGTTAACCCAGGCCTGATGGTTGTCAGTATGACTGACGATGTTCCGGATGCTAGGCATAGCACCGGAAGGTGTGTGGTGTTATAGATGACAAGTCATCAAACCCTAGTCAGATGATCGATCGAGATCTGACTGTGCTCCCCACCGCCCTAGTCGTATCATGGCAACAGTAATAAGAGGGATAAGGATTATCGGAGTATAGTAGAGAACAGGGT
Source organism: Chamaelirium japonicum (assembly GCA_947650365.1). Lineage (NCBI taxonomy): Eukaryota > Viridiplantae > Streptophyta > Magnoliopsida > Liliales > Melanthiaceae > Chamaelirium > Chamaelirium japonicum. The sequence goes on along the minus strand of OX393558.1, from coordinate 620,652 downwards.
TATGAGGGAGTAACATAAGTTTAGGATCACTAGAGTTCAACTCGTGTCGCACTCTGGGTGGCTACGCGGGTTAATCGGATTAGGGCTGATTAACGAAACTTTCGGTGTGTCATCGAAACAGTTAATCAGGGATCCGGTTGCAGCTAGAGATCCCGAACCCTGAAGGTTCTACCCTGTCGTTGCGTATAGGAATTGTTCCCCGACCTAGTTGGATACGTTGGATGCGAAGTAGCGCTATGGAGCGCAAGCCCGGAGCCAAAGAACCTAATTCACATGTGTTATGGGCCGTAGGGATATTTTTGTAAATACTGAAATATGGCTCAGAACATATTGAATACAGATCTTCGATTGAGCGGAATAATTCCAGGAGCTCACAGGCGCTGACGGAACTCGATTCCGAGTAGCGCACCTCACTCAGTCTCACTTTCAGTTTTCCGCTTTTTGTAAAGGGCATTTTCGTCCGGACTTCACGATAGACACCCGGAAGACCTAAATCCAACCCCCCCTTATCCGTATCCATCTAGGGGCCGGCCCTAGGCTCCTTGGAGCCATGGGAGACCGGCCCTATAAAGGGAATAGAGAGGGGAGGGGCCGACCCCATGGTTCTACTCCCACTCCTTCAAAAATCCGACCCCTTGTCCTCCTCCTTTGTGGTTTCGGCCAAGGAAAAGAGAGGAAGAAGAAGGGAGAAGGAAGAGGAAGGAAGGAGAAGGAAGAAAGGAGAAAGAGGAGGAGAAAATCTCGAGGATCGCCATCGTCTTCGTAACGGATTCTTCCGTCGGCTCGAAATCCTTGCACTCAGAGACGGGATTTCGAGGATTCTTCAATTCGCAAAGGACAAGGTGCTATCCGACAGTTTCCCTTGCAATCAAAGTGTGGTTCTTCATCGTTCCTTCATCTCCAGATCATAGATCCATAAGGTATGATGAATCTAAACACCTAAGTAGATGCATTCATGTCTTCCGTAGATCGTAGTATGCCTCTAGGGTGTCCGTACATATGCTAAGATCATAGATTTGCATGTAGATTGTTTTGTATCACGAAATTGTAAAGAAACATACACCGTATGATCTTCGGATCTTTCTTTTGCTTCCGCTGTGACTCTGATTAACGGATCCAATTCCAACAATTGGTATCAGAGCACGCTTTGGTGTATGTTTCATGCATGAATTTGTGAAAACATCATGTGAATATATGATGGCATATGTTTTCATCGGGGTTCGGCGTAGATCATGCATATGTATTGTGCTATGTATCGTCTTTTTGCAGGTGCCGTGCTGAATAGTAATCTGTGATTGCATGCATCCGAGGGTCGTACCCCGGATTTAATTTTGCATTGATTATTATTGTGGATTGTAAGGCTCTAGATGGGCGAGGGTGGGGGTTGACCATCCTCGGTTCCCTGGCCATGTTTCTAGGATTGTCTTCTTTTCTTTCTAGCGAAATTGTACATGAACGAGCACTTGCTTGGAGCGTGTTAGTTTTTCGGTCACAGGAAGAAGGAGATGATGCTACATCCATGGTTCGGGCAAGCGGTACCATGGCGTGCAAAGACCCGGCGAAAGTGTGCATGTTGGCGATGAAAGGGATCGTCGTCAGAGATCGTGCAGAATGGAAGAGCGGGATATCTTGGCTGTGCTATTCAGGTTCAGGGGTCGGACTCTGGACTTGATTCAGTTTGGATGTTTTTCTGTTGTTTCTCTTTATTCAGTATTTAGAGAACCCCGATGATAATTTGATTATCATTCTTGCTTGTGAGTTTGTCTCTAGATCAGGCTTAGGGTTAGTACTAAGCTTATGGATTCATCGGTGTCTCTAAATGCTTCTAACACGTGCGAATCCGGTGGCTAGCTAAAAGGAAAGGTGGTAACCGCCCTCGTGGTAGTTCAGGTAGCCAAGTACTGTGCACCAAGATAGACGCAGTGTTAGATTTGTTTAGTGATAATTAACAAATGTCTCCATAAGAAGTATGATAACCCTAGTGGGATGCCCTTTCTCCATGTAGTCCTAGCGACCAAGTTAGGTTAGGATTTCACTGTGTGATCCCCGTTTCTAGATGACATTTGATGGGAGTATGAACTCATCACGATTTGGTTATGCCACCATTAGGTTGAGGTCCGGCGGAGGTTGTCGGATGTCCCTATTTGGCCAGCATCGAAACCTGTAATGAGATGAGGTCTACTATGGCATTAGGCATCAAATTATAAATGAGGCATCATCGTAGTGGGAGTCCTTTCCACGTTGACCTTAGGCTAGGCTGAGTATTCAAGGTAGGGACTATAATATTTTCCAAGGATACTAATGCTTTGCGGGAATGTTTATAATCCTAGTGGGAGCACGGTAGACTAGGGTCTAAGTCTAGGAGGTCGTGACCTTTCTAGATATGCATAAAACCTTATAAAGAAGGGATGTGTAAGAGGTTCCCTCCAAAGGGGAGCCCCTGGCCTCTATAATCAACCGGCTAAGGGTCTGGGTGAGAGGTACGCAGTTCGATATTCCTACCGGGTGAGAGCTGTGTTTCCTTCCATGCTGGTTCGCCTAGTTGTTTCCTTCGGGACATGGAGGATGCCGGTGGCAGTGGGTGACGGTTTTGTCCTGCACCGCGGGAGCCTATGACCCCCCCTGCCGACACCACCTAGATTTGTGGGAAGCATCTGAAAGCTTGTGTGAAACTGCTGTTGCTGCGCACACGGGTCACATAAAGCTGGCCAAAAGGAGACTGGGAGGTCTTTCAGTTTGCCGTGGGTAATTCTGATGAAGACTGGGTCGTAAAAACCCCGTTGGCAGAAGTGGTTGCATGCTCTCACCGAGATGCTGTCTCCAATTCAGGGCCGATAGTCTCAGTGCTCGAGCCCAGGGAATTTAGATTCCTGGATGTCTCCACTTGAGGTGGTGAAGACATAGCGGCTGGAGTAGACATTAACTATTTCTAAATTCAATGAAATAGATTATAGTAGACCCTAACTATTGCTTTAAACCATTGTTTACAGAAATCATGACCAAGCTCGACCCCCTTGCCTCCATACTTAATGATAACAAACTTACGGAACCAAACTACGAGGACTGGAAGCGTAACCTAATGCTCGTCCTAAGGGTTGGCAAACACACAATTGCCCTAAGTACCCCTCAACCGGCCATGTCGGGACCAAGTGCAACTGAGGCCCAGTTAAAGGAATGGAAAGACTGGCTAGATACTGATGAGATGTGCAAGTGCTACATTGTGACATCCTTGCAGACCGTCCTTCAGAAGCAAGTCGAGGACATGGCCTTTACTTCATACATGATGCTCTACCTGAAGGAAATGTTCGAGGGTCGTAGTCGGGTAACTCGTTACCTGACCATCAAGAAATTGGTGTCCACGAAGATGGCAAAGGGGACTTTAGTTTGGGATCATATGCTGAAGTTGTTTGGCTATGTCAACGAGCTTGGTTCCTTCGATGTCATCTTGGATGCACAGATCCAGACCGACATTTTCCTCGCGTCTCTGTCAGGAGCGTTTGAGGGCTTCGTTACCAACTTCACATGCGTGTATTTGAATCTACACATTAGGCCACTGAGGCACATGGAGGATCCATGCTTGGGAGACCCAGTGGACCAGTTCTGTGTAGACCTAGAACTAGTTCACAGCTTTGGTGATGCTGGTCACTTCACCGAGCATAAGCTGTTGGCAGGTAGAGGATGTGGTGAAGTCTCCACCACGGGAACATGGGATTCCCATTTACCTGACCAAGCACGATGATCGTGTTGAACAGGAACCAAGACGGTGCACAGTTCAGTGATTCAGACACTGGTGCAGAAACCGTCTTACTACTATAGATAATCTGTCCTTAACCCTGAGGGACCATGCTCACTGGGCCAACCAGTTGAGTAGTGCTTTGATGTGCCAACGTGTGCGGATCTTCTATAGTCCAATACCACGGTACGTTGGGTTACCCGGCTGGCGCTTGAGTGACTTGTAATCCCTACAGGTTATCCGACGTCCAGTGTTGGATGGGTGCGTTTTGATGAGTCAATCTGTCCACACAGTTAACCCAGGCCTGGTGGTTGTCAGTATGACTGACGATGTTCCGGATGCTAGGCATAGCACTGGAAGGTGTGTGGTGTTATAGATGACAAGTCATCAAACCCTAGTCAGATGATCGATCGGGATCTGACGGTGCTCCCCACCGCCCGAGTCATATCATGGCACCAGTAATAGGAGGGATAAGGATTATCGGAGTATAGTAGAGAATAGGGTTACGATGGAGTAACATAAGTTTAGGATCACTAGAGTTCAACTCGCGTCGCACTCTGGGTGGCTACGCGGGTTAATCGGATTAAGGCTGATTAACGGAACTTTCGGTGTGTCACCGGAACAGTTAATCAGGGATCCGGTTGCAGCTAGAGATCCCGAACCCTGAAGGTTCCACCCTGTCATTGCATATAGGAATTGTTCCCCGACCTAGTTGGATACGTTGGATGCGAAGTAGCGCGATGGAGCGCAAGCCCGGAGCCAAAGAACCTAATTCACATGTGTTACGGGCCATAGGGGTATTTTGGTAAATATTGAAATATGGCTCAGAACATATTGAATATTGATCTTAGATTGAGCAGAATAATTCCAGGAGCTCACAGGCGCTGACGGAACTCGATTCCGAGTAGCGCACCTCACTCAGTCTCACTTTCAGTTTTCCGCTTTTCGTGAAGGGCGTTTTCGTCCGGACTTCACGATAGACACCCGGAAGACCTAAATCCGACCCCCCCTCATCCCTATCCACCTAGGGGCCGGACCTAGGCTCCTTGGAGCCATGGGAGACCGGCCCTATAAAGGGAATAGAGAGGGGAGGGGCCGGCCCCATGGTTCTACTCCCTCTCCTCCAAAAATCCGACCCCTAGTCCTCCTCCTTTGTGGTTTCGGCCAAGGAAAAGAGAGGAAGAAGAAGGGAGAAGGAAGAGGAAGGAAGGAGAAGGAAGAAAGATGAAATAGGAGGAGAAAATCTCGAGGATCGCCATCGTCTTCGCAACGGATTCTTCCGTCTCCTTGCACTCAGAGACGGGATTTCGAGGATTCTTCAATTCGCAAAGGACAAGGTGCTATCCGACAGTTTCCCTTGCAACCAAAGTGCGGTTCTTCATCGTTCCGTCATCTCCGGATCATAGATCCATAAGGTATGATGAATCTAAATACCTAAGTAGATGCATTCATGTCTTCCGTAGATCGTAGTATGCCTCTAGGGTATCCGCACATATGCTAAGATCATAGATTTGCATGTAGATTGTTTTGTATCACGAAATTGTAATGAAACATACACCGTGTGATCTTCGGATCTTTCTTTTACTTTCGCTGCGACTCTGATTAGCGGATCCAATTCCAACAGGTATCTGGTTGAGGGGTGTGGGGTTGCTTGCAACCCCATCACTCCCCGAAAACCTGATTCTAATGCGCATAGGGCACTTCAACTCTTCAAAACGGTATGTGGGCCGCACCCTCGGGCCATCACCCATGGCATCCATCATATCCTCCATACGACGGGCCTTAGCCTCGTCTATGGGGATGGGCTGTGAATCTTCGTCTCCACCTGTGGGGGTGGGAGGAATTTCTTCCTCACCACCCCCATCCTCTTCATCACCACCAGTGGGGGTGGGAGGAATTTCTTCCTCACCACCCCCTTTTCTTTCATCACCTCCAGTAGGGGTAGGAGGGATCTCCTTACCTCCACCGATCCCACCATCATCGCCATCGTTGTCTCCATCTTCGTTGTCACCATCATCACCTCCATCTTCGTCGCCATCATCTTCATCTTCATCTCCCTTCTTCCCCTCTTATTCTTCTTCTTCCTCTTCTTCCTCTTCTTTCTCCTTCTATTCTTCTTCCTTCTTCTTTTCCTCGATGAGGACCCTCCTCTTCTTGAACTGACCCCTGCGGTTGATCACAAGCTTCTCCTCAGTTGGCAGATGGCGCCTTGCGCCATACGCCTTCTTCTCGATACGGATTCTCCTGACAATCTGGCCCGATTGAGGATCCTCCTCATAATCGGAGTACAAGACTTTGTTGTCCTCATACCGGGCCCGCAGTCGGTGGAGGAGGTTGGCGTTGCCGTGACGAACGGGGCAGTTCGAAAACTTCTTCCGCGAACGTGTGCCGCACGTCAGCTCGAGGAAAAGATTGTCGAGGGATCCTACCCGCTCCGGAGACCAAGCAAGAGCACCTCCCGCACAATAGATGTCGTTCTCTTTGTGCACTTGACTCCGAGGGGTCTCGGGTATGGGGGAAAATCTTCGTGCCGACCCGAAGACTTCGCCGCACCAGTCAATTGAAGTTCTGAGTCGAAGATCGTTGTTTGATCTGTCGATTGGAGTTAGAACCCTCAATATGCAAACAGAGAAAGTTGGACACGAGAGATGTGGTCTCGGAGTTCAGCCGAAGCCTACGTCTCCGTGCTATAAGGAGCAACCCGAATTCACTAACACTTATGACGAAGTGATCTCGACAGGCCGAGTATCCCTGAAAACTCTCTGATCTCTTTGAAGGAGAGAAGAAGATCAAAGAGAGGTGGAAGATGGAAAGCTGAGAAATTCCAGAGCTCTGGGTTCTGAAAATCAGATCTCAGAGTGGAAATCAGAAATTTTCGGATCCATTTACATTCGAAGGCTCTGCTATTTATAGGATTCTCTGGTGGTAAATGGCGGTTTCTGCTGTCGGATCTGGGGATCCTCCAGGTAAAGCTGGTGGGCCCCGCTACCGTCTCCTGGGGGATTCCACAGGCTCTTGGGCCCACCAGGCAGGGCCGGTGGGTCCCGCGATAGTCTTCGTGGGCCCACCAGGCGGGGCCGGTGGGTCCCGCTAGAGTCTTCAGGGGCCCACCAGGCAGGGCCGGTGGGTCCCACTGTGGTCTTCGGGGGCCCACCAGGCAGGGCCGGTGGGTCTTGTTGTAGTCTTCGGGGGCCCACCAGGCAGGGCCGGTGGGTCCCGCTGTAGTCTTTGGGGGCCCACCAGGCAGGGCCGGTGGGTCCCACTGTGGTCTTCTGGGGCCCACCAGGCAGGGCCGGTGGGTCCTGTTGTAGTCTTCGGGGGCCCACCAGGCAGGGCCGGTGGGTCCCACTGTGGTCTTCTGGGGCCCACCAGGCAGGGCTGGTGGGTCCTGTTGTAGTCTTCGGGGGCCCACCAGGTAGGGCCGGTGGGTCTCGCTGTTTGTAGACTTTTAGCCAAAATTTGCACCCACAGTTACCCCCTCCAAGTTAGCTAAGAGTCCACCTTGGCTGGCTTGGATTCGTGGTGCAAAGCTATCGACCCCCTGTCACACATGCAGAGGAGCTTTTGTCGAGTATTAGTGTTTTTCAAAAATAAAACTTTCATCGGTCAATTTCTGACTGATCGGTCAAAATTGACAAGTCAGAAATTGACCGATCGGTCAAGTTTGACCGATCGGTTGAATTTGACCGATCGGTTGAATTTGATCGATCGGTCAAGTTTAACCGATCGGTTGAATTTGACCGATCGGTCAAGTTTGACCGATCGGTTGAATTTGACCGATCGGTCAAACTTGATCTATCGGTTAAATTCAACCGGTCGAGTTTGGTGTGATCGGTTAGAAAACACAGTTTTCTGACTGATCTAGTAGAAATTCGACCGATCGGTTGAATTTGATCGATCGGTCAAGTTTGACCGATCGGTTGAATTCAACCGATCGAGTTTGACATGATCGGGCAAAAAACCAAGTTTTTTGCCTGATCCAGTAGAAATTCGACCGATCGGTTGAATTTGACCGATCGGTCAAGTTTGACCGATCGGTTGAATTCAACCGATCGAGGTTGGTGTGATCAGGCAAAAAACCAAGTTTTTTGCCTGATCTAGTAGAAATTCAACCGATCGGTTGAATTTGACCAATCGGTCAAATTTTACCGATCGGTTGAATTCAACCGATCGAGTTTGACGTGATCGAGGAAAAAACCAAGTTTTTTGTCTGATCCAGTAGAAATTCGACCGATCGATTGAATTTGACCGATCGGTCAAGGTTGACCGATCGGTTGAATTCAACCGATCGAGGATAGCATGATCGGGCAAAAACCAAGTTTTTTGCCTGATCCAATAGAAATTCGACTGATCGGTTGAATTTGACCGATCGGTCAAGTTTGACCGATCGGTTGAATTCAACCGATCAAGGTTGGAGTGATCGGGCAAAAAACCAAGTTTTTTGCCTGATCCAGTAGAAATTCGATCGATCGGTTGAATTTGACCGATCGGTCAAGTTTGACCGATCGGTTGAATTCAACCGATCAAGATTGGAGTGATCGGGCAAAAAACCAAGTATTTTGCCTGATCCAGTAGAAATTCGATCGATCGGTTGAATTTGACCAATCGGTTGAATTCAACCGATCAAGGTTGGAGTGATCGGGCAAAAAACCAAGTTTTTTGCCTGATCCAGTCGAAATTCGACCGATCGGTTGAATTTGACCGATCGGTCAAGTTTGACCGATCGGTTGAATTCAACCGATTGAGGTTGGCGTGATCGGGCAAAAAACTAAGTTTTTTGCCTGATCCAGTAGAAATTCGACCGATCGGTTGAATTTGACCGATCGGTCAAGTTTGACCGATCGGTTGAATTCAACCGATCAAGGTTGGAGTGATGGGGCAAAAAACCACGGTTTTTTGCCTGATCCAGTAGAAATTCGATCGATTGGTTGAATTTGACCGATCGGTCAAGTTTGACCGATCGGTTGAATTCAACCGATCAAGGTTGGAGTGATCGGGCAAAAAACCAAGTTTTTTGCCCGATCCAGTAAAAATTCGACCGATCTGTTGAATTTGACCGATCGGTCAAGTTTGACCGATCGGTTGAATTCAACCGATCAAGGTTGAAGTGATCGGGCAAAAAACCAAGTATTTTGCTTGATCCAGTAGAAATTCGACCGATCGGTTGAATTTGACCGATCGGTCAAGTTTGACCGATCGGTTGAATTCAACCGATCAAGGTTGGAGTGATCGAGCAAAAAACCAAGTTTTTTGCCTGATCCAGTAGAAATTCGACCGATTGGTTGAATTTGACCGATCGGTCAAGTTTGACCGATCGGTTGAATTCAACCGATCAAGGTTGGAGTGATCGGGCAAAAAACCAAGTATTTTGCTTGATCCAGTAGAAATTTGACCGATCGGTTGAATTTGACCGATCGGTCAAGTTTGACCGATCGGTTGAATTTGACCGATCGGTTAAGTTTGACCGATCGGTTGAATTCAAGCAATCAAGGTTGGAGTGATCGGGCAAAAAACCATGTTTTTTGCCTGATCCAGTAGAAATTTGACCGATCGGTTGAATATGACCGATCGGTCAAGTTTGACCGATCGGTTGAATTCAACCGATCAAGGTTGGCGTGTTTCGAACCTGCCCAATCGAGGTGGCAGTATAGCCTGCTCTTCTTGGTGATCTTCGCGCAGAGTTTTGATTATTGATGGAGTTTGATTTTTTCTGCTTTGAATCTTTGGTTTGTCTGAATGGTTTTTCAAACCGGTGGTCCGGTTCACTTGGACCGGTGGTTTGCTTGGACCAGTGGCTTATGTGGACCGGCGGTCTGACGCTTTGTCTGGTCTGACGGTTCGCCTGGTTTTGTGCTTACTACGGATAGATGCCACGTGTACCTGCAAAAACACGCGATTTGATATGGTGATGACACGTGTCATCTCGATTTGTGCGCCGGATTTCCTCAAGGTATATAAGTTTCTCTGGCTGTCATTTTCGCCTTACGCTTTCAGAAAATTTTTTGAAGTCCAGAGGTTTTGTTACCAATCTCTCGTTCTCTGTTCGTTGTTCTTTCCCGATCGATCGAATGGCCTCCTCTGGTAACTCGAAGAAGATAAGCTCAGTCCCCTCGAAGAGGAAGGGGAAGGAGGTTGCTGAGGTCTCATCCACTCCCAAGGGCCGTGGCAAGGGCAAGGAGGTACTTGTTGAACTTGGACAGTTGGGCAAAAGGCATCAAGGAGTTGGATTTGCTTCAGCGCCATCTAGACCAGAGCATATCCCGCAGGCGAAGTTCGTCTTGGGTCCTCTGTTGCCTCTGGCTGAGGAGCCTGCTTACATCTACAATACAGGCGGCCAGCTCACCGACTCGAAGAGGGCAAAGTGGCAAAGGCTGCTGGCGTGCTTCACAGAGGGGAAGGTCCGGCCTTCACTGCCTGGGATTCAATCTGGTTTTGGCATCGACAAACAGACAGTGTTTGTGAACGTTGCCAGCATTGAGCAGGTGATGGGGACAGTGGTCTCCGTGGGTCAGCTGAATTGTGGACTTCGTCTTCCGTTGCTGCCGTTTGCCGCGAGGTTGCTGAATACCTCCGGCCTATGCCCAGGACAGCTCACTGGCAATGCGTGAAGGATAATCTACGCCTTCTGCCGCGTAGAGTCAGATTTCCAGAAGGAGCTGAGGGAATGCTACTCCAGCCTTCCAGACGACGAAGATGCCTGGATCGAATTGGGCTACTTCTTCTATCACTACCGATGGGCTTCGAGGAAAGACAGCCCTTTCTTCAACTTGACAGGGGTTTCTGCTCTGCGCCCCCTTACCGACACAGTTGCATCCGACAAGCTGTATACTGAGTGGCCGCTCTCAGTAGCTGGTGCTTGGACTGCACTTTCAGTGCCGGAGACTCCTCGCGCTGACGTGAACAAGGAAATCAAGATGTACTACGCAGGAGGAGAGCTGGCTTGGCCTTCGGAGAGGGTTGGGGCCATCGACAACCTGTTTCTGGAGTTGACCTGTGGGACTAGGTCATGGAAGCAGTTTTCAAACTGCCCAGTCAGATATGGCAATGCAAACCTCCTCCACAGATCACAGGCCAGATATGAAGATAATGAAGTCTTGTACTCAGACTACGAGGAGGATCCTCAGTCTGGCAAGATTATCAGAAAGATTCAAATCGAGAAGAAAGCCTATGGTGCGAGGCGTAGATTGCCCACCACTGAGGAGAAGCTGGTGATACAAAGAGGCCCAGCGAAGAAGAAGAGGAAAATCCTCATCAAGCAAAAGGAAGATGAAGAAGAAGAAAAGAAGAAAGAAAGCGAGGAGGAGGAAGAAGAAGATACGGAGAACGACAGTAATGGCAACGGCGGCGATGATGAGGATGAGGAAGACGAGGGTGGTGAGGATGATCTTCCTCCCACCCCCACTGGTGGAGATGGTAAAAAAGGGGGTGGTGAGGAAGTAGTTCCTCCCACCCTCACTGGTGGTGATGAAGGTCAAGGGGGTGGTGGGGATGAACTTCCTCCCACCCCCACTGGTGGTGCAGAAGAAGAAGAAGACTCTCTGCCTATACCCATTGACGAGGCTAAGGCCCGTCGTATGGAAGGGGTCATGAATGCGGAGGGCGACGGCCACAAGGTGGTTCCCGCCTACCACTTCGAGGAATTGAAGAAGCGCCCGATGCGCTTGAAAATCAAGTTTTCAAGGAGTGGTGGGGTTGGAAGCAGCCCCACACCACTCGACCAAATTCCTCCAGTCACTCCTCGTCTCGAAGGCACAACTACAAGTGGGGGTCTGGAGGTTGAACAACCCCCACCCCCTTCACATACTCTCTCTCTGGCTGAGGAGATGGCAGCCCTTGTGGCTGGGCTTAAGCAGCCACAAGGTAAAGGGGAGATCTCACCTCTTCGGGACATTCCTTCTCCAGCACACCTAGAAAGAGGAAGTCGCGTGGATGATGAGGTTCCTCAACTCCAGCCAGAGCTAACTCCCACCAAGGAGAAATCGACCCCTCGGGGTAAGAGCTCCGACCGTGGGAAAGGGAAGGCTCCTCGAGTCGACGCCTCAGGTATCTATAGTAATTTTGCCTTGATTGACTTGCCTTCGAAGTTTGAATTTATTCTAACTCTTTTGACTTTTGTTGATTGTAGGTACGCCTGCTGGCTCGACTCAGAAAATAAAGAACTTGGGTGAGGTTGACATCAACCACCCAACTGTTGTGATCCGAAAGCTCTGCAACCTTCCGGAGGCTACTCTGGATGAAGCCTTTGATAAGCTTGAAGTAGTGGTATGTGCATCTGCTTCTCGGTTCTCTGCTCTTGGGATTTGAACGAATTCAGTATTAGTAAAACGTTGTTGAAGACGTCGTACTAAGGCCAAATAGAGTTGCATTCTCTCTTCACGAGCTGTGTACTCTCCATTGATTTGCCTTATGATCAGCTGGGAATCGCTATAGACGATGATTCGATCTACCCCCAGGGATTCAGCCATTTCGAGTCCGGAAATGAGTGCTTCGTATTCGGCTTCGTTGTTGGTGGCATTGAATCCGAGGAGAGTGGCTTTTTGGAGATGATCAAGTTCGGGGGATACCAAGACTATCCCAGTTCCCGAACCGATCGCACTTGAAGCTCCATCAGTATAAAGCTTCCATGGAGGATTTGTGGCAATAGCCTCGAGGTTTGGGTTGGTTTTTGTTGCAAGATTGACTTTCAGTATAAAGCACACTTGGCCGGATTGAGCTTCATGCGATACTTTCGAAGGACTTGAAAGGTTTCCGCCAGATCGGATAGATGCTTTCCTCGAATAGAGCTCTTTGTGAGGAGATCGTCGATGTATACTTCGACGTTGCGACCGATCTGATCTTCAAACATCTTTGTGACTAACCTTTGATAAGTGGAACCAGCATTTTTGAGGCCGAATGACATTACATTATAGCAGTAAAGACCCCGGCTAGTCACAAAGCATGTCTTCTCTTGATCATCAGCGTGAAGTGGAATTTGGTTGTACCCAGAGTATCTATCCATAAAAGACAATAGCTCGTGGCCAGTAGTGGCATCGACGAGTCTATCTATCCTTGGCATGGGGAATGGATCTTTGGGACAAGCCTTGTTGAGGTTGGTGAAGTCGATGCACACTCTGACCTTCCGTTCTTCTTTGGGACAGCAACTATATTAGAGATCCAAGTAGGATACTCTACTTCATGGATAAATCCTGTTGCGAGTAACTTACTGATCTCTTCTTGAACAGCAACTTGTAGCTCTGGTCGGATGGTGCGTGGCTTCTGCTTGACGGGTTTTACTTCTTCTTTTATAGCGAGCCGATGGCAGGCATCGTCTGGATTGATCCCTGGCATGTCTTCAAAACACCAGGTGAAGACGTCGATATTGGATTGAAGGAAGGATACCATGTCTTGAGCTTCTGCGTCGCTAAGACCGGTACCAATAAATGTTTGTCGAGAGAGATTTCCACAGCCGATATTGATAGGGATGATTTCTTCAATTGAAGGCGAGGCTTCCCATTCGATTGGTGGAGGCTCGGTCAGTGGAATCTCCTTTAATTGCTATTTAGAAGAGGGACCAGCTTCGTCTCGAGGCCGCTTTGGAGGTGCAATATTGATCTTACAATCTGTTTTAGCTGCAGCAGCCTCACAAGACCTCCCAGCTTGCTGATCGCCTCGAATACAGACAATGCCTTCTCCCGTCGCAAATTTGAGGAGTTGGTGGTAAGAAGAGGAGATGGCATTGATCTGGTGGAGGAATGGTCGCCCTAGAATGGCGTTGTAGCTGGACACTTCTTCGACAATTGCAAACCTCATCGAGACTCGAGTCTCTCGGCTAAGGTCGATAGTGAATCTCGATTCGCCCATCGTGATGCTTTGTTCGCCGTTGAAGCCAGTAATCACAGTCGGGACGACGTCGAGGCTTGAGTATCTATGTCCCAGACGTTTGAAACAATCTAAGAACATAATATCAATGAAGCTCCCGGTGTCGATGAGGATTCGATTGACGGTGCTTCCGTCGACGAGGAGTTTCAAGACCAGGGGGTCTCGATGGGGAGTATGAACTCCTTGAAGATCGGAGTTGTTGAAAACAATGGATGGCCGAGCCAAACCTTCGATAGGCTTCTCGATCCAGGTATCCTCCTTGTTTGCAGCAGAACGAACGTAGAAGATGTGTCGAACTTGCCAATCCACTTCCTTCCCAGTTAAGGTTTGATTGTGTAATGTTCCATGAATACCAAAGACGTTGGCATTCACAGAGATAGGTTGCCGGTTGGAGGAGATTTGATGGATCCAACATGCTTCTTTCCCCTTTGCAGAGGTTCGACGTTGATCTTGTCCGCCTTTGACAAACTCTTGAAGGTGGCCTTCTCGTAACAAGTCTTCGAGATGAAATTTCAGCCGATAGCACCGATCGGTGGAGTGGCCGTGACTTCGGTGGAATTCGCAGTAGACCGTTTTGTCCGCCGTGAATTTAGTGTTTGGCTGAAGCGGATTGGGCCTTCGAAGGAATTCTTCATGTTGAATACGGTCGAGGATTTGTTCGACCGGTAAATTCCACTCAGTGAAAGTGGTCTTCGTTGGAGATCGACGTCCGTCATTTTTTGCTCGCTTGTTGGCTGGAGGGGCTGCTGCTTCAGCATTGTCGACTTTGGTAGCGTACTTGGGAGCTTCTCTTTCTGCCGGTCTTCGCTTTGTTTCTCACCCTTTTCGAGCGACTTGATCATCTTCAACCTCAATCTCTCTCTGGATCCGATCAAACATAGAACCCAGAGAAGGAGGGGGATTGCGGATAAAGTCGTTGTAAATGTGTAGGTCAAAGCCGAGGGTGTTCTGAAAAGCCAACATGATGGCTTCATCATCCAGATGTCTTCCAGAGAGGGCAGCATGCTCGTTGTGAAATCTCCTTGTGAAACTGCGGAGAGTCTCGTCAGCACCCATCCTCAGCCGATAGAGGGAGTCAAGCTTCTTTTCTGGCTTCAGATTGAGTTGATAATGCTGCACGAAGAGGTTAGCCAAAACACCGAACTAGGTGATGGACCCAGCTCGGAGATTATGATACCAATCGAGTGATGGCTCATCGAGACTCCCGGCGAAAGTGCGACAAAGCACGTTATTCTCTTCTTCGTGCGGTGTCAAGGCTTTCTTGAAGGCAAGTATATGGAGAGTCGGATCTCCTTTGACGCAGTTGAATTTGGGGAGGATAGGAGTTCTCCATCCCCTTGGAAATGTTGACTCGAAGAGGCTTCGATGGAGAGGTCTGGCGGAGGATTACCCATCCCTACGACCGTGTCCTCGACCTAGATGTGGGTCAAGAGGCAAGATCGCATGGTCTTGCTCAGGCATTGAAGTATTTGCCGGTTGAAGTCGGTGTCGAAGGTCCGATCCAAGTCCGCGTTGAAGTGGAATGGAAGGGGAGACTCTACTCTTTGAAGGAGCGCCTTTCATCGGGTGCTTCCTTGGTATATCGAGCTTTGGAGGTGCCTTCCTGTCGCAGTTGCGACCCGAAGAGGATTGGGAGGACTCATCGTCGAGGCGATCCCAAACACTCTGCTTCCATGGGGCAGCAGAGGGAGTCGGGTCGTGATGAATTCTCCCGGGGGCAGCAGTGCCCATTGACCTCCGTTGCTCAGAGTGGATTGATGGTCGTGGCCGATCGACCCTCTCATTAGTCGAGGGGATGGGGAGAGCAATTCCAGCCACAGATGCTGCCTTCTTGAGTACGTCCCTCTCAGCAGTGAGAATGACATTCTGCTTTGCCAATTGAAGTAGTTGGAAATCGACCGCCGAGATTTGATAGGTTGAGGGAAAGTCTTCAGCGGGAGCAGGGGTTGTATGCCCTATTGATGGATGAGGAGGTGGGGCAATCGGTCGATCAACCGATCTCCCACTACCTGATCGAGTATCCATATTGGGGGCAGCAAGGGACTGCCCGAAATTGAGCCTTTGACTCATTGATCGAGTCTCAGGTCGAGGTTGACATGTGTTACTTCCTTCTGGTTGACCCTGGTGCTTCGTCCTCGCCATTCAGTAAGCGAAGGGTGCAACGAGAGAGCCGGCGTCCGAGCGGTTGTTTGCTTAAACGAGGGGGCGAGGAAGTTTGACTATGGATCAGTTGTCTACCTGACTGATCTAATAGTAGTTGTAGAACGGACACAGCTTCTCGTTCGGGATCCCACAAACGGCGCCAAACTGTGGGGGAAAATCTTCATGCCGACCCGAAGACTTCGCCGCACCAGTCAATTGAAGTTCTGAGTCGAAGATCGTTGTTTGATCTGTCGATTGGAGTTAGAACCCTCAATATGCAAAAAGAGAAAGTTGGACACGAGAGATGTGATCTCGGAGTTCAGCCGAAGCCTACGTCTCCGTGCTATAGGGAGCAACCCGAATTCACTAACACTT
The DNA here is from genome assembly GCA_947650365.1 of Chamaelirium japonicum. Taxonomy (NCBI): domain Eukaryota; kingdom Viridiplantae; phylum Streptophyta; class Magnoliopsida; order Liliales; family Melanthiaceae; genus Chamaelirium; species Chamaelirium japonicum. Next base: position 604,544 of record OX393558.1, on the reverse strand, counting down.
ATGACGAAGTGATCTCGACAGGCCGAGTATCGTTGAAAACTCTCTGATCTCTTTGAAGGAGAGAAGAAGATCAAAGAGAGGTGGAAGATGGAAAGCTGAGAAATTCCAGAGCTCTGGGTTCTGAAAATCAGATCTCAGAGTGGAAATCAGAAATTTTCGGATCCATTTACATTCGAAGGCTCTGCTATTTATAGGATTCTCTGGTGGTAAATGGCGGTTTCTGCTGTCGGATCTGGGGATCCTCTAGGTAAAGCTGGTGGGCCCCGCTACCGTCTCCTGGGGGATTCCACAGGCTCTTGGGCCCACCAGGCAGGGCCGGTGGGTCCCGTGATAGTCTTCGTGGGCCCACCAGGCGGGGCCGGTGGGTCCCGCTGTAGTCTTCGGGGGCCCACCAGGCAGGGCCGGTGGGTCCCACTGTGGTCTTCGGGGGCCCACCAGGCAGGGCCGGTGGGTCCTGTTGTAGTCTTCGGGGGCCCACCAGGCAGGGCCGGTGGGTCCCGCTGTAGTCTTCGGGGGCCCACCAGGCAGGGCCGGTGGGTCCCATTGTGGTCTTCTGGGGCCCACCAGGCAGGGCCGGTGGGTCCTGTTGTAGTCTTCAGGGGCCCACCAGGCAGGGCCGGTGGGTCCCACTGTGGTCTTCTGGGGCCAACCAGGCAGGGTCGGTGGGTCCTGTTGTAGTCTTCGGGGGCCCACCAGGTAGGGCCGGTGGGTCCCGCTGTTTATAGACTTTTAGCCAAAATTTGCACCCACATCGGGCACTGATAGAGGCGTCCATGCACCGAAAATCGAGAGCGGCCAATCGGTGTAGAGCTTATCGGAGGCGACGGTATCGACGATCGAGCGCAGGACAGACACGCCAGTCAAGTTAAAGAATGGACTATCTTTTCTCGACGCCCATTTGTAGTGATAGAAGAAGTATCCCAACTCGATCCTTGCTTCCTCGCCCTCAGAGATGCTGGAGTAGCAAGCCTTCAGATCCTCCTGGAAGTCGGATTCTACGTGGCAGAAAGCGTAGATGATCCTCCAAGCGTTCTCATAGATCTGCCCGGGACAGAGGACTGAGGTATTCAGCAACCTCATGGCGAAAGGTAGCAGTGGAAAGCGCAGCCCACAATTCAGCTGGCCTATGGTGACCACGATCCCCATTACTTGCTCCTTGCTGTCAAAGTTTGTGAAGACCGTCCGCTTGTCAATGCCAAAAGCAGACTGAACTCCCGGGAGCGACGGTCGGATCTTCCCCTCTGTGAAGCAGGCCAAGAGCTTCTGCCACTTTGCCCTCTTTACGTCTGTAAGCTTCCCACCAACGTTATACTCGTATGCAGGCTCCTCCGTCAGTGACATCAAGGGCGCCAGAACAAAATTCGCCTTGGGGATGTGCTCTGGCCTTGATGGTGCAGAGGCGAACCCCACTCCTTGATGCCTCTTGCCGAGGATGCCAAGTTCAGCCTTGCCTTTGCCCCTGCCTTTCTGTTGCACGGGCGACACTTCAGCCCTCTCCTTCCCCTTCCTCTTCGAGGGCACGATGTTGATCTTCTTCGAGCTACCGGAAGAAGCCATTTCAACCGATCGAGAGATTGCACAGAACAGAGAATCGAGAGCAAGAGTTCTGGACTTCGAAAAATTCTGGAAGCGCGAGGCAAAAATGAATCCGGAGGAAATATATATACCCAAAGGAAACTGACGCGCAGATCGAGAAGACACATGTCATCACCAAATCGAATCCCGTGTTTTTGAAAGAACACGTGGCATCAATCCGTAGCAAGCACAGAACATGGCGAACCGTCGGGACCAGACGAAGCATCGAACCGCCGGTCCAAGCGAATCACCGGTCCAACCGAACCGTCGGTTCAGAAGACTCACCGATCCAGATGGACCACCAATTCAAAACAGAAGAATCTACTTCAAATTGCCGCTCGAAGACTTTACCCGATCGATAGGCAGACGATCGGGTAATCTACCAAAAGATCATATAGAAAAAAGGCTCTTCTGCCTCTTCAACTCGCCAGGTTCAAAACTTAACCAATCGGTTGAATTTAACCGATCGGTCAGACTTGACCGATCGGTCAAATTCAACCGATCGATCGATTTTCTACTGGATCGGGCAAAAAACTTGGCCTTTTGCCCGATCCCATCAACCTCGATCGGTTGAATTTAACCGATCGGTCAGACTTGACCGATCGGTCAAAATTCAACCGATCGATCGATTTTCTACTGGATCGGGCAAAATACTTGGCCTTTTGCCCGATCCCACCAACCTCGACCGGTTGAATTTAACCGATCGGTCAGACTTGACCAATCGGTCAAATTCAACCGATCAGTCGATTTTCTACTGGATCGGGCAAAAAACTTGGCCTTTTTCCTGATCCCACCAACCTCGATCGGTTGAATTTAACCGATCGGTTAGACTTGACCGATCGGTCAAATTCAACCGATCGATCGATTTTCTACTGGATCGGGCAAAAAACTTGGCCTTTTGCCCGATCCCACCAACCTCGACCAGTTGAATTTAACCGATCGGTCAGACTTGACCGATCGATCAAAATAAACCGATCGGTCGACTTTCTACTGGATCGGGCAAAAAACTTGGCCTTTTGCTCGATCCCACCAACCTCGACCGATTGAATTTAACCGATCGGTCAGACTTGACCGATCGGTCAAATTTAACCGATCGGTCGATTTTCTACTAGATCGGACAAAAAACTTGGCCCTTTTGCCCGATCTCATCAACCTCGACCGGTTGAATTTAACCGATCGGTCAGACTTGACCGATCAGTCAAATTCAACCGATCGGTCGATTTTCTACTGGATCGGTCAGAAAACTGTGTTTTCTGACCGATCACTCCAACCTCGACCGGTTGAATTTAACCGATCGGTCAGACTTGACCGATCGGTCAAATTCAACCGATCGGTCGATTTTCTACTGGACAGTTTTCTGACCGATCACTCCAACCTCGACCGGTTGAAGTTAACCGATCGGTCAGACTTGACCGATCGGTCAAATTCAACCGATCGATCAAAATTGACCGATCGGTCAATTTTGACCGATCAGTCAGAAATTGACCGATCAGCCTTTTTTGACGCTAACACTCGACAAGCTCCTTTTTGCACTTGTGACAGGGGGTCGTTAGCTTTGCACCAAGAATCCAAGCCAGCCAAGGTGGCCTCTTAGCTAACTTGGAGGAGGTAACTGTGGGTGCAAATTTTGGCGAGAAGTCTGCAAACAGCGGGACCCACCGGCCCTGCCTGGTAGGCCCACGAAGACTGCCACGGGACCTACCGGCCCTGCCTGGTGGGCCCACGAAGACTACCACGGGACCCACCGGCCCTGCCTGGTGGGCCCACGAAGACTACCACGGGACCCACCGGCCCTGCCTGGGGGGCCCACGAAGACTACCGCGGGACCCACCGGCTCTGGAATCCCCAAAAGACAGTAGTAGGGCCCACTAGCCCTATCCAGAGAAACTTCTAGAAACGACCAGAAACCGCCATTTACCCCGGAATTCCTCTATAAATAGCAGACCCTTCGAATGTAAATGATCCGATTTCCAGTTCTGAGATCTGATTTTCAGAAACCAGAGCTCTAGAATTTTCTAACCTCCCCTCTTTCACCTCACCTCAATCTTCTTCTTCTTATCTTCGAAGAGATTGAAGAGGCTTCAGTGATACTCGGTCTGTCGAGATCACTTCGAGAAAAGAGTTAGTGAATTCGGGTTGCTCCCTATAGCACGGAGACGTAGGCTTCGGCTGAACTCCGAGATCACATCTCGCATTAACTCTCTGATTGCATCTCTCTCTGTTTATGTATTGAGAACGGCAACTCCAATCCATAGATCGAACAACGATCTTCGACTCGAACCTCAATTGACTGGTGCGGCGAAGTCTTTGGGTCGGCACGAATATTTTCCCCCACAGTTAAGGCGTTCGGGCAAAAAAGTACATTTTCTGCCTAATCCCGTGGCAAATCAGCCGATCGGTTGAATTTGTCCGAACGGTCAAAAGTGTAGGATCGGTCAAATTCAACTGGTGGAGGTTAAGGGGATCAGGCAAAAAACAAGATTTTTTGCTAGATCCTATGGAAAATCGATTGATCGGTCGAATTTGTCCGATCGATCAAATTCAACCAGTGGAGGTTAAGGCGATCAGGCAAAAAACAATTGCTAGATCCTGTGGAAAATCGACCGATCAGTCAAATTTGTCCGATCGGTCAAAAGTGTCCGATCGATCAAATTCAAACGGAGGAGGTTAAGGCGATCGGGCAAAAAACAAGGTTTTTTGCCAGATCTTGTGTAAAATCGACTGATCGATCGAGTTTGTCCGATCGGTCAAAAGTGTCCGATCGGTCAAAGTCAACTGGTGGAGGTTGAGGCGATCGGGCAAAAAGTAAGGTTTTTTGCCAGATCCTTTGAAAATCTGCCTGATCGTCTGCCTATCGAATGGGCGGAGTCTTGTAGGCGATCGATCAAAATTGTCCGATCGGACAGATTTGACCGATCGGTTAAATTCAACCGGTGGAGGTTGAGGCGATCGGGCAAAAAAATAGTTTTTTGCCAGATCGTTTGGAAATCCGCCCGATTGTCTGACTTTCGAATGGGCGAAGTCTTATAGGCGATCGGGCAAAATGGTTTGATCGGACAGTTTTGACCGATCGGTCAAATTCAACCGGTGGAGGTTGAGGCGATTGGGCAAAAAATATAGTTTTTTGCCAGATCCTTTGGAAATCCGCCCAATCGTCTGTCTGTGGAACGGGCGAAGTCTTGTAGGCGATCGATCAAAATTGCCTGATCGAACAAGTTTGACCGATCGGTCAATTTCAACCGGTGGAGGTTGAGGTGATCAGGCAAAAAACAGGGTTTTTTGCCAGATCCTTTGAAAATCCACCCACTCGTCTGCCTGTCGAACGGGTGAAATAGAGTTGGCATTCTGTGTGGCTTGACGCTTTGCTTGGTCCGACACTTCGCCTGGTCCAACGCTTCGCCTAGTCCGACGCTTCACCAGGTCCGATGCTTTGCCTGTCTGATGCTTTGCCTGGTTAGGCGCCATGTGTCACCTTTGAAAAGACTGCACTTGATCTTGAGGTGCCACATGGCACGTTTGAAAAGACAGTAAACCACTATTGAGACGCCATATGGCACTTTGGTTTTCCCGCCAATTCTCCCGGGGTTCATAACTTTCGCTCCGGAGTTCATTTTTCTCCTCATGCTATCAAATAATTTCCTGAGTCCACAGCTTTTGCTCCCAAATTCTCGTTTCTTCGGTCTCTTTGTTCATCCGATCGGTAGCTATGGCATCTGCAAGCAGCACGAAGAACGTTGTCCCAGCAAAGATGAGGGCCTCACAGAAGGGGAGGGAGAGGGCTGAAATTTTGTCGCCCAAGGTTGCGGGAAAAGGCAAGGGCAAGGGTGCTCTTGGTGTCCTCGGTAAGAGGCATTTTGGAGTGGGGTTTGCCTCTGCGCCTTCCAAGCCGGAGTAAATCCCCAAGGCAGATTTCGTACTAGCGCCGCTGAGGCCGCTGGCAGAGGAGCCAGTATTTAAGTACGGGGTTGGCAAGAAGGCTACTGACTCCAGGAGGTCCAAGTGGGAGAAGCTGCTCAGCTTCTTTACTGAAGGTGTCCATTGCCCAGCCCTTGCTAGAGTGCAATCTGCTTTTGGGATCGACAAACGATCCGTCTTCACTAATATGGCCAACAGGGAGCAGGTTATGGGGACGATCATTATGATCGGTCAACTGAACTGCGGGCTGTGTTTTCCGCTGCCGATGTTTGCTGCTTGAGTACTGAACACTTCGGGCCTTTGCCCTGGGGCAGCTGACGGGGAATGCGTGGAGGATCATCTATGCGTTCTGCCAGGTGGAGTCAGACTACCAAGAGGAGCTGAAAGCCTGCTACTCCAGCGTCCCCGAAGGCGAACCGGCCCGGATTGAGTTGGGCTATTTCTTCTACCATTACAAGTGGGTGTCAAAGAAGTATAGCCCATTCTTCAATCTCCATGGCATCTTCGCCCTCTGCCCGATCACCGACATGGTCCCTTCCGACAAACTCTACACAGACTGGCCAATCTCCATCTCGGGGCCGTGGACTTCCTTCTCTATGCCTGAAACTCCTCGTACTCAGGTACATAAGGATGTTGAGAGATACCCCCCGGGACAGGATCTGTGCTGGACATCCGATCGGGTTGGGGCCATCGACAATCTGTTCTTGGAGTTGACTTGCGGCACCCGGTCGTGGAAACAGTTTTTGAACTGCCCGGTCTGGCACGACAATGCTAACTTGATACACCGGCTGATGGTTAGATACGAAGATAATGACGCCCTGTACTCCAACTACGAGGAGGATCCTGAGTCGAGCAGATTGGTCAGATACATCATGGCCAAGAAGAAAGTCTACGGGGCGAGGTGACGCTCAGGCCCGACGGAGGAGAAGCTAGTGTTGACCAGACGGGACCAGGACAAGAAAAAAAAAGTATTGAAGGAGGAGGTGGAAAAGATGAAGGTGGAAGAGGAGGAAGATGAGGAAGAAGAAGAAAAGAGAGATGGAGGCGAAGGAGGAGGAGAAGAAGAGGAAGAAGGTGGAGGTGAAGAAGAAGAAGAAAAAGAAGAAGAAGAAGAAGAAGAAGAAGAAAAGGAAGAAGAGGAAGAAGAAGAAGAAGAAAAAGATGAAGAGGGGGAGGAAGGAAGAAAGGGGGAAGGAGGTGATGAGGTCCCCCCTACTCCTCCTGGGGTTGGCAAGGTCCCTTCGATCGACTAGGATAAGGCCCGTAGGATGGAGGACATTATGGATAAGATGGGCGGCGGCTATAAGGTGCCGCCCATCTATCACTTTGAGACCTTGACGCGCCCCACGCGTATCAGGGTCAAGTATTCAGGGAGCGATGTGGTTGCTAGCAACCCAACGCCCCTCGCACAGATGTGGGGGATGATCTTCGTGCCGACCCAAAAACTCCGCCCAACCAGTCGATCGAGTTGAGTCGAATGACTGATCGAATGTTAGTCTGGAAGATAGATTTGAAGGTTGATGTCTTAGTATCTTTGACGTAACATCCGCCCCAAACACACAAGATTTTGTCCGCTTTGCTTGTGCCCGCATGAGAACTTCCCAGGGTGGTCACCCATCCTAGTACTACTCTCGCCCGAGCACGCTTAACTATAGAGTTCTTACGAAATCCGTAGCGGCGCACAGTTTTAAAACGCATCTTCTATGTTTCGGAGGGGAAATTATATAAGTAGCTCAGGATCTCCATCTCTCTAGGCAATATGGGGCTAACTCATGGCCTTGTATACCTCACCTCACCTCACCTCACCTCATCCATTTTGGCATCACAGCCTCAGGAGTCTTGGCTTTTGGCTCCTGGCCTATTGGATCTTGGTCGTCACAATCCACCCCCCTTAGGGCTACACGTCCTCGTGTAGGGTTAGACCCCCCCATCCAGAGGAGAACCGGCTCTGATACCATTTTGTAACATCCGCCTCAAACACACAAGATATTGTCTGCTTTGCCCGTGCCCGCATGAGAACTTCTCAGGGTGGTCACCCATCCTAGTACTATTCTCACCCGAGCATGCTTAACTACGGATTTTTTTGTAACATTCGCTCCAAACACACAAGATATTGTCCGCTTTGCCCGTGCCCGCACGAGAACTTCCTAGGGTGGTCACCCATCCTAGTACTTCTCTCGCCCGAGCACGCTTAACTACAGAGTTCTTACGAAATCCATAGCAGCGCACGGTTTTAAAACACGTGTTCTATGTTTGGGAGGGGAAATTATATAAGTAGTTCAGGATCTCCTTCTCTCCAGGCGATATGGGGCTAACTCGTGGCCTTGTACACCTCACCTTAGCTCACCTCACCTCATCCATCTTGGTATTCCAGCCTCAGGAGTCTTGGCTCTTCGCTATTGGTCTATTGGTTATTGGTCGTCACAATCCACCCCCTTAGGGCTACATGTCCTCGTGTAGGGTTAGACCCCCCCATTGCGAGGAGAACCAGCTCTGATACTATTTTGTAACATCCGCCCCAAACACACAAGATTTTGTGCACTTTGCTTGTGCCCGCACGAGGACTTCCCAGGGTGGTCACCCATCCTAGTACTACTCTCGCCCAAGCATGCTTAACTACGGAGTTCTTACGAAATTATATAAGTAGCACAGGATCTCCTTCTCTCCAGGCGATGTGGGGCTAACTCATGGTCTTGTATACCTCACCTCACCTCATCCATTTTTGCATCACATCCTCAGGAGTCTTGGCTCTTGGCCTATTGGATCTTGGTCGTCACAGATGGAAATCTGGAGCATCGACAGACGATCATCTCTCTTCGAAGTATGGTAGCTGTACACCAGAGTAAAGGGAAAGCGAAGGTATTTACTCTCGTCGGAGAAGTTCTCAGCAATCCACCACGGCCAAACCAAGCTCTCCATAGCTCAAGCCCTGAAAGAACACAAGGAGAAGCAAGTCAAGTCCAGAAAAGGCTATCTGAGTCCAACGAATAAAAGCCAGTTAAGACCAGGAAAGAAGAGTAAAAAAAACGAGGGACCACAACCCTAAACAGAGCCGAAGTCCCCCCTCTTTTCCATCAAAGCCCGCGTGGGGAGGAGGGCCACAAGCCACAAGCTTGAGGGGGGCCCGCAGCCCCCCTTCTCTGACCCGGTCAGGGCCCGCCAAACTCGGCCCCGCACACCGCCGCTATGCCCCGGCCCGCATCCGCCGCCCACCTGCGACTCGGCCCCGCACGCCGCCGCTACGCCCCGGCCTCCGCACCCGGTCCGCGTTCGCCGCCCGCTTGCGACTCGGCCCCGCACATCGCTGTTGCACCTACGCCTAGCCTCCACGCCCCCGTATACCACCGGCCTCTGCACCCTACGCCCGCACCCCGCACCCACGCCCGGCCCGCATCCGCCGCTGCTGCAGCCCGCGCCGACAGCCGCCTATGTCACACCTCGACCACGATGCCCCGTCCTCATCGCCCCGATCATCTTTCCCCCTTTGTTTCAAGCCCGTCTTCGCGACAATCTTCAGCTCACGCATCATCGCTGATGATCTCCTAGTGCCAAACTTCCATAATAGCCATCGCCGTCGACGAAAGAGGCGATAACTAAGAAGACGGACCAAGTCCTGTGCAACCCTAGGCAGCCCCTTCCGAGGGCGGTCTCCAAGCTTTAGACCTCCATAAGAACAGACGCTATAGAGGGGTAGGGGTCTTTAAATAAGGCTCAACCCCATCGAGGAAAGGAATCCAGGGCAAGCGCTGTGCGTTTCCTACATAAACATGGGTTATGCGGTTTCCGCCGGCACATTCATCCTTGAGAGGGCATTTGTAGACACACAAATTTTATCAAACACGAACCCGACTCATGTGCACTAACCCGGGGGGCAAACCCAACATGAACCCGAACCCACCAGACCCGACTCGAGCCATAGGAGGAGTCAGATGGGCCCATCCCCAAGTGGGGCCCATTTGGCCCCTTTTTTGAGGAACCATGCCCCCTACCCGTGGGTAGGGAGCAGACGGCCAAGCAAGAAAGAAAAGAAAGAAAGAAAAGGAAAGAAAAGAAAGAAAGACAAGAAAAGAAAAGGAAAGAAAAGCAAGAAAGAAAGAAAAGGAAGAAAAAGAAGAAAAAGAAAAGAAAACCGCCATACACGATGGGAGGTTGCCTAGACGTCTACACAAGCGTGGATTTACGTCGATCCCTCGATCCGATGGACAAGAAACGAAGCCGGGTCGCTATCAATTTAATATGCAAGATTCAAATAAAAATTCAAAAAGATTGTGCCATAACTACTCCGCCTGTAAAGTAAAATAAATGAAGGCTTATTCTCCCATAAATGAGGGAATGAATCTTGGATAGTTATGGAAGGGATAATCAAGGGATTTAAATGAACCTTCCCATATCTTTCCCCACCCCCCTTCACCTATAAATAAAAGGGGGAGGGAGATGGCTCAAAAGGTCAAAGACAGAAGAAAGGAAGCTCTGCAAAGGAGGAGACACACCTTCAATAACCCAACACTTCATGAGGCGTGGGCAAGCCTATCCTTTTGGGACCGACTTAGTCCAGTGAAAGCCCTCATCAACGTGAAGACCCTTGCACAAGAAGATCAACTCTTCAACTCCGTGCACGAAGGAGAAAGCTCGGAGAAGAAGAAACCTTCAACTCTGAAGACGCCAGAAGCAAAAGACGGAGAAGAAGATCGAAGCGGTATCACCCCATCGTCATTATCAAGTTTTCAACTCCAATCAAGCCCATAAGTCTAGAGAAGAAGATCGAAGCGGCATCACCCCATTATCTTCACCAAGCCTTTAACTCCGATCAAGCCTAAAAGCTCGGTGAAGAAGATCGAAGCAGCATCACCCCATCGTCTTCATCAAGTCTTCAACTGCAATCAAGCCCAAAAGCTCAGAGAAGAAGATCAAAGAGTCATTACCCCATTGTCTTCAACAATGTCCGCTTCATTCATGAAGAAGAAAGCTTGGAGAAGGACACCCGAAGCGGTGCTACACCCGTCGCCTTCAAAATGAAGCCTTCAACTCCGATTACGCCAAAGAAGTCCAGAGAAGAAGAGAAGTCAAATCGGCGCCACAACCATCGAGGAAGCAGTAAGAAAAAAAAAGCCCTGGAGACATCGCCATCGTCATTCGAGAAGAAGATCAATCCAATGCCAAAGCAAAAGCCAATGCAAGAAGCAGAAACAAAAGCACCGGTAAAGTCCATGCCAAAGCAAAGCAAGTGCTAAAGCCAAGCAACTACGACGGTCACGAGCAAAGCACCGTACGTTCTAGCTGATACGACGCGAAGTCCGGAAGAACTAAAGCATCGCAAGCCTCTACCCATCAACGTTCAAGCATAAGTGCCAAAGCAAAGAAAAGCCAAAGCCATGCCAAAGCCGAAAGCCAAAGCCGACGCTAGAAATACGATCGATGCCGCAAACTGACAATCAAAGACACCGAGATCTAGATAAAGCTGAGGGAGACATGAAGACTGAGGAGCGAAGCCAAAAACCCCCTAGCTGAGAAAGCGGGAAGCACAAAAGGGACAAAAGCAACGGTGACAAATCCTTAGCCTCTCAAGAAACCCTCACCTTATAAAGATCTCTATCCTGGGAACCCCTCCAGAGATCTCACACGAAGTAATATAGAGACGTAGATCAAAGGGACCCTCCAAAAGATCTCTCTCACAATCTTCTATTAAATCTTCACCGCACCCAGCTCCCCACCCCCGAGTCCCTGGGTCCCGGCTTTGTAATCTCGTTTTGTGCAATAATGACGATCCGAATCTTTTTTTGCGCATACAGTCGGCATTACCCCGTCGTCTCCAATGATCTTCATCAACTCCGAATACGCCACAAGCAAAAGCCGAAGAAGAAGATCAAAGTCGGCATTACTCCATCGTCTCCAACCAACTTTAACTCTGAAGATGCCCAAAAGCAAAGGCAAGAGAAGAAGATCGAAGTGGTGCTACACCCGTCGTCTTCAACAAGCATCCGTTCTATTTACGAAGAAGAAAACTTGGAGAAGGATACCCGAATCAGCGCTACATCCATCGTCTTCAACAAAGCCTTCAACTCCGATTACGCCAAATACGCCCGGAGAAGAAGCCGATGTCACAACCGTCGCCAGGTCGGATGGCAAGAGGCAAGGAAACTCTACAAAGGAAGATACTTACCGTCAATGACCCTAGCCTTCACGAGACTCGATCAAGCCTACCCTATGGGAATGGTGTATTCCATTGAAAGTCCTCATCAATGTGAAGACCCTTGCACAAGAAGATCAAATCTTCAACTCCTCACACGAAGAAGAAAGGTTACAGAAGAAGGCCCGGAGTCGGTATCACCCCATCATCTTCAATAATCTTCATCAACTCTGAAGACACCACAAGCAAAGGCCGGAGAGGAAGATCGGAGTCGGCATTACCCTGTCGTCTCCAACCATCTTCAACTCCGAAGTCACCCAAAAGAAAAGGCCGGAGAAGAAGATCGAAGCAGAACTACATCCATCGTCGTCAATAAGCATCCGATCCATTCACAAAGAAGAAAGCCATAAGAAGGATACCCGAAGCGGTGCTACAACCATCATCTTCAACAAACCCTTCAACTCTGATTATGCCAAATATGTCCATAGAAGAAGCCGACGCCACAACCGTTGCCAGGTCGGAAGCTAGAGGCAAGGAAGCTCTGCAAAGAAAGATACTCGCCTTCAATGACCCAAGGCTTCACAAGGCTCGAGCAAGCCCACCCTATGGGAACGACTTAGTCCATTGAAAGTCCTCATCAACGTGAAGACTCTTGCACAAGAAGATCAACCCTTCGACTCCGTCCATGAAGAAGAAAGCCCGGAGATGAAGCCTTCAACTCCGAAGACGCCAGAAGCAAAGGCCAAAGTAGAAGATCAAAGCAGCATCACCTCGTCGTCTTCAACAACTCTTCGACTCCGATAACGCCCAAAAGCCCAGAGAAGAAGATCAAAGTAGCATCACCCTATCATTTTCAATAAGCATTTAACTCCATAGATGCCTGAAGCAAAGACTGGAGAAGAAGATCGATGTGGCATCACCCCGTCGTCTTTAACAACCCTTATACTCTGATAACATCAAAAAGCCTGAAGAAGAAGATCTAAGCGATATCACCCCGTCGTCTTCAAGAATCCTTCAACTTCGATCACACCAAAGAAGCCCAGAGAAGAAAAGAAGCCAAAGCCAACGCCACAACCGTCATTGCCAAAGTCCACCAAGCTGGAAGAAGAAAGAAGCATTGGAGACGTCGCCATCGTCATTCGAGGAGAGGATCAAACCAACGCCAAAGCAAAAGCCAAATCTAGAAAGCCGAAGCAAAGCACCGGTAAAGCCCGTGCCAAAGCAATGCAAGTGTCAAAGCCAAGGAACTACGACGAACACAAGCAAAACACTGCACGTTCTAGCTGATACAATGTAAAGTCCAAAAAAACTAAAGCATCGCAAGCCTCTACTATGTTTATGTTCGAGCGCAAGTGCCAAATCAAAGCAGTATCAAGAGCCATACCAAAGCCAAGCCGAAGTCAAAGCCACAGCTAAAGCCAAAGCCAAAGCATAACCAACACCGTGAATCAACGATCAAGGACACCGAGATCTAGCTAGAGTCGATAGTGACACGAAGACCGAGGAATAAAAAGACAAAATCTTCCTATCTAAGAAAGCGTAAAGCACAAAAGGGACAAAAGCAATGGTGAAGACTCCTTAGCCACTTATGAAACCCTCACCCTATAAGATCTCTGTCCTGGGTAACCCTTTCAGAGCTCTCGCACGAAGTAACATAGAGATGAGAATCAAAGGGACCCTCCAGAGGATCTCTCCCACAATCTCCTGATTAAATCTTTGCCGCACCCAGCTCACCACCCCCGAGTCTTCGGGCCTTGGCCTTTGTAATCCTCGTGTGCTTGCAATAAAAACGAGCCGAATTTTTTTTTCCGTGCATACAGATTTCTGGCACGCCTAGGGGGATCATTCTCTCCTTTCATCCGTACATCTGAAGGAGTTGCCTCAAGTTTTGCCATGGTCGGGATGAACAACGATACGTTTGTTCCTAGCCTTTTACCCATCACCGAGACTCCACTACTCCAACATGGTGATACAAAAAACCCGGAGGATGACATCGCCCCGGTAGTACGCATCTACGCTCGGCATACTAGAACTCCTGCGGACGTCTTCACGCCAGAAACTGTTGCCGAATATGCTCGCCAAAGCACCGAGGAGGCCTTGGTGCATGAAAAAACGAGCCTCAATTCTGAAATCCAAGTCCAGAAATTTAGGGAGGTCCAGCCCCAACCCCGAGCCTATTCGGGTTTTCCAACAGACCTTGCACCTCCTTGGCAGGGGGCAAACGTTCATCATCAAACAGAATCGAGTCGGCGTAACTACGTCTCGGACGACGACGTTGAAGAAGCAGGCACGCAACACCTAAACATCCTGCATCATCATCTTTTATTCGCTCTCCAGCTCCAAGTCATGCATATGGGTGAACATATGCTTATCTTCTTACAGGATCCATCGACAGTTGGGACTAGATGGAGAGGGAGTTTCTTAATTGCTTCTACAGCACCTGACACATCGTCAGCATGACCGAGCTTACTACCATCAAGCAAAGGAAGGAGGAGCCGATAATAGACTATATCGATCGTTGGAGAAACCTTGTGCTAAACTCGTGAGATCGCTTGTCTGAATACTCGGCCATCGAGATGTACACCCAATGAATACACTGGGGCTTGCTCTACATCCTCAAAGGGATCAAGCCTCGGTCCATCGAGGAACTTGCGACTCGGGCTCATGACATGGAACTCAGCCTAGCAAATCATGGAGACTCGAAGAGCAAAGACTTCCTGAAGGTGGAGAAGAAGGACAAGCTGCCGGCATCCAAACCAAAGTAAGTCAATGTTGCCGACATCACTTCGACCTCCAAACTACTCAAGATCGGTGGCAAGCCTGACAAAGGCAAGGCTATCACAGTGCTTTACAACCTCAATGGACATCGAGGATGACTCTCGAGGAGCTCGAAGCAAAAGAGTATCCCTTCCCAGACTCAGAAGTCTCCTCTATATTCGACTAGTTGCTGCAAGAGAAGATGATTGAGATTCCTCCATCAAATAGGCCCGAGCAAATGTATTGTATCGATGACCCACTCTTCTGCAAGTACCATAGGGTGGTTAGCCATCCCATTGAGAAGTGCTTCATCTTCAAAAAGAGAATCATGGTGTTCACAAAGCAAGGGATGATCGAGATCGACTTCGGTGATGTCGCTATAGCAAACATGACATCCATCACCTTCAGCTTCTTTCCGACGATACTTGTTGTTGTACGATGGAAGACGCCCAAGCTACGCATTAACCGCCAAAAGTCGATCGCGAAGTCTACTCTGCAACCAAAGCAGTCTGTTCCAAGACGATGACGGCATATTCCTGCGCAAGTCAGGTATGAAGCACCTTCGCTCCGGGGACAACCATTGCTCACGTCAGCACCTCTCCCGAGTAAACCAACGTCTTAACGTGCCCTCCAAGAAAGGTACGAGCAAAGAGATCCAGAAGTCGGTCTACTGGGCCACCCATCGAAAAAGTTTAACTATTACTTCCGCTACTCCAAGCATTTGTCCGCCTTAATGGAAAAAATCGAGCCAACCGGTTGGAGATCAGAGGATGAACCAGCAAAATCTCCAGAAGACCAAGTCCCTCCAGTTGATGAAGAACCTTCAGTTATAGCTCTAAACCTTCACCTTCGCGAGAAAAAGTCCACCGATGAAGACGCATTGATCATGATACCTCCAAGGCAAAGGCTATGGCAAGTGAAACATCACAAGCTGGATCGGGTGAAAAGAAAGCTCCTCGAACGAAGAACCTACAAGAAGAAAAACAAATCTTCAGAAAGAAAGGTGTTCAATGTGCCGCCAACAAATCCAGATGATCTCCTCTAACAAATGCCCCCAGAACCGGCAATGCTGCAAGAGTTCTTTCCCGACCACTTCCTCCTAGACAATCAGCACCTCAGTGTCTCCTGTTGTATGGTCGAAGTCCACGAGATACCAGGAGAGGAAGGTGAGTCGAGTTTTCTGAAGAAAGTGACTCTGACGGCGAAGGGGACGACTTTGACAAAAAGGGCACTGCTTACCACAATGAGGCAATCCTGCACTTGCTGCTTGTAGAAGCATTGCACCTCTCGAAGAAGGCTCGCCTAATAATGGCCATGGCCTTGACCGATCCTGATAGCTACAAGAAGAAAATAAAGGTTGGTGAGAAAGGCAAAACTGTTACCTCCTATGAAACTACAATTACCTTCTCTGATAAAGATTTGCAACTCGGAACGCGACTGCAAAACTGCCTATGTCTTGGGGTACATCAGGGAAAAGCTGGTGAATCAAATCCTACTGGATTGTAGCTCTGCCATCAATATTATGTCCAAACAATGAGGCAACTCGGCATCACCATAGACCAGCTCTCACAAAGCCAGCTAGTCATCCAAGGATTCAACCAAGGCGGACAGTCAACCATCGGGATCATTCGTCTGAAAGTATCCATCGGCCAGCTCGATACGACGGTCCTCTTCTATGTCATCGACTGCCAGACGTCGTATTACCTCTTGCTGGGAAGGCATTGGCTACACAAAAATGGTGTTATGGTGTCCACCTAACACCAATGCCTCAAATACTACGAGGAAGGCATATAGAAGTGCATCGTTACTGATGACAAGCCGTTCAACGAGGCCGAAGCATACCTTCCTGATGTCAAGTTTTACCAGGCCAAAGTCCTTATTGCAGAAGTCCTTCCAGCTAAAGCTCCTTGAACCCAAAGAGCTAAAGAGGTAAAGCGAGACAAAACCCCTCCACCTACAAATCAAGTGCAATCTTCCAAGGCAATACACGAAGTCAGGGAAGCACCAGTGCCAAAACGAAGGGTGCGCATCAACTTCCAACCAAAATCCACACCACATACTCCGTTGCCTGTCTGAGCTGCGTCGATCTTACGCCTCATGCCTCAGTGGCTTCGCAAGCCCAAACAACTACCTCTTGCTTCGACAAAAGAGCTTGTCCCACCACTATCAGAGGCCAATGTCGTTACCCTGCAAACGATGACCTTGTCACTTCCCAGTCTGATGTAGGCTTCGAGTCCGACCAGACCTGTCGGATCCATCGATTCCAATCAACTCGCATTCAAGCCAAAAATGAGTTAGGGGAAAAACTCCACCAATTTGCTGTTCAAAGCCTGCTACAACAAAGATAGTGTTGCGTATATAAGCACACTCCCTCCAGCTGCGACACCACATGGGATGACTAAGACTCAAACCCGTCTTTTTCAAAGCGGCGAGCAAATTCTCCCGAACCGGTGAGGCATTAGCTCCAGCCAAACTTCGGTGGTCGTCAGAATGACAACAAAGAAGACCTTCACCTCTAATTATATTGAGGTAAAAATGGTAGATAAAGTAGAAGACAGATCATCAGTCTCCGACGCATGCTCCACCTACGTCGTTCGCCTTAGCACCAAGTCTGCTAAAAGAAGACAGCGTCGAGCTCGACATTGGGTCGTACTTCAGAAACAGAAGAAGAGCATCAAGGCCAATCAAGTTTAGAGCCTACATCGGTGTTCGAAAGACTCGGGCCAATCAAACAAGATAAGCGAAAGTCAGTGTTTGACCGTTTGGGGATGCTGGTTGTTGAGCTAGGGAGAGGCGTTTTGATTCCCACCCACCCTTCCCAAGGTGATCCGGTTGACACAATTACTGGATGGCGTCATCGAAAGACTCTTGGTCTCCGTCAACCACATCTCCATCTTTGAAGCTGCGGATGGTGATTATTCTACTTCGGATGACGAGTTGCCAGATGCCCCGACAGTCATCAAAGAAGGGGGGAAATCCACCGTCGATGACTTAAAATAAGTCAACTTGAGTACACTGGAGGAGCCTCGACCCACATTCGTGAACGCGCTCTTGACTCCAGAAGAAGCTGCTGCATATATCAAGCTGCTCCAAGTCTACTCCAATGCTGCGTACCTCCTCTCAATGCCAGAAGGGTTAACACTCGGCTCTATCAACGGCAAGTACCTCAAAAGGAACTATGCCTAAAGAAAGGCTATACTCCTTGCAAAAAAAAAAGAGGATGCAGCGAACTACGTGCGACTTGATCCCTCTTAGTAAGGTATTTAGGCAGCCTGCAAAGGTTTAGTCCAAATAAAAATAAAAAAAAATCAAACCACCATACCAGAAGATGAGCCCAGAAAAGACGCATAAGAAGTCCGACCTGCATAAACCGGAACACAAATGAGGAAAAGCTACATGATTGGAAAAGCAAGTCAAAATCCTTGAGGCGCTGAAGCAGCTTGCCTCCCACGGCCTTCACCTTCTTCTGCACCCGAGACGACTCAGCTGTAGCAAGTGAGTGTTGTCCCTCCAGCCGACACTCATCTTCATTGGCCGCGGCTAAAGCTAAGAAAGCATCCTCCTCCATCAAAGTCAGTGATGAGCAATAAACCTTGCTTCCTCCAGAAAGGTGCACATCTGCTCCGCAATCAAAGCGTCGTCCACCTTGGAATCTGCCAGGCTCATGGAAAAGCTTAGGCCCATCCAAAAGTTACCAGGCCCTCAAACGATCCGAAGGACTAGAGCCGCCACTAAAATCAAAAGCAGCAACCCAAAGAATAGCGAATGTAGCAATAACAACCGCATCCTTTGTGTCCACCACAAAGCCAAAAAGACTGTTGGAGCTGTCACCGAGGTCAAGATCGGCAAGCTGAAGACGACCAAAGTAGTCTGCTCCTTGTCGACGCTCGTGACTTCGTCTTAGTCCTCGCCAAACTCCAGATTGCCTATCTCGATGTCCTTCAAGCTGGCATCGTCATCGAAAAAGTTCTCTCCATAGGCTCCCAACAACTCGGGATCATCCAGAGAAACATTCAGCCTGCCTCGCTCAGCCTGCCCAGGTGCAACCTTGCCAGTCGCTCTGCTCCCACGGTAGAACTCCTCAAATATCCAAAAAGCCTTCGGAAGGCACTCGGAGGGACGAGTCCTGCAAGGAGATAAAAAGTGCAAGTAATATCAAGATGCAAATTCAATTCCAGAGGAAAAGGCAGTCAAAACCTAGAGAATAAAAGTCAAAAAAAGTTAACACAAAAAAAAAATCCAAGGGGATCACCGATCCCAGTACTACTCTCACCTGAGCACGCTTAACCTCAAGGAAGTTGGATTGAAAAGAAAGAAAGGAAAGCCACATCCAAAAAGGAAGACTTCCTAGGGGGTCACCCATCCCTATGTTATTCTCATCCGATCACGCTCAACTGCAAGAAGTCCCTGCAGAAAACAACACCTGTCGGTCCCATCATCCGGCGAGAGACCCCCACAGTCCTAAAGCTCGAAGTCAAAAAAAAAAAGTTTATGGGTCCCACCGGTTCCACCAAGAGAATAGCCTCATCAAGATGGATGCAACAATCCCAAAGACAAGTCCCCACTGCCCTCAAAGAAGTTGCAAGCCCCACGACCCTCAAAGGGACCAGGAGGCCCACAGCCACAAAGGAGGTGCAGGCCCCACGGCTCGCAAGATACCACAGGGCCCATAACCCATCAGAGTCGCAGGAAACCCATGGCCCAGCCCTCTTCCGCTCATGTATGGGCCACACAAGGCCGCCTTGGCCTCCAATTCTGCATATGCAAAAAAAAATAGAGGGGCCCACAGCCCCATCGTGGGCAACAGGACCTTACGGCCCTATTGCCCACATCAGAGCCCGCGAGCCCCTTTCCTTTCTCTACACGTCAGACAACAAAAAAAAAAGAGAAGAAAGAAAGGACGAAACAGTAAAAGAAAGAAAGAACAAAACAGAGAAGGAAAGAAAGAAGAAAGAAGAAGAAGGAAGAAGAAGAGGAAGAGAAAGAAGAAGAAGAAGACGCACCTCGGTTACGACGGCCCGACTTCATCGTCTCGATCATCCTTTTCTCCTCTTGTAGAATCCATCCTTGGGATGATCTTCAACTCATGCACCATCGTCAATCCTCCACGAGAGCCACCGTCAATGACGAAGGAGGCAACGACTAGGAAGAGGAGCAAGTCTCGTGCAACCCTAGGCAGCCCCTTCGTCGATAGTCTCCAAGCGCTAATCCTCCGTGAGAGCCACCATCAACGATGAAGGAGGCAATGACTAAGAAGACGGAGCAAGTCTCGTGCAACCCTAGGTAGCCCCTTCATCGATGGTCTCCAAGCGTCAATCCTCCGCGAGGACCATCGTCAATGACGAAAGAGGCGACAATTAGAAAGATGGAGCAAGTCTCGTGCAACCCTAGGCTGCCCCTTCGTCGATGGTCTCCAAGCGCCAATCCTTCGAGAGAGCAGCCGTCAACGACAAAGGAGGCGATGATAAAAAGACAGAGAAAGTCTCATGCAAACCAAGGTAGCCCCTTCGCCGATGGTCTCCAAGCACTGATCCTCTGCAAAAGCCACCGACGAATAAAAAGAGCAGAGGGGTAGGGGTCTTTAAATAAACCTCAACCCCATTCAAATAAGGGAATCAAAGACAAGTGCTACGTGTTTCCCACGGGCGCACTCATCCTTGAGGAGGCATTGTGGACACCGAAATAAACCAACGGATCGAACCCGACTCGCATATGAAACTTAGCCCGCGCACAACGGTCCACATGTGAAACTTGGCCCGCACGGCCCACATGTAAAACTTGGCCCGCACACAACGGCCCACATGTAAAACTTGGCCTGCACACAACAGCCCACATGCGAAACTTGGCTCGCACACAATGGCCCATATACAAACCCGGCTCACACACAATGGCTCGTATGCGCAAACTCGGGGACCCAACCCGCACAACGGGACCCGAATGGGCCCCACCATGCAAATGGGGCCCATCGGAGCCAACCCAAGCCAAAAGAGGGTTCGGATGGACCCATCTACAAATGGGGCCCACCCGGCCCCCCTTGGTAAGCCGCGGCCCCCTTTCCCCCAGGGAAGGGTGTGGCCGGCCTAGGAAGAAAAGAAAACAAAGAAAAAAAAAGAAAATAAAGAAAAGACAAGAAAATGAAAGAAATGGAAAGAAAAGAAAGAAAGAAAGAAAAGGAAATAAAAGGAAGAAAAAAAGGAAGAAAAGGAAAGAACATAAAGAAAAAGGAAAGAAAAGAAAGAAAGAAAAAGAAGAAAAAAAGGAAAGTAAAACCGCCATGCGTGGGGAGAGGTTGCGTAGACGTCTACATAAACGTAAATCTACGTCGATACCTCAATCTGACGGACAAGACAAAAGTTCAGGTCACCATCGATTTAATGTGCAAGATCCAAATAAATATTCAAAAGGATTAAGCCATAACTACCTCACAAGAAAAGGAAAGAAATAAATATTGATTCCTCTATAAATGAGGGAATAAATCTTGGGTAGTTATAGGAGTGATATTCAAAGGATTCAAATAAATATTCCTTTATCTCTCCCAACTCCCTTTACCTATAAATAGAGGGGGAGAGGAAATGCTCAAAAAGGTTGGAAGCTAGAGGCAAGGAAACACTGCAAAGGAAGAGACTCGCCTTCAACGACCCAAGGCTTCACGAGGCTCGGGCAAGCCTACCCTATGGGAACGGCTTAGTCCATTAAAAGTCCTTATCAATGTGAAGACCCTTGCACAAGAAGATCAAATGTTCAACTCCTTGCACGAAGAAGAAAGCTTAGAGAAGAAGTTCCAGAGTCGGTATCACCCCATCATCTCCAACGATCTTCATCAACTCCGAAGACACCACAAGCAAAGGCCAGAGAGGAATATCGGAGTCAGCATTACCCCATTGTCTCCAACCATCTTCAACTCCAAAGACACCCAAAAGCAAAGACCATAGAAGAAGATTGAAGCGGTGCCACACCCGTCGTCTTCAATAAGCATCCGCTCCATTCACGAAGAAGAAAGCTTAGAGAAGGATACCTGAAGCGGTGCTACACCCATCGTCTTCAACAAAGCCTTCAATTCCGATTACAATAAATACGCCCGGAGAAGAAGCCGACACCACAATCGTCACCAAGTCGAAATCTAGAGGCAAGGAAGCTCTGTAAGGAAGAGACTCGCCTTCAACGACCTAAGGCTTCACAAGGCTCTGGCAAGCCTACCCTATGGGAACGGCTTAGTCCATTGAAAGTCCTCATCAAAGTGAAGACCTTTACACAAGAAAATCAGACCTTCAACTCCTCACCCGAAGAAGAAAGCTTATAAGAAGGCCTAGAGTCAGCATCACCGTGTCATCTCCAACAATCTTCATCAACTCCGAAGACACCAAAAGCAAAGGCCGGAGAGAAAGATCGGAGTCGGTATTACCCCGTCATCTCCAACCATCTTCAACTCCGAAGATGCCCAAAAGCAAAGGCCGGAGAAAAACATTGAAGCGGCGCCACACTCATCGTCTTTAGCAAGCATCCGCTCCATTCACGAAGAAGAAAGCTTGGAGAAGAATACCCGAAGTGACGCTACACCCATCACCTTCAACAAAGCCTTCAAATCCGATTACACCAAATACGCCCGTAGAAGAAACCGACACCAGAATGGTTGCCAGGTCGGAAGTTAGAGGCAAGAAAGCTCTGCAAAGAAAGAGACTCGCCTTCAACGACCCAAGGCTTAACATGGCTCAGGCAAGCCTATCCTATGGGAACAACTTAGTCCATTGAAAGTCCTCATTAACGTGAAGATCCTTACATAAGAAAATCAAATCTTCTACTCCTCACACGAAGAAGAAATCTTGGAGAAGAAAGACCGGAGTCGGCATCATCCCATCGTCTCCAACAATCTTTATAAACTTTGAAGACGCCACAAGCAAATGTCGAAGAGGAAGATCAGAGTCGGCATTACCCAGTTGTCTCCAACCATCTTCAACTCTGAAGACACCCAAAACCAAAGGCTGGAGAAGAAGATAGAAGCGGCACCACACCTATCATCTTTAACAAACATCTATTCCATTCACAAAGAAGAAAGCTTGGAGAAGGATAGCCAAAGTCGCGCTACACCCGTCTTCTTCAACAAAGCTTTCAACTTCGATTATGCCAAATACACCCAGAGAAAAAGCCGATGCCACAACTGTCGCTAGGTCGGAAGCTAGAGGCAAGGAAGCTCTGCAAAGGAAGAGACTCATCTTCAATGACCCAAAGCTTTATGAGGCTCGAGCAAGCCTACCCTATGGGAATGGCTTAGTCCATTGAAATCCCTCATCAACGTGAAGACCTTTGCACAAGAAGATTAAATCTATGACTCCTCGCACGAAGAATAAAGCTTGGAGAAGAAGGCCCGGAGTCGGCATTACCCCGTCATCTCTAACGATCTTCATCAACTCCGAAGATGCCACAAGCAAAGGCCGGAGAGGAATTCCGAGTCGGCATTACCCCGTCGTCTCTAACCATCTTAAACTCTGAAGACACCCAAAAGCAAAGGCCAGAGAAGAAGATCAAAGCGGCACCACACCCGTCTTCTTCAACAAGCATCCACTCCATTCACGAAGATGAAAGTTTATAGAAGGATACCCAAAATGGCGCTATACCCATTGTCTTCAATAAAGTCTTCAACTCCGATTATGCCAAATACGCCCGGAGAAGAAGTCGACACCACAACCATCGCTAGGTCGGATGGCAAGTCGTGAGGAAGCTCTGCAAAGGAAGAGACTTACCTTCAACGACCCAAGGATTCATGAGTCTCAGGAAAGCCTATCCTATGGGAATGGCTTAGTCTATTGAAAGTCCTCATCAACGTGAAAATCCTTGCACAAGAAGATCAAATCTTCGACTCCTCGCACGACGAAGAAAGCTTGGAGAAGAAGGTCCATAGTCGGCATCGCCCCGTCGTCTCCAACGATCTTCATTAACTCTGAAGATGCCACAAGCAAAGTCCAGAGAGGAAGATAGCAGTCGGCATTACCCGTCGTCTCCAACCATCTTTAACTCCGAAGATGCCCAAAAGCAAAGGCCGGAGAAGAAGATCGAAGCGGCGCCATACCCATCGTCTTCAACAAGCATCCGCTCCATTCACGAAGAAGAAAGCTTAGAGAAGGATACCCGAAGCAATGCTACACCCATCGTCTTCAACAAATTATTCAACTCTGATTACGCTAAATATGTCCGGAGAAGAAGCCAACACCACAACCGTCGCCAAGTCAAAAGCTAGAGGCAAGGAAGCTCTGCAAAGGAAGAGACTCGCCTTCAACGACCCAATGCTTCACAAGGATCGGGCAAGCCTACCCTATGGGAACGGCTTAGTCCATTGAAAGTTCTCATCAACGTGAAGACCCTTGCACAAGAAGATCAACCCTTCGACTCTGTCCACGAAGAAGAAAGCCGAGAGAAGATGCTTTCAATTCCGAAGATGCTCGAAACAAAGGCCGAAGAAGAAGATCGAAGTGGCATCACCCCGTCATCTTCAACAAACCTTTAACTCCGAAGACACCAGAAGCAAAGGTTGTAGAAGAAGATCGAAGCGGCTTCACCCCGTCGTCTTCAACAACCCTTCGACTCCGATAACGCCCAAAAGTCGGGAGAAGAAGATCGAAGCGGCATTACCCCTTCATCTTCAACAACCCTTCAACTCCGATAGCGCCCAAAAGCCCGGAGAAGAAGATCGAAGTGGCATCACCCCATCGTCTTCTAGAAACCTTCAACTCCGATCACGCCAAAGAGCCCGGAGAAAAAGAGAAGCCAAAGCCGATGCAAAAACCGTCGTTGCCAAAGTCCACCAAGCCAAAAGAAGAAAGAAGCATTGGAGACGTCATCATCGCCATTCGAGAAGAAGATCAAACCAACGCCAAAGCAAAAGCCAAAGCTAAAAAGTCAAAGCAAAGCACTGGTAAAGTCCGCGTTATAGTGAAATCACTATAGCAACTATGATAATTACCATAATTGCTACAAAGATTTTATTGTGACTACTATAATGAAAACACTATATACCGAGTACCAATTTGTATATTTGAGTACCATTTAAAATCCGTATGGAATTAAGTATCATTTTGTATATTTGAGTACCATTTAAATTTGGTAGAGAATTGTGTATCATTTTGTATATGTAAGTATTATTTAAAATCATAATTGAGTACCATTTTGTATATCATAAGTACCATTTGTATATTATTGTAGGAAATTGTGTATTATTTCATATATTATAATTTCAAATCAATGTAGCAGCTACAATGAAATCATTGTGTTGCTACTGTGATTTAACGTGATACTCAATTATATGAAATGATACTCAATGCTACAGTGACTTCATTGTAGCTGCTATAGTGATTTCACTGTAGCTACTATAGTGATTTCACTGTAGCAGCCACGATGTAATCATTGTTGCAGTCCCGATGAAATCATTGTACCAACTATTGTGCAATCACTGTAGCTGGTGTGATTCCACTATCGGTTTTGAAACTAATTATTTTGTGGGGATCTGCATCGGTTCTACATGCAATGGCCATTTTTATAATTATGATAACGTACTCTGACCACATTAGTCATTTTAGTAGTCAATTGAGTCATTGCAATTAATATGCTGAACTGTGGACTAGGACTAAGATGATAAAGTTTGCTGGAGCTTGATCTTAAATAAAACTACTAAAATGGACTGTATGCTATCCGCCCAAAATTTATTTCATTGTATTGCATATGAAATTAGACAGCATGTCAAATCGTACGTACGTGGCTATTAATTTTTGTTTAAAGTCAAGTTAAAGCCTTTTAGATATGTGTGGTTCTTTGGTCGTATCACAGTGTAACGAGTAATGATTTGCGTTACTTCAAGAATCTAAAGACGTGCAACGGCTAGACTCGGTATCGGTCCTTACGGGCTGATACCAGTTTCGGCGTTATATTTTTGCTAGTACTAGCCGGTACAACTCAATCATATCGGCTGATACCCAGTTGACTTGGCCGATACGGACCAACTATCGATATCGGTCAATGATTGGGTCTGGGCCAATGGAATACCGAGTTGTACCGATCGGTACAAGTTGGTATCAAGCGAGTTTTAAAACCATGGCTATGAGAGTGGGGTGGGGACAGTTGTACGAGGTCTAGATGTGAGAGACTGATTAAAAGGAATGCTTACTCCTAATTTTATTTAAATGGTCTCTCTCTTTTCTATCGTAGTAATGCTACTGTGACAATCCGAGTTCCTCCCCAAAAGGTACTTGTTGAGGAGGGGAGAAATCATGTTTATTGAGACATGTATTCCCACTCCCATTATCAATGTGGGACTAAACAGTGTGAGGCATGTCCATCTCAACAGCACCCCTAGATTCCCTCTACTGAAAGATAATTTATGGTATTCCAAGGAAACCTTCCACCCAAGTTGCTGAAGTTAGCTCCTTCCCAACTTCCCCCAATCCGGTTCTCTAAGAAAAGGTTATTGTGAACTTAATTTATCGATTGTCCAAAAAAAAAACAAGGACATTTACATATGATTATGTTGATTTTTAAGAATACCAAGAAAAGTAGCTAAAAAATAAAAAACACTCCAAAATTTTTTGATCAAAAGTTGTTGTCTATCTTTAGAATCCAAAAATATATAGTAAAATCCAAAATTAGTAGAAATAGCAAATTACCTAAAAAGATAAAAATTACAAAAAAAAAAGGATAAGATCACCCCAACCTAGAACACTGGCGTAATATGACTCAAAATCTTGTATGATTGAAACATGCATGGTCGAAAATCCCAAAATAAAAAGTCATCAATATAGCGCAAGTGTGAAAAAAGCAATCTAAACAAGCTTATTTGGTCAAACAAAGCGATCTAAACGATTTTATTTATAAGGAAACAACCTTGTAGATCTCATCAAGAGCAATCCAAAACAGGGCCTTTTGAAACCCAATTGACCCATCTTATTTAGACTTTCAGTGATCTTGGACTATCAAGTAGTCTTTCTATGCGCTCGTGCATTATCAATATAGATCTACATATTAAAATCGAAAAGTTAGATAGTATGAAGACATGGAGGAAACACCGAAGAACGTCATGCATGAACTTTTATCAATGAATTAATATATGGAAATTCCAAAAGTTGCAACCAAAGATAATCGGATCTATTTGGAATCCTCGGACGGCCTTCTGGTATTTTGATTAGGCTAGCTAGCTTCTTAGCACTTGACTTATTTAGAAAAATTTCAATCAATTCAATCTATAAATTTATTAGACCATTGACAAAGATAAAAATATTTAAGTTGCTAACAATTCATGATAAGATTCTTACCAAGTCTAATCTCCTCAAATGGAACTTCCTTGGCATAACAGAAGAAAAAAAAAACATAAACCACTCGAGTGTAGGGATCTCTGGTTCACCTTATAAGTGATAAATTTTAACACACTATAACAAATAATTAAAACGCATCAAATGTTATTATCTAAAAGTCATGTTTAGATCTGAAAACATTTTCTTCGGATAGCTCCTCATGAGCGGTTTATGATGGAGACATCATTGGCATTACAGTGTGTATTGATCGAACTCTTATCGGTAGACCTTTAGGGAACTTGACGATGGGTATGCTCACAGGATGGTCAGGCTCTACCACCTCCCAGCTGTAATTCAGTATGAGATGGTGAAGAAACACTGTCATTTCCAACCTCGCGAGCTCCGCCCCTGGGCAAAACCGCACTCCTCCCCCAAATGGCATTAAGTTGTTATTCTTCATTACACCAGATGAGCACTGCACAATATGAAAAATGGTCAAGATGATTATCTCTTTCCCAAACTGAAATCTTGGTTGATCAAGAAGCTTGACAAGAAATTAGATCGATCAAGTTGATCAAATGTTTAGGCATGACCCATCTAACAACTGATCTATTGATCACATTACGGTTTTTTATTTTTTTTTATATATATTTTGATAATGAAATAAATTATGGCATTTGATGCAAGCTTTAATTGGACAACAAATCCTTTGCCATTCTTGGAGGCCATTGGGAAAACTTTTGGGTCATCTACCTCACAAAGCTCTCGTCGTGGGTTGAGACTCACCAGCCATCTCCATGGATTGAAATGCATTGGGTCCTCGAATAAGGACTGATCAAAATGAACGGCCCTGAAGTGGGGAAGGACGATGCATCCACGTGGAATCACGTAATCTGGACAAAATTATCGTAAATTTAATAAAACAAATATGAGTATGATAAATGATGTGCATGCTTATGTTGATGCAAATTAGTCAGATCAAACCTTTGAATTGAATGTCTACAACTGCCTTCTTCAGAGAATGGCCAACGATGTTGCCGATTCGCAGTGTCTCATGGACAACCTTCGACAACGATGCAGCGAAATATTAGTGAAATTATTTTTATCTCTTTCTTTCTCTATTGTTACTAGAAATTTGGTGAGGGTTATGGACATTGATAAACTTACACATTGGGTGAATTCCATACTCTTGTAGTCATCCCATGTCAGCTTACCGTCTCTTTCGTGTTGCTTTGATCTAACAACTTGAAGGTGCTCTTGCTGAACAACGATTTTCATAGACTTTTACTTAGAATCATAAAACAACTATGTAGATCAAATATTTCCAATTCAGCACATTTAATGATAGTAGAGGAGAAATTAATAATAGAAGAGGTCGATCAAAAGCTTGCAAAATAGAGAATACTGAAATTAATGCTAGGGATTTCAAAGGATGGTATATGAACAATTTTTATTGAATCTTTTACTTTATAAAATACAAAAAAAGAATCAATTTAGAGTATTTTACGGTACTGTATATGAATCATTTACATCATTAAATACAAAAAGAATATCAATTTGGAGTATTTTATGGTAATGTATATGAATCTTTTACTTTATAAAATACAAAAAATATCAATTCCTAGTATTTTACGGTACTATATAAGAATCTTTTACTTTATAAAATACAAAAAACAAAATCAATTTAGAGTATTTCAAGGTACTATGTATGAATATTTTACTTTTTGAAATATAAAAAAATTCAATATAGAGTATTTCATGGTACTGTATTTGAATCCTTTACTTTACAAAAACAAAATTTCACTCAAGTATTTTGTTGTTATAAGATAAATGATTGTTAATTGCATTATAAGTCGGCATCATACCTTAAGCTATTTATTCTTTTACATACATCATACTTCTATATATTTCAATTTTACTTTCATATTTTTTTAACAAAACAAAACACCGAAAAAATTTACCCCAACAATAAAATCCTATTATGATATGATTAGATTCCCAATCCAATTAATCACGCATAAACAATTAAGATTTTAATGTTAAAAACACAAAAATGAGTAAACACTACACTACCCGTAGAGCGTCAATTGCTTTAGGACAGCCTTCGAGGAAGTAGATCATTAGAGGTATCGCTCTTGAAGTAGTGTCATGCCCTGCAAATAGTAAATGCACCAACAAATCGCCAATCTGTTCTTGCGAGTAATTGGTGTTCGTCATGACCCAACAAAGGTAGTCATCTTTCTCAATGATCGCATTCCGATCGCCCTTCGTCCGCATCCTCTCTTCCATGATTTGCCAAAAAACTTTCAAAATATCGGCCCTCGACTATGTTACAGAGAAGAGACTTATTTCAGTTATGACCACTAATTGCAATTAGTTCTAGCCTAATTCTAAGCTGGTTGAGTAATCTTGGTATTATTGATGGGAGAATTAATGTACATTCATTTTAATGAACACAGATTTGATCAAGGTTAACAGTGTCGGAGCTTAAAAGTTTTACCTGTAAGGCCTTCCAATATTTTGTTCCGGGTATTTTTAGTGGAAAAGAGATAAGTCCGCTAACAAATGCCTCATATTTCCTCCGCAGATTCTCGATCTCAGCACCACCGGGGGACATACTCAAGATCTCCTTCCCCATAATATAGAAGGAGAACTGCAACAATTTTCCTCCATCGATTAAGCCAGCATAGAAAAAATAGGTACATTGCTACAATTTAGATTAGTTAAAAAACTTTTAAGAATCCTAATTAAGAGCTATTCACTAAAGGAAGATTGAAGGTTGAAAATCTCCACAACTTTCTAAGAAATGTTCTCTACATCACACACCTTCTCTATGAACACTCGGTGAAACATTGCATCGCACTTGATGCATAGAGACTGAGCCGACAAAAATGCTCCCAGTCCCATCAAATTTTATGCATCGGGAGCTAGAGATACATAGTTTTAGAATGTGCTGATTTTTTGTGATGATAAACGTCTTTCTGTAGATAGAACGCCAACAAAAAATCAACACAATCTAAAACTCTGAGATGCATCAAATCTTATACGTTAGATACCCTCACACCCCTAAACCCGGGTTGTAAGGAGAGGTCCACATCGGGTATATTAAGCGGGTGATGGGTACCTCCCTCACCGATGTGGGACTATCCGTTAACACTCCCACTCACGCGGAGCACGCGTGGCAAGGATCCTCCCACTCGGAGCACACGTGGCAAGGCACGATCGGTGGGGAGCACCCGGAGCTGGATGAAGAGACGGTGAACCCAACTATGATACCATGTTAGATACCCTCACACCCCAAAACCCGGGTTGTAAGGGGAGGTCCATAGAGGGTATATAAAGTGGGTGATGGGTGCTGCACTCACCGATGTGGGACTATCCGTTAACACTCCACCTCACGCAGAGCACGCATGGCAAGGATCCTCCCATGCAGAGCTTGCGTGGCAAGGCATGATCGGTGGGGAGCACCCGGAGCGGGAGCAGGAGGAGGAGCAGGAGACAGGCCAGCTCTGATACCATGTTAGCCTTGTCACGCGTGTTCTGCGTGTTCCACGTGAGGGGGAGTGTTAACGAATAGTCCCACATCGGTGAGGGAGGCACCCATCACCCACTTAATATACCCGCTGTGGACCTCTCCTTACAACCCGGGTTTTGGGGTGTGAGGGTATCTATCTAACACCGTGTGGGAGGATCCATGCCACGCGTGCTCTGCGTGAGGGGGAGTGTTAACGGATAGTCCCACATCGGTGAGGGAGGCATCCATCACCTGCTTTAGATACCCTCACGCCCCAAAACCCGGGTTGTAAGGGGAGGTCCACAGAGGGTATATACAGCGGGTGATGGGTGCCTCCCTCACCAATGTGGGACTATCCGTTAACACTCCCCCTCACGCATAGCAAGGATCCTCCCACGCGAAGCACGTGTGGCAAGGCACGATCGGTGACGAGCACCCGGAGCAGGAGAAGGAGACGGTGAACCCAGCTCTGATACCATATTAGATACCCTCACACCCCAAAACCCGGGTTGTAAGGGGAGATCCACAGCGGGTATATTAAGTGAGTGATGGGTGTCTCTCTCACCGATGTGGGACTATCCATTAACAGTTAGAATTCAAATTAACGGTTACAACGGATGGTCGATAAAACTTCCTACGTTTGGTGGCAAAACAACTAGACTTTTAGATAAGGGTCCATACTTTATTTGCTTCCTCGGTAGTAGAGACGACAGAGTCATTCCATGAGCTTAAGAGAAGGGAAGCAATATGCTCGGCATCTTGTAGGAACACCGATTGGAGCCTCTCGCTGCTCAGGAAGTCGAGAATGATCGATCGCATGCGCTTGTGGGCATCGCCCTCCAACATTGATATGGAGAACTCCCCGATCAGTTTTCTGAAAGAGCGCGGCCAACCATATTCGAACAATCTCATGTCATTCTTCAGTATGAACCGGTTGAGCTCGGGGTCCGCTGACACGATCACCAACTTCCCGAACAGATTGGTCGAGAAGATCCTCCCGAACCTGCAGCGATTTCCGCGATGATCTTACGAAGATACATTGTTGGGTGTGTTAATTTTGAGTGTGGATTGTACCTTGATATGTGATGTTCCATGTACTCTCCCATTGTGTTTACTGGGCGTTGCTTAACGAAAGAGAAAGTTTCTCCGATGAGAGGCCAACCCATGCTTCCTGGTGGGAGTTTGGAGTCTGCCTTCCTTCTTGCATTTCTCCCCAGATATAGGGAGGCAACCAGGCAAAGCACTGTTGCAGCAATGAACAGAAGCAGAGCTACTGATACCATCTCTCTCTCTCTCTCTCTCTCTCTCTCTCTCTCTCTCTCTCTCTCTCTCTCTCTATCTATATATATATATATATATATATATATATATATATATATATATATATATATATATATATATATATATATATATATATATATATATATATATATATATATGTGTGTGTGTATATGTATGTAGGGATCTGTACGTAGAGATGCGTGTGAAATTGCCGGCCAGTTAAACAAGGGAGAGTGAGAGTGAGAGAGGGATCTGTACGTAGGGATGCATCTGAGTTATTAAGGACTTCATCTATTGGAATCCCGGCATTCAGGATACCTGTTCACAAATATTCCAACCACCAACGACAAAAATTGCTTTTCGTTTTTTTTTTTTTTTTGAATGGACCACCATAGTGGGAACTGGTCAGTATGTTAGTGCGCCAGGACAAGATAGGGCCTAGGATCCAAACTTCTAATAGGAGCAAAAGAAATGCCTGTTTTTTTATAGTTTATTTTTATAATGTGCGTAGGGTCGCAGATAGCATATTGACTTAGTCTAAAGGACAACAAGAGATTGGTTTTAGTTGAAGTCCCGGGATAACATTTCGGGTAAAGCCACAATTCCCTCCTTTTTTAAAAATTCCAGAACCACCCTCCTCTCCTATCTCTCGAACAGACTTGGCGGAGGTGGGAGTGTGCCGAGCGGCGGAGGAGGAGGCGACAGCGGATGCGAGTGGCAGAGGCAGAGGGCCAGAGGCGAAGACGGGCTCAAGCAGCGGTGACGGAGGCGGTAGAGGGCACAAGCGGTGGAGGCGAAGGTGGCAGTAGGCGTGAGCTTCAAAGCAGGCAGCGGAGACGGCAGCGGTGCAAGTGACAGCTGCTCGTCGCCACCGCGTGGCGAAGAGAAGCAACAGAGAGACGTAGGGTTTTGGGTTAGGTTTAGGATTTCTAAGTCCAGGGTTTATCCATGGCCTATAGATCTTAGAGTTTAGGGTTAGGTTTACGGTTCGGTTTAGTTTTAGGAAGAGTGGCATAAAGGCATAAATTCGAAGTGAGGTGCAGGATATTTTAATCCACAGGGGTTTGAACTCAAATGAAAATATTGTCGGGACTGCAACTCGAGACCATCTCTAAAAAGGACCTTTTACAAATTTTAAAATCCACCCGGGCACCACATCGGCTGTCCCCCTTTGTTTTTCTCAGTGGCCGCAAATCCCGATATACCACTTACCGATTTTGAAACTCAGCATTCCGGTTGCCGGTTTCAAGTTTTGTGGTCTTGTATGGACTTCAGCTAGGGCTATAAAGGCCAGGGGCCGTATTCGGATTGAGCCAATCTAACCCCAAGAAAAAAAAAAAAAAAGGGGACGATCGACGTAGAAGGGTGCTTTGTGGTGCTGCCTTACCATGTGACTGTCATATGATGACCACTTTTCAAATTATATTTTTTACGTGGTCATTACAATAGTAAAGATTTTTTAAATGCTATTTAAAAAAATCCCTTTTTAATTTCTCAAAAATTTTTTTTTTTAATAATCCCACATATAGGAAAGTTCGCCACTAAGACGAGAGGAAGGCCTGCCACTACAGAGCAGGAGGAAAGACACAACAAAATCATGTTAGTAAAAAAGAGGGGTATTTTTTGACTTCATGATGAAATTTGAGTTACAACCGCCGCACTTTTCTAAAAGTTAGAGTGTCAATGTTAAAATTTGAGTTAAACCCCCCCCCCCCCCCCCCCAAACAGACACACACACACTTGTATGTGGAAACTTTGGTTAGAACAAGTTTAGGTCTTAGCCAAAACCCACCACCACATGGGATTTCTAAATAACAAAAAAAAAAACAAATCAATAAATAAACCTAGCACTATATAACTTCGAGTCGAGCCAACGGAGATTCTTTGCACTGAAATTGGATAAGCCTACGACCGCATTAAATGGGGATTCCTTATTAAAGTATTGCGTGGTATGGGTTTCAGTAACAAATTTGGCAATATTATCAAGGCGTGCATTTAAAATCCATCCTTCTCAATTATATTATTAATGGCCAACCCGAGGGTCGCTTTACCTCTCAAAGAGGGTTGCAGCAAGGTTGTCCTCTCTCCCCTACTTGTTCATCAATAGCTCTGAGGTGTTGTCTAGAATGTTAACATCGATTCATGAATCGGAAAGCTGAATACTAAATGGGAGAAATCTCCACCAGGACTTTTAAAGGCTAACGTTGATGCAGCTGTGAGAGACTCTAGAGTCGGGGATGCAGTGGTCATCCGAGATGATATAAGCAGGTATGTGGTCAGGCAAAGTTTTCCTAGGCTCTAGTTGAAGCTGAAGATGCGATAGGCATGTATTAGTACTAGCTAAGTTTTCCTAGACCCCTACCAGTTTATTAGAGAAAAGGGGAGAGTTACAAGGAAACGAAGTACAAGTGAGGGATGAGAGAGTAAAAAAAGAAAAAAAAAAAAGGAAGAAGAAAAGTACAACACTCGGGAGGGCAGAATCAGACGGTGCTCAATAAAAAGTCCTCTAGGACGACAAGATTTTCTCCTTACAACGTGACTTTCCACAGCTTGAGTCTCCCTGCTATCACCCTAACCACGGCCTCCTTCTCTTTCACCTTCCACGAGAGGATTTTGCGATTATGCTTAATCCAGATGCTCCAACACGTTGTGATGACCGTTAAGTCCCATGCTGCTCTCCACTGCTTCTGGACCCTCTTGCGTCAAATCGTCTAGAGGAGCGTAAGCTGCCAGGTTTGCCTTTGATGCCGAGTGGTTCTCTGATGCGATTCCAGACCCAGGCCACGAAAGGGCAGTGGAGGAATAAGTGATTTGTGTGTTCTCTAGGCGCTCCGTAAATGATGCAGGATAGGATGGTGACATTGGGGTTATTTCTCCAGGCCAGGTTACACCGGGTTAGAACCTTATTTTTCTTAACCAACCACATGAAAATCCTTGTATTGGGAGGTGCTTTGGATTTCCACATATCTGAAATAATGGGACAAATCACATTGCCAGCATTGATGAACCTATAAAAGGATTTCACCGAGAAAACTCCTAAAGAAGTCCACCTCCACGTAGTCGTGTCTAGTTGGTCAGAGATCTCGATGAAGCTAAGAAGTTCCATAATATCCTGGAGGTCCGTAATGAGGGAGTGAGAGATGATACGCTAAAACTTCACATCCCAAGAAGTTTCCCTCGATGGTACACTGAGATCTAATCATCACGTTTTTCTTCCAGGCTACAGCATATAAGTTAAGAAACAAATTCATGAGAGATCTTTCCCCTATATATCTTCTTATAACTAGATGTGTCTACCATTTGTTGATGATTAGTTTATTCCCACACTTGTACATCCTCCCGATCTTCTGAATCCCCTTCCAGAAAGGGGAGATTTTTTCGGATATCCTACTTCTGGTTTGCAGCGGCAAGAAACGTTTGAAGCCTCGAGAAATGTATCTTCCTCGGATCACCATGCTCCACATATCTGTCTGATCATTCTGGATCTTCCACCATCACTTCCCTAATAGAGCGCGATTGTGATCTCTAAGATCTATCACCCTAAGACCCCCTTGTTCCTTGGATTTACAAATGATGCCTCAGTTCACTAGGTTGTACGAGCCTGACGTGTCATCCACTCCGCTCTAAAGAAATTTGTTGCGTATTGAGTCAATCTTCTTCACCACTCAACAGGGGAAGAGGTAGATTGCCATGTGGTATGTCAAGATCACTGAGAGTCCCACATTGACAAGGGTCAATTAGCCCCCGATCAAGACGTTCTTCTTGTAAGATCCGCCCCAAACACATAAGATATTGTTCGCTTTACCCGTGCACGCACAAGAACTTCCTAGGAGGTCACCCATCCTAGTACTGCTCTCGCTTGAGCACGCTTAACTACAGAGTTCTTACGAAATCCAAAGCGGCGCTCAGTTTTAAAATGCATCTTCTATGTTTGGGAGGGAAAATTATATAAGTAGCTCAGGGTTGCCTTCTCTCCAGGTGATGTGGGGCTAACTTGTGGCCTTGTACACCTCACCTCACCTCATCCATCTTGGCATCCTAGCCTCAAGAGTCTTGGATCTTGGCTATTGGCCTATTGGATTTTGGTCGTCACAATCCACCCCCCTTAAGACTACACGTCCTCGTGTAGGGTTAGACCCCCCATCTCGAGGAGAACCAGCTCTGATACTATTTTGTAACATCCACCCTAAACACACAAGATATTATCCGCTTTGCCCGTGCCCGCACAAGAACTTCCCAGGAGGTCACCCATCCTAGTATTGTTCTCGCCCAAGCACGCTTAACTACGGAGTTCTTACAAAATCCAAAGCGGCGCACGATTTTAAAACGCGTCTTCTATGTTTGGGAGAAAAATTTATATAAGTAGCTCGGGATCTCCTTCTCTCTAGGCGATGTGGGGCTAACTCGTGGCCTTATAC
This sequence comes from Chamaelirium japonicum, assembly GCA_947650365.1. Classification (NCBI taxonomy): domain Eukaryota; kingdom Viridiplantae; phylum Streptophyta; class Magnoliopsida; order Liliales; family Melanthiaceae; genus Chamaelirium; species Chamaelirium japonicum. The sequence goes on along the minus strand of OX393558.1, from coordinate 568,685 downwards.
ACCTCACCTCACCTCATCCATCTTGGCATCCTAGCCTCAGCAGTCTTGGCTTTTGGCTATTGGCCTATTGGATCTTGGTCGTCACACTTCTCTTTCCACTCTAAGAGCCGTTTCACAGTTCTTTCTACAATCTTGAACTAGTTATTGTGGCGCAGTCGTCGATCACTGTCCGGTTTCCCAAGGTAACGCATTAGCAAAGTGTCACACTTGCAGTTGAGAATCCTAGCCAGGTAGTCTCTGAGACAAGGATGAATTGGCGGAATTAATCTTCAGACTTGTGCACATTTCGATGGAGTAGAGGATGATTTTCATAACCGTTATTTGGGCCACAGTCACCTCACAAAAAAGAACGGTGTCATTTGGGAAGTGTAGGTTGGAGACTTCCTAGGAACTATCACCGATACCTTTGAGGAATCTTGCTTGCACTGCAGAGTTGATCACCATGTCAAAAACATATATTGCGAGAATGAAGAGAAGAGGAAACAATGAGTATCCTTTCTTAACTCCTCTTCCCATTTTGAAATGATTCCCACTGTTGCGATTGACCTGAGAGGAGAGCTTCGATGTCGAGAGGCAGTCCCAGATCCACCACATCCAATGTTGGGAAAAGCCTTTTGCCTCCAACGCCTGAAGAAGAAAGGCTCAACTAAGTCTATCAAAGGCTTTCTCGAAGTCAAGTTTTAGCAACACACCTTCCTCCTTCTTTTCTCTCAATTGAAAGATGAGTTCTTGCACTATAGCCACGCTATCTAGTATTATTCTACCCATGATGAAGGTTGTTTGATTCTCACTCACAATGGTGTCAATGACCTTGGCCAGCCTGATCGATAGAACCTTTGTGATGATCGTATAAATGCAATTAGATAAGCATATCGGTATGAAATCCGATATGGATTTTGCACTTTCCTTCTTAGGCAGCAGAATGAGACAAGAGTAGTTGAAGCTGGAGAGAGAATTCTTCTCCTCAAAGAAGTCAATAATGACGTTGCAAACGTCGTGCTTAACCACTTCCCAAAATCTCTGAAAGAAGAAGATTGGGAATTCGTCCAGTCCAGGTGCTCCATTAGGGTTCATGTCGAAAATTGCCCTTTGTAATTCCTCCTCCAAGAAGTCAGTGTCCATATCAACATCCGCAAGTAGCCAACTCACTATATCCACTCCCAATCAAAGTTCATCTCTGAAGAGGGGTCTCTTGAGTAGAAAATTTTGAAATGCTCTGTGATAGAATCTAAGATCGAATACTGGTTGACCCTTACTGCGCCTGCAACCCCAATGGAGTGGATCGTGTTGCGTCGCCTTCTACCGTTGGCAACCTTATCGAAATAAGTTGTATTAAGATCCTCGAGCTTGGCCCACTTATCTTGAGACCGTTTTTTCCACATCATTTCCTCGAACAGCTGGTGGCTCAACTCCACCGATAGAGCTTCAAGATCTCCTTTCTTCGCTTCTGAAAGGAGGCTAGTCTCTTGGACTTCCAACTTGTAAATTCCCAGCAAAATTGACTCTTTCCACCTTTGACACTCCCAAAATGCGCCTTCTCCCAATGATGTAGTTTCCTGTGAAGGAAGGCTAATTTTGCTATGAGATTCCTCGAGATTGTCGGGTCACCCAACCCATTGTCCTGGCCTCTTTCCACCACTTCTCCATGAGCAGATCAAAATCTTCTTCTAGCAACCACGTTTTCTCGAAGCGGAACACCTTGAGTCCCACTTGTCCAAGATGAAGAACCGGTCCAGACGAGCAAAAACCGTATCTTCCCGTTTGTAGCTCCAGGCATATTTCCTCCCGCTCATCGGTAAGTCGATAAGATTTAGATCTCTAACCACGTTAGCAGCGAAACACTCCATCTCCTTTCTACTGCCCATTCTACCACTACGCGCGCTCATGGGAGTATCGGGTCAATTTGAAATATCCGTCTATCGCCCAAATCCCAGGAAAACTCCTAGCCTCCTGATGTGGTATAACTCATCCAAGAATCATATTTGTCATATGAGCGGGTCATTCGGGGCCAGAAGTTGGTGATGTAGGAAACTTGATTGTCAATCAGGTTAAATAGTGCAACAGTGGTCGAGAACGTGCTAGTAAACTTTGAGATAAGCAAAAATAAAGCATCACTCCACCCTACTAGGAGAGCCTCGACCGAGCCGATCGTGTCAAGTGCTTCCCGGCCATTTGATCACCTTGGAAGTACTTAGCTCGCGATGCATGGGTGATAGACTTCATAGATGCACACTTGGTTTAAATTCTTGAAGAAACACCAAATCAGCATTACAAAGGGAGACGTACATATTCACATACTTTCGATCTCCTCTCCAACGAATCAAGATCCCAAACATTCCATGAAAGAATCTTCATCTAAAAAAAAGACACTGAATCACCCCGCCAAAAGCCACGACTGAGACAACCGAGGAGAGCCGGGGCCCGTCCTCTCCTTCCCCAACTGTCAAGGAACCGCTGAGCAAAAAGTTGACGCACCCACAGTCCTTGGCGAAGGCCCAAATTGTCTCGTCGATCGTCAAGCACGCTCAGCAGCTAAGCGAGATCATCGATCTTTGGGTCCATTCTCCAACAACGATCTCGATCATGAGACCCATGACAAATTAGCCACGGTCCTCTTTCCCACCTACCTTGCGTGACACCTTCAGAGCCTGTCTGTAGCTCCTCCTTGCCGTACGTCGTCCCCATCGTCCCTGTAGCAACTTCCACCAGGGTAGGCGGATGCTGCAAGGTAATCGGAATCTCTTCTATTGGGCAGGCTAGCATGGACCAAAACATCAGCGTAAATATCAGATACAAAATTAGGAACTGACAAAGGAGACTGGAGGAAGCCCATCTCCCCTGGGCTCCAAGACTGAGCAAAGGAAGGGAATTCTTATTTGTACAAATGGTACTTCGAACTTGGAACAAGCATGAAAAAATTAACTATATATACTCCTTTGTCTTTTGAGTTGTTCTGCCGGATCGGTCGCTCAGGATCTTTTGTCGATCTTCACCCGGACCCGATGAAAAAAATGGGATCACTAGCTTCTTATGGCTTCGTTGAGAATGATTCTGATCTAATTCATGGCCTATTAGAAGTAGAAGGTGCTCTGGTGGGAACCTCACGGACATAAAAAGATTGCAGCCAATTTGATAATAATCGAGTGACATTACTTCTTCGCCCCGAACCAAGGAATACGTTAGATATGATGCAAAATAAGTCTTGTTCTATCTCGGAGTTTGAAGAAGGGGAATGAGAAGGAGCCCTCGACCCGCAACACAAATAGCTAGAGGAGAATTTATTCAATCACATAGTTTGGGCTCCTAGAATATGGCGCCCTTGTGGCAATCTATTTGATTGTATCGAAAGGACATGCATCGCTCCTAAGATGCCCACATCCGACTGTGAGCCAAGGCCCACAGCCGATTGAGGACTAAGACCCACCACTCCTACTATCTCCCGGTAAGGGATAGCTTCTGGGCCCTCTCTTAGGGGAGACCGCAAGACGTCCAAGGAAGTGGGGGATCCAACGTACCCCGTGGCCGGCTCAGAATGCTCGGAAGCGACGAAGTTCAAATTGAGGCATACACTAAGGGTGATGATCACAACATCATTAAACTTCTGTCTAAGAGGGACTTGGAACCAACTTGGAGACTAACATTGTGAGATTTCCTCTATCCCAAAACCAAGGTATTGAGATGAGGTCCCATCATATACATATAAGGATGGTTTTCGCTCTCTACTTTACCGAGGTGGGACTAATCCTCCAACACTCCCTCACACGTGCATGCTAATCTTTTTGTGGTCCTTATTGTGGGTGCAAAATTCGGCCAACGCCCGATAACGGGAGCCACTAGCCTTGCCTGGGGGTCCACAGAGACGACAACAAGATCCACTAGCCCTGCCTAGGAGTCCACAGAGACGACAACGGGACCCACTAGCCCTGCTTGGGGGTCCACAGAGAAAATAACGGGACCCACCAGCCCAGCCTGGGGGTCCACAAGGACAGCAACGAGACCCACCAGCCCCGCTTTGACCCAGATGACAGCTACCAAAGCCGCCCCTTACCCCGGTTCCTTTCCGATAACTCTATAAATAGCAAACCCGACAAGTGTAAAGAGGATGAATGATCTGATTTCTGAATCAAACTTTTGAAATTTCAGAGCTCTGATATCCCAACCTTTTGATCTCTTTTCGAGGAGAGAAAGTGGCACTCGGCCTATCGATGTCAGTTCAGTTCATGTGTTAGTGAATTCAGGTTGCTCCTTATAGCACGGAGACGTAGGCTTCGGCTGAACTCCAAGATCATATTTGTGTCAACTCTCAATCGATCTTCCTCTATCTCTTCTAAACCTAAGTCCACAACCATTCGAATATTCAGAAGTTCAAGCCAAAGCCGCTAGCATCCCATAATCAACAAACTAGACAAATGTTCGATCAAACTTTCGACTCGACTCAATTGATTGGTTGGCTGAAGTCTTCAGATCGGCACGGAGATCATCCTCTACAGTTTGGTGCCGTCTGTGGGATCCGTTCGAAAAGCTCAGCCTGCTCGATGACAATATCAGATCGGTTGAGCAGACAACCGACCCTGATAGTCATACTTCTCAGTTCTCTCGGTTGAGCAGATAATCGATCGGACACGAGTGATTTGGTTGTTTCCTCCGCCTTTCCTACAATGGCGAAGACAAAGCATCAGGATCATCCAGAGGGACGTAAAACTCAACGGAATCAACCTCATCCAGAAACTCGATCAATGAGTCAATGACTCAATTTCGAGTTACCTCTTACTCGCCCAGAAGTAGCAGTTCACTTCAGAAATGGGAGATCGGTCGACCGACCGATCCCTCCGCCACTCTGACAGTCGGTGGCACAAACCACTCCCGCTCCAACGGAGGACCCTCCACCAACTTACCAAATCTCGGCACTTGACTTTCAACTGTTGCAGTAAGCAAAGCAAAACGCCACTCTCACTGCTGAGAGAGACTCTCTCAAAAAAGCAGCCTCCGATACCGAGGTCATTCTTCCCATCCCTTCCATCAACAATGACGAAGTCGGTCTACTGCAACAACCCATCCACTCTGGACAACAGAGGTCTTTCGACCATGCAACCCAAGTGAAGAGTCATTGCAACCAAACTCCCTCAGCAGGTCCTTGGAAGCAGACCATCTGAGATCGCATCGACGATTAATCTTCGCAATCATCTTTAGGCTGCAACTGTGTTAGGCAGGCACAGGCTGACCCCAACCTGCGAGTGAGGCATCGGATGAAAGAGTTGACATTAAAAGACTGGGCCTCTCCATCCCTCTCTCTCTCTATCGAGAATCTCAAATCGATCTCCATCACCAGAGCTACCCAGCAGCAATTCAAGGCGGAGACCAAGACCGCTCAATCATGCCCCTGGACCAACACCAAGGTCAGGGACTTGGTCGTAGGGAATTCTTTAGCCAAACCCCTCCATCGAAGCCTACTTCAAGTGCCCTTTCCGAAGAACTGGAGAACTCCGACTCCACCGAAATTCAATTGCCTCAAGGGAGATCCAACTCTTCATATTCTAGCATTTAAATAAGCTTTGACGCCGCATGAGAAAGAGAATAACATACTCTACCGCACCTTCACCGGCAACCTCAATGAGCCTTCTCTCGATTGGAATCACAACCTTCGCACTGGATCGGTCATCTATTTCGAAGTCCTTGCGAACCACTTCATCCAGTATTAGCAACTTAAACACAAGCCGGAGAAGAAACTTGATTTTCTTTATTGATTGAGGATGGGAGCCGATGAGAGTCTTCATAACTTCACGCAAAGATTCTGTAATGAGCATGCGGCTCTCTTTGGACGACATCTTGATGATGAAGCCATCATATTGGCCTTTCAAAACGCTCTCTGCTTCGAGCTACACATCTACAATGACTCATCCGTAATCCTTCGCCTTCCGTTGGTGTGATGTTCGACCATATCCAACGGGAAATAGAGGTCGAAGACGACCAGATGGCTCGGAAGGGATGTGAATCCAGGTGACGACCCGTCGAAAGAGAAGTGCCAAAGCAAATGGCCAAAGCTCACAATGCAGAAATACCGAGGCCTCCACCCGTCAAGCGACCAAGAGAGGATGGTCGCAGATCACCTCCAAGAAAAATAATTTTCACTGATTGGACTCTTCTGATCGAGCAAATTCTGGATCAAATCCAACACAAAGAATTCCTTCGGCGGCCGAACCCTATGCAACCGGATACTAAACTCACTACCGAAAGATCTATATACTTCGATTTTCATCGCAGCCACGGTCATCCAATTGCTCGGTGCTTCCGACTGAAGTATCACTTGGAAGACTTGTTGCATGAAGGCCATCTCCAAGAGTTTGTGAAGAACGGACGGGATCAACATCAACCTTCTTCAACAAAAGGGAAGGAAGCTTGTTGGGTTCACCATATATCCGCTCGTTTATCTCCAATTGTTGTGCAGGCCAATGTTTTCGGCATCCATGGCACATTACATCATCAAATGTTAGTCGGGAAGGAAGTAGATCAGCAAGTTCGATGCATCTTTAATGTTTGCTCGGCAGCGAACAAGGAAGATAGTTAGATTGAGAAACCCATCAAGGGCTTGGCATGGCCATCGATCTTCTTCAATGACTCAGACCTTCAAGGGGTGCATACTCCACATCGGGATCCCCTGGTCCTACAGTTCATCATCGACGGAGGTACCATTAATCGAATCCTCATCGACACCGGCAGTTTAATTGACATCATGTTCTCAGATTGCTTCAAGCGTCTGGGGCATAAGTATTCAAGCCTTGACGTCGTCCCCACCATCATCACCAGCTTCAATGGCGAGCAAAGCATGACCATGGGAAAGTCAAGATTCACTTTAGACCTTAGCAGAGAAACTTGAGTTTTTACGAGGTTTATCGTCGTTGAAGGAACATCCAACTACAACAGCATTTTGGGACAACCCTTCCTCCACCGGATCAATATCGTATCTTCGTCGTACCACCAACTCCTCAAATTTGCAATGGGAGAAAGCATTATCTGTATTCAGAGTGATCAACAAGCCGGGAGATCTTGCGAAACCGCCACAGCGAAGACAGATCGCAGAAAGAATCTCGCACCACCGAAGCGTTAAAGAGATGAAGCTGATCTTTCTACGAGCTAGCAGCCAAAGGAGCTCCTACTTTCAGAACCTCCGTCTATCAAGTGGGAGGCTCCACCTTCAATCAAAGAGATCATCCGAGTAAATATTGGCGGTGGTGATTTCCTTCGAGAGATATTCATCAGTACCAGTCTCAGCAACACAGAAGCACGAGATATGGTATCCTTTCTCCAGTCCAACATCGACGTTTTCGTATGGAGTTTCTAAGACATGCCCAGGATTAATCCGAATGACGCATGCCATCGACTCGCCATCAAAGAAGGGGTAAACCCTGTCAAGCAAAAACTCCTAACAATCCGACCAGAGCGTTTGGCTACCATTCAAGAAGAGATCAACAATTTGCTCGCTACAGGCTTCATTCATGAAATAGAGTACTCAACTTGGATCTCCAACATCTATGGGTGCAAATTTTGGCAAGAAGTCTGCAAACAGCGGGATCCACCGGCCCTGCCCGGTGGGCCCCGAAGACTATAGCGGGACCCACCGGCCCTGCCTGGTGGGCCCCCGAAGACTACAGCAGGATCCACCGGCCCTGCCTGGTGAGCCCCCGAAGACTACAGCGGGACCCACCGGCCCTGCCTGGTGGGCCCCCGAAGACTATAGCGGGACCCACCGGCCCTGCCTGGTGGGCCCCCGAAGACTATAACGGGACCCACCGGCCCTACCTGGTGGGCCCAAGAGCCCGTGGAATCCCCCAGGAGACGGTAGCAAGCCCCACCAGCTTTACCTGGAGAATCCCCAGATACGACAGCTGAAACCGCCATTTGCCACCAGAAAATCCTATAAATAGCAGCCCTTCAAATGTAAAAAGGATCCGATTTCCAGTCCTGAGATCTGATTTTCAGAAACCAGAGCTCTGGAATTTCCTAACTTCTCATCCTTCTCCTCTCCCTCTCTTCGATCTTCTTCTTATCTTTGAAGAGATCAGAGTGGTTTCAGTGATACTCGGCCTGTCGAGATCACTTTGATACAAGTGTTAGTGAATTCAGGTTGCTCCCTATAGCACAGAGACGTAGGCTTCGGCTGAACTCCGAGATCACATCTCTCGAGTCCACTCTCTGATTGCACCTCTATCTGTTTGTGTATTGAGAACTGCAACTTCAATCAATCAATAGATCGAACAACGATCTTCGACTCGAAACTCAATTGACTGGTGAGGCGAAGTCTTCGGGTCGGCATGAAGATTTTCCCCCACAGTTTGGCGCCGTCTGTGGGATTCGAACGAAAAGCCGAGTCATCTCTACGACTATTAGATCGGTTGAGCGGACAACCGATCTCGATAGCCAAACTTCCTCGCCCCTTCGGTTCAGCAGACAACCGTTCGGACGTCGGCACTCTCGTTGCACCCTTCGCTCTCTACTAAATGGCGAGAACGAAACATCAGGGTCAACCAGAAGGAAGTAACACTCGACAACCTTGTCCTGAGACTCGTTCAATAAGTCAAAGGCTCAATTTCGGACAGCCCCTTGCTGTCCCCGATGCGGGAGTTCACTCAGGAAGTGGGAGATCAGTCGATCGACCGATCGCCCCTCTTCATCAATCAATTGGGCAGACTGCTCCTCCCCCTGCTGAGAACCCTCCATCGACTTATCAAATCTCGACGATCGACTTTCAACTACTCCAGTTGGCAAAGCAAAATGCCGCCCTCACCGCTGAGAGGGATGCTCTCAAGAAGGCAGCTTCCGAGGCTGGGATCGCTCTTCCTATCCCCTCTACAAATGAGAGGGTCGATCTTCCACGACAGTCGATCCACTCCGAGCAACGGAAGTCAATGGGCACTGCTGCCCTCGAGAGGATTCATCGCGACCCAACTCCCTCTGCTGCCCCATGGAAGCAGAGTGTTTGGGATCGCCTCGACGATGAGTCCTCCCAATCCTCTTCTGGTCGCAACTGCGATAGAAAAATACCTTCAAAGACTGACATACCGAGAAGACACCAAATGAAAGGGGCTCCTTCAAAAAGTAGAGTTTCCCCTTTCATTCCACTTCAGCGGGGGCTTGGATCGGACCTTCGTCACCGACTCCAACCTGCTGACATTCAGAGGCCCGAACAAGACCTCTTGATCTTGCCTCTCGATCTATATCCGAGTCGAGGACATGGTCGTAGAGACGGATACTCCTCTGCCGGACCACTCCATCGAAGTCTGTTCGAAACTACATTTCCAAGGGGATGGAGAACTCCCACTCTCCCCAAATTCAACTGCGTCAAGGGAGATCCAACCCTCCATGTACTTGCCTTCAAGCAAGCTCTAACGCCGCACGAAGAGGAAAACAACATACTCTACGGCACCTTCGCGGGGAGTCTCGACGAACCATCCCTCGATTGGTACCATAATCTCCGAGCTGGGTCCATCACCCAGTTCAGTGTTTTGGCCAATCTCTTCGTGCAGCATTATCAATTGAACTTGAAGCCTGAGAAGAAGCTCGACTCCCTCTATCGGTTGAGGATGGGTGCCGATGAGAGTCTCCGAAGCTTTACAAGGAGATTTCGCAACGAGCACGCCGCCCTCTCCGGAAGACATCTGGATGATGAAGCCATCATGTTGGCTTTCCAGAACGCTCTCCGCTTTGACCTAAATATCTACAACGACTTCATTCGCAATCCTCCTCCTTCCCTGGGTTCAATGTTTGATCGAATCCAGAGAGAGATTGAGGTTGAAGACGATCAAGTCGCCCGAAAAGGGCGAGAGTCAAAGCGAAGGCCTGCGGAGAGAGAAGCTCCGAAGTATGCTGCCAAAGCTCACAACGCTGAGGCAGCAGCCCCCCATGCCAACAAACGGTCGAAGAACGACGGACGTCGGTCCCCAACGAAGACCACCTTCACTGAGTGGAATTTACCGATCCAACAGATCCTCAACCGCATTCAACACGAGGAATTTCTTCGAAGGCCCAATCCTCTTCAGCCAAATACTAAATTCACGGCTGACAAAACAGTTTATTGCGACTTCCACCGAAGTCACGGCCATTCCACCGATCGGTGCTACCGGCTAAAATTTCACCTCGAAGACTTGTTGCGAGAGGGTCATCTTCAAGAGTTCACCAAAGATGATCAAGATCAACATCGATCCTCTGCGAAGGGGAAAGAAGCTTGCTGGGTCCATCAAATCTCTTCCAACCGATCTCCTCTTACTGTGAGTGCAAACGTCTTCGGCATTCATGGATCATTGCATATGTGGGGGAAAATCTTCGTGCCGACCCGAAGACCTCGCCTCACCAGTCAATTGAAGTTCGAGTCGAAGAGATCGTTGTTTGATCTATCGATTGGAGTTGCAGCTTTTGATATGTAAACAGAGAGATGCAATCAGAGAGAGTGTTGGCAAGAGAAGTGATCTCGGAGTTCAGCCGAAGCCTACGTCTCCGTGCTATAGGGAGCAACCCGAATTCACTAACACTTTTCTCGAAGTAACCTCGACAGGCCGAGTGTTACTGAAGCCTCTTTGATCTCTTCAAAGACAAAAAGAAGATCAAGAAGAGGTGAGGAGATAGAAATTCCAGAGCTCTGGATTCTGAAAATCAGATCTCAGCGTGGAAATCTGAAATTTCGGGGCTTATACATTCGAAGGCTCTGCTATTTATAGAATTCTCTGGTGGTAAATGGCGGTTTTCTACTGTCGTATCTGGGGATCCTCCAGGTAAGGCTGGTGGGTCCCGCTGTAGTCTTCGGGGGCCCACCAGGCAGGGCCGGTGGGTCCCGTTGTTGTCTTCGGGGGCCCACCAGGCAGGGCCGGTGGGTCACGCTGTTGTCTTCGGGGGCCCACCAGGCAGGGCCGGTGGGTCCCGCTGTTTGCAGACTTCTTGCCAAAATTTGCACCCACAGTTACCCCCTCCAAGTTAGCTAGAGTTCGTTCTGGCTGGCTTGGATTTGGTGTAAAAAATATGAACCCCCTGTCGAAGAAGGCACAAAGAAGCTTGCCGAGTGTTAGCATAAAAAAGGACTGATCGGTCAATTTTGACCGATCGGTCAAATTTGACCGTTCGGTCAAATTTTACCGATCGGTCAAATTTGACCGTTCGGTCAAATTTGATCGTTCAGTCAATTTTGACCGATCGGTCAAATTTGACCGAACGGTCAATTTCAACCGGTCAAGGATTGGGTGATCGGTCAAAAGACTTGGTTTTTTGACCGATCCAATAGAAAATCGACCGATCGGTTGATTTTGACCGATCGGTCAATTTTGACCGATCGGTCAAGTTTAACCGATCAGTCAATTTTAACCGTTCGGTCAATTTTGACCGAACGGTTAAAATCAGCCGGTCAAGGTTTGGGTGATCGGCAAAAAACCTCAATTTTTTGCCAGATCTAGTAGAAAATCGACCGATCGATTGATTTTGACCGAACGGTCAAGTTTGACCGAACGGCTAAAATCAGTCGGTCAAGGTTTGGGTGATCGGCAAAAAACCTCAGTTTTTTGTCAGATCTAGTAGAAAATCGATCGATCGGTTGATTTTGACCGAACGGTCAAGTTTGACCGAACGGCTAAAATCAGCCGGTCAAGGTTTGGGTGATCGGCAAAAAACCTCAGTTTTTTGCCAGATCTAGTAGAAAATCGACCGATCGGTTGATTTTGACCGAACGGTCAAGTTTGACCGAACGGCTAAAATCAGCCGGTCAAGGTTTGGGTGATCGGCAAAAAACCTCAGTTTTTTGTCAGATCTAGTAGAAAATCGACCGATCGGTTGATTTTGACCGAACGGTCAAGTCTGACCGAACGGCTAAAATCAGCTGGTCAAGGTTTGGGTGATCGGCAAAAAACCTCAGTTTTTTGCCAGATCTAGTAGAAAATCGACCGATCGGTTGATTTTGACCGAACGGTCAAGTTTGACCGAACGGCTAAAATCAGCCGGTCAAGGTTTGGGTGATCGGCAAAAAATCTCAGTTTTTTGTCAGATCTAGAAGAAAATCGACCGATCGGTTGATTTTGACCGAACAGTCAAGTCTGACCGAACGGCTAAAATCAGCCGGTCAAGGTTTGGGTGATCGGCAAAAAACCTCAGTTTTTTGTCAGATCTAGTAGAAAATCGACCGATCGGTTGATTTTGACCGAACGGTCAAGTCTGACCGAACGGCTAAAATCAGCCGGTCAAGGTTTGGGTGATCGGCAAAAAACCTCAGTTTTTTGTCAGATCTAGTAGAAAATCGACCGATCGGTTGATTTTGACCGAACGGTCAAGTCTGACCGAACGGCTAAAATCAGCCGGTCAAGGTTAAAGTCCTGAACCTGTACTTTTGAGGAAGTGGTATAGCTTGTTCTCCTTTGATCTTTGGCAATCTTGAATATCATGGGAGTTTGATTTTTTCTACTTTGAATCTTCGGTTCGCCTGAATGCGGCTTTGAACCGGCGGTCCGGTTTACTTAGACCGTTGGTTCTGACATTTCGTCTGGTCCGACGGTTCGCCTGATTTTGTGCCTGCTATGGATGGATGCCACGTGTACCTGCAAAAACACGCGATTTGATATGGTGAAGACACGTGTCTTCTCGATTTGCGTACCGTTTTACCCTGGGTATATAAGTCTTTCTCGCTGTCATTTTCGCCTCACGCTTTCAGAATTTTTCGAAGTCCTGACTCTTTGCTTCCTCTCTCTTGTTCTTTGTCTCCTTTCGATCGGTCAAATGGCGTCTTCGAGCAATTCGAAGAAGAGTGTTCCTTCCAAGAGGAAGGGCAAGGAAGTTGTCGAGGTCTCTTCTGTTCCGAAGGGCCGAGGCAAAGGCAGGGCAGAATTGATCGAGCTTGGCCAACTGGGCAAGAGGCACCAAGGAGTGGGATTTGCTTCTGCACCGTCAAGGCCAGAGCAGATTCCCAAGGCAAAGTTTGTCCTCTGCCCGTAGCTACCTTTGGAGGCGGAGATGGAGTTTGGGTACAACATTGGCAGTAAACTTACAGATGTAAAGAGGGAGAAGCTGCAGGAGTTGCTGGCATGTTTCACAGAGGGAAAGGCTCGACCGACGCTCCCTGGAGTTCTAACTGCTTTTGGCGTTGATAGGCGGACAATCTTTGTCTCGTGGGCGAGCAAAGAGCAAGTGATGGGAACCATAGTTACGATCGGCCAGCTCAACTGTGGACTGCGCCTCCCGCTGCCGCCTTTCGCCGCGAGGTTGTTGAACACCTCCGGTCTCTGTCCCGGGCAGGTTACCGGGAACTCCTGGAGCATCATCTACGCTTTCTGTCGCGTAGAGTCGGACTTCCAGAAGGAACTTAGGGAATGCTACTCCAGCCTCCCTGAGAATGAAGAAGCCCGAATCGAGCTGGGGTATTTCTTTTACCATTATCGATGGGTTTGGAGGAAGGATAGCCCGTTCTACTACTTGACAGGTGTCACTGCCCTTCGCCCGATTGCTGACACCATTGGCTCAGACAAACTCTATACTGACTGGCCGCTGTCAGTGTCTGGTGCCTGGACTCCAATGTCTGTTCCGGAGGTTCCCCGATACAAGGTGCATGAAGAGATCAACATGTACTGCACAGGAGGAGCTCTCTCTTGGCCTCTAGAGCGAGTAGGGGCCCTTGACAACCTCTTCTTGGAGTTGACATGTGGGACTCGATCTTGGAAGCAATTCTCGAATTGCCCGGTTCGACACGGCAATGCCAACCTCCTCCATCGATCGAAGCTTCGCTACGAAGATAATGAGGTCATCTACTCAGATTACGAGGAGGACCGCAGTCTGGAAAAATTGTTAGAAGACTTCGATTCGAGAAGAAGGCTTATGGAGCCAGGCGCGCACTTCCCACAGAGGAGAAATTGGTGCTTCAGAGGGGCCCGGCGAAGAAGAGAAAAATCCCCATCAAACAGGAGGAGGATGAGGAGAAAAAGAAGGAGAAAGATGAAGAAGAGGAGGTAGAGAGGGAGGAGAAAGGCGGAGATGAGGAGGACGAGGGCACAGGCAGCGACGGGGAAGGAAATGGAGAAGATGATGATGATGAGGATGGGGGTGGTGAGGAAGAGATTCCTCCCACCCCCACTGATGGTGGTCAAGGACATGGGGGTGGCGAGGAAGAAATTCCTCCCACCCCCACTGGTGGTGCCAATGAGGATTCGCAGCCGATCCTCATAGACGAGGCAAAGGCTCGTAAAATGGAGGGGGTAATGGACGCAATGGGCGATGGCCCCAAGGTGATTCCTACCTATGACTTCGGGGAGTTGCAAAAGAACCCGCTTCGCTTCAAGATCAAGATATCGGGGAGTGGTGGGGTTGGAAGCAACCCTACACCCCTCGATCAGGTACCTCCCGTGGTTCCCCGTCTCGAAGGGGCAACTACAAGTGGGGGTGTGGAGGTTGAACAACCCCCACCCCCCTCACGATCTCTGGCTGAGGAGGTAGCTGCCATGGTGGCAGGGCTCGATAATTCGAGCGGGCGAGAAGATGAAGGGGGTGCTTCACCTCCTCGGGATGTTCCCTCTCCTGCTCATTTGGAGAGAGGAAACCGGGTGGGTGAGGCTACCCCCCAACCCTTGTCAGAGCCAACCCCCATCAAGGAGAAGTCGACCCCCAAGGGTAAGAGCTCCGACCGTGGGAAGGGAAAGGCTCCTCAGGTCGAGGTTTCAGGTATCTGCACTAACTTGCTTTGATTGTCTTGCCGTTGAAGCTCGAAAATATTCTAACCCTTTGAATTCTTGTGTCGATTACAGGTACGCCTGCTGGCTCGACTCCAAAGATGAAGAGCTTGGGTGATGTTGACATCAATCGCCCTACTAGCGTGATTCGGAAGCTTTGCAATCTTCCGGAAGCTACGTTTGAAGAAGCCTTCGATAGGCTAGATGTAGTGGTATGTGTATCTTCTTGATTGAATATTTGAGTTGTCTTTGGAATAATTCTAACTTCCTATCCATCTGCAGAGCTCAGCAGTTTTGAGAATCACAAGCGCTCTCTCTAGGAAGGCAGGAGAACGGGAGGCCGCATCTGAGGTATCTCGTTTGATAGCCGAACTGAAGACTGTGAGCGAGGAGAGAGATAGGCTGAGGGAGCTCCTGACTTCGAAGAAAACCTCTCTCAAGGCCAAGATCGAGGATCTTCGCAAGGGGAAGCTGGAGATCAAGGGGCTGCAGGACCGTTGCGAGGCGCAGAGTCACGAACTCGAATCCTTGAAGAATCGGATCGTCAAGGTTGAGGACGTGTCCTGTGGTCGCTCCAACGAGATCAAGGAGCTGAAAGAACAACTTGCTGCTCAACATGCTGCTTTTACTGCCGAAGAGGAGACTTCCAAGAAGGCGTTGGAGCATGCGCTGTCTGAATGCAAGATTTACAAGGAGACAGCTGAGAAAGCAGCAGAGGCACTCAGGGCACATGTCAGCAGTGTCCGATCTTCTAAAGCTTTGGTTGCGAGCAAGGCTCGTGGCGAATCTGAAGGAGAGAAGTCGCGCGCTCCAAGCGTAGCCAAGCCCTGATGTGTTTTTGCCTTTTTCTTTGTTGTTTACACTTGTAAACTTTTTATATGTAGCAGCTCGACATTGTACTTGACCAATTTTTGATAATAGAAGATATCTTTTTGATATTTAAAAATTGAATGTCTCTTGAGTTGAATGTCTTGTGTTTGAACTCTTTGAATGCTGTGTTCTGGATGGCATTAAAATAGATACAATCTTTGAAATGTAAGGGGTCGAGTCGCAATTCGATTACCCAAACCTCAGTTTTTTGTCAGATCTAGTAGAAAATTGACCGATCGGTTGATTTTCCCCCACAGTTTGAACTCGAATTCGTGTAACATTTGAATGTGAGGGGTTGAGTCGCAACTCAAGCACCCAAACCTGTTAGACGATATCGAAATTGATTGAATTTGAATATTGAAATTTGAAGGTCAGTTTAACATTTGCCAGTAAGGGGTTGAGTCGTAACTCTAACACCCAAACTTGTTAAAAGACTTGGTAACTTGGATATGGATAATTTGAAACTGCTTCAGAACTTGAATTGAAAAGCTGAACACTTGCATATTTGAACATTTGAAAGAGAACTTTATTCATCATGGTATTTACATCATGGATAGAACAACTTGAGATGTCTAGAATTCCAAGCTCGAGGCAATCTCCTTCCTTCTGGTGAGATCAGTCTGTAAGAACCTTTGCCTCCCACTGATTCAATGATATATGGACCTTCCCAGTTGGGAGCAAGCTTTCCACTGCTGTGTTCTTTGGTGTTGTAGAAAACTGCTCTGAGAACTAGACTGCACACTGGGAACTGTCTCTTGTAGACTTTCTCATCATATGCTCGTTTGATCTTCTGCTGATATTTGGCCACACGAAGGGAAGCTTGGTCTCGTAGTTCTTCAGAGAAGTCTAGATCATTGATCCGAAGTTCTTCGTTGATTCCTTCTTCAACTGCCCTGGTCTTCAGAGTACTTGATATGTTTTCTGTTGGGAGTACTGCTTCTGATCCATATGTTAGGCGAAAAGGCGAGAACCCAGTTGATCTTCTTGGAGTTGTGCGATACCCCCAAAGAACTTCAGGTAGGACCTGTTCCCACAATCCCTTCTTGTCGTTGAGTTTCTTCTTGAGTGTACCAAGTATAGCTCTATTCGAGGCTTCAGCTTGACCATTGCATTAAGGATATCTTGGAGTTGAATAGAATAGCTTGATAACGTTGTTCAGACAGAACTCTCGAAACTTGTCGGAGTCAAACTGAGCTCTATTGTCAGCAACAAGAACTTGAGGTGTACCGAACCTTGAGAAGATGTTATGCCGAATGAATTTGATCACTTCGTCGTCAGTCTCTCGGAAGAGGGGCACAGCTTCAACCCATTTGGTGAAGTAATCCGTGGCTAGCAACAGATATTTCTTCTTGCTTGGAGTCGAGGGGAAAGGACCCAAGAAGTCCAGCCCCCACTGATGGAAAGGCCATGGACTTGATAGTTGATGAAGCTCATCTGCAGGGAGATGGATAGCTCGAGCGTGCCGTTGGCATGGCTCGCATCTTTGAACAACTTGTCGAGCATCTTTTACCATTGTAGGCCAGTAATAACCTTGTAGCTTTGTCTTGGCTTCAAGAGATCTTCCTCCTGAATGATTCCCACAAGCTCCAGAATGGATATCAATCAGGATTGCCTGTGCATGTTCTGGACCAATACACTTGAGCATCATCCCGTTGTGCGATTTGAAGTATAGGTCTTCTCCTTGTAGAATGTAGCATGGGAGCTTCCTTTGAAGTCTTCGGGCTTGATTTGGATCTTCCGGCATTTTGCCATACTTGAAGAAGTCGAAAATTGATCGTCTCCAGTCTTCAAGCTCACTTGTAGTAGTGAGGTTGGATCTCAGTTGATCTCCAGCCCCAGATCCTTTTGCAGTAGTTGTAGTAGCAAGGATCTGTTGATCGGGGATGGTCTTGGGCACTTCCTGATAATCGATTTGTATTTGCCTTCCTCCAAACGAGTCTCCGAGGACGGAAGCAGCATTAGCTAAAGCATCTGCTTCACGATTCTCTGCCCTTGGAATTTGAACGAATTCAGTATTTGTGAAGCATTGTTGAAGATGTCGTACTAAGGCTAAATAGAGTTGCATTCTTTCTTCACGAGCTGTGTACTCTCCATTGATTTGTCTTATGATCAACTGGGAGTCGCTATAGACGATAATTCGGTCTACCCCCAGGGATTTCGCCATTTCAAGTCCCGAAACGAGTGCTTCGTATTCGGCTTCGTTATTGGTGGCGTTGAACCCTAGGAGAGTGGCCTTCTGTAAATGATCAAGTTCGGGGGATACTAAGACTATCCCAGTTCCCGAACCGATCGAACTTGAAGCTCCATCAGTATAAAGCTTCCATGGAGGGGTTGCAGCAGTAGCTTCGAGACTTGGATTAATTTTTGTTGCAAGGTTGATCGGAGTATTATCCTCATCTTCTAAGCGCATGTCGATATCTATTTCCCAAGTGATGGGGTCTTCAACTGGAAAGTCTGCTAGAAAATCAGCAACAGCTTGACCTTTAATAGAAGTGCGAGATTCGAACTGAATCCCCAGAGCACTCATTTCGATCACCCACTTGGTCATTCGACCAACTCTACCAGCTTTGTCAACGATATCTTTGAGTGGGTGTTCTGAAATGACAGTGATCTGGTGGGAGACGAAGTAAGGTTGAAGACGACGCGATGCAGTGAGCAACGCCAGGATGACCTTCTCAGTTTTTGAGTAACGAGTTTCAGCTGGAAGGAGAGTATGGCTGATGTAGTAGACTGGATGCTCGACGCCTTCTCTTCTACTGACTAGGACCGCGCTGATTGCTTGATTGGTCATGGCGAGATAAAGCCACAAGTCTTCTTTTGGAAGTGGAGCCGTCAAGATTGGAGCTTGCACCAGATATTTCTTGATGCTTTGAAATGCTTCTTCACAGATCGGACTCCAGCCGGAGGTGTCTGCCTTTCGTAGTTTGTCGAAGAGAGGCTTACACTTATCGGAAGACTTTGAGATGAACCGATTGAGGGCAGCAAGTCTTCCAGTGAGGAGCTGCACTTCCTTTCGATTGGTAGGTGATGGCATGTCGAGGATAGCTCGAATTTGATCGGGATTGACTTCAATACCTCTCCTGGTTACAAGATGACCCAGGAATTTTCCAGATTGAACTCCGAAAGCGCACTTGGCTGGATTGAGCTTCATACGATATTTTCGAAGAACTTGAAAGGTTTCCGCCAGATCAGAAGATGCTTGCTTCGCACGGAGCTCTTGGTGAGGAGATCATCGACATAGACTTCGACGTTGCGACCGATCTGATCTTCGAACATCTTTGTGACTAACCTTTGATAGGTGGAACCAGCATTCTTGAGGCCGAATGGCATGACATTGTAGCAGTAGAGACCTCGGCTAGTCACAAAACATGTCTTCTCTTGATCATCTGTGTGAAGAGGAATTTGATTATATCCAGAGTACCCATCCATGAAAGACAATAGCTCGTGGCCAGCAGTGGCATCGACGAGTCTATCAATCCTTGGCATGGGGAACGGGTCTTTGGGGCAAGCCTTGTTGAGATTGGTGAAGTCGATACAGACTCTGACCTTCCCATTCTTCTTAGGAACAGCAACAATATTAGAGATCCAAGTAGGATACTCTACTTCACGGATGAAGCCTGCTACGAGTAGCTTGGTGATTTCTTCTTGAACAGCAATTTGTAACTCTGGTCGGATGGTGCGTGACTTCTGCTTGACAGGCTTCACTTCTTCTTTGATAGCAAGTCGGTGACAAGCATCATCTGGATTGATCCCAGGCATGTCTTCGAAACTCCAAGCGAAGACGTCGATATTGGACTTGAGGAAGGTTACCATGTCTTGCGCTTCTGCGTCACTAAGACCAGTACCAATGAAAGTCTTTCGAGGGAGATCTCCACTGCCGATATTGATAGGGATGATTTCTTCAATTGAAGGTGAGGCTTCCCATTCGATTGGTGGGGGATCGATCAGTGGAATCTCCTTTGATTGCTATTTAGAAGAGGGACCAGCTTCATCTTGTGGCCGCTTTGGAGGAGCAATGTTGATCTTTCGATCTGTCTTAGCCGCAGCAGTCTCACAAGACCTTCCAGCTTGCTGATCACCTCGAATGCAGACGATGCCTTCTCCAGTTGCAAACTTGAGTAGTTGATGATAAGAAGAGGAGATGGCATTGATCTGATGGAGGAATGGTCGCCCGAGGATGGCGTTGTAACTGGATACCCCTTCGACAATTGCAAACCTGACCGAGACTCGAGTCTCTCGGCTGAGGTCGAGAGTGAATCTCGATTCACCCACCGTGATGCTTTGTTCGCCGTTGAAGCCAGTGATCACGGTCGGGAAGACATCGAGGCTTTGATACTTATGTCCCAGACATTTGAAGCAGTCTGAGAACATAATATCGATGGAGCTCCCGGTGTCGATGAGGATCCGATTGACGGTGCTTCCGTCGATGATGAGTTTCAAGACCAGAGGGTCTCGATGGGGAGTATGAACTCCTTGAAGATCGGTGTCGTTGAAGACGATGGACGGCCAAGCAAGACCTTCGATGGGCTTCTCGATCCAGGTTTCTTCTTTGTTTGCAGTAGATCGAACATGGAAGATGCGCCGAATCTGCCGATCAACTTCCTTCCCGGTCACTGATTGATTCTGCAATGATCCATGAATGCCGAAGACATTGGCATTCACGGTGAGAGGTGATGGGTTGGAAGAGATCTGATGGATCCAGCAAGCCTCCTTCCCCTTTGCAGAGGATCGACGTTGATCTTGTCCTTCTCTGGTGAATTCATGAAGATGATCTTCTCTCAGCAAGTCTTCGAGATGAAACTTTAGCCGATAACATCGATCGGTGGAATGGCCATGGCTTCGATGGAAATCACAATAAACAGTTTTATCAGCCGTGAACTTTGTGTTTGGCTGAAGTGGATTGGGCCTTCGAAGGAATTCCTCGTGTTGAATGCGATCGAGTATCTGTTCGACCGGCATATTCCACTCGGTGAAAGTTGTCTTCGTTGGAGATCGACGCCCGTCATTCTTTGATCGTTTGTTGGCTGGAAGGGCTGCTGCCTCAGCATTGTGGGCCTTGGCAGCATACTTGGGAGCTTCTCTCTCCGCAGGTCTTCGTTTTGTTTCTCGCCCTTTCCGAGCGACTTGGTCATCTTCGACCTCGATCTCTCTCTGGATTCGATCGAACATAGCCCCCAGAGAAGGAGGAGGATTGCGGATGAAGTCGTTGTAGATGTGTAGATCAAAGCGGAGAGCGTTCTGGAAAGCCAACATGATGGCTTCATCATCCAGATGTCTTCCAGAGAGGGCAGCATGCTCGTTGCGAAACCTCCTAGTGAAACTTCGGAGAGTCTCATCAGCACCCATCCTTAACCGATAGAGAGAGTTGAGCTTCTTCTCGGGCTTCAGATTGAGCTGATAATGCTGCACAAAGAGTTTAGCCAAAACATCGAACTGGGTGATGGACCCAGCTCGGAGATTGTGATACCAGTCGAGCGACGGTTCATCGAGACTTCCTGCGAAAGTGCGGCAGAGCACATTGTTTTCTTCTTCGTGTGGCGTTAGAGCTTGCTTGAATGCGAGGATGTGGAGAGTAGGGTCTCCTCGTATGCAGTTGAATTTGGGGAGGATAGGAGTTCTCCATCCCCTTGGAAATGTTGCCTCGAAGAGACCTCGATGTAGAGGCCCGGCAGAGGAATAGCCATCCCTACGACCATGTCCTCGACCTAGAGGGGGGTCAAGAGGCAAGATCGCAAGGTCTTGCTCAGGCATTGAAGTATTGGCCGGTTGAAGTCTATGTCGGAAGTCCGATCCAAGCCCACGTTGAAGTGGAATGGAAGGGGAGACTCTACTCTTTGAAGGAGCGCCTTTCATGTGGTGCTTCCTTAGTATGTTGAGCTTTGAAGGCGCGTTCTTGTCGCAGTTGCGGCCGGAAGAAGATTGGGAAGATTCGTCGTTGAGACGGTCCCAAACACTCTACTTCCATGGGGCAGCAGAGGGAGTTGGATCGCGTCGGTTCCTCTCGAGGGCAGCAGTGCCCATTGACCTCCGTTGCTCGGAGTGAATTGACCTCCGTTGCTCGGAGTGAATTGACCTCCGTTGCTCGGAGTGAATTGAATGTCGAGGAAGATCGACCCTCTCACTTGTAGAGGGAATAGGTAGAGCGATCCCAGCCTCGGAAGCTGCTTTCTTTAGAGCATCCCTCTCAGCGGTGAGGGTGGCATTTTGCTTCGCCAATTAGAGCAGTTGAAAGTCGACTGCAGAGATTTGGTAGGTCAATGGAGGGTCTTCGGCAGGAGAGGGGGCTGTTTGACCAATTGACTGTCGTGCAGGGTGAGCGATCGGTCGATCGACAGATCTCCCACTCCCTGAACGAACCCCCATCTCGGGGACAGCAAGGGGCTGTCCGAAATTGAGCCTTTGACTCATTGAACGAGTCTCGGGATGAGGTTGTTGTTGAGTGTTACTTCCTTCTGGTTGACCCTGGTGTTTTGTCCTCGCCATTCAGAGAGCGAAGGGTGCAACGAGAGTGCCGACGTTCGATCAGTTGTCTGATCAACCGAGGAGGCGAGGAAGTTTGGCTATCAAGATTGGTTGTATGCTCAACCGATCGAGTAGTAGCGGAGAGCTGGACTTTTTGCTCGGATCCCACAGACGGCGCCAAACTGTGGGGGAAAATCTTCGTGCCGACCCGAAGACCTCGCCTCACCAGTCAATTGAAGTTCGAGTCGAAGAGATCGTTGTTTGATCTATCGATTGGAGTTGCAGCTTTTGATATGTAAACAGAGAGATGCAATCAGAGAGAGTGTTGGCAAGAGAAGTGATCTCGGAGTTCAGCCGAAGCCTACGTCTCCGTGCTATAGGGAGCAACCCGAATTCACTAACACTTTTCTCGAAGTAACCTCGACAGGCCGAGTGTTACTGAAGCCTCTTTGATCTCTTCAAAGACAAAAAGAAGATCAAGAAGAGGTGAGGAGATAGAAATTCCAGAGCTCTGGATTCTGAAAATCAGATCTCAGCGTGGAAATCAGAAATTTCGGGGCTTATACAATCGAAGGCTCTGCTATTTATAGAATTCTCTGGTGGTAAATGGCGGTTTTCTACTGTCGTATCTGGGGATCCTCCAGGTAAGGCTGGTGGGTCCCGCTGTAGTCTTCGGGGGCCCACCAGGCAGGGCCGGTGGGTCCCGCTGTTGTCTTCGGGGGCCCACCAGGCAGGGCCGGTGGGTCCCGCTGTTTGCAGACTTCTTGCCAAAATTTGTACCCACAGCATAATCAAGCGGTGACCGGGAAAGAAGTTGATCGGCAAGTTCGACGTATCTTCCACGTTCGTGCTACGCCAAACAAGGAAGACACCTGGATCGAGAAGCCCATCGAGGGTTTGGCTTGGCCCTCTATCGTCTTCAACGACACCGACCTTCAAGGAGTTCATACTCCACATCGAGACCCCCTGGTCTTAAAGCTCCTCATCGACGGAAGCACTGTCAATCGAATCCTCATCGACACCGGAAGCTCCATCGACATTATGTTCTCAGACTGCTTGAAACGTCTGGGGCATAAATATTCAAGTCTTGATGTGGTTCCAACGGTGATCACCGGCTTCAACGGTGAACAAAGCATCACTATGGGCGAATCAAGATTCACTCTCGATCTCAGCAGAGAAACTCGAGTCTCGGTGAGATTTGCTATCGTCGAAGGAACGTCCAGCTACAACGCCATTCTCGGGCGACCATTCCTCCACCAGATCAATGCCATCTCCTCTTCTTATCATCAACTCCTCAAATTCGCAACGGGAGAAGGCATTGTCTGTATTCGAGGCGATCAGCAAGCCGGGCGATCTTGTGAAGCGGCTGTTGCGAAAACGGATCGCAAGATCAATATCGCTCCTCCAAAGCGACCCAGAAATGAAACTGGTCCTTCTTCCAAATAGCAATCAAAGGAGATTCCACTGACCGAACCCCCACCAATCGAGTGGGAGGCCTCACCATCAATCGAAGAAATCATCCCAATCAATATCGGCAGTAGAGATCTCCATCAACAAACATTCATCGGTACCGGTCTTAGCGACGCAGAAGCGCGAGACATGGTATCCTTCCTCCAGTCCAATATCGACGTCTTCGCCTGGTGTTTTAAAGACATACCTGGGATCAATCCAGATAACGCCTACCACCGGCTCGCGATCAAAGAAGAAGTGAAGCCTGTCAAACAAAAGCCACGCACCATCCGACCAGAACTACAAGTTGCAGTTCAAGAAGAGATCAGTAAGCTACTCGCAGCAGGCTTCATCCGTGAAGTAGAGTACCCTACTTGGATCTCCAACATAGTTGCTGTCCCAAAGAAGAACGGGAAGGTCAGAGTGTGTATCGACTTTACCAACCTCAACAAGGCCTGTCCCAAAGATCCATTTCCCATGCCTAGGATAGATAGACTCGTCGATGCCACTGCTGGCCACGAGCTATTATCTTTCATGGATGGATACTCTAGGTACAATCAAATTCCGCTTCACTCTGATGATCAAGAGAAGACTTGCTTTGTGACTAGCCGGGTTCTATACTGCTACAATGTAATGCCATTCGGTCTCAAAAATATGGGCTCTACCTATCAAAGGTTAGTCACAAAGATGTTCGAAGATCAGATCGGTCGCAACGTCGAAGTCTACGTCGACGATCACCTCACAAAGAGCTCCACTCGAGGAAAACATCTATCCAATCTGGCGAAAACCTTTCAAGTCCTTCGGAAGTATCGTATGAAGCTCAATCCAGCCAAGTGTGCTTTCGGAGTTCAATCAGGTAAATTCTTGGGTCACCTTGTGACCAAGAGGGGCATTGAAGCCAACCCCGACCAAATTCGAGCCATCGTCGACATGCCATCACCTACCAATCGGAAGGAAGTGCAACGTCTCACTGGAAGACTTGTTGCCCTCAATCGGTTTATCTCAAAGTCTTCCGACAAGTGCAAATTGCTCTTCGACAAGCTACGAAAGGCGGATACATCTGGATGGAGTCCAATTTGCGAAGAAGCTTTTCAAGACATCAAGAAATATCTGGTGCAAGCTCCTATCCTGACTTCTCCACTTCCAAAAGAAGATCTAGGGCTCTATCTCGCCGTCACTGATCAAGCAATCAGTGCGGTCCTGATCAGTAGAAGAAAGAGCATCGAGCAACCGATCTACTACATTAGCCATACAATCTTCCTGCTGAAACTCGTTATTCAAAGACGGAGAAGGTCATACTAGCCTTACTCACTGCATCACGTTTCCAACCTTACTTTGTCTCTCATCAGATCACAGTCATTTCAGAACACCCACTCAAAGATATTGTTGACAAAGCTGGTCGAGCGGGTCGAATGACCAAATGGGTAATCGAAATGAGTACTCTGGGGATTCAATTCGAACCCCGCACCTCAATCAAGGGGCAGGCAATTGCTGATTTTCTAGCTGACTTTCCAGTCGAAGACCCCATAACATGGGAAGAGGATGTCGATATGTGCCTTGAAGATGAAGCTGATCCTCCGTCCAATCCGGCTACAAAAGCCGATTCAAGTCTTAAGGGTATTGCCACAACTCCTCCATGGAAGCTTTATACTGATGGAGCTTCAAGTACGGTCGGTTCGGGAATTGGGATAGTCTTGATATCCCCCAAACTCAATCATCTTTAGAAGGCCACTCTCCTCGGATTCAATGCCACCAACAACGAAACTGAATACGAAGCACTCATCTCCGGGCTCAAAATAGCTGAATCCTTGGGGGTAGATCGAATCATCGTCTACAGCGACTCCCAGCTAATCATAAGGCAGATCAACGGAGAGTACACAGCTCGTGAAGAGAGAATGCAACTCTACTTGGCCCTAGTACGACATCTTCAACTACATTTTACTAGTACTGAATTCGTTCAAATCTCGAGAGAAGAGAATCGAGAAGCAGATGCCTTAGCCAATGCTGCCTCAGTTCTTGAAGACTCACTCGGAGGAAGACAAATACAAATCGATTATCAAGAAGTACCCAAGACCACCCCCGAACAACAGATCATTGCTACTACAAAAAGATCTGGGGTGAAGAACAATTTGCCTCGAACCTTATCACTTCAAATGAACTTAAGGATTGGAGATAACCAATCTTCGACTTCTTCAAACATAGCAAAATGCCCGAAGATCCAAATCAAGCCCGAAAACTTCAAAGAAAGCTTCCAAGCTATATCACTCAAGGAGAAGATCTATACTTCAAGTCTCACAACGGGATATTGCTCAAGTGCATTGGCCCTGAACAAGCAAAGGCAATCCTGATTGATATCCACTCTGGAGCTTGCGGAAATCATTCGGGAGGAAGATCTCTTGAAGCCAAGACGAAGCTGCAAGGTTACTACTGGCCAACAATGGCAAGGGATGCTCACCAAGTGGTTCAAAGGTGCGAGCCATGCCAATGGCACGCTCGGGCTATCCATCTCCCTGCAGATGGGCTTCACCAACTGTCGAGTCCGTGGCCTTTCCATCAATGGGGGTTGGACTTCTTGGGTCCTTTTCCTCTAACTCTGAGCAAGAAAAAGTATCTACTACTGGCCACAGATTACTTCACCAAATGGGTCGAAGCTGTGCCACTCTTCCGAGAGATCGATGATGAAGTGATCAAGTTCATTCGATACAACATCTTCTCAAGGTTTGGCACACCTCAAGTTCTTGTTGCTGACAATGGGGCTCAATTTGACTTCGATAAGTGCCTGAACAACGGAATCAAGCTCTTTTATTCAACTCTAAGATATCCTCAATGCAATGGTCAAGCTGAAGCCTTCAATAGAGCTATTCTTGGTATACTCAAGAAGAAACTCAACAACAAGAAAGGATTGTGGGAACAAGTCCTACCTGAAGTTCTTTGGGGATATCGCACAACTCCGAGAAGATCAACAGGGTTCTCACCCTTTCGTCTGACATATGGATCGGAAGCAGTACTCCCAATAGAAAACATATCAAATACTCTTAAGACCAGGGCAGTTAAAGAAGGGATCAATGAAGAACTTCGAGTCGATGATTTGGACTTTTCTGAAGAACTACGGGATCAAGCATCCCTTCGTGTGGCCAAGTATCAATAGAAGATCAAGCGAGCCTACGATCAGAAGGTTTACAAAAGGCAGTTCCCAATTGGCAGCCTAGTCCTCAGAGCAGTTTTTTACAACACAAAGGAGCACAGCAGCGGGAAACTAGCTCCCAATTGGGAAGGACCCTACATTGTGGAATTAGCAGGAGGCAGAGGGTCTTATCGACTGATTTCGCCAGAAGGAGATAGACTACCACGAGCTTGGAATGCTAGACATCTCAAATTGTTTTATCCATGATGTAAATTCCATGATGAATAAAGTTCTCTTTCAAGTGTTCATATGCTCAGCTTTTTTAATTCAAGTTCTGAAGCAGTTTCAAATTATCTACATTCAAATTACAAGGTCGTTTAATAAGTTCGGGTGTTTGAGTTGCGAATCAACCCCTTACAGGCAAATGTTAAACGGTTTCGAGTTGTCATGCAAAGCAACCTTCAAGTTACTGGTCAATTTAACAGGTTTGGGAGTTTGTGTTGCGACACTACCCCTTACTTGCAAATGTTAAATGACCTTCAATTTCAATCAATTTCGATATCGTCTAACAGGTTTGGGTGTTTGAGTTGCGACTCGACCCCTCACATAAAAATATTAAACGAGTTCAAGGTCAAGTTTCAAGTTACTTAACCAGTTCGGGTGATCAAGTTGCGACTTGGCTTCTTACATTCAAGTGTATGTAAATATTCCAATACCATCCAGAACTCAACACTCCAAGATATTTAACAAGAGACATTCAGTTTCTAATACCAAAAAGATCTTTTATTATCAAAACATTTCAAGTACAGGAGTGAGCTTTTACATATCAAAAGTTTACAAGTACAACAACAAAAAAGAAGATAGACTACATCAGGGTTTGGCTAGCTTGGGGCACGTGACCTCTCTCCTTCAGATCCACCACGAGCTTTGCTCGCAGCCGAAGCCTTAGAAGATCGGACACTGCTGGCATGGACCCTGAGTGCTTCCACCGCCTTTTCTGCCGTTTCCCTGAAGCTCTGACATTCAGAACGGGTATGCTCCAACTCCTTCTTGAGAGCCTCCTCCTTGGCAGTAGAAGCGGCCTCCTTAGCATCAAGAGCATCTTCTCTGGCAGCAAGAGCAGCTTCCCTATCAGCAACTTGGCTCTTCAGCTCCGTTAGCTCCACCGATCGGTCATGAGCCAGAGTCTCGATCCTGAAAAACCGGTTCCTCAACTCTTCGAGCTCGTGACCCCGGGCCTCATAACCATTCTGCCAACCCTTGCTTTCGAGCTTCTCTTTGCGAAGAGCCTTGATCTTGGCTTTCAAGGCCTCCTTCTTGGAGAAGAGAAGTTCTCTCAGCTTATCCTTCTCTTCGTTTGCAGCCTCCAATTCGGTTGTCAAACGGGATACCTCAGATAAAGCTTCTCGTTCTCCTGTCTTCCTGAAGAGCTTGCTTACGAACTTCAAAACTGCTGAGTTCTGCAAGTGGACAGAAGAGTTAGAATTATTCTGAAGATACAACTCAATGATCGAATCAAGTGGATGCACATACCACTACTTCAAGCCTGTCAAAGGCTTCATCCAGAGTAGCATCCGGAAGGTTGCAGAGCTTCCGGATCACACTCGTTGGGTGGTTGATGTCAACCTTACCCAAGTTTTTTAATTTTTGAGCCGTGCCAGCAGGAGTACCTATAATCAACACAAGAGTTTGAAGAGTTAGAGTAAGTTCAAACTTCAAAGACAAGGCAATCAAGGCAAGTTAGTGTTGATACCTGAGGCATCGACTCGAGATACCTTTCCCTTCCCACGGTCGGAGCTCTTACCCTTGGGGGTCGACTTCTCCTTGGTAGGGGTTGGCTCCGGCTAGGGTTGGGGAGCCCCATCGCCCACGCGGTTCTCTCTCTCTCCATATAGATAGGAGAAGGAGCAACCCGGGGAGGTGAGATCCCCCCTTCATCTTGCCGCCCGCTCGACTGCTCGAGCCCAGCCATGATGGCAGCCATTTCTTCAGCCAGAGAGCGCGATGGGGGTGGAGGTTGCTCAACCTCCAAACCCCCGCTCGTAGTCGCACCTTCGAGACGAGGAACGTCTGGAGGCATTTGATCGAGGGGCGTGGGGTTGCTTCCAACCCCACCACTCCCCGAGAACTTAATCTTCAGGCGCATCGGACGTTTCTTCAACTCCTCGAAATGGTAGGCGGGAACCACCCTGTGGCCGTCGCCCTCTGCATCCATCACCTCCTCCATACGATGGGCCTTAGCCTCGTCGATGGGGATAGGCTGCGAGTCTTTCCCTCCTTCTTCATCACCAGTGGGGATGGGAGGAATTTCTTCCTCACCACCCCCATGTCCTTGGTCACCACCAGTGGGGGTGGGAGGAATTTCTTCCTCACCACCCCCGTTTCCACCATCCCCATCAGTGGGGGTGGGAGGAGTGTCATCCTCACCACCCCCATCTTCATCATCGTCATCATTGCTATCATTATCTGCATCTTCTTCTTCTTCTTCTTCGTCTTTCTTTTCTTCTTCCTCTTCTTCTTTCTCCTTTTCTTCTTCTTCATCTTCCTTCTACTCGATGAGGATTTTCCTTCTCTTCGCTGGGCCCCGGCGTATCACCAACTTCACTTCAGTGGTGGGCAATCGATGCCTCGCACCATAAGTCTTCTTCTCAGCCCGGATTTTTCTGATAATCTTGCCCGATTGAGGATCGTCCTTATAATCGGAGTACAAGACTTCATTATCTTCGTACCGGGCCTGTAATCGATGGAGGAGATTGGCGTTGCCATACCTGACCGGGCAGTTCAAAAACTGCTTCCATGATCTAGTACCGCAAGTCAATTCCAAGAATAGGTTGTCGATGGCACCAACCCTCTCCGAAGGCCAAGCTAATTCACCTCCCGCGTAGTACATCTTTATCTCCTTGTTCACGTCGTTACGGGGAGTCTTAGGCACTGAGAGTGGAGTCCAGGCACCGACAACTAAGAGCGGACACTCAGTGTAAAGTTTATCAGAAGGGACCGTGTCGGCGAGGGGGCGTAAGGCAGAGACACCTGTAAAGTTAAAGAACGGGCTGTCTTTCCTCGAAGCCTAACTGTAATGATAGAAGAAGTATCCCAGTTCGATCCGGGCCTCTTCATCATCAGGGATGCTGGAGTAGCACTCCCTTAGCTCCTTCTGGAAGTCAGATTCTACGCGGCAAAAAGCGTAGATTATCCTCCATGCATTCCCGGTAAGCTGTCCAGGGCAAAGGCCTAAAGTATTTAGCAGCCTCGCGGTGAACGGCAGCAGTGGAAGGCGCAGTCCGCAGTTCAACTGGCCTACTGAGACCACTGTCCCCATCACCTGCTCCATGCTGGCGACATTCACAAACACTGTGCGCTTGTCAATACCAAAACCAGACAAAACTCCTGGCAGAGATGGCTGATTCTTCCCCTCCGTGAAACATGCCAGCAGCTTTTGCCACTTTGCCCTCTTCACATCGGTGAGCTTGCCACCCGTGTTGTAAACGTAGGCAGGCTCCTTCGTCAGCGACATCAGGGGGCCCAAAACGAACTTCGCTTTGGGAATGTGCTCTGGCCTTGATAGAGCAGAAGCAAATCCAACTCCCGTGTGCCTTTTGCCTAACTGACCCAGCTCCACAAGCACCGCCTTGCCTTTGCCACGACCCTTCGGAGGGGTTGAGACTTCGACAATCTCCTTCCCCTTCCTCTTAGAGGGGACCGCATTCTTCTTCGAGTTGTCGGAGGATGCCATTCGACCGATCGAGAGGAAACAGAGAACAAGAGATCGAGAGCAGAGAGCAGAGATTCTGGACTTCGAAAAATTCTGAAAGCATGAGGCGAAAATGACAGCCAGAGAAGCTTATATACGCTAAGGAAATTAGTGCGCAAATCGAGAGGACACGTGTCATCACTATATCAAATCGTGTGTTTTTGCAGGGACACGTGGCATCTATCCATAGCAAGCGCAAAATCAGGCGAACCGTCGGACCAGACGAAGTATCGGACTGCCGATCCAAGCGAACCGCCTGCCTAAACCGAACCGCTGATTCAAGAGATCCCCCGATCCAGATGTACCAAAGATTCAAGCAGGAAAAATCAAAGCTCCATCACCGCTCAAGACTTTGCCCAGAGACCTCAAAGAAAATCAGACTCTTCTATCACCTCGATTCGGCAAGTTCGAAACTCAAACCTCGACCGGTTGAATTTAACCGATCGGTCAAATTCATCCGATCGGTCGATTTCCTACTGGATCTGGTAGAAAATTTGGCTTTTTGCCCAATCCAGCCAACCTTGACCGATTGAATTTAACCGATCGGTCAGACTTGACCGATCGGTCAAATTCATCCGATCGGTCGATTTTCTACTGGATCCGCCAGAAAACTTGGCTTTTTGCCCGATCCAGCCAACCTCGATCGGTTGAATTTAATCGATCGGTCTGACTTGATCGATCGGTCAAATTCATCCGATCGGTCGTTTTTCTACAGGATCCGGCAGAAAACTTGGCTTTTTTGCCCAATCCAGCAAACCTCGACCGGTTGAATTTAATCGATCGATCAAACTTGACCAATCGGTCAAATTCATCCGATCGGTCGATTTTCTACTGGATCTGGTAGAAAACTTGGCTTTTTGCCCGATCCAGCCAACCTCGACCGGTTAAAATTAACCGATCGGTCAAATTCATCCGATCGGCCGATTTTCCACTGGATCTGGCAGAAAACTTGGCTTTTTGCCCGATCCAGCCAACCTCGACCGGTTGAAATTAACCGATCGGTCAGACTTGACCGATCGGTCAAATTCATCCGATCGGTCGATTTTCCACTAGAACTGGCAGAAAACTTAGCTTTTTGCCCGATCCAGCCAACCTCGACCAGTTGAAATTAACCGATCGGTCAAACTTGACCAATCAGTCAAATTCATCCGATCGGTCGATTTTCTACTGGATCTGCCAGAAAACTTGGCTTTTTGCCCGATCCAGCCAACTTTGACCGGTTGAAATTAACCGATCGGTCAGACTTGACCGATCGGTCAAATTCATCCGATCGGCCGATTTTCCACTGGATCTGACAGAAAACTTGGCTTTTTGCCCGATCCATCCAACCTCGACCGGTTGAAATTAACCGATCGGTCAAATTCATCCGATCGGTCGATTTTCCACTGGATCTGGCAGAAAACTTGGCTTTTTGCCCGATCCAGCCAACCTCGACCAGTTGAAATTAACCGATCGGTCACATTCATCCGATCGGTCGATTTTCTACTAGATCGGTCAGAAAAACTGTGTTTTCTGACCGATCAATCCAACCTCGACCGGTTGAAATTAACCGATCGGTCAAATTCAACCAATCAGTCGAATTTCTACTGGATCGGTCAGAAAACTGTGTTTTCTGACCGATCACTCTAACCTCGACCTGTTGAAATTAACCAATCGGTCAGATTTGACCGATCGGTCAAATTCAACCGATCGATCGAATTTCTACTGGATCGGTCAGAAAACTGTGTTTTCTGACCGATCTCTCCAACCTCGACCGGTTGAAATTAATCGATCGGTCAGATTTGACCGATCGGTCAAATTCAACCGATCGGTCGAATTTCTACTGGATCGGTCAGAAAACTGTGTTTTCTGACCGATCACTCCAACCTCGACCGGTTGAATTTGACCGATCAGTCAAACTTGACCGATCAGTCAAAATTGACCGATCGGTCATGTTTGACCGATCAGTCAGAACGTGACCGATTAAATCTTATTTTTCAACGCTAACACTCGACAAAGCTCCTCTGCGTCGTTAGCTTTGCACCACGAATCCAAGCCAGCCAAGGTGGCCTCCTAGCTAACTTGGAGGGGGTAACTGTGGGTGCAAATTTTGGCAAGAAGTCTGCAAACAGCGGGACCCACCGGCCCTGCCCGGTGGGCCCCGAAGACTACAGCGGGACCCACCGGCCCGGCCTGGTGGGCCCCCGAAGACTACAGCGGGACCCACCGGCCCTGCCTGGTGGGCCCCCGAAGACTACAGCGGGACCCACCGGCCCTGCCTGGTGGGCCCAAGAGCCTGTGGAATCCCCCAGGAGACGGTAGCAGGCCCCACCAGCTTTACCTGGAGAATCCCGAGATACGACAGCTGAAACCGCCATTTGCCACCAGAAAATCCTATAAATAGCAGCCCTTCAAATGTAAAAAGGATCCGATTTCCAGTCCTGAGATCTGATTTTCATAAACCAGAGCTCTGGAATTTCCTAACTTCTCATCCTTCTCCTCTCCCTCTCTTCGATCTTCTTCTTATCTTTGAAGAGATCAGAGTGATTTCAGTGATACTCGGCCTGTCGAGATCACTTCGATACAAGTGTTAGTGAATTCGGGTTGCTCCCTATAGCACAGAGACGTAGGCTTCGGCTGAACTCCGAGATCACATCTCTCGAGTCCACTCTCTGATTGCACCTCTATCTGTTTGTGTATTGAGAACTGCAACTTCAATCAATCAATAGATCGAACAACGATCTTTGACTCGAAACTCAATTGACTGGTGAGGCGAAGTCTTCGGGTCGGCACGAAGATTTTCTCCCACAACATCATCGCAGTTCCTAAAAAGAACGAAAAGATCTGGGTCTAC
The DNA here is from genome assembly GCA_947650365.1 of Chamaelirium japonicum. Lineage (NCBI taxonomy): Eukaryota > Viridiplantae > Streptophyta > Magnoliopsida > Liliales > Melanthiaceae > Chamaelirium > Chamaelirium japonicum. The sequence goes on along the minus strand of OX393558.1, from coordinate 535,512 downwards.
ATCGACGTCACCAACCTCAATAAGGATTGCCCAAAGACCCATTCCCCATGTAAAGAATAGACAGTCTCGTCGACGCCACTGTTGGCCATGAGCTCCTGTCCTTCATGGATGGTTACTCCGGGTACAACTAAATTCCTATACATCCTGACGATCGAGAAAAAACATGCTTCGTGACTCAACTGCTATAATAGCATGCCCTTCGGCCTTAAAAATGTTGGATCTACTTATCAGAGGCTAGTCATGAAGATGTTCGAAGAACAAATTGGTCGAACGTCGAAGTCTATATCGACGAACTCCTTACCAAAAGCCGTAGTCATGAGAATCACCTCTCTGATCTTCCCAAAACAGTCCAAGTATTTAAAAGATATCGTATGAAATTGAATCCAGCCAAGTGTGACTTCGGAGTATAACCGGGCAAATTCCTAGGTCATCTGGTGACAAGAAGGGGTATCGAAGCAGATCCTGATCAAATTCGAGCAATCCTCAAGATGCCGTCACCTTCCAATCGAAAGGAGGTGCAACAACTCACGAGAAGATTAGCGGCCCTCAACCGATTCATCTCTAAATCTTCTCATAAGTGCAAGCCCCTCTTCGATAAACTACGAAAAGCGGACACTTCAGGATGGAATCCAATTTGTGAGCAAGCCTTTCAAAGTGTCAAATACTATCTCGTATGATCTCCTATCCTGTTGGCTCCACTGTCAAAAGAAGATCTCTGGCTCTACCTCGCCGTCACCGATCAAGCCATCAGTGCAATCCTGGTCAGTAAAAGAGAAGGCATTGAATGCCCCGTCTACTACATCATCCATACTCTTCTGCTAGCAGAGACTCGCTATTTGCAAATTGAGAAGGTTATACTGGCTCTACTAACAGCATCGCGGCGACTCCAACCCTACTTCGTTTCTCACTTGGTCACAGTCATCTCAGACCATCCACTCAAAGACATCCTCGATAAAGCAGGTCAAGCTAGTCGAATGACCAAGTGAGTTTCAAGATGAGTTCCCTCGGTATTCAATTCGAACCTCGTATCTTCGTCAAGGGGCAAGCCATTGTTGATTTCCTTACCAACTTCCCTATGGAAGATCCCATCATCTTAGAGGACGACCTTGAGATGCATCTCGATGACAATGATGAACCAAATCTCAATCCAGGTCCTGAAACCTTCAATTCGATCCCTAAGGCTCCCATTACTTTGCCTACTCGATGAAATCTCTATGATGACGGGGCTTCAAGCACGATCGGTTCAGGAATTGGGATAGTTTTGATATCCCCCAAACTCGACCATCTTCAAAAGATATATTCTTCTCAAATTCAATGCTACTAATAACGAAGCCGAGTACGAAATACTTATTTTTGGGTTGGAGATTGCAGAGACCCTGGGGGTAGATCATCTCACTGTCTATAGTGATTCCTGGTTAGTAATCAGGAAGATCAATGGAGATTATATAGCACAAAGAGAGATGACGCAACATTATCTGGCTCTGGTGCAGTATCACCGATAATGATTTTCTGATATAGAATTTGTTCAAATTCTAAGGGTAGAAAATCAAGAAGTCGATGCTCTAGCCAATGCTACCTCAGTACTCAGAGATTCTATCATGGAAAATCAAATTCAGATCAACTATCAAGAGTTGCCTAAAGCTACCATCGAGCAACAACTTATTGCCATGGCCAAAGATTGCCAGAATTGGAGACAGCCAACCGTTGCCTTTACCCTAGCTAATGAACAGTCAGATTGGAGACAGCCGATCCTTGACTTCTTCAAACGAGTCCGAATGCTTAAAGATCCGATTCAAGTGAAAAAACTCCAAAGAAGGTATTTATTCTATAGCTTCCGAGAAGAGGATCTTTACTTCAAATCACATGCTGGAACACTTCTCAAATGTGTTGGCCCCGGGCGGACAGAAATGATCTTAGCCGACATCTATTCTGGAGACTGCGGCAACCATTCTAGCAAAAGATCCCTCGAAGCCAAAACCAAACTTCAAGGCTACTATTGACTAACTATGGTGAAGGACGCTCGTCAATTCGTTCAAAGATGCAAGCCCTGTCAACGATACACTCGGGCGATCCATCTCCCAGCAGATGAACTTCATCCTTTGACAAGTCCTTGGCCCTTCCACCAATGAAGGTTGGACTTTCTAGGCCCGTTCTCCCTATCACCTAGCAAAAAGAAATACCTCCTGCTGGCCACCGACTACTTCACCAAGTGGTTCGAGGCTGTACCACTCTTCCGAGAAACTGACGACAAGATTATTAAATTCATCAGACATAACATATTCTCCAGGTTTGGTACACCTCAAGTACTTATCGCCGACAACGGAGCTCAATTCGACTCAAAGAAATTTTGAGAGTTCTGCTTAAACCACGGGATCAAACTCTTCTATTCTACATCGAGGTATCTGCAGTACAACGGTCAAGCTGAGGCCTCCAACAGAGCTATCCTTGGTCAACTCAAAAAGAAGTTCGGTGACAAGAAAGGGTTATAAGAGAAAGTTCTGTCAGAAGTCTTATGGGGCTATCGGACCACTCCTAGACGATCGACTGACTTTTTGCCCTTTCGATTAACTTATGGGTCAAAAGCAGTTCTTCCAACCGAAGCTATTTTTCTAACTCTGAAGACTATAGCGATCGAGGAAGGGATCAACAACAAACTTCTGATCAATGATCTCGATTTCTCAGAAGAGTTGCATGATCAAGTAACAATCCATATCGCCAACTATCAATAGAAAATTAAGCGAGCCTATAATCAAAGAGTTAGTAAAAGATAGTTTCACACTGGAGATATTGTTCTTAAAGTAGTCTTCTCCAACACAAGGGAACATAGCAATGGAAAACTAGCTCCTAACTAAGAAGCACCCTACATCATCAAATCAGTAGGAGGCAAAGGATCCTATCGCCTAATCACGCCAGAAGGAGATATATAGACTACCAAGAGCTTGGAATGTCAGACATCTCAAAATATTTTATCCCTAATGTAAATCATATAATGGATAGTGTTTGTTCCAACTTCAATCTTGTTTATGCCAATTCTACACATTCAAATGACTAAATAAAATGTTTTAATATTGTGATACGATACAACTCCTAACTAACAGGTCAATAAGTAATTTGGGTGTTTGTTTTGCGATACTACCCCTAACAGGCAGAAGTAAATAGTTTGGATGTTGTAATACAACACAACTCTTAACTAGCAGATCGACAAATAATTTCGGTATTTGTGTTGCAACACAACCCCTAACAGGCAGAAGTAAATAGTTTGGATGTTATGATACAGCGCAACACTTAACTGGCAGATCGACAAACAGTTTGGGTATTTGTGTTGCGACACAACCCCTAATAGGCAGAAATAAATAATATGGATGTTGTGATATGGCTCAACTCCTAATTAACATAATCGATCAATAGCTCGGGTACTTGTGTTGTAACACAACCCCTAGTTGGCAGAAATATTCATTCACCCATTCAATACAAGACATCAACCATTCAGTGCAGAACCTTCATTTATCAAAGAAACATTTTCATTTCAAACATTCAAAAATTTTGCCATTCAAAATATAGGTTTATAGAATCAAATACATCAAGGCTTAGCCACACTCAGCACCCTCAATCTTTATCCATTAGAACCACCGTGAGCCTTGCTTGCCACGGAGGCCTTAGAAGATTGGGCGTCACTACTGTAAGCTAGCCTGAGAGCTTTCATGGTCTTTTCTGTTATCGACTTGTAGTTTGTCAAGTCAACGTTCAACTGCTCGATCTCAAGCGTGTGGGCCTCCTCCCTTTCAGCAGCAGCAGCCTTCAATTGCTTAATCTCCTCATTGCACTTGGAAGCGAGCTCCTCCATCTTAAAAAACTGATTCCTCAGACTTTGGAGATCTTTATTCGCTGCTACATATGCAGCCTCCATCCTCTTCTTCGTGTGCGCCTCGTTGTGGGTTAACTGCTAACTCGAAGATAGCTCCGTTGATAGCTTCATCCTCTCATCATTAGCCTTCTGCAAGAGGGCACTCAATCTGGCTATCTCGACTGCGGCCTCCCTCTCGCCCGCCTTCTTGAAGAGTCTGCTATTCAACTTCAGCAAGGCAGACATCTGCAAATCAACAGAATAAGTCAGGCAAATCAGAGAGAGTGTTCTCAAAGACAAACCAAAACTTCAAGGCTATTCGATGACTCTTCAAGAGTCGCGTCGGGCAAGTTGCACAGCTTCCGCAGTGCTCCCGTGGGATGGTTGATGTCCACCTCGCCCAAATTCCTTAACATAGGCTGTGGATTACCGAGTGTACCTGCATACAAACCATTCCAAGTGTTCAAAGGCATTCAAAATCCAATTCAAGTAAAGTAAAGTGAGGAGTTAGAATTTACCCTTGTCGCTGGAGCCTCCTTGCGAGGGTGGAACAGATCCCTTCCCTCGATCCAACCCCTTCCCCTTGGGGTTGGAAGTCTTCATCTCTGAGACCGGGATCGGACTAGGCCGCTCCTACTCCGGAACCTCCATCCCAGGGGTTGGGACCGGATCGGCCAAGTCCTTCTCGCCTTGGCCCTTATCCCCCTTTGGATCGGTAGGGGCGATGTTGACGGGCGTCGAAGCCCCTCCCTCGTCGTGCATTTCGCCCACCCCATCGAGGAGGGCGGACATCAAAGCTACTGCCTCCACTGCAACTTTAGTCGCGTCGCTCCAAGGGGCCAAGCTTGGCTTGTCGACCTCTGGGCCTCTGCCGCTTCCTCCTGTTGACGCCTATCCCATCGAGGTATCCCTCTGGTAGTGGCCTTCGGGAGCCACCTAGGAGATCGTTATCATTGAGTACGACGTCGCTACCATAATACTTCACTCTGATACAAGTAGGGCATTTCAGAGTCTCGAAGTGATGGACGACCGATGCTTTCTTGCCATCATCTATCGTATCAAGCTCGTCCTCTAACCGTCGAGCTTTAGCCTCGTCGATCGGAGATACTTGCCCCATGCTAGAAGGAGTGGGAGGCACGTACCCTTGGTCCCTCATCCCCTCCTCCTGGCCCTCTTCTCCCTTTTCTTCTTTGTCTTCTTCCTTCTCTTCCTCCTTCTCCGTTTCTTCCTCCCTCTCCCCTCCTTCTTCCCCTTCCTCATCCTCCTCTTTCTCTTCGCTTCCTTTCTCCTCATTGTGTTGTTCTTCCTCTTCCTTCTCTTCATCTCTCTCTCTTCATTCCCCTTCGACACCTTCCTCTGCTTAACCTGCCCTCGCTTGGTTATGACTAGCTTTCCTTCACCTAGCCCAGAGTGCCTCCTCTTGCCGTAAGTCTTGTACTCGGCCCTGACATATCAAACCACCCTGCCCGTCTTGGGATCCTCCTCGTAGTCAAAGTACAGGTTGTCATTGTCTTCGTACCTAATTGATAGTCGGTGCATCAGGTTCGCGTTCCCGTGGCGAACAGAGCAATGCGCAAACTGCTTCCAAGACCTGGTTCTGCAGGTCAGTTCCAAGAATAAGTTATCGATCGATCCGACCTGCTCGGATGTCCAGCAGAGATCGCCTTCTGGCCCATACCATTCGACCTCCTTGTGGACATTGTTACGAGGCATCTCCGGCACTGACAGGGGAGTCCACGCCCCCGAAATGGAGATCGGCCAATCTATGTAAAGCTTGTCGGAGGGGACTGTGTCGGTGACGGGGTGGAGGGCAGACACACCATGCAAGTTGAAGAATGGGCTATCCTTCCCTGACACCCATTGGTAGTGATTGAAAAAGTACCCTAACTCGATCCTAGCCTACTCTCCTTCATGAATGCTGGAGTAGCAGGCCCTCAGCTTGTCCTGGTAATTCGTCTCTACCCTGCAGAAGGCATAGATGATTCTCCAGGCATTTCCTATCAGCTTCCTGGGGCAAAGTCCAGAAGTGTTCAGAAGCCTGGCAGCGAAGGGGAGCAGTAGCATACGCAATCCGCAGTTGAGTTGTCCGATCGTGACGATGGTGCCCATTATCTTCTCCTTACTGGCCACCTCAGCGTACACGGCACGCTTGTCTATCCCAAAGGTAGCCTGTACCCCCGCAAGCGCTGGACGATGGGCACCTTTAGTAAAGAACCCCAGCAGCCTTTCCCACTTCTCCCTTTTTGCATCAGTGGGCTTTCGACAAATTCCGTACTCAAAGACATGCTCTTCAGATAGAGGCTTCAGCGGCCTCAGCACAAAGTCAGACTTTGAGATGTGTTCCGACTTAGTAGGAGTAGAGGCGAGTCTGACGCCTAAGTACCACTTGTCGAGGCTACCCTTCACCTTGCCCTTTCTTGCGATCTTCGGTGACGAAGGCTCAACAGCGGCCTTCCCCTTGTTTGACCCATCCCGCTATGAAGGATTCACCTTTGGGGGAACGATGTTCGTAGTGTAGCTTGCAGAGGCCATCACAACCGATCGAAGACTAGAGAGCAGTGAGCAAAGAGCAGAAAGGAAAGAATGCAAGAATTTTTCTGACAGCGTGGAGAAAAATGAACTCCCAGACAGAATTTATATGCCCAAAAAGCTTGGCGGGAAACTCTATGTGACACATGGCAACACCAGACTGGCAGAAGACAAAGCAGCAGGCCAGATGAAACGACAAGCCAAATGAAGCGATAGGCCAGACGAAGCGACGGGAAAGGCAAAATGCCAACTCCACTTCACCCGATCGGCAGGCAGACAATCGCGTGAAAAACCAAAGGATCAGGCAAAAAACGTAGTTTCTTACTCGATCGCCCTAAGTCCAACCGGTTGAAAATACCCGATCGGTTAACTTTGACCGATCAGCCAAAAAGACTTCACCCGATTGACAGGCAGACGATCGCATAAAAAACCAAAGGATCAGGCAAAAAATATAGTTTTTTACCCAATCGCCCCACGTCTAACCGGTTGAAAATACCCGATCGGTTAACTTTGACCGATCGGCCAAAAAGACTTCACCTGATCGACATGCAGACGATTGCATGAAAATCAAAAGGATCAAGCAAAAAACATAGTTTTTTACCCGATCGCCCCAAGTCCAACCGGTTGAAAATACCTGATCGGTTACCTTTGACCGATCGACCAAAAAGACTTCACCTAATCGACAGGCAGACGATCGCGTGAAAACCCAAAGGATCAGGCACAAAATGTAGTTTTTTACCTGATCACCGCAAGTCCAACCCGATCGGTTAACTTTGATCGATCGACCAAAAAGATTTCGCCCGATCAACAAGCAGACGATCGCGTGAAAACCCAAAGGATCAGGCAAAAATGGTAGTTTTTTACCCGATCATCCCAAGTCCAACTGGTTGAAAATACTCAATCGGTTAACTTTGACTGATCAGTAGAAGACATCTGATCGGTCAACTTTGATTGATCGGTGAAGACTTCACCCGATCGACAGGCAGGTAATCGGGTGAAAATCCAATGGATCAGGTAAAAAACGTAGTTTTTTTCCCGATCGCCCGAAGTTTCATCGGCTGAAAACACCCGATCGGTCGGCTTTGATCGATCGGTAGAAAACATCCGATCAGTCAACTTTGACCGATCAGTCGAAGACTTCACCGATCAACAGGCAGGCGATCGGATGAAAATCCAAAATATCAAGCAAAAAACGTAGTTTTTTACCTGATCGCCTGAAGTTCGACCGGCTGAAAACACTTAATCGGTCAGCTTTACCGGTTGGTAAAAGACATCCGATTGGTCAACTTTGACCGATCGGTCGAAGACTTCACCCGATCGACAGGCAGGCGATCGGGTGAAAATCCAAAGGATCAGGCAAAAACGTAGTTTTTTACCCGATCGCCTGAAGTTCCACCGGCTGAAAACACCCGATCGGTCATTTTTGATCGATTGGTCGAAGACTTTACCCGATCGACAGGCAAATGATCGGGTGAAAATGTGATGACCAAGATCCAATAGGCCAATAGCCAAGAGCCAAGACTCCTGAGGCGGGAATGCCAAGATGGATGAGGTGAGGTGATGTGTACAAGGCCATGAGTTAGCCCCGGCCACATCGCCTGGAGAGAAGGAAATCCTGAGCTACTTATATTTTCCCCTCTTAAACATAAAAGACGCGTTTTAAAACCGTGCACCGCTACGGAATTCGTAAGAACTCCGTAGTTAAGCGTGCTCGGGCGAGAGTAGTACCAGGATGGGTGACCTCCCTGGGAAGTTCTCGTGCGGGCACGGGAAAAGCGGATAATATCTAGTGTGTTTGGGGCGGATGTTACAAAATGGTATCAGAGCTGGTTCTCCTCGGGATGGGGGGTCCTAACCCTACACGAGGACGTGTAGCGTGTAGCCCTAAGGGGGGTGGATTGTGATGACCAAGATCCAATAGGCCAATAGCCAAGAGCCAAGACTCCTGAGGCGGGAATGCCAAGATGGATGAGGTGAGGTGAGGTGAGGTGAGGTGTACAAGGCCATGAGTTAGCCCCACATCGCTTGGAGAGAAGGAGATCCTGAGCTACTTATATTTTCCCCTCCTAAACATAAAAGACGCGTTTTAAAACCGTGCACCGCTACGGAATTCGTAAGAACTCCGTAGTTAAGCGTGCTCGGGCGAGAGTAGTACCAGGATGGGTGACCTCCCTGGGAAGTTCTCGTGCGGGCACGGGCAAAGCGGACAATATCTAGTGTGTTTGGGGTGGATGTTACAGAAAATCCATAGGATCAAGCGAAAAACATAGCTTTTTTACCTAATCGCTCGAAGTCCCACCGGCTGCAATCACCCGATCGGTCAATTTCGACCGATCGGTCACCATCACCCGATCGATCGATTTTGACCGATCAATTGTTCATACCCAATCGGCCGAATTCAACAAACCGATCGCCAATATGCTATTCGCCAGAAAACACTTGTCGAGAAATCGAAGGCACCAACCCTAGGCAGGGGGTTTGGGTTTTGCACCTGGGTTCCAAAACAGCCAGATCAGTCTCCAGCTAACTTGGAGGGGGTAATTGTGGGTGCAAAATTCGGCCAACACCCGATGGCAAGACTCATTAGCCCTGCTTGGGGGTCCATAGAGACGACAATGGGACCCAATAGAGATGACAACGGGACCAACTAGCCCTGCCTGGGGGTCCACAGAGACGACAACGGGACCCACCAGCCCAGCCTGGGGGTCCACAAGGACGGCAACGGGATCCACCAGCCCCGCCTAGACCCAGATGACAGCTACCCAAACCGCCCCTTAGCCCGGTTCCTTTCCGAGAACTCTATAAATAGCAGACCCGACAAATGTAAAGAGGATGAATAATCTGATTTCTGAATCAAACTTTCGAAATTCTAGAGCTCTGACATCCCAATTTTTCGATCTCTTTTCAAGGAGAGACAAGTGGCACTTGGCCTGTCAAGGTCACTTCAGTTCAAGTGTTCGTGAATTCAGGTTGCTCCTTACAACACGGAGACGTAGGCTTTGGCTGAAGTCCAAGATCTCATTTGTGTCAACTCGAGCTCAATCGATCTTCCTCTATCTCTTTTAAACCTAAGTCCACAACCCTTCGAATACTCAGAAGTTCAAGCCAAAGCCGCTAGCATCCCACAATAAACGAACTAGACAAACGTTCGGTCAGACTTTCGACTCGACTCGATTGACTGGTTGGGCGGAGTCTTCGGATCGGCACGGAGATCATCCCCCACACTTGTCACGTAAATGATAGATGTGTGGGGACCATATCCGGAAAGTGAGTGATACGGTTAGGCTCTGATACCATGTGAGATTTCCTCTATCCCAAAACCCAAGTATTGAGATAAGGTCCCATTATATACATATAAAGATCGTTTCCACTCTCTACTTTACCGAGGTGGGACTAATCTTCCAACATACATATCATCGCAGATTGTAGATACTTCCAGCAAATGCATGAAGAGCTGAAGCCAAACTTTTTCCCAAGAGGAGTAAATGAATGTGCACACAGACTTGCTAGATCTGTGGTCAATTATAATTTTATTTTTTCGTTTGTGCCTCCTGATTTTATCGCCTCTTTCCTTTTGAAAGATAGTTGTGGGACTGATTTGAGATATGAATATAATCAACCTCGGACGTTGATGGTAGTTTTTTGTGAATACAGTAACCGGGTGCAATCAGGGAAAGAGTAACGTATGGAGGTTAGATATGTATTTAGAATGGTAGGAGAGAGAGAGAGAGAGAGAGAGAGAGAGAGAGAGAGAGAGTTAGTTGGTGTTAACTCTTCTGCTATAGATAATTTCATTGATTAAAAGAAAAGTTGGACAGTACGAAGACATGGATGAAACAGTGAAAAACGTCATGCATGAATGTTTATAAATGAGTATCTAGAAATTCCAAAAGTTGCGGCCAAAGATCGGTTATCGGGTCTACTAGGAATCCTTGGTCCTTCTGTTATTTCGTTTAGGCTAGCTTCTTAGCATTGGACTTCATTCGGGAAATCTCGATGAATTCAATTTATTGGACCATTCCCTAAGATAAAAATATTTAGAGTTTTTTATAAATGAATCCAATTAGGGCTAATTGTGTATAAACTCTTTAAATTAGACTATTTGCATAGCGACCCTTGCAAACATGTTAGGTTGTGCACGTTAGCCCTTCCGTCACAGCCTGTTACCTTCTCGTCAATTAATCAGGGTTCAGAGTTAACCATGAGGATAAATGACATATTTGTCCCTAAATAACTTAATGCCCCCCCCCCCCCCCTCTCTCTCTCTCTCTCTACCACCATAGTTGCCCACCACCAACCACCACCATTATCGCCGCCGTTGCCCGACCACACCCAACCACCACAACCACCTTTACTATCGTCGCCCACCACCACCTCTCCACTACCACCCACCTCCACCACGGTTGTCTACTGCCCACTATAGAAGGCGTTTTCTGCCACGTCGACCAGATGATGACATGTGTACGACATAATCGGCAGGCTCGACCGGGCCTGAAGATCTGGAGAGCCAGACTAGTCGAATCAGATCCGATCGACCCAACACGGTCCACGAGTTGCACTCTCTGTAGAAGACTCAGCCCTAGAAGAAGATCAGAGGAGCCCGAGCTCTCAGGTAGGGACCAGGTCGGGGAAAAAGTCGAGCAGGCTGTGGATCGATCTAACTCGGCAACCCAAACCCTCAAGAGACCCGACCTGGTCGGCGGTGGAGCGCTGCCCCTGGGTGAGGAAAGATCAAGAGGTGTCTGTAACGGCCGAAACGTTCATGTAGCTGCCAGAAGATTCACCAGGCTGGAGGGCCTTGGCAATATCTCGCCTGTTAAGATCGTGGGTCGCCCACGATCAGGAAAAGGCCCACAACTAACAGGAGCATAGAGTGAAAGAGGTGAAAGGCGTCTGATCAGGAAAGATCCGCCTTAACCGCCCGAGATTCTCGAAGGATATTCCGCGAGCATTCACACACGTATGAGGAGACCTATAAAAGAACCTCGCCCCTTCATGGGTAAGTAAGCAATCTCTCACTCCCGAACCCTAGACCATGCTTGTGTTTGTTTCCTTCCCTAACTTGAGCGTCGGAGGGGCCTTGGCTCGGAGGTGGGCCTCAGCCTTCTTGTTGGTACCACGGGAAGGAGGTGGAGGTGAGCCGCTCCATCTGACGATTGAGTGTGGCCAAAGGGAAATCCCCCCCCCCCCCACCCATGACCACCACCCACCACCACCGTCCATCCACCACCACCACAAACTTCCACCACTGTCACCCACTTCCACCACCACCAGCAAACCCACCACTATTGTCGCCCACTCCACTACCACAACTGCCGCCTATCTACCACCGCCACCCACTTCCACCACAGACACCCACCTCCACCACCACCATCCTCCCACCTCTACCACCACCGCAAACCCACCTCTACCACCATTGCCCAGCTCCCAGCCACCACCACCCACTTCCACCACCGCCTCCACCGCCCACCGCTTACCACCCCACAACCATCCATTGCCCATCTTCACCAATCACCACCCAACCACAACCGCCCACCACTTACCACCCCACAATCATCCATCGCTCACCGTTCGTCCACTAATTTCATAATTTTAAATCCTTAAGGGTACTTTTGTCCAAGAAAATTCATATTTGAAGCAAACGAACAATCATAGAATATTCTAGAAATATTCCTCTAATTGGATATCAATTAACTAGAGGGGTATATCTGCACAACTTAACATTTTTGCAGGGGTCGATATGCAAATAGACTAATTCAAGGGGTGTATACATAATTAGCCCTAATTTGAGGGGCCGATTTACAAAAAACAAATATTTAAGTTGCTAGCAATTCATGATAAGATTCTTACTAAGTCTAATCTCCTCAAATAGAACTTCCTTGGCCTATCATATAAGTGCATCTCATGATTTTTTCATTCAATGAGCATAACCCATCATCTAATCTATAATGGCATGACTTGTTACTCATCCTACACGTTTTTTTTATTCCACAACAAAAAGATTCATATAAATTTTGACATATTACTAATTAGAATGCATCAATATTATTATCTTAAAAATTCATGTTTAGGTCTGAAAACAATTTCTTCTGATAGTTCCTCACGAGCGGTTTATGATGGCGATGTCATTGGCATTGCAGTGTGTACTGCTCGAACCCTAATCGGTAGACCTTTAGGGAACTTGATGATGGGTATCCTCACAGGATGGTCAGGCTCTTCCGACTCCCAGTCGCAATTCAGTATGAGATGGTGAAGAAACACTGTCATCTCCAACCTCATGAGCTCCGCCCCTGGGCAAAACCGCACTCCTCCCCCGAATGGCATGAAGTTGTTATTCTTCGTTGCGCCAAATGAGCACTGCACAATTATGAAAGATGGTCAAGATGATTATCTCTCTCTCGAACTGAAAGTTTGGTTGATCATGAAACTTGACAAGAAACTAGATCAATCAAATTGATCAAATGTTTAGGCATGACTCATCTAACAACCGATCTATTGATCACGTTGTCTTTTTTTTTTTGATAATGAAATAGATTATGGCATTTGATTCAAGCTTTGATTGGACAACAAATCCTTTGCCGTTCTTGGAGGCAATTGGGGGAACTTTACATCCATCTACCTCACAAAGCCCTCGTCTCGGGTTGAGACTCACCAGCCATCTCCATGGATTGAAATGCATTGGATCCTCGAATAAAGACGGATCAAAATGCACGGCCCTGAAGTGAGGAAGGACGATGCATCCACGTGGAATCACGTAATCTAGACAAAATTATCGCAAATAAATAGATATGAGTACGATAAATGTTGAGCATTCTTCTGTTGATGCAAATTGGTCTGATCAAACCTTTGAATTGGATGTCTGCAACTGCCTTCTTCATAGAATAACTAACGACATTGCCGAGTCGCAGTGTCTCATGGACAACCTTCGACAACGATGCAATGAAATATTAATGAAGTTTTTTTTTTTCTCTCTTTCTTTCTCTATTGTTTACTAGCAATTTTGGAAAGGGTTATGGATTTTGATAAACTTACACATTGGGTGAATTCCATGCTCTTGTAGTCATCCCATGTTAGCTTACTGTTTCCTTTCTGCTGCTTTGATCTAACAACTTGAAGGTGCTCTTGCTGAACAATGATTTGCATAGAGACTTTTACTTGAAAATTCAGAAAACAATTATGTAGAGTACTTCCAATTCAGTACATTTAATAATAAGAGAGGAGAAAATAATAATAATCAAGGTTGAGAGCTTAAAAAATAGAAAATACTGAAATTAATGCTAGGGGATATCAAAGGGTTGTAAAAGAACATATTTTATATGAATCTTTTACTTTAAAAAATTCAAAAAAAATAAATCAATTTAGAGTATTTCACGGTACTGTATACGAATCATGTACTTCACAAGACCAAAAAAAATCAAATCAGAGTTTAAGTACGTCAGCATCATATCTTATGTTATTATTCTCTGCACATATATCATACTTCTATATATTTCTATTTTACTTTCGTATTTGTCAACAAAAAAAAATTCTATAACAATTTACCGTAACAATAAAATCTTATTCCGAGATGATTAGACTCCCTATCCAATTAATCAAACATAAACAATAAAGATTTTAATATAAAAAACACAAACAGGAGTGAACATCGCACTACCCGTAAAGCCTCAATTGCTTTAGGACAGCCTTCGAGGAAGTAGATCATTAGAGGTAGCGCTCTTGAAGTAGTGTCGTGCCCAGCAAATAGTATATGCAGCAACAAATCGGCAATCTGTTCTTGCGAGTAACTCGTGTTCTTCATGACACAGCAAAGGTAGTCGTCTTTCTCTGTGATCGCATTCCGGCCCCCATTTGTCTGCATCCTCCCTTCCATGATTTGCTTTAAAACTTTCAAAATATCGGCCCTTGACTATATATGTTACAGAGGAGAAAAAAAAATTTAGTTATGACCACAAATCCAATTAGTATTAATCTTATTCTAAGATGGCTAAGTAATCTTCGCATTATTTATGTGAGGATTAATTAATGTCATTTTGATGAACACGGAATTGACCGAGATTAACAGATTTAGAGCTTAAAAGTTCTACCTGTAAGGCCCTCCAATATGTTGTTCCGGGTATATTTAGTGGAAAACAAATAAGACCGCCAACAAATGCCTCGTATTTCCTCCGCAGCTTCTCAATCTCAGCACTCCCTGGGGACATGCTCAAGACCTCTTTCCCCATAATATAGAAGGAAAACTATGACATTTTTATATGATCAATTACGCCAGGCATAGAAAAATGGGTACATATATAGTTAGATGGAGTAGATACATAAAGAGCAATGCCATGCCTATATTTTTTGCAACCTACGACAATTTTGATTAGTTACAAAACTTTCAAAAATCCTAAAAGCGATGCCATGGCTACAGATTTTTTTTTTTTTTGAGAAATCCTTCTTTATTTGACTGATGGTTAGGCAGCCTACGACAATTTCGATTAGTTACAAAACTTTTAAGAATTCTAAGAGCTATTCACTAAAGGAAGATCAAAGGTTGAAAAGCTCTGAAAGTTTCTAAGTAATGCTATCCACATCACACACCTTCTTTTTGAACACTCGATGGAATATTACATCGTGCTTGATGCACATAGACTGAGCCGGCAATAATGCTGTCAACCCTACCAAATTTTGTCCACCGGGTGCGATGAATAGGTGCAGTAGGGAGATGATTGCCTACTACGTGAATATGTATATATAGGGGAATTCTTAGGTGCGGTCCGTGCAGTCCGCAGTCGTCCGATACGCCACTCAGTGCATCTAATGCACGCGGCCGGTGCATCAGGCGGCTATGGACCGCACGGACCGCAAACCGCACCTAAGCATCCCCCTATATATATATATATATATATATATATATATATATATATATATATATATATATATATATATATATATATATATATATATATATATATATATATATATATATATATATATATATATATAGCGGAGCGTGACCTTGTATGCCCATGCATTGAAGGCATCAATGTATACTCCTCTATTAACATACATAAAGGGTTTCCAAATTTGCTAGTTTTTTTTGGAGATGATATTTATGTTGAGATGATCATCCTCACAAAAAATCAGCAAGTTCTGAAACCTCTATGCATTTCAAATAAGCTCATCAAATTAATGGTTGAAATAGATGAATAATAAAGCTTCTAACATTTTGATGGACCTAAATGTTTCAGAATTTATTAATTTTGATGGATATGCTATCAATAGCAAGATGATTACCCTCACCAAAAATCAACAAATTCTGAAACCTCTAGATGTATCAAAATAATAGAAGTTGTATCATCTGTCAATTTGAACCGTTAATTTGATTAGCTTATTTGAAATTATTAGAGGTTTAAGAACTAGTTGATTTTTTGTGAGGATAGTCATCTCAACATAGATATTATCTCTACAAAAAATCAGTAAATTTGGACATCTCTATGTATGCTAATAGAGGAGCATTTATATATATATATATATATATATATATATATATATATATATATATATATATATATATATATATATATATATATATATATATATATATATATATATATGTATATATATATATATGTATATATATATATATATATATATATATGTATATATATATATATATGTATATATATATGTATATATATATATATATATATATATATATATATATATATATATATATGTATATATATGTATATATATATATATATGTATATATATATATATATATATGTATATATATATATATATGTATATATATATACATATATATATATATATATATATATGTATATATATATACATATATATATATATATATATATATATGTATATGTATATATATATATATATATACATATATATATATATATATATACATATATATATATATATATATATATATATATATAGGGGAGGGATACTCTTACTCATGGCCTCTTACAAGTAGGCTATTACTAATGATCCCAGCCATCCATTCCGATCATAATGGCTGGGATCAATTCCCTCTCTCTCTCTCTCTGTATATATATATATATATATATATATATATATATATATATATATATATATATATATATATATATATATATATATATATATATATATATATATATATATATATATCCCTCTCTTTCGATCAAGCAACCCCCACTCCCTCGACCCACCATCCCCACCGGCTTTGGCAGCCCCTTCCGGCGACCCCCCATCCCCCCACCCCCCCGACCCCCCATCCCCATCGGCCCCGATAGCCCCTTCCGATGACCCCCCCGACCCCCCATCCGCCCACCCCCCCCCCCCCCCCCCGACAACGGCGCGGGGCGCTGAGCAGCGGGCGCGAAGCGATGGGCCGACGCGGGGTGATGCGGTCAGTCGGGGCCGGTGCCGGAAGAGGGTTGGCTGCCAGAGCTGGAGAGGGGTTGGGCCGCTGGAGTCGGAGAGGGGGTGGGCTGCCGGAGCCGGAGGGGGGGTGGGTGATCGGGGGGGAGCTTACAGAATTAAGGGAGAGAGAAATAGAGAGAGATGGGGAATAATGATCTCAACCATCCATCGGATTCCGATGGATGGTACAGATCATTAGTAAGTATTGATTGTAAAAGGCCATGAGTAAAAGTATCCCTCCCTATATATATATATATATATATATATATATATATATATATATATATATATATATATATATATATATATATATAGAGAGAGAGAGAGAGAGAGAGAGAAATGCTAAAATGCGGCGTGCGGTGTGTGCGGCGTCGCACCGCTGCGTGCATCGCACGCACCGCAGCGGTGCATCAGACGGCTGCGGTGCGGCACCGCACGCTTCGCACGCCGCACCCTAGCATATATATATATATATATATATATATATATATATATATATATATATATATATATATATATATATATATATATATATATATATATATATATATTGGGGAGGGATACTCTTACTCATATATTACCTATGATCCGGGCCGTCCATTAGATCCCGACATACGGTTCGGATTAGATTGGGGGTTAAAGCAATGGTGTCTGCATGAAATGCCCATATTAAAAGCCCATATTAAAAGTCCACATCCATTTTAACCGTTAAATTGAAAAGTATATTTGATGCCCTTAGAAGTTTTAGAATGTGCCGATTTTTTTGTGGGTCTCCTATCTAAAATAGGATGATCATCCTTATAAAAAATCAGAACATTCTAAATATTATAGGGTTACGAATTCACCATATGTCATAGGGTATTCCCTATGACATGTCCTAGGAACCCATTTTCCATATATATATATATATATATATATATATATATATATATATATATATATATATATATATATATATATATATATATATATATATATATATATATATATATATAGAGAGAGAGAGAGAGAGAGAGAGGAACGTGACTTTGTATGCCCATGCATTAAAGGATTCAATGTATGCTCCACTATTAACATACATAGAGATTTCCAAATTTACTATTTTTTTGTGGTGATGATATCTTTGTTGAGATGATCATCCTCACAAAAAATCAGCAAGTTCTAAAACTTCTTTGCATTTCAAATAAGCACATCAAATTAACGATTGAAATGGATTACTGATAAAGCTTCTAACATTTTGATAGACCTAGATGTTTCAAAATTTATTGATTTTTGATGGATATGTTATCTATAGCAAGATGATCATCCTCACCAAAAATTAGCAAATTCTGAAACATCAAGGTATATCAAAATGATAGAAGTTGTATCATTGTTTATTTCAACCGTTAATTTGATGAGCTTATTTGAAATGCTTAAAAATTTTAGAAATTGCTGATTTTTTGTGAGAATAATAATCTCAACATAGTTATCATCTCTACAGAAAAGTAGAAAATTTGAAAACCTCTATGTATGTTAATAGAGGAGCATACATTGAAGCCTTCAATGCATGGGCATACAAAGTCACGCTCTAATTCATATATATATATATATATATATATATATATATATATATATATATATATATATATATATATATATATATATATATATATATATATATATATATATATATATATATATATATATATATATATATATATATATATAAAGGGCTGTTACGTTGAGCTGTGAGCTACGGGTGGAGAAAATGAGCTGCCCTCATTTTGATCCCCCTAGGAGTTTTAGAATTTGCTGAAATTTGGTGAGGGTCTTATCTAGGATAAGATGATCATCCTCACCAATTTTCATCAAATTCCAAAACTTCTAGGGTCATCAAATAGTAGAAGCATTATCAACCGTCCGTAGTCACCGTTAATTTTGCTTCTACCATTTGATAACCCTAGAAGTTTTGGAATTTGATGAAAATTGGTGAGGATGATCATCTTATCCTAGATAAGACCCTCACCAAATTTCATCAAATTCCAAAACTCCTAGATGGATCAAAATGAGGGCAGCTCATTTTCTCCACCCATAGCTCACAGCTCACTGTAACATTCCTCTCTCTCTCTCTCTCTCTCTCTCTCTCTCTCTATATATATATATATATATATATATATATATATATATATATATGGGGGCGGGGAGCCTGCACTCGGGGTGCAGCGTTAACGCTGCACCGCCTCCTTGTTTTACCTACTTAGAAGTTTTGGAATTGGATGAAATTTGGTGAGGGTGTTGCCTAGGGTAAGGTGATCATCCTCACAAATTTTTATCAAATTCCAAAACTTCTAGGGGGGGCAAATGGTCGAAGCAAAATCAGCCGTCCGCAGTCACCGTTAAAATCTGCAGATTTTGCTTCGACCATTTGATCCCCCTAGAAGTTTTGGAGTTTGATGAAAATTTGTGAGGATGATAACCTTACCCTAGACAACACCCTCACCAAATTTCATCGAATTCCAAACCTTCTAGGTAGGTAAAACAAGGTTGAGGTGCAGCTTTAACGCTGCACCCCGGGTGCAGGCTCCCCGCCCCCTATATATATATATATATATATATATATATATATATATATATATATATATATATATATATATATATATATATATATTACATGTTAGGGAAGCCATGTATCAAAAATTACAAACGTGCCATTCTGGGAGGATAACAAAGACCGTCCGATCTGATCGGACGGCACAAATCCTTCCCGACCGGTTAGTGTGTGGCTTCCATACAGCAGGCCGAAGGGTGTACGGGCCGTCTGATCAACCAATCCAAGGATCAGGATTCAACCCCCACCGATCGCAGCTGTTATTGTGGCGGGCACAGTAACAGCGATTTCGGTGGGGGGTTGAACCCCGGCCGTCCGATCGACCTGAATCGAATGGCCCCAATTCTTTTCACCCGGTTAAAAGGTGTAGTCGTTCGATCGAATGATCGTACGGATGAGATCCCGTGGGAAACAATCGAATAGGATAAAAAGTAATGATTACTATCATTACTTTTTGTCTTATTCGATTGTTTCCCACGGGATCTTATCTGTTCGATCATTCGATCGAACGGCTACACTTTTTAACCGAGCAGAAAGGATTTGGGATGTTCGATTCACGCCGATCGGACGGCCGGGGTTCATCCGGACCACCAAAACCGAGGCGAAAAGGATTTGGGTCGTTCGATTCACACCGATCGGACGGCCGGGATTCAACCCCCATCGAAATCGCTGTTACTGTGCCCGCCACAGTAACAGCTGTGGTCGGGGGAGGGGGTGAATCTTGATCGTTGGATCGGTTGATCGAACGGCTATACTTTTTAACCGAACACGGAAAGGATTTGTGTCGTCCGACTCATGCCGATCGGACGGCTGGGGGTTCGCAGCACTTTCAAGGGGCAGTTGCCGTCGAAGGCGGCCCGCTGCAGTGCCAACAGGCATGGGCATGCACTAATATATATATATATATATATATATATATATATATATATATATATATATATATATATATATATATATATATATATATATATATATATATATATATATATATATATATATATATATATATATATATATATATATATATATATAGGGGAGGGATACTCTTACTCATGGCCTCTTACTCATATAGTTACCTATGATCCGAGTCATCCATTAGATCCCAACATACGGTTAGGATTAGATGGAGAGTTAAAGCAATGACGCCCGTATTAATGGCCTTTATTAAAAGTCATTATTAAAAGCCCGCATTTTAATGCAGACACCATTGCTTTAACAACCTATCTAATCTGAACCGTACGTCGGGATCTAATGGATGGCCCGGATCATAGGTAACTATATGAGTAAGAGGCCATGAGTAAGAGTATCCCTCCCCACAGCGGGTGCATCAGACGGCTGCGGTGTGGTGCCGCACTTACCGCATGCCGCATTATAGCATGCCCCTATATATATATATATATATATATATAGAGGGTCAGGATAGGATGACCCAGCAAATAACCCAGCACCCTTTGATGCACCTAGAGGTTTTAGAATGGGCTGATTTTTTGTGAGGATGATCAACATACCATAGACAGCATGTCTACAAAAAATCAGCTCATTCTAAAACCTCTAGGTGCATCAAAGGGTGCTGGATTATTATCAAATTCTATAAGCTCTAGGTGCATCAAAAATGCTATTCAAATTAACGGTTAAAATGAACGGTCAATAAAGCTTCTAACATTTGATGACCCTAGAGGTTATAGAATTTGATGATTTTTGTGAGAATGGTCAACTTGCTATAAATAGCATCCCCACCAAGTTTCATCAAATTATGAAACCTCTAGTGGGTAAAAGGCGATGTGTAATTCCCTAATCCTTCCAAAAGTAAGAGTATATACATATATATATATATATATATATATATATATATATATATATATATATATATATATATATATATATATATATATATATATATATATATATATATATATATATATATATATATATATATATGTATATATATATAGAGAGAGACAGAGAGAAATGCTTGAATGCGGCATGCGGTGCATGCGGCATCGCACCACAGCCGTGCATCACACGACTGCGGTGCGATGCCGCATGCACCGCATGCCGCAGCATAGCATGCCCTATATATATATATATATATATATATATATATATATATATATATATATATATATATATATATATATATATATATATATATATATATATATATATATACATATATATATATATATATATATATAGAAAGAGAGAGAGAGACAGAGAAAGACATAGAGTAGTGTTCACCTACAGGATGTCCCACAAGCATGAGATTTGTGGGACACCGTTTGGGCGTTGCATTTGGATGGATTAATGGTCCCGGCGTTTGATTTAGATGGATCAACGGTTGAGATACGTGTTGTATATCTAATAGGAAAAAAAAATTTGCTGTTATTGTAGCTGCTATAGTAAAAACAATTTTTTTTTGTCTTATTAGCTCTATACCCATCACAAATCTCAACCGTGGATCCATCCCAATCCAACGCCCAAACGGTGTCCCGCAAATATCATTTGAGGAACGTCCCAAAAGTGAGCGCTACAATATGTGTGTATATATATATATATATATATATATATATATATATATATATATATATATATATATATATATATATATATATATATATATATATATATATATATATATATATATATATATATATATATATATAGGGGCATGCTATAATGAGGCATACGGTAAGCGCGGCACCGCACTACAACCGTCTGATGCACTGCTGCGTGTATGCGATGCACACAGTGGGTGCATCAAACGACTGCGGTGTTGTGCCGCACTTACCGCATACCGCATTATAGCATGCCCATATATATATATATATATATATATATATATATATATATATATATATATATATATATATATATATATACACTCATGGCCTCTTACTCATATAGTTACTTATGATCCGGGCCATCCATTAGATCCCAACATACTATTCGGATTAGATGGGAAGTTAAAGCAACGATGTCCGCATTAAATGTGGGCTTTTCATACGAGCATTTAATACGGGCATTTAATGCGGACACCATTGCTTTAACTCCCCATCTAATCCGAACCGTATGTCGGGATCTAATAGACGGCCCGGATCATACGTAACTATATGAGTAAGAGGCCATGAGTAAGAGTATCCCTCCCCATATATATATATATATATATATATATATATATATATATATATATATATATATATATATATATATATATATATATATATATATATATATATATATATATATATATATATATATATATATATATATATATATATATATATATATATATATATATATATATATATATATATATATATATATATATATATATATATATATATATATATATATATATATATATATAAAGAAAGAGAGAGAGAAATGCTAAAATGCGGCGTGCGGTGTCGCACCACTACCGTCTAATGCACCGCTGCGGTGCATTAGACGGCTGCGATGCGACGCCGCACGCCCCGCACGTCGCACCCT
Organism: Chamaelirium japonicum; assembly: GCA_947650365.1. Lineage (NCBI taxonomy): Eukaryota > Viridiplantae > Streptophyta > Magnoliopsida > Liliales > Melanthiaceae > Chamaelirium > Chamaelirium japonicum. Next base: position 512,647 of record OX393558.1, on the reverse strand, counting down.
AGTACGCCTATATATATATATATATATATATATATATATATATATATATATATATATATATATATATATATATATATATATATATATATATATAGAGAGAGAGAGAGAGAGTACTGATACATTGCGGTCGGTAACGTGCAGCACCCCCTTCCGGGGTATTTTCGGAATTTTTTTTTTGGGGATTGATCACCACACAAAAAATTTCAGCTAGATCCAAGATATGTAGGCCATCCAATTGTGTTGATCAAAATGATGACAAAAATGAATGACTGATAAAAGTCGATCACATTTGGACGGCCTACAGGTCTTGGATCGAGTTGAAATTTTTTGTGTGTGCTATCCAACGGTGGGTGATCAATCCCCAAAAAACAAAATTCCAAAAATACCCCGGAAGGGGGTGGCCGCACGTTAAATCGCACGTTACCCAACCGCAATGTAACACTACTCTCTCTCTCTATATATATATATATATATATATATATATATATATATAGGGGAGGGATACTCTTACTCATGGCCTCCTACGTATATACTTACCTATAATCCGGGCCGTCCATTAGATCCCAACGTACGATTTAGATTAGATGGGGAGTTAAAGCAATGGTATCCGCATTAAATGCGGGCTTTTAATACAAACTTTTTAATACGGGCATTTAATGCGGACACTATTGCTTTAACTCCCCATCTAATCTGAACCATACGTCGGGATCTAATGGACGGCCCGGATCATAGGTAAGTATATGAGTAAGAGGCCAAGAGTAAGGGTATCCCTCCCCATATATATATATATATATATATATATATAGGGGTGTTAGGATGCGGCGTGCAGTGCATGCGGCGCACCGCAGCAGCCATCTGATGCACTGCTGCGTGCATCGCACACACCGCAGCAGTCCATCAGACGGCTGCGGGCCGGCGCCGCACGCACCGCACGCCGCAACTTATCATTCCTATATATATATATATATATATATATATATATATATATATATATATATATATATATATATATATATATATATATATATATATATATATATATATATATATATATATATATATATATATATATATATATATATATATATATATATATATATATATATATATATATATATATGGGGCGGGGAGCCTGCACCCGAGGTGCAGCAACAACGCTTCACCTCTCGCTTGTTTACGCCCTTGAAGTTTTGGAATTTGATGAAATTTGGTGAGCGTGTTTTCTAGGATAAGATGATTATCCTCACCAATTTTTAACAAATTTCAAAACTTCTAGAGGGGTCAAATGGTGGAAGCAAAATCTGCAGATTTTAACGATAACTACGGACGACTGATTTTGCTTCGACCATTTGACCCCCCTAGAAGTTTTTGAATTTGAAGAAAATTGGTGAGGATAATAATCTTACCCTAGAGAACACTCTCACCAAATTGTATCAAATTCCAAAACTTTTAGGATGCTAAAACAATGCCTGAGGTGTAGCAACGACGCTGCATCTCTGGTCCAGCGTCCCTTTTCCCATATATATATATATATATATATATATATATATATATATATATATATATATATATATATATATATATATATATATATATATATATATATATATATATATATATATATATATATATATATATATATATATATATATATATATATATATATATATATATATATATATATATATATATATATATATAATAGTGATACATTGCGACCGGTAACGTGCGGCACCCCCTTCGGGGCTATTTTTGGAATTTTTTTGGGGATTTATCAGCTACCCTTGGATTGGACACACAAAAAATTTCAGCCCGATCCAAGACCTGTAGGCCGTCCAAATGTGTTGATCAAAATTGCAAAAAAAATGAACGACTGATAAAAGATCAACACATTTGGACGGCCTACAAGTCTTGGATCGGGCTAAAATTTTTTGTATGTCCAATCCACGGGTGGGTGATCAATCCCCAAAAAGAAAAAATTTCAAAAATACCCCTGAAGGGGGTGGCCGCACGTTATCCGGCCATAATTTATCACTACTCTCTCTCTCTCTCTCTCTCTCTCTCTATATATATATATATATATATATATATATATATATATATATTTATATATATATATATATAAGGTTTTCGCAATCGAAACCCTAGAAACTCAAGATCTAGCTATTATGATCGATAAATAACAAGATATCGTATATTTTTGCTGACGACAAAGAACTTGTTGAAATTATCATTCAAACCAAAGAGTTAATGCAACTCTTGGTATATAGTAGTTATGAAAAGACACATTGATGTGTCATTATGTATAGGTTATGCATGGAAAATAAAAAGAAGTATTGATGTATCATTATATATGAGTTATGCATGAGAAATAAAAAAAAGTATTGATGTGTCATTATACAAGAAGCTATGTATGGGAAATGAAGACACATTAAAGTTAGTTCCATAATTATATTGAAGTTATGGGAACTGAAGATGGATATATCTAGACTGGATTTTTCTTATTCATATCATATGTAATCCTCTATATAATGTTATGTAAGGTGGTGTTTAACAAATGAAAAGTTGAAGAAGAAATAGAGAATTCCTCTATATTGTCTCTTGTCTTTTTCTATTATAAACTTGTAGGAAAGATCCTTATAGATTTAGCAAAACTAACATAGTGCTATCAGAGCATTGGTTTCCATCTGCAAGTTAGTTCTTGTTTCATTTTATCTCATGGCCTCCAATTTAGTTCAACCCCAAATTCCCAAGTTGACAAAAGACAACTATAAGAGTTGATATATCTAGATGCATGCGGGCCTTGTTTAGATCACAAGACCTATGGGAGATCGTCACCGATGGGTATATAGAGCCCAAGACGGAACAAGAAGTTACCTTCATACCGAAGTAGAAGAACTTCATCAAAGATCAAAGAAAGAAAGACAAAAAGGTGTTGTTTCTACTCTATCAATGAGTGGATATATCAACCTTCAAGAAGATCGCTGAAGTGACATCAAGTAAAGAAGAATGGAGACTCATGATTTTCTTTAAATGAGTTGAACGTGTGAAGAGATTCGCTTACAAACTCTTCGAGGCGAGTTTAAAGCGGCCCAAATAAAAAAAAAGGTGAAACTATTTCTGACTACTTTTTCCGTTTACTTACCATCTTTAACAATTTAAAAAGAAACGGTGAAAATCTTGAAGAAGTTCGCATAATGGAGAAAATCCTACGCTCTCTCACCAACAAGTTTGAGCATATGGTTGTGGCTATTGAAGAATCAAAGGACTTGGAGACTCTCATGGTAGAGGAGCTAATTGGATCTCTCCAAGTGCATGAGTAACGAATGAAGAAAAACACAAGTTTGGCAACAATCGAGAAAGCACTACAGTCAAAATTGACTCTTAGTGAGTCCAAGCATGGTCATGGGGGTTCACACCGATGTAGTTCTTTCAACAACTACGGCAAAAGAGGTTGAGGAAGAGAAAATCCTCAATTCTAAGATCAAGATCAATAAAGAAGTTCCTATGTCCTAGGCAAGGAACCGGTAGAGGAAGATCCACCAGTTGTTGTGGAAGCACCAAGCATGTCAAGTGCTTTGTTTGCCACAAATTCGGGCACTATGCATCAGATTGTTGACATAACAAATCAATTAACAAATTAAGGTGGCCACTCTAACTTCGTTGAAGCATCAAGCAATGACAAGGAGGAGTGCACTCTCTTCTTTGCATAAGAAGCGGCAAATGTTCGGCAAGACGTGTCATATCTTGACTCCATACGAGTAACCACATGTGCGAAAAGAAGGAGCTCTTCGAAGATCTCTCAGAAGATGTTCAACGACAAGTTAGTTTGGTTGACTCATCGAAGGTCTCAATTGAAGGCAGAGGTACAATCAAATTCTACCAAAAAGATAGTGCTTCATAATTTATCTCTAGTGTGCATTATGTACCTAACATAAAGACCAATATTCTTACTATTAAGGAACTCTTAGAAAAGGGTTATGTCATATATATAGAGAATAACTCTCTTTCTCTAAGAGACGTCCATAGAAGTTTAATCACGAAGGTCCAGATTGCGTACAATAAGATGTTTCCGTTGCATCTTAACACAACGATGGAGAAATATTTTCAAGGTGTTGTGAACAACGAATCTTGGAAGTGGCATCTTGGGCTTGGACATCTTAATTTCAATGGGATCAAGTTTCTCTCTACATCAAGCATGGTGCATGGCCTACCAAACATAGAGAAGTTGAAATTTGTATGTGAATCATGTACACTCGGCAAGCAACATCGACTTCCATTTCAAAGTGAAAAATCATGGAGAGCTACAGCACATTTGTAGCTGGTTCACACGAATATTTCTTATCCATTCGATCCGATATCTCATGGAGGTAATAGATATTTTATTATCTTTGTAAATGACTATAGTAGAAAGCTATAGGTATATGTTATCAATCAAAAATCAAAAACATTTACTACCATTAAAAACTTCAAAGCTCTTGTTAAAGTAGAGAGCGGATGTAAACTCAAAATACTTAGATCTGATAGAGGGGGTTATTACATCTCGAATATGTTTCAAGATTTTTGTATACAAGAGAACATCAAGCAATAATTCACAACAGTTTACACACCACAGCAGAATGGAATCACGGAGAGGAAGAACCAAACCATCCTACACATGACAAGGACCATGCTAAAGAAGAAAAATTTGCGCGCTGAAAGAGTTTTGGGCGGAGGCGGTCGTTTAATTTGTACCGCTTACTTGCTCAATTATTGCCCTATGAAGAGTGTGAGGAATCTGACGCCAGAAGATGCTAGCATGGAGCGCCTATAAACCGAGTGTGACTCACCTGAGAATCTTTGGGTGTGTCACATATGCACAAGTATCAGAAGCAAAAAGAAGAAAGCTAGATGATCAAGGTGAGAAGTGTATCTTCATCAGCTATAGCGAAGTCTCCAAATCATACAAGCTCTACAACCCACTTACAAATAAAGTAGTGGTAAGCAGAGATGTTATTTTCAGTGAAGAATAAGCGTGGAAGTGGAACGATAAAGACCCTAGAAAGGAGATTAAAGCCAATATCGAAGAAGAAGAAGAAGGTAGCTAGAAAAGAGTGGAGGAAAATATTTCATCTCCTCCATACATATTATCATCCATTCAAATATCTCTAACGGGTACTTCATCTTCTCGCACTTCATCAATCCAAGGATCATGTAGCTCTTCCATTTTTATACCGCCACTAAAAATACAAAGCTTACAAGATCTCTATGAGCAAACCAAAGAAATAAACTTGTTCTATCTTTATGCTGATCATGAGCCTCTTAGCTTTAAGAGACTATGAAGGAAGATCTATGGAGAAGCACAATGAGAGAAGAGATTCAAGCATCAAGAAGAACAATACATGGGAGTTAACTTTATTTCATAAAAGGAAAAGAACCATTGGTGTCAAATGGGTGTATAAAATCAAGCGTACGATTGATGGAAAGGTCAATCGTTTCAAGGCGAGGCTCATCGCAAAAGGCTACAAGCAAAAAATGGCATTGAATATGACGAAGTGCTTGCTCCCGTAGCTCGAATTGACATCATAAAATTATTTGTCTCTTGTAGCACACCACAAGTGAAAGGTACATCAACTTGATGTGAAGTCGGCGTTCTTAAATGGCACACTCAAGGAGGAAGTATATATAGATTAGCCTGAAGGCTTCATCATAAAAGGCCAAAAGCACAAGGTGTACCGTTTGAAGAAGGCCTGATATAGGTTAAAGTAGATGCTAATGGCATAGAATTCTCGTATTGATGGCTATTATCAAAACTCTGATTTTGTTAAGTGCCCATATGAGCATGCGGTTTACATCAAGATGAATGCAAATGATGACATACTTATTGCATATCTTTATTTTGATGACTTGTTGTTCACAGGCAACAATGAATATATATTCAAAGAATTCAAGTAGGTGATGTTCAAGGAGTTCGAGATAACTAATTTTGGTCTTATACCATTCTTTCTTGGTATCGAGGTGCAACAACAAAGTCAAGGAATCTTTATATCGCAAAAGAAGTATGCGAAGGAGTTATTCGAGAAGTTCAAGATGAGCAACTACAATTTGGTAAACACACCAGTAGAAACAAACTTACGTTTAACAGGGAATGAGAAAGAAAATATGTGGATCCAACTTTATACAAAAGCTTAATCAGAAGCTTAAGGTATCTTATTATAACAAGGCCAGATATTATGTATGGTGTTGGATTATAAAGCAGATATATAGACACCGAAGGAATCGCATTGGCTTGCGGCAAAGAGAATCCTCAGGTACTTTAAGGGTACCATATATCTTGGTCTTTTCTATAGCTATGGAGATGATGCGACTTTATATGTGTATTCTGATAGCGGCTGGGGAGGTGACCAAGATGAACGAAAGAGCACAAGTGGCTATGTTTTCTATCTTGGGCCGACTGCTTTCACGTGGATATCGAAGAAGCAGTGTTATCATATCATCAACGTGTAAAGCAGAATACATAGCGGCATCTTCTGTAACTTGTGAGCTATATGGTTGAAAAATCTTATGAAGGAATTCGATCACCAAGTACAAGAAGCCACTATCATCTATATGGATAATCAATCGGCTATCGAACTTGCTAAAAATCCAGTGCAGCATGAAAGATGCAAACACATAAACATCCGCTAACATTTTCTACGTGATCAAGTGAAAGAAAAGATCATCAAGCTAGAGTATTATGCTACTACTGAACATATTGCAAATATCTTTACCAAGGCGTTACTAACAAAAATATTCAAGAAGCTCAGGACAATGCTTGGAATGAAGACCCCTTTGGTTTAAGGGAGGATGTTGAAATTATCATTTAAACCAAAGAGTTAATGTAACTCTTGGTATATAGGATTTATGAAAAGACACATTGATGTGTCTTTATGCATGAGTTATGTATGGAAAAAAAAAAGAAGTATTGATGTGTACATGAGTTATGAATGAGAAATAAAAAGAATTATTGATGTGTCACTATACAAGAAGTTATACATGGGAAATGAAGACACATTAAAGTTTCATAATTATATTTAAGTTAAGGAAAATGAAGATGGATTTATCTAGACTAGAATTTTCTTATTCATGTCATATGTAATTCTCTTATAAAAATATGTAAGGTGTTGTTTAAGAAATGATAAGTTCAAGAAAAAATATAGAACTTCACTATATATATTGTCTCTTGCCTTGTTCCATTAAAAACTTGTAGGAAAGATCCTTATAGATTTAGCAAAACCAACAGACCTTATAAAGATTCACGGGAAGATGAACCGTATCCGTAGATCGATGATCAATAAATCTGCAAAGAAGAAGAAGAACTGGAGGGAAACTTGCACATTTTCTCTCGAAAGCCAAACGATAAGGGCTCACAACGCATGGCGAAAGAGTGAGATGCCCTATCTATTTTAAAACTTCCAATCGATCTCCTAAACCATCAAGAAAGCTCAGCTGTAGAGATATATATACTCCTAACACGAGTATGATTCCACCCAACCTACTTAGTTTGATTAACTTGAACATGTCCCTACTCGATCACATATGATCAGGACCTTTGGGTCATGAACCCACTTATGTCTACGCATCCGCTTAACGGTTTTACCCAACCAGTTTTGCCAAACCGTGGAGCTCAGAAGGGCCACATAAGTTTAAACCTAACAATATATTCATGCATGCTCACATCATAAGGGTCCATACTTTATTTGCTTCTTGTGTAACGGACACGACAGAGTCACTCCATGAGCTTAAAAGAAGGGAAGCAATCTGCTCGGCATCTTGGAGGAACACTGATCGGAGCCTCTCGCTGCTCAGGAAGTCAAGAGTGAGCGATCGCATGCGCTTGTGGGCTTCGCCCTCCAACATTGATATGGAGAGCTCCCCAATCAGTTTACCGAAAGAGCGTGGCCAACCATGTTCGAACAATCTCATGTCGTTCTTCAGTATGAACCGGTTCAGCTCGGGGTCCGCTGACACAATCGCCAACTTCCCGAACAAGTTGGCCGAGAAGATCCTCCCGAACCTGCAGCGATTTCCGGCTTCATCAAATACGATGATCTTTCGAAGATACATCAATGGTTCTGTTGATTTTGAGTGTGGATTGTACCTTGATATGTGATGTTCCATGTACTCTCCCATTGAGGTTACTGGGTGATGCTTAAAGAAAGAGAAGGTTTCTCCGATGAGGGGCCAACCCTTGCTTCCTGGTGGGAGTTTGGAGTATGCCTTCCTCCTTGCATTTCTCCCCAGATATAGGGAGGCAGCCAAGCAAAGCACTGCTGCAGCAATGAGCAGAAGCAGAGCTACTGATACCATCTCTCTCTCTCTCTCTCTCTCTCTCTCTCTCTCTATATGTAGGGATGTGTAAAATTGCTGACAAGCAAACAAGAGAGAGAATTTGTGGGTCGAGGGATCGATCGGACCGCCAAGAAGCATCTGAGCTATGAACGACATCATTCATTTGTTTATGGAATCCTGGCATCCAGGATACTTAGTGTTCATAAATATTCCACCCACCAAACGACAAAACCATGTTTTTTGGTGGGAGTTTGCATTAGGTCCTTTTAATAATATTCCATCAATTATAGGTCCCGACAAAACTAACGTATCACACAAGATTTACGGTAAAGATGAAATTACAGCAAGTCCAATAGCAGCTAAAAAGACGGATATACCTACCAAAGTTATCAAATTTATAAATTTAGCCTTCCGATAGATGAAGAAGATACTCCCCCATGAAACGATCAGTTTCGAAACCGATAGCTAATTAAATCATTGTAGCTGCTACAGTGATTTAAATGAAAACCATATATATAAAATGGTACTCAATTTTGCTATACTGATTTCACTATAGCTATTACTGTGATTTAAAATGATACTCAGATATATAAAATGATACTCAAATCCCTACAGTAATTTAAAAATGATACTCAATTTCCTAAACTAATCTAAAATGATACCCGATTCCCTACATTAATTTTAAAATGATACTCAATTCCCTACGGTAATTTAAAATGGAACTCAACTCCCTAAGGTGATGCAAAAAGATAGTAAATTCCCTACAGTGATTTAAAAATAGTACTCAAATTCCTACAGTGATTTAAAATGCTATTTGTGTATACAAAATGTTACTCAATTCCCTACAGTGGAAATATTGTAGTAGCTACCATGATTTCATTGTAGCAGCCACGGCCAAACTCTATACCAGTCACGATGCATTCACTGTAGCAGCTACAGTGAAATCACTGTAGCAGCATTGAAAATCTCTGTATTTGCCACGAAGAAATCATGGTAGCAACCTGTGTCACTATAACAGCGACTGTGAATTAATGTAAAAGGATCTCCTGGATATTTTTGGTATTTTAAAAATATGTATCATCCAAAACGATTAGAAAAAATTCTCTTATGTGCAAAAAAAGTAAATGATCATTTTTTTAAAAACGATAGTCAATGGACCTATTGCAAACTAACAAATGAAGGTGTCCTCTTAATCAAACAAAAATATTACTTTGTACCTATAGCTATTTTTTTTTTTTTTTTAAGGGACCAGCATAGTGGTCAGTTCATCACCCATTAGAGCGCAAGCTCAAGATAGACCAATGTGAAATTCAGATATAGGGAGGCAACCAGGATGTCAAGGAAAAGCAAAGTTGTAGTAATGAGCAGAAGCAAGAAGCAGAGATGCCATCTCTCTCTCTCTGTGTGTGTGTGTGTGTGTGTGTGTGTGTGTGTGTGTGTGTGTGTGTGTGTGTGTGTGTGTGTGTGTGTGTGTGTGTGTGTGTGTGTGTGTGTGTGTGTGTGTGTGTGTGTAGGGATGTGTAAAATTGTTGACAAGCAAATAAGAGAGAGAATTTATGGGTCAAGGGATCGATCGGACCGCCAAGAAGCATCTGAGCTATGAACGACATCATCCATTTGTTTATGGTATCCGGGACACTTAGTGTTCACAAAGATTCCACCCACTAAACAACAAAACCATGTTTTTTTTGTGAGAGTTTGCATTAGGTCCTTTTACTAATATTTCATCAATTATAGGTTCCGACAAAACTAACGTATCACACAAGATCGACGGTAAAGATGAAATTACAACAGGCCCAATAGCATCTAAAAAGACGGATATACCTATCAAAGTTATCAAATTTATAAATTTAGCCTTCCGATAGCTGAAGAAAATACTCCCCCACGAAACGATCAGTTTCGAAACCGATAGCTTATTAAATCATTATAGCTACTACAGTGATTTAAATGGTACCCATATATATATAAAATGGTACTCGATTTTGCTATACTGATTTCACTGTAGCTACTACAGTGATTTAAAATGATACTCAGATATATAAAATGATATTCAAATCCCTACAGTGATTTAAAAATGATACTCAATTCTCTAAAGTGATTTAAAATGGTACTCGATTCCCTACGTTAATTTTAAAATGATATTCAATTCCCTACAGTAATTTAAAATGGAACTCAACTCCCTACAGTGATGCAAAAAGATAGTAAATTCCCTATAGTGATTTAAAAATTGTACTCAAATTCCTACAGTGATTTAAAATGTTATTTGTGTATGCAAAATGATACTCAATTCCCTACAGTGGAAATATTGTACTAGCTACCATGATTTCATTGCAGTAGCCAAGGCGAAACTCTGTACCAGTCATGACACATTCATTGTAGCAGTTACAGTGAAATCACTATAGCAGCATGATGAAATTTCTGAATTAGCCACTGTGGGGGAGGATTTCGGTCGTAGTACATAACCCCCCTCCAATAGTCAATTGAAGGTTTGACCCTTCGGGACGTGGCACTGTGAAGCGCTAAGGGGTCAAGTACTGAGCTGTCACACAGTCACTGTTGAGATAGAGAAAGAGGAAGATAGAGAATTGACACAAAATATGGTAACGAAATTCGACCGTAGCCTACGTCTCCGTGCGATAAGACACAACCTTTGAATCCACTATCTTTGAAAATATAAAGCCACTCTCGACAGGCCGAGGAGTGCTTGTTACAAGTAGATCGAGGGTAGAGAGGGTTTGGAAGTCTGAAGACCAGAAGGCTCAGAGAGCTCTGGAAAACAGAAAGTGGGATTTGGAATTATGAATTCCGATCATGGATTATTTACAGGATTGGCTATATATAAGGGTTTAGATATATTCTAGGAATATTCTCTGAAATATCATGAGTTTAGGCAATTATCCGGGAGATTTACCAGTCTCCGGATGGCATGTGCGAGCCCTAGGCAGGGCTGCAGGTCCTATTGTAGTCTTCGTGGGCCCTACGCAGGGTGGTCCCACTGTTGTTTTTATGGGCCCCAGACAGAGCTGAGGGTCCCACTATCATCTTTGTGGGCCCCAAGTAGGGTTGTGGGTCCCACTGTTATCTTCGGGGGACCCAGGCAGGCTGCGGGTCCCACTATTATCTTTATGGGCCCCTGGCAAGGCTGCTAGTTCCACTATCGGGCATTTAGCTCGATTTTGTACCCATAGTTACCCCCTCCCAGCTAGGCAGGTGCTAACCAGGCTGGCTGGGTCTCTATGGTGCAAAAACTGCTTTGCCGACATTTTAGCAACTTGACGAGAGTTGGGAAGAATCTGCCAACCCCCCGCCAAGGGCTGACCAGGGGTTTGCAGTACTCAAGTGTTCTTTATGAGGCTCGTGCCGACGGAATCTGGATATCAAATGATGGCATTTGCAGCTATCTCATTGTGTTCGATCGATGTGGCTTCAGATTTTGATGTAAGATCCACCATGAGTTTGAACCAGACTGGTTTTAAATCCATGGCTCTTGATATGTGAGTAACCTAGGCGTGCGTTTTGTGAGGAATCTACCGACCCCCTGCCAAGGGCCGACCAAAGCACCTACCGACCCCCTGCCAAGGACCAGTCAGGCTATGTTGGTGAAGGTGACCGCTGCCAAGTTTGGATGTCGATCTTCAATACAGCTCCCTGTCTGCAATGATCCGCCAAGCCGATCCAAGTGGAGAGATTGAATGCAGGAGAGGTCGGTCTTGTTTGTATCTGATCCTTAACCCCAAGTTGGAGAATATGGTGGTTGAAATCCCTATTGACCAAGGATTTGTTTGCTGATCCGTTGCATGTTTGCCGACCCCCTGCCAAGGGCTGACCATTGGGTGCAAGTATCCAAGTGTTGAGGGAGGAGTGCCGGTCTCCAAAGGTAGAGGGATATTGGCCTTGAATTGAGCATGATCGGCCTCGGAGGGGCTGTCAGGGGGCCGATCAGGCATGTCGACCTATGAAGGCCGATAGGGATATTGGCCTATGGAGGTTGATAACCTTATCGGCCACGAGTCTGAGGTGATCAGCCTCAAGGGGGGTATTTAAGGCCGATCAGGCATATCGGCCTTTGGAGGCTGATAAGGGTTTCGGCCTCTGGAGGCTGATAGCCCTATCAGCCTCGAGCTTGAGGTGATCGGCCTCAGAGGGGCTGTCTGGAGCTAATATGGTATATCGGCCTCTGGAGGCCGATAGGAGTATCAAGAGGCCGATAGGGGTATCCACCTTTGGAGGTCGATATCCCTATCGACCTTTGAAGGTCGATAGTCCTATCGACCTCGAGCTTAAGGTGATCGGCCTTAGAGGGGCTATCTGGGGCTGATCAAGGTGTCGGCCTTGTGAAGCCGATCAGGGTATCGGCCTCAGGAGACCGATCATGGAACGGGGCCTTATCAACCTCGAGGTTTTGGTGATCGGTCTTCGAAGGGCCTTCTAAAGCCGATCACTATGGAAATGAGGCCAATATGGTTATTGGCCTAATGAGGCCAATCAAGTTATCGGTCTTATAAGGCCGATCAGGGTATCGGCCTCAGAAGGCCGATCATGGATCAGAGCCTTACTAGCCTCGAGGTTTTGGTGTTCGGCCTCATAAGGGCCTTTTGAGGCCGATCACTAAGGAAATGAGGTCGATAGGGTTATCGGCCTCGTGAAACCAATCAAGGTATCGGCCTAATAAGGCCGATCAAGGTATCGACCTCAGGAGGTCGATCATGGAATGGGGCCTTATCGGCCTCAAGGTTTTAGTGATCAGCCTTAGAAGGGATTTCTGAGGCCGATCACTAAGGAAATGAGGTCAATAGGGTTATCAGCCTCGTGAGGCTAATCAAGGTATCGACCTCGTGAGGTCGATCAGGGTATCGGCCTCAAGAGGCCGATCGCGGAACGGGGCCTTTTCGGCCTTGAGGTTTTGGTGATCAACCTCAGAAGGGCCTTTTGAGGTCGATCACTTAGGAAATGAGGCCGATAAGGTTATCAATCTTGTGAGGCTGATCAAGGTATAGACCTTATGAGGCCGATCAGGGTATCAACCTCGTGAGACTAATCAGGGCCTTATCGGCCTCGAGGTTTTTGGGATCTGCCTCAGAAGGGCCTTCTGAGGCCGATCACTCAGGAAATGAGGCCGATAGGGGAATCAGCCTCATGAAGCCGATCAGGTTATCGACCTTAGGAGGCCGATCATGGAAGCCGATGGTAAATCTGACTTGGGAAGATTGAGCTTACAGCATATGTTTGATGTTGATGTGGCATGGGCAATGATGTGGCGCAGACACTGACATGGCGCTCATGCACCGTTGCTGACGTGGTTCCTTGGGAGGTGAAAGGTCCCACCGAAAAAGTGAGGTGTCGAGCTTCTGCATGTTGAATCTGAATAATTCTTTTCATTTCCTGCCTTTGTACTTCCCGCCTTCATGTTTTTCGAGGCACAAGACTTCGAGGGCTATATGTATGGCTCTTGGTGAAAAAATCATTTTCACCGTTAGAGAATTTCTAGAGCTAGAGCCTTTGATTTGATTCCCTTGAGTCTTTGAGTGAAGAGTTGTGATGGCGTCTGAGGGTGCTTCCATTTCATTTGTTCCGACTTCCTTCAGGAAGTTGAAGTTGAAGGTGACCCCCACGAAGATTTCTGGGGATGCTTCTACTCCCTCCCCCCTTTCTGCTTCGAGGAAACAGAAGATCAACATCGTCCCCTCGAAGAGCAGGGGATCTGGGTCAAAGAGGGTATTGGATTCTGCTTATGTTGGCCTCAATGGCCCTGTTGGCACTAGAAAGGGGATGAGAAGGCACAAGGACTTAGAATTCTGCTCTGCCCTCTGTAAGCCAAAGACTATTCCAAATATGCCCTACATCCTAGTTCCTTTGATACCTCTAGCTGATGAGGAGGTGACTGGATGGGATGTGGGCCTCCAGACAGTGGATCAGCAATAAAAGGGATGGGCCTCGATGGTGAGGAAATTCCAGGAGAAGGAACCAAGGCCCAAGCTTGCCCAAATTCGGAACTATTTCAGCATCGACTCTAGAAGGACCTTTATCTCGGTCACAAGTCAGGAGATAATTACGGGCACCATACTGTCCCTTGACCAGATGAATAGCGGGTTGAGGCTACCGCTTCCTCCATTTGTTGCGAGGCTGCTTAACACTTCAGGCTTGGCGCCGGGGCAGATCGGTGGTAACGCTTAGCATGTCATCTACGCCTTTTGTCGCCTGGAGTCTGATTGCCGAGAAGAGCTAAGAGCCTGCTACTCGGAGATCCCGAAGAAGAGGAGCCGAGGATAGAGTTGGGATACTTCTTTTTCCACTACATGTGGACCGTGAGGAAGGACGGAGCCTTCGTCCACTTGGTTGGAGAGTCGCCACTGCGACCTATCGAGGAGACCTTGTAGTAAGACAAGAATTACATGTTCTGGCTAATCTCCATCTCCGAGGAGTGGACTCCGCTCCTAGTTCCTGTTACAAAGAGGAAAGAAGTTTTTTTCTCTATGCTGCGCTATATCGATGGTGGAGATCAGGCCTATACTACCGAGCGTGCAGCAGCCTTTGATAACTTTTCCTCGAGTTGACTTGTGGGAGTCACTTTTTCAAGCAATTCCGGTGATGCCCGGTGCGTTGGGGCCTCGCCAGCCTACTCCACAAGTCAAGGGACAGGTTCGAGGACAACGACACTTGGTACTCGGAGCGGGAGGAAGACAATAATGCGGTGCCTCTCCCTCTGTCACTAATGATCGAGTGGCCGAGGAAAATTGTAGTGATGCAGAAGGTGCCAACCAAGAGAAGGAAGAGTATCCCCTCTGAGAAGGTTGTCACCAAGAGGCAGTTGGCTCAAAGGAGAAAGCCGCCTGCCAAGAAGCAAGAGACTATCGTCGTCCCTCACCAAACTTCGAGTGGTGCCTCACTTACTCAGGGTGAGGAGAGTGAAGAGGAGGAGGACTCTGGCGAGAGATAAGAGGGCTCAAAGCCCGTTGGAGTAAAGAGGGGCAAGGGACAGGAGGACTCCGGCTGCGTGAGCCATCAGTTGGGCTATCACACTCCTCCTGGCCAGAAGGATCTCGATGCAGCCACCAGGCAGTTAGAGGCAGAGATAGGGCAGCTAAGCCTTGGGTGTCAAGCTGAGCCGAAGTATGACTTCAGCTAGCTGAAGAACCCAAAGGGCAAGTAGTGTGACGTGAAGGCCACCACTCCTCTACTTGATATTTCCCTCATCGATGACGACACCGAGCCGTCGACTCCGAAGCCGGTGGGTGATGCTGCGGAAGTGGCTGCAGTAATCACCGCCTTGTTGGAGGCGAAGACCATTGCCAGGGAAGGGGGTGAAGAGGCCACCCCATGGAGGTCTCCTTCTCCTCCACTTCAATGGATCAAGGGGCCATCGCACGCGGTCCCATCCCCTCAATAGCCAAGTACTGAGAGTGCTTCCGGCAATGCCTCTGGTGACTCGTCTCCGAGCGGCTTATCTTCGAGCGAGAGGTGTACTCTATCTTTCAATAAAAAGTACTTTATGCTTGACTGTTAGAATCTTTGAATTCGATAGTTGATGTAATTCGTGCTTTGCAGGTGGCTCCAATAACCCACCGCCAAAGTACTATGAGTTCAGCAGTGTCGAGCTCAAAAGAACAGGCCCCCTGATAAAATGGATAGCTGGTATGTACGATGAGACGCATAACGCTGTTATGGACCGAATAGAGGGGATGGTAAGCATAGTACTCATCATAGTGCCTGTGTATCGGTTGACTTAGGTTAATGCCGTTTCAGTCGAACCTACATCTAGGGCACATAGCTTTATACCATTGCAGGTTAGTCGACCGTGTCACAACCTGAACCGGACTAACTGTGGCGAGGCACCGTTGCATGAGTCCTTATATAACTCGGGAGCATGTGCGTCATCGAAGATTCAGAGTACTCAGCATTGTGCCCATGTATCGGTTGACTTAGGATTAATGCCATTTTGATCGAACCTACGTCTAGGGCACATAGCTTTGTATCGCTGTAGGTTAGCTTTACAACCCGAACTGGACTAACTGTGGCGAGGCACCATGGCATGAGTCCTTACATAACTCAGGATCATGTGCGCCACCAAAGATTCGGAGTATTCAGCGTAGTGCCCATGTATCGGTTGACTTAAGCTTAATACTATTTCAGTCGAACCTATGTCTAGGGCACATAGTTTTGTACCGTTACAAGTTAGCTAACCGTGTCGCAACCCAAACCGGACTAACTGTGGCGAGGCACTGTTGCATGAGTTCTTATATAACTCGGAAGCATGTACACCGTCGAAGATTCAGAGTACTCAATATAGTGCCCGTGTATCGGTTGACTTAGGCTTAATGTCGTTTCGGTCGAACCTAAGTCTAGGGCACATAGCTTTGTACCATTGCAGGTTAGCCGGTCATGTCGCAACGCGAACCGGACTAACTGTGGCGAGGCACTGTTGTATGAGTTCTTACATAACTCGGGAGCATGTGCACCGTCGAAGATTCGGAGTACTCGGTGTAGTGACCGTGTATCGATTGACTTAGGCTTAATGCTGCTTTGGTCAAACCTACATCTAGGGCACATAGCTTTGTACCGTTGCAGGTTAGCCGGCCATGTCGCAATGTGAACTGGACTAACTGTCGCGTTGAGTAATAGTTGAAATAGAATTTGAGTCCTTGATAGAATTAAAAATGGCTACCATTTTATTAAAGACTCGAGAAGATTACTTCTATTAATAGAACTTTTTGAGATTAGATGCATTCCATGCTCTTGGAAGTCATTATCCATCGGGGTGATGAGTCGGTAGGAACTCTTCCCGCCTGCTGATTCGTCAATGTACGGTCCTTCCTAGTTTGGAGTGAATTTGTCACTGCCTTGCTCTCTTGTATTTGGGAAGACCACCCTAAGGACCAGGTCGCCAATGTTGAAACGTCTTTCGCTGACCTTGCGATCGTAGGCTGATTTGATCTTCTGTTGATAGTTGGCAACTCTTGTAGCTTCTTGGTCACAGAGCTCTTCTGTATAATCGAGGTCATTGATGCGAGACTCTTCGTTGATTCCTCGCTTGATTGCAAGAGTCTTAAGAGTTGGACAAACTGCTTTAGTTGGCAAAACTGTTTCCAATCCGTAAGTCAAACGGAAGGGTGAGAATCCAGTCGATCGATGAGGTGTGGTCCGATAACCCCACAAGACCTCGGGAAGGACCTTCTCCCAGAGTCCCTTCTTGTCATCCAACTTCTTCTTGAGTGTGCCTAGGATGGATCTGTTGGAGGCTTTAGCTTGACCATTGCATTGAGAGTACCTTGGTGTAGAATAGAAGAGTTTGATTCTGCAGGTTTGGCAGAACTCCCGGAACTTGTCAGAGTCGAACTATGATCCATTGTCGGCGACGAGCACTTGAGATGTGCCGAACCTTGAGAAGATGTTCTGTCTGATGAACTTGATGACTTTATCGTCGGTCTCTCAGAAGAGTGGCACAGCTTCGACCCATTTTGTGAAATAGCCTGTCACTAGCAGCAGAAACCTCTTCTTGCTTGGAGATGGAGGGAATGGACTCAGAAAGTCCAAACCCCACTAATGGAAGGGCCAATGATTCATCATAGGATGGATCTCATCTGCAGGGAGATGGATTGCTCGGCGTGCCGTTGATAGGGCTTGCACTTCTAAACATATTGACAAGCATCCTTTGCCATAGTTTGCCAGTAGTAGCCTTGGAGTTTGATTTTTTCTTTGAGATATCTTCCGCCGGAATGGTTGTCGCAAGCTCTGGCGTGGATGTCCGTCAAGATTGTTTTTGTCTGATCAGGGCCAACACATTTGAGGAGTATTCCACCGTGTGATTAGAAGTAGAGGTCTTCTTCTTGAAGGCGGTATTGAGGAAGATTTCTGAACGTATTGAAAAGCATCCTTCGCCATAGTTGGCGAGTAGTAGCCTTGGAGTTTGATTTTTCCTTCGAGAGATCTTTCACCAGATTTGTTGTCGCAAGCTCTAGCGTGGATGTCCGTCAAGATTGATTTTGTCTGATCAGGGCCAACACATTTGAGGAGCATTCCACCGTGTGATTAGAAGTAGAGGTCTTCTTCTTGAAGGTGGTATTGAGGAAGATTTCTTTGGAGCCGTCTGGCTTGAATAGGGTCTTCAGGTATTCTGCTATGCCTGAAGAAGTTGAAGATTGGTTGTCTCCAATCTGATTGACCATCGACCAAGACAAAAGTGAAGGTTGACTATCTCCAACCCTCGTTGCCTTTCGCTATGGCGATGAGGTGATACTTGAGGATGGCCTTTGGCAGCTCTTGATAGTCGATTTGAATTTATTGCTCACTGATAGGATCACCAATTACTGAAGCAACGTTAGCAAGATCATCGGCTTCATGGTTTTTCGCCCTCGGTATTTGAGTGAACTTGACGTAGGAGAACTGCTGTTTGACGTGAGATGATCTACCCCCAGGACTTGAGTGATCTCTAACCCAGAGATGAGTGCTTCGTACTCGGCTTCATTGTTGGTAGCATTGAATCCAAGAAGGATGGCCTTTTGGAGATGGTCAAGCTCGGGGGATATTAGAACTATCCCAATTTCTAAGCCGACTGAGCTTGAAGTCCCATCAGTATAGAGCTTCCACCGAATAGCTGTTGTAGAGGGAACCTCAGGACTCGGATTGAAGACCTCAGGACCTGGATTGAGATGTGGTTCATCACTGTCGTTGAGGCACATCTCAGGATCGTCTTCAGAGGCAATAGGATCGTCCACGGGGAAGTCAGGTAGAAAGTCGGTGATGGCTTACCCTTTGATGGAGATACGTGGCTCGAATTGGATATCGAGTGAACTCATATCGATCACCTATTTGGTCATTTGACCTGCTCAACCTGCCTTATCAAGGATGTCTTTGAATGGATACTCAGAAGCAACGGTGACCAAGTGAGAGATGAAGTAGGGACGAATTCATCGCGAGACTATTAGTAGAGCCAAGATGACCTTCTCTATTCTGGAGTAGCGAGTCTCGGCGGGTAGGAGAGTATGGCTGATGTAGTAAACAGGATGTTCGATGCCATTCCTCCTGCTAACCAAGACTGCGCTGATAGCTTTGACTGGTGATGGCAAGGTATAACCAGAGTGGTTCTTCTAGCATTAGAGTAATCAGGATGGGAGCTTGAGCGAGGTAGAACTTGATATCTTGGAAGGCTTGCTTGCAGGTCGAGTTCCATCCCGAAGTGTACTTGCCTTTCATAGCTTATTGAAGAGAGGCTTGCACTTGTCCAAGGACTTGGAGATGAACCGGTTAAGGGCTGCCAACCTTTCCGTGAGGCACTGAACCTCTTTTAGGTTGGAAGACTATGGTATTTCAAGAATTGCTCGAATTTGATCTGAATTTGCTTCGATACCCCTCTTAGTCACCAGATGACCAAAGAATTTGCCCAATTGAACTCTGAAGGAGCACTTGGCTAGATTCAGCTTCATGCGATACTTTCTTAGGATTTGGAAGGTTTTACCGAGGTTAGAGAGATGATCTGCTCGAGTTTGACTCTTGGTGAGTAGGTCGTCGACGTAGACTTTGACGTTGCGGCCGATCTATTCTTTAAGCATCTTCATGACCAGCCTCTGGTAAGTTGATCCAGCATTCTTGAGACCGAAGGGCATGACGTTGTAGTAGTAGAGCCCACTGTCGGTCATGAAGCAAGTATTCTCTTAATCATTAGGATGCAATGGGATTTGATTGTAGCCTGAGTACCCGTCCATGAAAGACAGAAGTTCATGGCCGGTGGTGGCATCGACGAGCCTATCTATCATTTGCATGGGGAACGGATCCTTGGGACCAGCTTTATTGAGGTTGGTGAAGTAGATGCAGACTCTGATCTTTCTGCTCTTTTTTGGAACGGCAACGATGTTGGAGATTCAAGTTGGGTACTCTACTTCACGAATGAAGCCTGCCGCAAGTAACTTGTCGATCTCTTCTCGAACTGCAACCAGTCGCTCTGGTTTAATTGTCCAAGGCTTCTGCTTGATAGGGCTCACCCCCTCTTTGATAGTTAGTCAATGGCACGTGTCTTCCGAACTGATTCCGGGCATGTCTTCGAAGCTCCAAGAGAAGGCGTCGATATTGGACTTGAGGAAGGATATCATGTCTTGTGCTTTTGTGTCGCAAAGACCAATATCGATGAATGTTTCTAGAGCAAAGTCATCGCTGCTGAGGTTAACTTGGATGATCTCCTCGATTGAAGGTGGAGCCTCCCACTCCATTAGAAGAGGCTCAGGTAGTGGAGGCTCCCTTGGTTGCTATCTGGTCAAGGGGCCAGCTTCGTCGGCAGGACGCTTTGCCGGTGTAGCATTGGGCGTCGATCGAGTTCTTGTAGCTGCAACATCACATGATCTGCCCACCTATTGATTCTCTCTTATACACCTAATGCCTTTCCAAGTTGGGAAATTGAGGATTGGTGATAAGAGGAGACGACGCTAATCTGATGGAGGAAGGGTCTGCCAAGGATCGAGCGTGAGTGTGAGTCGAGGCTCTGGTATTTATGGCCGAGGCACTTAAAACAGTTGGAGAATATGATATCAATGGAGCTTCCAGTGTCGATAAGGATTCAATTGATTGAATTTCCATCGATAACAAGGTAGAGAACGAAGGGATCTTGATGCAGAGTGCACACTCCATGGAGGTCTTGATCAATAAAGAGAATGACCGGCCATAGGAGACCTTTGATGGGCTTCTCGATCCAAGTCTCCTCTGTTATAGCTCGTGTGTCCTGAGCATGGATTTTTTGTATTAACACTAATAAAGATGACTTTGGTTATTGCTTTAATTAGAATACTACTTTTGTCACGCCCTGGATCTGACTACAAGGGTAAACCAGTCAAACCCGGGGGTGATGGGGTTTTAAGGGTAAGTCAATGTTATAAGGTTGCGAGGTTGATTTTTTTATTTAGTTATTTATTACTAATTTATCATTAACTACTTACTAGCTGATGAGGGACGGCTTTGAGGAGAAGCCTACCAATAAACTTGGCCTTGAGTAAAGGCCTACTAGGCATGAAGCTTTAAGGAGAAGCTTACCAAAGAAATATTACTGATTCTGGCATTATTCAGAGCATCTAGAACATGGCTCTGCAGTTATTACATAATCAACTGAAAATAATAAAACTAGTTAACACCTCTAATATCCTCCCTCGATAGCTAATCAAGCTCCTCTAGGAAGCGCCTGAGAAGGATCTATGGTACCTGAAAAGAGTGTGCAACAACGGGTGAGTTTACTAGGTAAACTCAGTGAACCGTTAACCCTAAACTAGCTAGGGTAAACCATAGTCATACCCTGCCCTTCTAGAAGTCTACGAGGGCGACAACATATACATACATATATTGTAAATAAGATAGTTCAGCTAGCTAATATGACAGTTCTACTATGGTACAACTACAACTAGTAAATGTAAGACAAATAAGCATCCAGATTAAAAGTATGCAACTAATCACCGAAGGTTAGTTCTACCTACTCCTAAAGTGAACCGGCAGTTTTCTAACTGAGTCTGCCAACAGAACCTGGGTCCAAGTGTACCTGGAGAGCCAGAAATACCCATATGGTTATAAGGGGGCTTGGTCTTTCACCACGGGGCACTCCCGCCCACCTTGCTTTTCGGGGTCATTACCCAGGGGTGGACTACTAGGCCACTAGAGGCTTTACCGCCTGCCCAACCCTGTGACCCTACCTACTTGATTCGGATTATGCACAGGCGGTGGTTCACCTCCCATCCTGTGCACTCGGGTCCCCTACCCATGCCTGTGAGTAGTGAGTCTTCCCTCTGGGAAGAGAACCTCGACTGAGGAAGTATAACAACCGGTCTCTATACTGAGACCACCGGTCTCTCCACTGAGACCACCAGTCTTTGTTGCTAAATAGCAACTGGACTGCCACATGCGACCCATGGTCACCAAACACACTCATTCAACAGAATATTAATAAATAATCAGTACAAGTATCTACTTGTTTGCATGCATCCTAGTGTGAATCTAGGTTGAGTCAATCACCGTTACAGCTATCAAAATATTATATGCATGATTATTCAGAGGAAAGGGATAGTATGCCCACCTCCCACATGCAGTACCGGTTTCCCGCCTGCATGCATTGGACATACTATGCCATATACGATTTTATTTATTATTTTATAGATACAACTACAATCTACTCTAACTAGAATAGAATTAATCATGTTCACTTGGAGAATAGGTCGGTGGTCCACGCTCCTCACGCCTATCGGTCCGGTGTACCGTCGAAGGAGAAACTGACCATCATGGTTTTAAATATATAAGTTGTCACATCTATAAATTACTCAAATTAGGGTTCTAAAAAGGTTGGTTTAGCGATGAGGGACCCATGGGATCCGGTCTCGCTAGAATCCGACTACAGTCAGAGGTTTTAGGGTCGAACCGGTGAAAACCGGTCTATGATCGGTTCAATAGGGTAAAGGGGTCTCTAGGGTTCCAAACTAGGTTCAATACATCGGCATCGATGATCTGAGCACGATGCCACTGGTTTCATCCAATTCCGAGATCAGACGGAGAATTGGTGGTCAAACCACGGTGCACCGACTAGATCGGGCCCATGGCTAAAAAGGGATCCTAGATAGTAAAATTATTATACCAATTATAGTTCAACAAGTGGGTCTCTTCGAGCCGGTCCAAATGCCGCTGGTTTCGTTCGATTCCGAGATCGGACGAAGAAATGGCGGCTGAACCAATTCTAGACAGTTTACGGGTCTGGTTCAGGTGAACCAGACCGGTTCACTGTTGGGCCGGTTCTGCAGGTCTGCTGTATACTTAGGCGGGTCGGGTTGCTATGCAGTCGGGTCGGGTTGCAGTGCAGTCGGGTCGGGTCTGCAGTATTAATATTTTCTAAAAGATCTGGGATAGATCTTTAATTACGGATTGGTCCGTTCTTCTTCTTCCCCACAAAACCAGTGAAACAGGGGGCTGGTTTTGTGCGACGGCTACAGCGGGGGGTCCGGCCTGGGAGCGCCGGCGAGCGCTCGGTCAATCTCCCCCGCACCACCTCCACGAAGGAGATGCGGGTGGAGCCGCCGGAGCAACCGTCGAAGCCCCGTAAAGGCCCGGCTATAGAAAGCCGCGAGTGGAGGTTTGGGTTTGGTTTTTCTCCGACGATCGCCGGCGGAGCCTGGGGTCGGTCCTCCCGACGAGAACCATCGCTGGGGTCGCAGAGGCGTCCCCCGTCCAAGTGGGCCGCGACAAGGGAGGAGGATGGGGTGTCGGGTTGGAGGTCCGACTGCGCGTCGCCGTAGGTGGCCGGGTTCGGTTTGTTCGGACGGAAGAGAGGAGGTGGAAAGGGGGGAGGGCTGACCTGGGTGTGTCGTCGGGGTTGGGGAAGGTACTCGGAGGGGCTGCGGCTGCTCCTCTCTCTTCTCACTCGATCCCTGTCTTCTTCTCTCCCTCCTTTCTCTCTCTAGTCCTCTCTCTCTCTACTCCGCTCCGTCCTCTCTCTCTCTCTCCCTCTCTTCGGTTCACGTAAAAAGGAAGGGGAGGGGAGCTGTTATGGTAAGTACGGCTGGGGATCAGGTTGGTTAAGACCTTCCTAACAAAGAGGGTGGTGGTTATGGAAGGAAAATGTTCAGTTTAATGTTCCAAATCTTTACAGTTATCCTCATCCGAATTTCGAATTTTAAATACCGGGGAGGGCGATCGAGGGGGTCTAAACCCAGCCAAAAGGTTGAAAGAAGGGTCCTATGGCTGGTCGGGCTCAATCCCGGGCCATGAACTAGGTTCGGTTGGAACCCGGATGCAATCCGTCTACTTACGTGGCTGAAAAGAATAACCAGCCGTAAGTTACAAACCGTAGGTCAGAAGTGGGCACGGAAGGACCCGTTGGAAAGCTCTCATCGACGCAAACACAACTGCGCTTGGTATATATTTTTCTGACTTGTAGATCTCCCACAATAAAGGAAATACTCTGAATTTTAAATAGCAATAACTCATTGTCCGGGTGTCGGATCGACCCCCGCTAAGGCTCGTTGGAAAGCTCTTTCAGAGCCTCACCCAATGTATCCAGCCTTGCTACAATCCGATCACCCAATCTCCTGTGATAAACCAAACAATACCGACAGTGGGCTGATCATCGAAATTCTAGGGTTTTAACTATCGGGCTGCCGAAATAGGCTGCGCATACACCCGATCCCTGCACGGGACGCACCAATACGACGTGCTCGAAAATATAGAAAAAGTGAACGTAAAATATCTCATGGGTTTACGACCCATTATTCTGGAAAAAGCCCAGCAAGAAAGTCTGACGGTAAAAAGACGAAAAGAGCCCTGGGAGGATTTTTATTATTCTCAAATTTAACACCTCAGGTGTTACAACCTACACACCTTAAAGAATATTTCGTCCTCAAAAATTAGACAGAAAATAGAATCAGGTATCGAAAAGATAAGGATACAAGTGCAACATATCAGATTCCACCTCCCATGTGGCCTCGTCCTCGCCTCGATGACTCTAAAGGATCTTGACCATCCTGATGGTCTTAGTGCGAAGCACCCTATCCTCAGAAGCCAAAACACGGACTGGACGCTCCTCAAATGTGGCATCTGTACTGAGCTCCAAGTCCTACCAATCCAGCACGTGTGACGAGTCCGGCATGTACCTCCGAAGCATCGACACATGGAACACCGGGTGGACTGCTGAGAGGCGTGGTGGCAGGGCCAGGCGATATGCCACCTCGCCCACTCGATCCAATATCTCGAACGGTCCCGTAAACCTCGGCGCTAGCTTCCCCCTCTTTCCGAACCGAAAGACACCACGCTTAGGGGAAACCCGTAGGAAAACATGGTCTCCAACCTCAAACTCCAGAGGTCGCCTATGAACGTCTGCATAGCTCTTCTGCCTGCTCTGAGCTGTACGAAGCCTTTCCCTGATCAGTTGTATCTTCTCCGTTGTCTCCTGCACCAACTCTGGCCCAAGAAGACTACGCTCTCCAACTTCTGCCCAACAGATAGGGGAACGACAAGGCCTCCCATATAGAGCCTCGTAAGGAGCCATGCCAATGCTCGCTTGAAAGCTGTTGTTGTATGAGAACTCCACTAGTGGCAAGTGCTCATCCCAATTACCAGCAAAATCTATAGAGCATGCCCGAAGCATGTCCTCCAAGATCTGAATGGTCCTTTCTGACTGACCGTCCGTCTGAGGATGAAAGGTCGTACTAAAATTGAGCTGGGTCCCTAATGCAGTCTGTAAGCTCCTCCAGAATCCTGAGACAAACCTGGGGTCTCGATCTGAGACTATGCTCACTGGAATCCCGTGCAACCGGACTATCTCTGCTATGTAGAGTCTGCTCAACTCAGGTAGGGAAAAGGTAATCCTGACTGGAAGAAAGTGGGCAGACTTGGTCAGTCTGTCCACAACCACCCATACTGAATCATGCCTCCTCTTGGTCAGTGGTAACCCTGAAACGAAATCCATCGTGATGTGCTCCCACTTCCACTCAGCCACTGGAAGTGGATGAAGGGGTCCTGCGGGCTTCTGGTGTTCTGCCTTAACCTGCTGACAGGTTAGACACTTCGCTACAAACTCAGCTACGTCTTTCTTCATTCCATTCCACCAGAACTGATTCTTCAAGTCCCGATACATTTTGGTACTTCCAGGGTGTACCATGTATCAAGAGCGATGTGCCTCTGCGAGGACTTTATCTCGAACCTCCTGGTTCTTCGGTAGACACAACCTCCTTTTGTACCTCAGCCCACCTTCAGAGTCGAGCGACCAATCCTCCACTGCCTCTCCTCCAATCAGCCGAGAGCGCATCTTTTCCAACTCCTCATCCTCAGCCTGAGAGTCTATCACTTGCTTGATCAGGGTAGGTTGAGCCCGGATACTGAGCAATCGGTTACATGAGGGCTCTCCTCTCAATATCAGGTCATACCCTTCCACAGCTATAAGAAACTCATGCCTGTCAGCTATCAGCCGCGATAGTTTGCTCCTGAACTTTCTGCTGAGTGCATCTGCCACCACATTAGCCTTCCCAGGGTGATAGAAGAAGTTGTAGTTGAAGTCCTTCAAGACCTCAATCCACCTCCTCTGCTGGAGATTCAGGTCTTTCTGGGTACAGATATACCTCAGACTCTTATGATCACAATACATCTCAAAGTCTTCTCCGTACAGATAGTGCCGCCAAATCTTGAGCACGAACACCACCGCTGCAAGCTCCAGGTCATGGGTCTGGTAGTTCTGCTCATGAGGCTTCAACTGTCTTGATGTATAAGCTACTACTTTGCCAACTTGCATCAACATACTTCCAAGTCCAGACTGAGACGCATCTGTATAGACCATGTATCCCTTTCCACTAACTGGCACTGTAAGAACAGGGGCAGTGGTGAGTAGTCGCTTCAGTTCCTGGAAGGACTGCTCGCAAGCATCCGACCACTCGAACTTCACCCCCTTCTTTGTCAACTGAGTCAGGGGCAAAGCCAGTCTCGAGAATCCCTCTACAAACCTCCGGTAGTATCCTGCTAGACCCAGGAAACTCCGGATCTCAAAAACATTCCTCGGTGACTCCCAACTCAGTACTACCTCGATCTTCGCTGGGTCCACCGAAATACCTCCTTCTGAAACCACATGCCCTAAGAACTTCACTTCTCTCATCCAAAATTCACACTTGCTGAGCTTGGCATAGAGCTGGTGATCTCGCAATGTCTGTAGGGCAATCCTTAGATGCTCTGCATACTCCTCTTCTGACTTCGAGAAGATCAATACGTCGTCGACAAAGACCACGATGAACCGGTCAAGATAAGGCCTGAAGACCCGGTTCATCAAGTCCATAAAGGCTGCCGGGGCATTCGTCAGACCGAACGGCATCACTAGAAACTCATAGTGCCCGTACCACGTCCGGAACGCCGTCTTTGAGATATCTTCATCCTTCACCCTGAGCTGGTGGTACCCGGTCATCAGATCAATCTTTGAGAAGAACCGAGCACTCTTCAGCTGGTCAAACAAATCCTTGATCCTCGGGAGAGGATACCTGTTCTTCACCATGACTGCATTCAGCTTCCTGTAGTCAATGCAGAGTCGCTTTGAGCCATCCTTCTTCCGAGCAAACAGAACAGGGGCACCCCATGGAGAGACACTGGGGCGAATGTACCCAAGGCTCCTTAACTCCTCCAACTGTGTACTCAACTCTCGTAACTCCGCCGGTGCCATCCGATATGGGGCCACAGAGATCGATGCTGTTCCTGGAAGCAATTTGATACTGAACTCCACCTCTCGCACTGGAGGAAGACCGGGGAGTTGGTCTGGAAAGACGTCTGGAAAATCTCGAACTACCAGGGAGCGCTCTAAGGAACTCACACCTTCGGTCTCGCTAGACAATTGAGCTAGAAAACTAAGGCAAGTCCTTCATCGAGGCATCGGATATAGGATAGCTAGTCTCGCTCCGACGAATACAATCTCTGGGCTGTCGGGTGGACGAAAGGTGATCTTCTTGGAGAAGCAATCTAGAGTCGCATGGTAAGCCGCCATCCAGTCCATCCCAAGCAGAACATCCAACCCTTCTAGGTCCAGGATGATCAAATCGGCCATGAGTTCATTGCCGCCAATAGAAAGCACACATCTCTTACATACTCGGTCCACATCGGTGCTAGCCCCAAGGTAGCCACAAATCTGGGGACTATGTAAGAGTGCGTCAATCCAGTGTCGAACAAAACTCATGCAAGGGTAATAAGAAAAAAAACAATACCTAAGACAATAATGCAATAGCTATAAGGGTATGCCTATTCTAACTATGCGAACTAGAAGTACGAACTACTGAACTATGGAAGGTAAAACTACACTATGAGGAAGAGTCTAGGATACCATCTATAGCAGATCTAAAAGCTCAAGCATCCTTCTGTCTAACATGTAACAGAATTCTCACATAGGACTTACATTATCTACTGCTCCGGAACTACGAAATATATGAGAAATTCATACCCGTAGGACAAAGCATCCATGACAAGCACAATATCCATTACTACACCAAGGCAAAAGCTACGAAATAACTCAATGAGTAAAAGCTCATCAACGGTTAACTCATCTAATAAGATCCCCTATAGCTGTAATCCAATTATTATCTCCTAAAAACTATAATCTACAGTGTTAAGCAAGGATGCCTAGAGCAAGAAGATCCTATCATGGTAAGACCCATGTCTTACTACCAACGGGATTCTTAGATTAGATTATAAGCCAGAGAACTTACTAAACAAGGAAAGAGGCTAGGCGACAAGCTACACACCTTAAAGAGAAATTATGCAGAGAATACAATAATCTAACACATCTATAAGGTTGAGGATTCAATTACTTACTTCACCAGGTTAAGAAGCGTCCCTCTTAACCGTTTCTACTGAAAGGCGTCCCCTTCAGTAGAGTAGAAAGGTAATAAAATCCTCAAAACTAAAACCTTAAGGATATACCCAACTAGCTACTAGGAACCCTTACAGTAAATCATCACAATGACTAATAACCTAAAGATAACCTTAGGATCATATCCCTAAGCTCTGATACCATTTTGTAACATCCGCTCCAAACACACAAGATTTTGTCCGCTCTGCCCGTGCCTGCACGAGAACTTCCCAGGGTGGTCACCCATCCTGGTACTACTCTCGCCCGAGCACGCTTAACCAGACCGGTTCACTGTTGGGCCGGTTCTGCAGGTCTGCTGTGTACTTAGGCGGGTCGGGTTGCTGTGCAGTCGGGTCGGGTTGTAGTGCAGTCGGGTCGGGTCTGCAGTATTAATATTTTCTAAAAGATCTGGGATAGATCTTTAATTACGGATTGGTCCGTTCTTCTTCTTCCCCACAAAACCAGTGAAACAGGGGGCTGGTTTTGTGCGACGGCTACGGCGGGGGGGCCGGCCTGGGAGCGCCGGCGAGCGCTCGGTCAATCTCCCCCGCACCACCTCCACGGAGGAGATGCGGGTGGAGCCGCCGGAGCAACCGTCGAAGCCCCGTAAAGGCCCGGCTATAGAAAGCCGCGAGTAGAGGTTTGGGTTTGGTTTTTCTCCGACGATCGCCGGCGGAGCCTGGGGTCGGTCCTCCCGACGAGAACCATCGCTGGGGTCGCAGAGGCGTCCCCCGTCCAAGTGGGCCGCGACAAGGGAGGAGGATGGGGTGTCGGGTTGGAGGTCCGACTGCGCGTCGTCGTAGGTGGCCGGGTTCGGTTTGTTCGGACGGAAGAGAGGAGGTGGGAAGGGGGGAGGGCTGACCTGGGTGTGTCGTCGGGGTTGGGGAAGGTACTCGGAGGGGTTGCGGCTGCTCCTCTCTCTTCTCACTCGATCCCTGTCTTCTTCTCTCCCTTCTTTCTCTCTCTAGTCCTCTCTCTCTCTACTCCGCTCCGTCCTCTCTCTCTCTCTCCCTCTCTTCGGTTCACGTAAAAAGGAAGGGGAGGGGAGCTGTTATGGTAAGTACGGCTGGGGATCAGGTTGGTTAAGACCTTCCTAACAAAGAGGGTGGTGGTTTTGGAAGGAAAATGTTCAGTTTAATGTTCCAAATCTTCACAGTTATCCTCATCCAAATTTCGAATTTTAAATACCGGGGAGGGCGATCGAGGGGGTCTAAACCCAGCCAAAAGGTTGAAAGAAGGGTCCTATGGCTGGTCGGGCTCAATCCCGGGCCATGAACTAGGTTCGGTTGGAACCCGGATGCAATCCGTCTACTTACATGGCTGAAAAGAATAACCAGCCGTAAGTTACAAACCGTAGGTCAGAAGTGGGCACGGAAGGACCCGTTGGAAAGCTCTCATCGACGCAAACACAACTGCGCTTGGTATATATTTTTCTGACTTGTAGATCTCCCACAATAAAGGAAATACTCTGAATTTTAAATAGCAATAACTCATTGTCCGGGTGTCGGATCGACCCCCGCTAAGGCTCGTTGGAAAGCTCTTTCAGAGCCTCACCCAATGTATCCAGCCTTATTACAATCCGATCACCCAATCTCCTGTGGTAAACCAAACAATACCGATAGTGGGCTGATCATCGAAATTCTAGGGTTTTAAATACCGGGCTGCCGAAACAGGCTGCGCATACACCCGATCCCTGCACGGGACGCACCAATACGACGTGCTCGAAAATATAGAAAAAGTGAACGTAAAATATCTCATGGGTTTACGACCCATTATTCTGGAAAAAGCCCAGCAAGAAAGTCTGACGGTAAAAAGACGAAAAGAGCCCTGGGAGGATTTTTATTATTCTCAAATTTAACACCTCAGGTGTTACAACTTTGGTATATGTTAATACACATATAATAAAAGAACCCTAGGAAACATAGTAGGCCACTGAGGCGCATGGTGGATCCATGCTTGGAAGACCCAGTGGACCAGTTCTGTGTAGACCTAGAACTAGTTCATAGCTTTGGTGATGCCGGTCGCTTTACCGAGAATAAGCTGTTGGCAGGTAGAGGATGTGGTGAAGTCTCCACCATAGGAACGTGGGATTCCCATTCAACTGACCAAGCACAATAATCGTGTTGAACAGGAACCAAGATGGTGCATAGTTCAGTGATTCAGACACTGGTGCATAAACCGTCTTACTAATATAGATAATCCTTCCTTAACCCTATGGGACTATGCACACTGGGCCAACTAGTTGTGTAGTGCTTTGATGTGCCAACATGTGCGGACCTTCCATAGTCCAATACTACAGTATGTTGGGTTACCCGGCTGGCGCTTGGGTGGCATGCAATCCCTGCAGGTTATCCGACGTCCAGTGATGGATGAGTGCATTTTGATGAGTCAATCTATCCACATAATTAACCCAGGCCTGGTGGTTGTCAGTATGACTAACGACGTTCCGGATGCTAGGCATAGCACCGGAAGGTGTGTGGTGTTATAGATGATAAGTTATCAAACCCTAGTCAGATGATCGATCAGGATCTGACGGTGCTCCCCACCGCCCGAGTCGTATCATGGCACCAGTAATAGGAGGGACTGAGGATTATCGGAGTATAGTAGAGAATAGGATTACGAGGAAGTAACATAAGTTTAGGATCACTAGAGTTCAACTCGTGTCGCACTCTGGGTGGCTATGCAGGTTAATCGAACTAGGGCCGATTAACGGAACTTTCGGTATGTCACCGGAATAGTTAATCAGGAATCCGGTTGGAGCTAGAGATCCCGAACCCTGAAGGTTCCACCCTGTCGTTGCATATAGGAATTGTTCCCCAACCTGGTTGGATACGTTGGATGCAAAGTAGCACGATGGAGCACAAGCCCGGAGCCTAAGAACCTAATTCACATGTGTTAGGGGCCGTAGGGGTATTTTGATAAATACTAAAATATGGCTCAGAACATATTGAATATGGATCTTAGAATAAGTGAAATAATTCCAGGAGCTTATAGGCGCTGACGGAACTCGATTCCGAGTAGCGCACCTCACTCAATCTCTCTTTCGGTTTTTCACTTTTCGTGAAGGGCGTTTTCGTCCAGGCTTCACGATAAACACTTGGAAACCCTAATAACCGACCCCCCCTCATCCTAATCTCTTTAGGGCCGGCCCTATCTTGCTTATGGTACTAGGAGACCAGCCCTATATGTAGTATGGAGGGGGAGGGGCCGGCCCTAAGGATTCCCCCTCTCCTAATACCCGAATCCCTCTCCCTCTCTCCCTCTCTAAGGTTTCGGCCAAGGAAGAAAGAGGAAGAAGAAGGAAGAAGAAGGAGGAAGGAAGGAGAAGGAAGAAGAGAGAAAGAGAAGGAGGAGATCTACCAGCACGCTGTCATCTTCGCAACGAATTCCTCTGTCGGCTCGTAGTCCTTGCACTCAGAGATAGGACTTCGAGGATTCCTCAATTCGCAAAGGACAAGGTGCTATCCGATAGCTTCCCTTGCGATTCAAGTGTGGTTCTTCGTCGTTCTGTCCTCTTCGGATCATATATCCATAAGGTATGATGATTCTAAACAGCTAACTAGATGCATGCATGTCTTCCGTAGATCGTAGTGTGCCTCTAGGGTATCCATACATATGTTAAGATTATAGATTTGCATGTAGATTGTTTTGTAGAATTAATTGTAATGAAACATACACAGTATGATCTTTGGATCTATCTTTTGCTTCCGCGGTGACTCTGATAAGCTGATCCAATTCCAACAATTGGTATCAGAGCACGCTTTGGTGTATATTTCATGCATAAATTTATGAAAACATCATGTGAATATATGATGGCATATGTTTTCGTTGGGGTTCGGCGTAGATCATGCATAAGGATTGTGCTATGTATCGTCTTTTTGCAGGTGTCGCGCTGAATAGTAATATGTGATTTTATGCTTCCGGGGGTCAAACCCCGGATTTAATTTTGCGTTAATTATTATTATGCCTGTGCTTTTTAAGGTTCTAGATAGGTGAGGGTGAAGGTTGACCACCCTCGGATCCCTGGCTATGTTTCTAGGATTGTTTCTTTTTCTTTCTAGCGAAATTGTACACGAACGAGCACTTGCTCGGAGCGTGTTAGTTTTTCGGTCACAGAAAAAAGGAGATAATGCTACATCCATGGTTCGGGCAAGCGGTACCATGGCGTGCAAAGACTCGGCGAAAGCGTGCACGTTGGCGATGATCGGGATCATCGTCGGAGATCGTGCAGAACGGAAGAGCAGGATATCTTGGCTGTGCTTTTCAGGTTCAGCGGTCGGACCCTGGACTTGATTCAGTTTGGATGCTATTTCTGTTGATTCTCTTTACTTATTGTTTAGAGAACCCCGATGATAATTTTAATTATCTATCTTGCTTGTGAGTGTGTCTCTAGATCAAGCTTAGGGTTAGTACTTAGCTTATGGATTCATTGGTGTCTCTATATGGTTCTAACACGTGCGAATCTGGTCGCTAGCTAAAAAGAAAGGTGGCAACCGCCCTCGTGGTAGTTCAGGTAGCCATGTACTGTGCACCGAGATAGACACAGTGTTAGATTTATTTAGAGATAACTAATGACTCCACAAGAAGTATGATAACCCTAGAGGGATGCATTTTCCCCATATGGTCCTAGCGACCAAGTTAGGTTAGGATTCCACCAAGTGATAACCGTCCCTAGTTGACGTTTGATGGTAGTGTGAACTCATCACGATTTGGTTATGCCACCATTAGGTTGAGGTCCGGTGGACGTTGTCGGATGTCCCTATTTGACCAGCATCGAAACCTATAATAAGATGAGGTCTACTATGACATTAGGCATCAAATTGTAAACGAGGCGTCATTCTAGTGGGAGTCCTTTCCACGTTGACCTTAGGCTAGGCTCCAGATCTTAGGATTATGGGCAAACTAGTGAAGCATCGGGATCCTTGGAATCTATGTAATGTGATCCATGCAAGAAAGGTGAAAGCTGAGTATTCAAGGTAGGGACTATGATATTTTTCGAGGATACTAATGCTTTGTGGGAAGGTTTGTAATCCTAGTGGGAGCACGGTAGATCAGGGTCTAAGTCTAGAAGGTCGTGACCTTTTTAGATATGCATAAAACCTCATAAAGAAGGGATGTATAAGAGGTTCCCTCCAAAGGGGAGCCCCTGGCCTCCATAATCAACCGGCTAAGGGTCTGGGTGGGAGGTACACAGTTCGATATTCCCACCGGATGAGAGCTGTGTTTCCTTCCATACTGGTTCGCCAAGTGGTTTCCTTTGGGACATGGAGAATACCGGTGGCAGTGGGTGACGGTTTTGTCCTACACCGCGGGAGCCTATGAACCCCCTGCCGACACCACCTAGATTTATAGGAAGCATCCGAAAGCTTTGGTGAAGCCGCTGTTGCTGCGCACGCGAGTTACATAAAGCTGGCCAAAAGGAGACTGGGAGGTCTTTCAGTTTGCCATGGGTAATTCTGATGAAGACTGGGTCGTAAAAACCCCATTGGCAGAAGCGATTGCATGCTCTCACCGAGATACTGTCTCCAATTTAAGGCCGATAGTCTCAGTGCTCGAGCCCAGGGAATTTAGATTCCTGGATGTCTCCACTTGAGGTAGTGAAGACATAGCGGCTGGAGTAAACATTATCTATTTCTAAATTCTATGAAATAGATTGTAATAGACCCTAATTTTTGCTTTAAACCATTATTTATAGAAATCATGACCAATCTCGACCCCCTTGCCTCCATCCTTAATGATAACAAACTTACGGGACCAAACTATGAGGACTGAAAGCGTAACCTGATGCTCGTCCTAAGGGTTGGCAAACACACAATTGCCCTAAACACCCCTCAACCGGCCATGCCGGGACCAAGTGCTACTGAGGCTCAATTGAAGGAATAGAAAGACTGGCTAGATGCTGATGAGATGTTCAAGTACTACATAGTGGCATCCTTGCAGACCGTCCTTCAGAAACAAGTCGAAGACATGGCCTTCGCTTCAGACATGATGCTTTATTTAAAGGAAATGTTCGAGGGTTGTAGTCGGGTAACTTGCTACCTGACCATCAAGAAATTGGTGTCCACGAAGATGGCAGAGGGGACTTTAGTTCGGGATCATATGCTAAAATTGTTTGGCTATGTGAATAAGCTTGGTTCCTTCGATGTCATCTTGGATATAAAGATCCAGACCGATATTTTTCTAGCGTCTCTGTCAGGAACGTTTGAGGGCTTTGTTACCAACTGCAACCTTAACCGGTTGGAGATGTCTAACGCAGAGCTCCTAGCGGCGCTCCAGGCGACAGAGGATGGGATGAAGGCAGGAGCCTAATCCCTTAACGTAGAGAAGAATTCTTCTCTGAAAGTCAAAGGAAAGTTTCAGAAAAGAAAGTCTAAGAAGCCCGTGAAGATAGGCCAGGTGCAGTCGCAGATTCTTAAGCAGAATGGTCTGGCGAAGCCCAAAGAAAAATGTTTCCAATGCGGTAAGAAGGGGCACTGGAAGGGTGACTGCCGCACGGCTCCCAAGAAGGCTGAGACAGGTATATCTCAAATCCACATAGTGGAATCCCTTGTAGCATCCAGTTGTTCTCTAATTTTATGGATTGTGTATTCTGGTTCTACTAACCATGCTTGCAATAATTTGCAGGGGTTCAAGGAGACAAGAAAATTGGATGATGGGGAGATAATCCTAAGCATGGGAACTGAGGCTGTGGCAGAGGCTGAAGTAGTTGGAGATGTCGTCTTGTAGTTTCTTGATGGAAGAAGTTTATTACGTAAAGTCATACTTTATGTACCGTCCTTGAGATGAAATTTAATTTCTATTTCCTTATTGAATAATGAAGGTTTTTCAGTTTTATTTGATACTTCTGGTGTGTCAATTAAATTGAATGGTTCCTTTGTTTGTAAGGGAAAGATACAGAATGGTCTCTATGTAATTAACTCCAATCATAAGCATGATAACATAACTGAAGTTTGTGTGGTTAATTCATCTAAAAGGAAAAATCCCTCAGATAATCCAACACTCCTTTGGCATCTAAGGCTTGGACACATAGCCTCAGACATGATTCACAGGTTGGTTAAGGTAGGACTTTTAAGTCCAGATATTTCAGAGAGCCTACCGACGTGTGAGTCTTGCTTGGAAGGCAAGATGACTAAAAGATCTTTCTGAACCAAAGGTAGCAGATCTTAGGAGATATTAGAGTTGGTACACACTGATGTATGTGGGCCCATAAGTGTCCGTGCCATAGGAGGCTTCGAGTATTTCATCACCTTTACGGATGATCACTCGAGGTTTGGATATATATACCTAATGCGGTGGAAATCTAAATCCTTTGATAAGTTCAAGGATTTCAGAGCTGAAGCAGAAAAGCAGATGGGTAAAAGTATCAAGTCTCTTCGATCGAATCGAGGAGGCGAATACCTATCGGATAAATTTATTGGGTACCTGCGTGAGCATGGGATCGTATCCCAATTGACTGCACCAGGGATACCGCAACAAAATGGTATATCTGAAAGGAGAAACCGAACTTTGTTAGATATGGTTCGGACTATGATGAGTTATGCAATATTGCCACCTAGTTTTTGGGGATATGCCCTAGAGACGGTAGCATATACTTTGAACTTTGTTCCATCAAAGTCAGTACCTCTAACTCCTTGGGAGTTATGGTTAAAGCGAAAGTCAATCCTACAGCACTTTACGATTTGGGGCTATCCAGCACATGTGCGGAAGGACAAGCGAAATAAGATGGAGTCAAAGAGTAAGGTATGTTTGTTCGTTGGGTATCCAAAAGGGACAAATGGTGGTTTATTTTATGATCCTGAGGATAGAAAGGTTGTCGTCTCGATGAATGCCGTATTCCTGGAGCAGGATTATTTAATATACCCTAAGCCCACCAGTAAAGTAGTTCTTGAAGAATTGCTTGGTACTGATAGGAGTACACAGACAGAAAACGTAGTGGGAGCTGATACCACTAAGATAAACGATACTGTAGAGTCGACTCCTATGGAACCACCACAGGCTCGTCGTAGTGGGAGGGCTACAAGTGCTCCTGATAGATACATTGGAGAAGCCTTCATGGTAGATTCAGAGTTTCAGAAGGATGATCATCTAAACTATGACAAAGCGATGGTATCCTCTAACCATGCAGCATGGCAGGAAGCCATAGAGGCAGAACTGACATCGATGTCCTAAAACTCGGTCTAGACACTTGTAACACCACCTCACAATATTAAACCTGTTGGATAAAAGTGGGTGTACAAAAGAAAAAGAGGTCCGGATGGTACCGTTGAGACTTACAAAGCTAGACTAGTCACTAAGGGTTATACCCAGCGAGAAGGAATCGACTATGACGAAACCTTTTCGCCAGTGGCTATGCTTAAGTCTATCCAGATTCTCTTGTCCATTGCAGGCCATTATGATTGGGAGATCTGGCAAATAGACATCAAGACTGAATTCCTCAATAGGGATTTGGAAGAAGATATCTATATGTCTCAGCCTCCAGGCTTCATCGCAAAAGGTCAGGAAAGTCTAGTGTGCAAGTTGCAAAGGTCCATTTATGGACTGAAGCAAGCATCCAGAAGTTGGAACATGCGTTTTGATCAGGCTATCCAGTCTTATGGATTTGAGCAGAACATGGATGAACCATATGTTTAGAAAAGGAGCAATAAGACTGCAGTAGTTTTTCTAGTGCTTTACGTAGACGATATCCTGCTCATTAGAAACGATATTGGAACGTTGTCTACAGTGAAGGTGTGGTTATTCTCTCAATTTGACATGAAAGACCTGGGTGAAGCGAGATATATTCTAGGGATCAAGGTAACTCGAGATCGCCAGAACAAGACTCTCTCGCTGTTACAGTCAGCCTATATAGATACTATCTTAGTCAGATTCAGTATGCATAACTCCAAGAAGGGACTGGTTTCATTCAGACATGGAATGAAATTGTCCAAGGATCAGGGTCCTAAGACTCCTGAGGAGAGGGCAGAGATACAGAAGATACCTTATGCTTCGGCTGTAGGGAGACTGATGTATGATATACAGTGCACGAGACCAGATATATGCTATGTAGTAGGCATGATGGGCAGGTATCAGTCAAATCCGGGTCTAGGGCACTGGACTGCTATTAAAAGTATACTCAAGTATCTCCGTAGGATGAGAGATTATGAGTTAGTTTACTCTTCACAAAAACTAATATCGATTGGATATACGAATTCTGACTTTCCGTCAGATCCGGAATCCTAGAGATGACGTCAGGGTTTATATTTTCATTAGGAGGAGAAGCTGTCAGTTGGAGGAGTGTGAAGCAGGGATGCATCGCGGATTCGACGACAGAGGCTGAGTACGTTGTGGCGTGCGAAGCAGCTAAGGAGGCGGTGTGGCTTAAGAAGTTCCCCACGGACTTAGGATGCGTACCGAGAGCTCAAGATCCTATTGTCCTTTACTGTGACAATAGTGAAGCGGTAGCACAATCCAAGGAGCCAAGATATCATCAGAAGAGTAAGCATATCGAGCAGAAATACTACATTATCCGGGACTTGCAGAAGCGAGGGGAAGTTGCAGTGACTTAAGTGGCGTCTGCAGATAACATGGCGGACCCTTTGACAAAGGCATTACCGACCAAGGCTTTTGAGAAGCACGTGGATGTCATGGGAGTTAAGACTGTTATTCCCCGCTATGCCAAGTAGGAGATTATTGTAGCTCGTGTGTCCTGAGCGTGGATTTTCTATATTAATATTAATAAAGATGACTTTGGTTATTGCTTTAATTAGAATACTACTTTGGTATATGTTAATACATATATAATAAAAGGACTCTAGGAAACATAGTAGGCCACTGAGGCGCATGGTAGATCCATGCTTGGGAGACCCAGTAGACCAGTTCTGTGTAGACCTAGAACTAGTTCACAGCTTTGGTGATGCCGGTCGCTTCACCGAGAATAAGCTGTTGGCAGGTAGAAGATGTGGTGAAGTCTCCACCACAGGAACGTGGGATTCCTATTCACCTGACCAAGCACGATGATCATGTTGAACAGGAACCAAGACGGTGCATAGTTCAGTGATTCAGACACTGGTGCATAAACCGTCTTACTACTATAGATAATCCTTCATTAACACTGTGGGACCATACCCACTGGGCCAACTAGTTGTGTGGTGCTTTGATATGCCAATGTGTGTGGACCTTCCATTGTCCAATACCACGGTACGTTGGGTTACCCGGCTGGCACTTGGGTGGCATGCAATCCCTGCAGGTTATCCGATATCCAGTGATGGATAGGTGCGTTTTGATGAGTCAATCTGTCCACACAATTAACCCAGGCCTGGTGGTTGTCAATATAACTGACGACGTTCCGGATGCTAGGCATAGCACCGAAAGGTGTATGGTGTTATAGATGATAAGTTATCAAACCCTAGTCAGATGATCGATCGGGATCTGACGGTGCTTCCCACCACCCGAGTCGTATCATGGCACCAGTAATAAGAGGGACTGAGGATTATCGGAGTATAGTAGAGAACAGGATTACGAGGGAGTAACATAAGTTTAGGATCACTAGAGTTCAACTCGCGTCGCACTCTGGATGGCTACTCGGGTTAATCGAATTAGGGCTGATTAATGAAACTTTCGGTGTGTCACCGGAACAGTTAATCAGGGATCCGGTTGGAGCTAGAGATCCCGAACCCTGAAGGTTCCACCCTGTCGTTGTATATAGGAATTGTTCCCCGGCCTGGTTGGATACGTTGGATGCGAAGTAGCATGATGGAGCGCAAGCCCGGAGCCTAAGAACCTAATTCATATGTATTAGGGGCCATAGGGGTATTTTGGTAAATACTGAAATATAGCTCAGAACATATTGAATATGGATATTGAGCTCATAGGTGCTGACGGAAGTCGATTCCGAGTAGCGCACCTCACTCAATCTCTCTTTCGGTTTTTCACTTTTCGTGAAGGGCGTTTTCATCCAGGCTTCACGATAGACACTTGGAAACCCTAATAACCGACCCCCCCTCATCCTAATCTCTTTAGGGCCGATCCTATCTTGCGTATGGCACTAGGAGACCGGCCCTATATGTAGTATGGAGGGGGAGGGGCCGGCCCTAAGGATTTCCCCTCTCCTAATACCCGAATCCCTCTCCCTCTCTATGGTCTCGGCCAAGGAAGAAAGAGGAAGAAGAAGGAGGAAGGAAGGAGAAGGAAGAAGAGAGAAAGAGAAGGAGGAGATCTACCGGCACGCCATCGTCTTCGCAACGAATTCCTCCTTCGGCTCGTAGTCCTTGCAGTACTCAGAGATAGGACTTCGAGGATTCCTCAATTCGCAAAGGACAAGGTGCTATCCGACAGTTTCCCTTGCGATTCAAGTGCGGTTCTTCATTGTTCCGTCCTCTTCGGATCATAGATCCATAAGGTATAATGATTCTAAACACCTAACTAGATGCATGCATGTCGTCCGTAGATCGTAGTATGCCTCTAGGGTGTCCGCACATATGCTAAGATCATAGATTTGTATGTAGATTGTTTTGTAGAATTAATTGTAATGAAACATACACCGTATGATCTTCGGATCTATCTTTTGCTTCCGCTGCGACTCTGATAAGCGGATCCAATTCCAACATCCTCGACTTGACCCACGGTGTATACATGGTGAACAGGCCGCACCTGGCATTTGACTTCCTTCTTCGTCGGAGTCTTGTAATGGAGATTTCCGTGGATGCTATATATCTTCGTGTTGAGCGGCAAATTTGTGTTTATTATCCTATTATTCTAAAACATATATCGTCAGTTTGCTACGTAAAAACTTTCATACTATACGTAAACTACATGATTATCTTTGCACCACTGCATAGTAGACTTTCATACGAACACAGTGATATATTGGTTCGCTCTCATACAATGCATGTATGAAAAATATGGAGCTTGGAAGCCCAAATTATCATTTTTATCAATAATCGCACATTGAAACCTTATGGACGTCATTGCATGTGTAATTTTCTGGGAATTGATCCGGTAATCGACACAGTAAAATAAAGGGGCATCATACTGAAGCAGTAGATATTCTCACGG
Source organism: Chamaelirium japonicum (assembly GCA_947650365.1). Classification (NCBI taxonomy): domain Eukaryota; kingdom Viridiplantae; phylum Streptophyta; class Magnoliopsida; order Liliales; family Melanthiaceae; genus Chamaelirium; species Chamaelirium japonicum. The sequence continues at coordinate 471,981 of OX393558.1, read as the reverse complement.
CACTCCGATAGAGGTAGTACAGCTCTTTTGAAGTCCTTTTATGAAGAATGATGGAGAATGATAATTGCGCGATGATTTGGCCAAGAGAATACTTCATTAATGAGCCAATGCAGTGCATCGAACATCGGAGAGGAGAACTACACGCATAAGCGATGATGGATTCGGATGATGATAACCAAAGCCCATCATACCCATGTATTACCTTAGGTTCCTTAGCATCGCGCCCAATCCACTCTTGGACCCAACTTAACCCACACTAGAGACCAACTCTACCCATCCAACTTAAGGACTCTTCAACACTTCATGATCTCTACCCAATTAATTAGAAAACCTGATCTTATTTTATTCCCAACCCCAACCATCCGTTACATCTGATCATAGCCGTCCATTTCCCTAATCGACCCTTGAGATTCCCTCACCTTCAATTCTGAAACCCATCTCGTGCTCATGCATGCAAGTGCCAGTAGGTACTACCCATCAAGCCATACAACCGTCCGTGCCCCAAAACCCCATGCAACCAACTCTTTCTCTCTAAATCCATGCAATCAAATCACAATTGTTCCCCTCTTATCCGACACCCTCTCACAATCCAGTGGTACCCGATCTCTTTCCTTACTTCTATCTGCCTGCATTACAGATGTCCAACCTTGTTCTCATCAGGCATACAATCACATTCAGCCCATCTCCATCTAGACTAATCACAGCCGTCATTTGCAAACCCATCAATGCAAGCATGCATGTAACCCACCATCTCACCCAGTAACCCATGTCTCTGTTACCCATCCGGAATCAGATCATAGCCGTCCCTCATTCCTTGCTACCCCGAGACCAAACCTAGCCGTCCATAACCCGTCATGGCAAGGACTTCGGTCGAGTCACACAAACCTGATTCACTCTTGGACTCAAACATATTGGACTCCATCTATTTGAACTAAGTTGTATCCTTCCATTTAGCCCATCACAGCCATGCATCCGAAACATTCCCATGCATAATCACAGCCCTCCATTGCATTAAAAACATGCATGCAATCAGCGGTTATTTGAAACCAAAGCCCAGCACTCCATTACATCAGAACAACCCATGAATGCCCGACTTCATCAACATCACAGCCGTCCCTTCCATGCAATATGAATGCATGCATGCAAAAACCCGACCATTCCGACCCATTAGCCCCAGCCGTCCATCCTTCTGAATTTATCCTTCCATAACTGCCCATGCATGCAGAGATCCCGTCCGTATCTCTCTTCCTGTAAACTAGACATCGTCTCCCATTCCAAATCTCCTGCTATAACCGGCCCATCCACGAATCCCGACCCCTCCTTTCTCTCTCTAAAATCTGCTCGTGCCCATCCGATTTTCTCTATCCTTTTCCTTTTTCTCTCTCTAGTTTTAACCGAAACCCACTCTTTCTTTCCTTTCTCTCTCTTTCTTAATTTCTCTCTCTAGACTCCAGCCGTCCGTGTCCTCATATCCATGAGAGCCTCAACTCATCCGACCCATCTCTCATATGCGATTCTCCAGCCGTCCGATCCCCATCGCGATCTCTCTTTTCTCTTTCCTTATCCGGCTCGGGCCAAGCACGTAGATCTCCTAAAATTCACCCGAATGTCCCTCTCTCTACCTCTCTCAAACCGTGAACCCCATCTCATCCGAGCCTATCTCTCTTACCCGGCCTCTCTCTCATCTTCTCTCTATATAATATCCATCTTCTACGAACCCGAGGAGGATGATAACAAGGAGGCCTATACGATCTTCCACCTAAACTCCATCTCTCATCCACCACCATTCACCCTCTTCTCCGATCACGCCAAGCACCATCATTGAAGCCGTTCGTCCACGCTATCGTCGAAGCCACACCATCATCGAGCCTAGATTACGAGAAGCAAAGAAACAAAGACGGGAGAGAAGCAAAGAAGATCGTCATCATCCGGTTCCTCTGTTTTTTTTGTTATTTGTTTATTATAAAACAAAAATGATATCATATGAGATGATGCGTGGCTAAATTCCATAGCTTGGGCCAATGGGGATTACTAGTGTTTTATGATGTTTTGGGGTTGATTATTAATTATGTCTCAATGTTTAAAAATATAATATTCCGCTAACGCATGTTGATATATTCTCTAGACTTTTCATGCATTAGATATAGTGAATATTTATCTTAGATTCATTATGATCATATGATTGTTAATGCTAAGAATCAATATTACATGCAATAGTATGTCTAATGCTTATCTTTTTATAAATATTCTATATATATTTACACCATGCTTGTTTTCATTGTTAAATCATCCGATTAGAATCTGTCCTTATGACGATCTAATTGAGTACAATATAATGATCAACCTTAAACTATCATAGGATGCTAGGATGGACCCTGAAGCCTAAGTTTTCCCCTAATCCAAGTACTTTGCCATAATTAAATTGCTTTAGTCTTTATTATATACTTAGTTTTTGTTAATTTAATTGCTTAGTCAGTCTAATCAGACTCTCAACCATTGTTAGCTAGATTAGGTTTCAATCAACTTTAGATTTATTAAGTTTTCTATCAAAGTCCCTGTGGGATCAACCTCGCTCTGCTGCACTACAATCCATGATTCGTGCACTTGCGAGTACAATTAAAATATCATAATACTTTACTCGAACAACGATGGGGGTCAATTGACATTCGACCGAATGGATCTAGCACATCTCCTTCCCCCTCTGAGGGGGGAGGAGGAGAAAGCAGATCATTTGATGGGTTGGCAGTAGCCTTGAATTCCAGGAGGTGGCCTTCTTCCAAAAGATCCTCCATATGATATTTGAGGCGATAGCATCGAGTGGTAGGGTGGCCGTGGCATCGGTAGAAGTCGCAGTAAATCAACTTGTCCTCCGTGTACCGAATGTCAGGCTCAAGAGGAGCAGGCCTCTTAAGGTAGTCTTCGTGCTGGATCTGCTCGAGTATAACATCGATCGATAGAATCCAGTTGATGAACATGGTCCTCCAAGGCTTTGCGGGTATATCGCCCGCCCACTTCAGCCTCTTGGAGGCTCCCCCTTCCTTAGCCTGAGTGTTGTGAGCTTGGCCTGTCGGCCGTGCAGGCTCCTTGTCTGAAGGGAGCTTCTTGAGGTCGCGACTCTTGCGAGCAATTTGATCATCCTCTACCTTGATCTCTCTCTGAATTCGATCGAACAACGCTCCGAGAGATGTGGGCGGGTTTTGAATAAGATCATTGTAGATGTGAAGATTGAAGCATAAACCGTTCTGGAACAAGAGCATGATGGCTTCATCGTCGAGATGACGCCCGAAGAGCGCTGTGTGCTCATTCTGGAACCTCTGAGTGAACTCTCGCAAGGTTTCGTCTAACCCCATCCGAAGTTGGTAGAGAGTCGAGCTTTTTCTCTGGCTTAAGGTTTATACAGTAGTGCTAGATGAAGTGATCCACCAGGTCTTCGAACGAACTTACGGAGCCCGCTGGGAGGTGATGGTACCAATCGAGCAACATATCATTCAAGCTATCGGCGAAAGTACAACATAGAACTTGGTTGTCATGATCGTGAGGTGTCAGCGCTTGTCTGAATGCGAGGAAGTACAACATCGGGTCTCTCGTAAGGCAATTGAATGGTAAGAGAACCGGAGTTCGCCAACTCCGAGGGAATGGAGCTCAGAGAATTTATCGATGAAGAGGTTCCACTGAGGCATGGTTGTTTCGATGGCCACCTCGTTGGTCTGAGAGGTTCCTCAGAGGAGGAAGAGGCAATGAGGCTAGGGCGTGGGAGTCCTTGTCGGGTGAAATTCGACAAGAGTCTGATCGTAGTTATATTGATGCTGACCCTCAGGGCATCGATTATGGTGACAGACATTCCTCGCGATGCAAGGATCGGAGGATGATCCAGTGCTAAGGGGTTCAGGACGACGAGCCGACTGATTAAGTCGTTCCCAAACCATTGGCCTGGAAGGAACAGGCGAGGGTCCTCTCAAGTGGGGATCGAGAGATTGACCGGAGGTATCGAAGATCGAACGCTTGGAAAGAGCGAAAGAGGGATCGAGCGACCGGTGGACATTTGGTCTGTCGTTAATGCCGACCTTTGACCGAGGAAGATTGGCTCCTACTTCGATAGCTACTCATCGGAGAGAGTCTCTCTCAACCATGAGAGCTGCGTTCTGCTTCATCAATGTGAGGAGTTGAAAGTCTTCTAACAAGATTTGGTACATCGCTTGAGGATCAGTGACGGGCGAGACGAGCACTTTCTCGGGGCGTTGAAGAGTCTCGTCGGTAGTACAAGGAGACTATCGAGGTTGAGTCAGAGTTGCGCAATCTATAGAGCGATGACTCCTCGAGTTCACAGCTGGGTGCTGCTCGGGAGGTCGAATTGTCACTTGCCTACGACTCATTGAGCGAGTAATAAGGTGTGGGACATTGGGATGAACATTGCTTCCCTCCGGCTGGTCCACGGGTTGTGTCTTCACTATTCAGGTTAGCGATAGAGACAGACAGATTGCTCGGGCAATCGGTGGCTGCTGCTTGACCGAAGGATCTGGGAAGCTTGGAGGTCGCAAGTCTATATAGGAGATCCCACAGACGGTGCCAAACTATAGGGGAGGATTTCAGTCGTCGTACATAACCTCCCTTCAACAGTCAATTGAAGGTTTGACCCTTCGGGACGTGGTACGCTGTGAAGTGCTAAGGGGTCAAGTGCTGAGCTGTCACACAGTCACTGTTGAGATGGAAAAAGAGGGAGATAGAGAATTGACACAGGATGTGGTAACGAAGTTCGGCCGTAGCCTACGTCTCCATGCGGTTAGACGTAACCTTTGAATCCACTATCTCTGAAAATGTAAAGCTACTCTCGACAAGCCGTGGAGTGCTTGTTACAAGTAGATAGAGGGTAGAGAGGGTTTGGAAGTCCGAAGACCAGAAGACTCAAAGAGCGCTGGAAAACAGAAAGTAGGATGTGGAATTAATTATGAATTACGATCATGGATTATTTACAGGATTGGTTATATATAAGGGTTTGGGAATATTCTAGGAATATTTTCTGAAATATCAAGAGTTTAGGCAATTATCCGGGGGATTTATCAGTCTCCAAATGGCATGTGCGGGCCCCAAGCAGGGATGCGAGTCCCACTTTCATCTTTGTGGGCCCCAGGTAGGGCTGCGGGTCCCACTGTTGTCTTCGTGGGTCCCAAGCAGGGCTACGGGTCCCACTGTCATCTTCGTAGGCCACATGTAGGGTTGTGTGTTCCACTGTTGTCTTCGTGGGCCCCAGGCAGGGCTGCGATTCCCACTGTAATCTTTGTGGGCCCTAGGCAGGGCTGTGGATCCCACTATCCAGATTTGGCACCCACAACAACGACGAAATCACGGTAGCAACTTGTGCCACTATAACAGCGACTGTGAATTAATGTAAGAGGATCTCATGGATATTTTTGGTATTTTAAAAATATGCATCATCCAAAACGATTAGAAAATATTCTCTAATGTGCAAAAAACGTAAATGATCATTTTTTAAAAAACGAGTCAATGGACCTATTGCAAACTAACAAATGAAGGTGTCCTCTTAATCAAACAAAAATATTACTCTAGACCTATAGCTAATTATCCTTTTTTTTTTTAAGGGACCACCTACATCACCCATTAGAGCGCCAGCACAAGATAGACCAAAGTGAAATTCAGATATAGGGAGGCAACCAGGATGTCAAGGAAAAGCAAAGTTGTAGTAATGAGCAAAAGCAGAGATACCGGAAAAGCAAAGTTGTAGTAATGAGCAGAAGCAGAGATACCATCTCTCTCTCCCTCTCTCTCTCTCTCTCTCTCTCTCTCTCTCTCTCTATATATATATATATATATATATATATATATATATATATATATATATATATATATATATATATATATATATATATATATATAGAGAGAGAGAGAGAGAGAGAGAGAGAGAGAGAGAGAGAGAGAGAGAGAGCGAGAGAGAGAGCGTAGTGATACATTGTGGCCGGCAACGTGCGGCACCCCCTTCCGGGGCATTTTCGGAAAAAAAAATTTTGGGGGATTGATCACCCACCCTTGGATAGCACACACAAAAAATTTCAGCTCGATCCAAGACCTGCAGGCCATCCAAATGTGTTGATCAAAATGACGACAAAAATGAACGATCGATAAAAGTCGATACATTTGGACGGCGTACAGGTCTTGGATCGAGCTAAATTTTTTGTGTGTGCTATCCAAGGGTGGGTGATCAATCCCCAAAAAAAAAATTCCAAAAATATCCCGGAAGATGATGGCCGCACGTTAAGCCACACGTTACCCGACCGCAATGTATCACTACACTATATATATATATATATATATATATATATATATATATATATATATATATATATATATATATATATATATATATATATATATAGTTAGTGTAGCGATGTAGTGATACATTGTGGCCGGGTAACGTGCGGCTTAACGTCCGGCCACTCCCTTCCGGAATATTTTTGGAAATTTTTTTTTTTTTGGATTGATCACCCACCCTTGGATAGCACACACAAAAAAGTTTAGCTCGATCCAAGACCTGTAGGCCGTCCAAATGTGATCGACTTTTATTGGTCGTTCATTTTTGTCATCATTTTGATCAACACATTTGGACGGCCTACAGGTCTTGGATCGAGCTGAAATTTTTTTTGTGTGCTATCCAAGGGTGGGTGATCAATCCCAAAAAAAAAAAATGCCCCAGAAGGGGGTGCCGCACGTTAAGGTCGCACGTTACCGGCCGCAATGTATCACTACTATATATATATATATATATATATATATATATATATATATATATATATATATATATATATATATATATATATATTTTTTTTTTTTTTTTTTTTTTTTTTTTTTTTTTTTTTTTTTTTTTTGACATCGGCGGGTGTCCCGAAACCTTTCGGGCAATGGCCCACTTCAGGCTCGGACTAATCCCTCCGGGAGTGAAGCCCGACCCAATCGGCAATTCCCACTTCACTCCTGGGTAAATCGAGGGGAGGAAGAGTTGAACCCACAACCTCATCACCAAAGCATCAGTTGCTTTGCCAACTCTCCAATCCCCTGGTGGGTTATATATATATATATATATGTGTGTGTGTGTGTGTGTGTGCGCGCGCGCGCGCGCGCAGAGGATGTGTAAAATTGCTGGCAAGCAAACAAGAGAGAGAATTTGTGGGTCCAAGGATCGATCGGACCCCCAAGAAGCATCTGAGCTATGAACGACATCATCCATTTGTTTAGGGAATCCGGGTATCCGGGATACTTGGTGTTCACAAAGATTCCACCCACTAAACAACAAAACCATGTTTTTTTATGAGATTTTGCATTAGGTCCTTTTTAATTATATTCCATCAATTATAGGTCTCGACAAAACTAACGTATCACACAAGATCTACGGTAAAGATGAAATTACAACAGGTCCAATAGCATCTAAAAAGACGGATATACCTACCAAAGTTATCAAAATTTTAAATTTAGCCTTCTATTAACCAAAGAAGTGTTGGTTTTGGCTTATTAAAACCCGACCCAAAAACAGACACTGCAGGAATTTCACTCGGGCGAATTTGAGCTCACCCAGAAGGATTTTATAGCAGTTCTACGGACAGAACTTGCTGAAATTCGCCTGGGCGAATTGGGTCTGGCAACAAATATCAGGTCGCGTGTGGGTCGCATTTTTAGCCAATTTTGGAGATATTTGGGTCTCCTATGAGCTCGTGTTTGCTCTCCTATTTAAGGGGTGCATGGGGGAGGTTCTAGGATTAATCAAAACGGTGGGATCGTCGACGATAGCTACGTGGTGGATCGAGATCGTCTACGAGAATGAGCGTTTGCCGGAGAAGAAGAGAGATCCGGGGGGGTGCCGGTGTGGCACTTTCCCCGGGTTCTTGGTGTGCTCTTGGCGATGGTGACACGTGGTGTGGCTTCTCGGTAGATGATTGAAAGTGCGGATTGAAGGACTGGGAGAAATGGAAGGTCCGGTCTAGAGCATGCTGCAAGTAGAGAGAAGAGAGAGGAGAAGGAAAGAGAAGAGGATGAAGAAAGAAGATGGACAATGAGGATGCGGTGTGCAAATCATCATCCGGGTTCTTCGACGTCTACCTCGGCTCCTACTTCGGTTGCCTTCATATCTTGGCATATGCTCCGGTATGTCTCTGTATCTCTTGGGCAGGTATTCTCTACTTCGTGTGTTCTGTGGGAGAGATCAAAGAGGGTTTTCGTAGGGGTCCAACAAACGGTGACTCACCGCTTGTGTAATCTTTGATCGATAATAATCCAATGCTTGATTGCCAGTGATATTTTGTGATTTCTTCCATTGTGTTATTGTGTGGGTGCCTCGTATTCTCTGTGCCGATTTATTTAGCATGATTTCCGCGGGCTCCCGTTCTTCGATCCGGGCACGACGCTTTCGGTTGCACTTCGGTGGATCGTTGCGGTGCGTGGACGACTCGACGGGGTTAGGGATCGATGCCTGTCCGATTCTCAGACGAGAGCATCGAAAGACCAGATCCCCAACAAGAAGATGCTCCCCCACGAAACGATTAGTTTTGAAACCGATAGTTAAATCATTGTAGCTTCTACAATGATTTCAATGCTACCCATATATATATATAATGGCACTCAATTTTGCTACAGTAATTTCACTATAGCTGTTATATTGAAATTATCGTAGTTGCTACAGTGATTTTATTGTAACTACTACAATGATTTAAAATGATACCCATATATATAAAATAATACTCAAATCCCTGAATGATTTAAAAATGATACTCAATTCTCTAAAGTAATTTAAAATGGTACTTGATTCCCTACAGTGATTTAAAACTTATACTCAATTTTCTACAGTGATGCAAAAAGGTAGTTAATTTCCTACAGTGATTTAAAAATGGTACTCAATTTTCTATAGTGATTTAAAATGCTATTCAAGTATACAAAATTATACTCAACTCCCTATAGTGAATCATGGTAGCAGCCACAACGAAACTCTGTATCAATCACGACGAATTCACTGTAGCATCTATAGTGAAATCACTGTATAGGCATTGCAAAATCTCTTATTAGCCACGACGAAATCACTGTAGCAGCTACAGTGAAATCACTGTAGCAACCTGTGTCACTATAGAAGCAATTGTGAATTAATGTGGAAGGATCTCATGGTTATTTTTGATATTTTAAAAATACACGTGATCCAAAAGGGAAAGAAATGATTATCTTATGTGTAAAAAACGTAGATGATCATTTTTAAAAATAACGGTAATAAGTGGACCTATTTTGTTAACAAACACATAAAGGTGTCCTCTTAATCAAACAAAAATATTGTTGTGAATCTTCAGCTAATTAACTTGTATTTTTAAAGTCACCACCATAGTTGTTAGTACATCACCTATTAGGGGGGCAGCTCAACATAGATCAAGGATCGAAATTTACCATAGAATAATAGATATTTTTTATTTTTTAATAGCCCCACAGGTAGGAAAGCTCGCCACTAAGACTAGGTGTATATTTTGACTTGATGTTGAAATTTAAGTTACACCCCCACTTTCTAAAAAATAGAATTTACCCCCCCAATTGGTCACTTATTAATAAACCCACCTGTAAAAAAATTTTACTTTCGAATGTGTGTGTGTGTGTGTGAGAGAGAGAGAGAGAGAGAGAGAGAGAGTTGGCTCTTCTATGATAGACTCTCAAACGCATCATAGACTTGACAAAGAATTCATAGACCGCTTACGCGTAGGGGTTTCTTCTTCGCCTTAGAAGTGAAAATCCTTGAAAAAATAGAAAGCTTCAATATTATTTGGGTTAATTGGTGACGAGTCCCCGACAAAACAAATTTTACATGTGCAGAACAGATAAACATTTCAATTAATGATAAATCCTTGATTTGTTTCCTAAACCCAAAATTAACCCTCTTCTCCAATCTCTCAAGAGCACGCAAGCGGCAGTAGCGAGCTCAACCTCGACCCTGACGACCTCAACCTCAACCTCAACCCCAATGACTTGCAACTGCTCGTCACCGCCCACCCCGGCAACCTCGAACTCAACAACCGTGATCCTAGCCGCTTCAACCTCAACCCTAATGTCTTGCAACTGAACAAGAAATTACCACCATAGATCCCAAGTTAAAAAATCCTAGATTTATGGTTCATCCCATGGCTCATAGATCTTAGGTTTAGGTTCAATAGCAGCGAGCGGCTTCGATGGCAGCAAGCAATGGTTCAGTGGTTTAGATTCGGTTCGACAGAGGCAGCAAGCAATGGTTCCATGGTTCGAAGGTTCGGTAGCATGCAAAAAAAAAAATTGAAATACTAAAGGGGGTATTTTTGTCCACAGCATTTCAAATTCCTTTAGGTTAAACGATTTGTTTGTCAGGGACCGGTCACACATTCGCCCATATTATTATCTAAAAATCATGTTTAGGTCTGAATAATTTCTTTGGATAGTCCATTCGCATTGCAGTGTGTACTGCTAGAACCGGTAGCCCTTTAGGAACTTGACCATGTGTATACTCACAAGATCGTCAGGCTCTACCAACTCCCAGTGATCATTCAGTATGAGATGGTGTAGAAACACCGGCATCTCCAACCTTGCGGGCTCCGCCCCTTGACAAAACAGCGTTCCTCTACCGAATGGCATGAAGTTGTTCTTCTTCTTTACGCCAGATGAGCACTGCAGAATTAAGAAATATGACCAAGATGATTAGCTCTCGATTGCACCGAAATCCTAGAGGATTAAGAAACTTCACAAGAAACTAGATGGATCAAGTTGATCGGATTTTTTACGCATGACCCATCTAACAACCAATCTATTGATCACGTTCTGCTATTTATTTTTTGTTTTTTTTTGGATAATAACATGTGATGCAAGCTTTGATTGGAGAACAAATCATCTGCCTTTTCTCGAAGTCAATTGGCTGAACTTTGGGATCATCCACCTAACAAAGTCTTCGTCGCGGTTTGAGACTTACCAGCCATCTCCATGGATTGTAATGCAGTGGCTCCTCGAATAAGGAGGGATCGAAATGCACGGCCCTGAAGTGGGGAACGGGCGGCGCATCCACGTTGAATCATCTACCCTACACAAATTATTCCATATAAATAGATGTGTGACAAGTTTTGCATGCTTCTGTTGATACAAGTGCAGTGATACACAATGGTTAGATCAAACCTTTAAATTGGATGCCTGCAACTGCCTTTAGAGAATTGGCCAACTATGTTGCCGAGTCGGAGTGTCTCATGGGCAACCTTCAACAACAATGCAGTGAAACATTAGTGGAGTATTTTCTCTCTTTCATTCTCTATTGTCACTAGCAAGTTTGGTGAGGGTTATGGATTGAGATTGAGATAAACTCACACATTGGGTGAATTCCATGCTCTTGTAGTCATCCCATGTCAGCTTATAGTCTCCTTCTTTTGCTGCTTTGATCTAATAACTTGAAGGTGCTCTAGCTGAACAATTTTCATAGAGATTTTTACGTGGAATTTCAGAAAACAAATATGCAGAGTATTTCCATTCAGCACATTTATTCATAGGAGGGAGGAATTACAGTAGAAGATGATGAAAATAATAATAATAATCAAGGTTGAGAGCTTGCAAAATAGGAAATACTGAAATTAATGCTAGAACAAATTTGTTATGGGGTTGGGTGTCTAGACGGTAAATGCCTGAAACTAGTCTTCAGAATAATTTACAACATTATAGACAATTTAAACATTAATTTAAAATAAATAAAAGATTATTCACGTTAGATATGAGCTTCTTCATAAAGGGTTCATAAATAATGGATGATGGAATGAGGCAAGTACAGCCAACATTGTGATTATCATTCATAATAAAAACTTAAAGGGGGGTATTAGCCATAAGTCCTTTTAGGGAGATCCTTTTTAGCTAAAGGACAGCCAACAAGATGCTTTTGCATCAGGTCCCTCCTGAAAAGATGCAATGATAGCAAGTTTCTCTGTTGACTTTTTCACTCGTTTAAATGACAAAACTGGTCTTCCCTAAACCTAACCCTTTCTATATCCTAAATAGTGAACCCTAAACCTAACCCGAACCCTAATTCTATACCCTAATAGTGAACCCTAAACCTCACCTTAACCCTAATTCTATACCCTAATAGTGAACCCTAACCCTCACCTTAACCCTAATAGTGAACCCTAACCCTAAACCTAACCCAAACCATAACCTTAATTCTATACCCTAACAATAAACCCTAACCCTAATTCTATACCCTAATAGTTAACCCTAATCCTAACTTTATACCCTAACAGTGAACCCTAAACCTAAACCTAACCCAAATCCTAACCTTAATTCTATACCCTAACAATGAACCCTAACCCTAATTCTATACCCTAATAGTGAACTCTAACCCTAACTCTATACCCTAACAGTGAACCCTAACCAGGGTTTTAAATCTCGATCAATACCGGTACGTACCGGTTTTGGCCGGTTCGAGACCAGTATTGCATTCAATCCCGATACCTAGCCCGTACTGGTCCGTATCGGCTGGTTCAGGCCGGTACCAACAGGTTAAAGTTTTTTTTTTTTTTTCGGGGGGGGCGGGGGGGGGGGGGGGGGGGGGTTGGGGTTTTTCTTCTCAACCGGTATCAGTCCGTATCGGCCGGTACCGGTACGTACCGAGCGGTACATACCAGTTCGGGACCGACCGATACCGTGATTTTAAACCTTGACCCTAACCTTAACTCTATACCCTAAGTCCCTAACAGTGAACCCTAACCCAAACCCTAACCTTAATTCTATACCCTAACCCTAATTCTATACCTTAATACTAATAGTGAACCCTAACCCTAACCCTAACTCTATACCCTAACAATGAACCCTAACCCTAACCTTAATTCTATACCCTAACAATGAACCCTAACCCTAAACCTAACCAAAATCATTGTAGCAGGCCGAAATCACTATAGCATAACGAAATCATTGTAGCAGACCGATATACTGTAGCAAACCAAAATCACTGTAGCAGACCGAATCACTAGCATTTTTTTTTTTTTGAGAAATCTCACTATTTTTATAAAAATTATGTCAAAACATCTGGATTCCTGTACAGCCACATGTAGGAGTCAAACGAGTATTTAAAATAAAGTTGTTTAGGAGGTACTTTCATTAAACCGTAACATTGTCAGTCCTTTAGCTCAAACCGATCTCTTGTGAGGGACCTTAGCCACACTATCCCATTAAAAAAAATTTATTTAAGTTGATACATGTTATGTATTAGCTTTTTCACATATATATGGGTTCATAAATAATTGATGATGGAATGAGATAGCATAACGCTGTTATTACTATTTTAAAAAAAAAATCATTGATATAGATTTTATGGCATTTTATCGTATTTTCCTGAGACAAAATGCATTGCTTGTAAGGTTTTGGAATTGACCTGCTGAATCGGAGTTTGATGCCACAATAGTGTACATGTTCCAACAAGTATTAAACGTAATTATTGAATTTTTATATTACTAGGTATTCTATTTTATTATTCTTTTATCACATACCCATGCATTTTATAGTAACCTTTTACTTTATAAGACAAAAAATTCAATTTAGAGTATTTAACGATACTTTATATGACTCTTTTACTTTATATAACAAAAAAAATATCAAATAGAGTATTTTGCAGCTATAGGATAATGGATTATTGCACTATAAGTTGGCATCATATCTTATGCTATTTGTTCTCTGTACATATATCATACTTCTATATATTATTCCAATTTTACTTTCATACTTGACATCAAAATTTGGTTATTTGGTTTCAACCCATTCCAGTCAAAACTCACTTTAAACAAAACAAAACACTGAAACAATTTACCGTAAGGCCGCTTGGAACATGTGCTGAAACTAAAATTTTGAACTTCACATTATATGAACAATAAAATCCCATTATGAGATGATAGATTCCCTATCCAATTAATCACGCATAAACAATTTAGATTTTAATATAAAAACCTTAAAAAGTAGTAAACACTAAACACTACCCTAGCAAAAATATAGAGGTGCTTCCACTATAGCATACCTCCGCCAATAACCCACCCCTCTAGTTGTTATCTCATCCACTGTCTATATTGCACAAGTCACAAAACTTGCGTCTAATTATCGGATGGGGGCATAGGTGAAGGCATGTATAACAATATTGCTCGAATAGGAGAACTTGCTTACCCGTAGAGCCTCTTTTGCTTTAGGTCAGCCTTCAAGGAAGTAGATCATTAGAGATATTGCTCTTGAAGTAGTGTCGTGACCCGCAAGGAGCATATGCAGCAACAAATCACCAATATATTCATGTGTGTAACTAGTGTTCTTCATGGCCCAACAAAGATAGTCATCTTTCTCTGTGATCATATTGGTATCGTCTTTTGTCCACATCCTCTATTCTTCCATGATTTGCTTGAAAACATTCAGAATATCGGCGCTTGACTATTGAGCTCATCATTTCAAGAAGGATAGGAACGTGATCCGAGGTGAATGCCGTAAGAACAAACTGAACGGTCTTCGGGAAGAGGCTATATCCCATTGATCCGAAATGAGGAAGCGGTCTAATCGGGCGAAGGCAGGGAGCTCCCTCTTATGATGTCAGCCCAGCTAAATTTTGTGCATCGGGTGCAATGCGCAGCTGCAGAGGCATGCTATTCACCCACTTGGTGTACATACATACATACTTTAACTTTTAGACAAGGATGCATACCTTAGTTGCTTCATCTGTAGCAGAGACCACAGTCCTTCCATGAGCTTAAGAGAAGGGAAGCAAGCTGCTCAGTATTTTGTTGGAACACGGATTGGAGCCTCTCACTGCTCAAGAAGTCGAGAATGATCAATCATATGCGCTTGTGGGCATCACACTTCAATAACGATATGGAGAACTCGCCCATCAGTTTACGAGGCAAGCCGCGCTCGAACAATCTCATGTCATTCTTCAGTATGAAACGGTTTAGCTAGGTCTGCTGACACTATCATCAACTTCCCGAACAAGTTGGTCGTGAAGATCCTCCCAAACCTGCAGCAATTTCGTCTTCATCAAATGTTATGATATTTCAAAGTTTCAAGTATTAAAACATTAATGGTCTATTTTGAAGGCAGATTCAACCTTGATATCGAATGTTCCATGAATGCTCCCAGGGTGAGGCTTTACGAAAGAGAAGGTTTCTCCAATGAGAGGCCAACCCATGTTTTCTGGTGGGAATTTAGAGTGTCCCCTCGCATTTCTCCTTAAAGATAGGAAAGCAACCAGGAAAAGCGCTGTTGCAGCAATGGGCAAATGCAGAGAGCTACAAAGACCATCTCTTGCTCTCTCTACAATCCATGTAGAGAGGTGTAAATTTGCCTGTCAAGTAAGAAAGAGAGAGAGAAAAGTGGCATGCTAAGATATTGGAGGAAGTTATCTGCCAGATGAAAGCATACCTATGGATGAGTGCTTTGTAGGTTCGAGGGACCACCAAGAAGCATCTGAGCTACGGGCAACATCCATTTATCTATAGCATCGTGGTATATAGGATACTTGGTGTGCACAAGTATTCCATCCACCAAGGACAAAACTATCAGTTGAAAAAAAGTTCATTAGTGGGTGGACCCTAATGCGACCTGACATGGTTATGTTATCTAATTACGAGTCAGGATAACCAGTACTTGGCTGAGCTTGTGCTGATTACCATCTTGCAGGATCCTGCTGCTGACCTTATGCTCAAAGATCCATATACAACAATATCCAAGTTAATTTTAATAGACTCGGAGGATGGCCATGGTGAGGCTACAGAACCCTAGAATTTGCCACCATGATAAGGTGAGCCATCCCATTGTTGAAAGAGAACTGTTATTCAGCCATCCAGTTTTCCATCTTGATCCGGCTATCCAGACATGGCACCTGATCACACAGCTCAGTACGATTCACCAGTCGGAGCTGGGTGCAACAAATGGCAGTGATCAGCTACCACGTCAAGATGGCCTGATCTGGGTGGAAAACAGGATGGCTGAATACCATTTTCCTTGTTGAAAACATCTCATTGATCATATTAGCATTCCAATGGTTAGCAGATCCTTGACTTCAAGATTTACCAGGAACGTGGATCGTAGAGATGTTAACATCCTTACCACCATCCTATGCAACCTAATATCTGTGAAATAACTTGCAGTTTTCACCATGGTAACCTTCTATTATCCATGTAGATGTAAATGGATATGAATCATTGAATCTGTATCCCCAACTAATAACCATATTTAACCAAACATGGTTGTAAATAGTATAACGTGACAAAAACTCTACCAATATATAAACTTAACTAATACTCATTTCAGTATCAAAAATCCACCGAAGAAACATTGCAAATGATAATAGCATTGAAAAACATTGCACATCACAATCGGAACCTCATCCGCTTGTTCATGGGTTGATTACAATCTATGTATGAGTTAACAGATCTCAAGATGGCCACTGTAACAACCATCATGACTACGGCCTCATACCACCAGTTCTGGTCAGTTAACCAAATCAGCCCTCCCATCAAGGGCTGAATCTTCAGGTGGGCAAGCCTTCTCAAAATCAGCACCAATTGTTTTAGTTTTGAACTGTCCTTGAAGACTGAAACATGTGGAGCTCCCAGGGCCAAACCTAGCACCAGCCGTAGCCCCAGCTGTCTGATATATTGGATCAAATCATCAAACATTCCATAGCACATCCTGCTATGGGATGAAATTTTGGGAATTTTTTCTCGTAGCACATTGGGCGAGTAGGGCTGAGTTTCGCACCATCGCATGGAAGCATTTATCGTACTAGAACATTACAATATGAATGCCTACAAACACAGACGCACTCAAAGAGACGAGTGTGGTCACCAACATGCTAAACATTCCACACATGAAATACAAAGAAAAGTAAAAAATCCATACAGATCAAATAAATATGTGCATTTATAACAAAGAATTTACCTAAGATCATATGACAATCCATCCGTCTACATCCTCAATTGTTCTAACATAAAATTACAATAAAGCGTTCAATTGGTCACTCCAAGAAGAAGTTTAGGTGAAGAAAACAGTTAAGCATCGACAAGCGTGCAATCAAACCTGTTCCTAAGTTTGAAATGTACTTGACAAGACGAATGAACAGGACCCAAGATCATACTGGCAATCCATCCACTTACATCCTCAAACTGCCATTAGAGCATCAGTTGATCATTCCAGACAGATGTGCAGTTAAAAAGAAACCGTCCACGTCCTCATTGGCAATAATGTAGTCAAAACAATTCATCACCCTACTACATGAACTAATCATAGGTGCACGGCAAGAGCAGTAAAGCATAGTGGACTGTATACATGGCCATTGGCTAAAAAGAGCTGGAACTGAAACTTTTTACCTAAAAAATACTGCAGTTTAGTAGAGAGTGACAGCACAGCATGCAACATAGAATCTTCAAAAGTCGTACTTTGTTCTTCCACTCTTTAAAATAAGGCACAGCATATCTGCAATGTCAGAGGTCGAGTTCAAGAAATTCCAAGACTCCAACATTAACCGTTTCCTTGATCCCTTGAAATGAACCACCTGTGCAATATTGCAATCTTTAAGTGTAAAGATCCACCCTGATGTAGATTCTAAGTGTGGCCAATTATAGCTTCAGAAGAGATCCAAGAAATTTCAAGTCACTCTCATGCAATGCTAATTGTGGCTAATTGATAGTTTCAGAATAGATACGAGAAATTTCAAGTTGTAGCCCGTTCTACTCTTAATCGTGATAGACATAGATACAAACAAAATTTGCATGCAACACAAACTAAAACATGTTTATATCTTGCTCATGTTTATACGGTAAGAGATAGATCTATTCCACCAGCTACCCACTATCTGCAGTAAATTAATTAGAAGAAAATTTGAAAATCACGCTGATGACCCCCATGAATCCAACATGACTGTCGCTGACAACACGTGTCGGACACCGACACTAATCACACGCCTTGGACACGTGTCGGATACTTCTTGTACATGTTTAATTTTTTTAATCATAAATTTTCAACTGATACACCTGAAACACTATGCAAACACTTCAAAGACAGATGTGGACACATGATGGATCCATGGGGTTGAAGGTAAAGTATTTTAAAAAATGGCTCTTTTTTGTAAGGTACGAAACTTTTAGATTCCGTATATAAACTAAACACGTTTTGAGTTTATTATTAGAAAAGATGAGTTTAAAAAAAGGTAAAATGCTTTTCATTTTTAAGGATGTTGATTTTAAATGATAAACATGACAAATGTGAAATAAGGAATAGTCATGTTTTGTTATGAATTCACACTTTAAGAAGACTTATTATTTTCATGTATGTTCACTATATATATATATATATATATATATATATATATATATATATATATATATATATATATATACACAGAGAGAGAGAGAGAGAGAGAGAGAGAAAGATGATGATGACGATAAAATGTAGGGTGCGCTACTTGCTATATATGCACTACGGATTATTCATGTCCGCTTGAATCGGATCTGGCAGCCAATTACTAGAGAGGGATGAGGTGCAAAGGCAAAGTTTCAAATTAATCCAAAGATATTTCGAACTTACTGCAGCAGCTAAAGTAACTCCGAAAAAATTTTGGACTGTTGTGAAACTTTGCCTTTGCATGTCATGATTGTTCCCAGCCTCGACTGTGAATCGCACTCAGCCCCGACGATGAATCGCACTCAACCCCAACAATGAATCACATTTGGAAACTTCTAGAGGCATCATATGTTAGAAGCTTTATTGGTCGTCCACCATAACCGTTAATTTTAAACATCATATTTGATGCCTCTAGAAGTTTCCAAATGTGTTGATTTTTGGCATGTATTCGATCTATGATACGGTGATTATCATAAAAAAAATTAACCTTTGTTGGTGTCTCATGGGTCATGAAATCACTGCATATGGAGGTAAGTTTCCTTCCGAACGTCTGGAGACCCCCTTTTTCATAAATATATATATATATATATATATATATATATATATAGGGTCGGGATCTAGAAACACGCTACTTTGCCACGGAGTTAGACATATACATCATCCAAATCGTTAGATAGAGGTTTCAAAATTTATTGATTTTTTGTAAGGATGATCATCTTCCCTTAGATACACATCCATAAAAAAATCAGCACATTCTAAACCCTTTAGACTGATCAAATGTTCTCTTCAATTTAATGGATAAAATGAACGGTCGATATTGCTTTTTAGATTTGATGCACCTAAAAGGGTTTAGAATGTGCGGATTTTTTATGGATGTGCTATCTAAGGGAAGATGATCATCCTTACAAAAAATCAAGAATTTTGAAACCTCTATCGAACAATTTGGATGATTTGTGTCTAACTCTGTGGCAAAGTAGCGTGTTTTTGGATCCCGAGCCATATATATATATATATATATATATATATATATATATATATATATATATATATATATATATATATATATATATATATATATATATATATATGAGTAGTGATACATTGCGGCCGGTAACGTGCGGGCTTAACGTGCGGCACCCCCTTCGGGGGTATTTTCGGAATTTTTTTTATTTGGGGATTGATCACCTACCCTTGGATTGGACACACAAAAAATTTCAGCCCGATCCAAAACCTGTAGGCTGTCCAAATGTGTTGATCAAAATGGCGAAAAAAATGAACGACCGATAAAAGATCAACACATTTGGACGGCCTAAAGGTCTTGGATCGGGCTGAAATTTTTTGTGTGTCCAATCCAAGGGTGGGTGATCAATCCCCAAAAAAAAAATTCCGAAAATACCCCCGAAGGGGGTGGCCGCACGTTAGCCGGCCGCAATGTATCACTACTCATACATATATATATATATATATATATATATATATATATATATATATATATATATATATATATATATATATATATATATATATATATATATATATATTGTAGCGTCCTTGCTACACACAAATGGTGTTTCACCCCCTTATAGGTTTTATAATTTGCTAATTTTTAGAGGGTGTACTATAGGGGATCAAATATGCTATTCAAATTAACAGTTAAAATAGACGATCGAAAAAGTTTCTAGAATTTTTATGATCAACTAGTTTTAGAATTTACTGATTTTTTGTGAGGATGATCACCTTGTCATAGATACCATATCCTCCAAAATTTATCAAATTCTAAAATCTCTAGGAGGCTCAAACATCATTGAGGTGCACCATTCTATGAGCTATGAGCTTCAGAGAGAGAGAGAGGAATGTTACAATGAGCTATGAGCTACGGGTGGAGAAAATGAGATACCCTCATTTTGATCCTCCTAGGAGTTTTGGAAATTAATGAAATTTGGTGAGGGTGTTATCTAGGGTAAGATGATCATCCTCACCAATTTCATCAAATTCTAAAACTTCTAGGGGGATCAAATGGTAGAAGCAAAATTAACGGTGACTGCGGACGGTAGATAAACCTTCAACCATTTGATGACCCTAGAAGTTTTAGAATTTGATGAAAATTGGTGAGGATAATCATCTTACCCTAGACAACACCCTCACCAAATTTCATCAAATTCCAAAACTCCTAAGGGAATCAAAATAAGCACACAGCTCATTTTTACCACCCGTAGCTCACAACTCACTGTAACATTCCAAACCCTTTAGGCTGATCAAATGTTCTCTTCCATTTAACGGTTAAAATGAACAGTTGATAATGTTTTTTAAATTTGATTCACCTAAAGGGTTTAGAATGTGCTGATTTTTTATGGATGAGCTATCTAAGGGAAGATGATCATCCTTACAAAAAATCAATAAATTCTAAAACCTCTATCTAACGATTTGGATGATGTGTGTCTAACTCTGTGGCAAAGTAGCATGTTTCTGGATCCCTCCCCTATATATATATATATATATATATATATATATATATATATATATATATATATATATATATATATATATATATATATATATATATATATATACACACACACACACATATATATATATAGAGAGAGAGAGAGGGGAGGGATACTCTTACAATTGGAATCTTACTAATGAAAGTTACAAATCGCCTTTTACTTACCTAGAGGTTTCAGAATTTGATGAAACTTGGTGGGGATGCTCTCTATGGCAAGTTGATCATCCTCACCAAAAATCATCAAATTCTATAACTTCTAGGGGCATCAAAGATGTCATTCAAATTAACAGTTAAAATGAACGATCGATAAAGCTTCTAACATTTGATGCCCCTAGAGGTTATAGAATTTGATGATTTTTGGTGAGGATGATCAACTTGCAATGAGAGCATCCCCACCAAGTTTCATAAAATTCTGAAACCTCTAGGTTAGGTAAAAGGCGATTTGTAACTTTCATTAGTAAGATTCCATTAGTAAGAGTATCCCTGCCCATATATATATATATATATATATATATATATATATATATATATATATATATGCCACAAGGAATGGATAAAGAGACGACTGAGATGGCTTTCGGTTGGAGATGATAAAGAATGGTTGTGATTTTTTAAGAGGTTAGAGGACAAACCGAAGTAAACCAACTGATCAACCACTCAGCACAACTGAACCGATTGACACAAAAAAAAAAAAAAACCACTAGTACCAAAACTATTTCTGCTCCAGCACCTAACAGCGATTACAACCGTCTATTGCACAAGAACTGATCAACGGAATGTAGTGATCAAAGGTCATGTCAAATTGGCAACCAAAAGATACTCACTAAAATCCCTTACCCCGTATCGAGAAAATACTTAGCCCGAAGTGTTTAGATCAATGGTCAGCCCAATTGACTCCTTATCACAGTCATCTGTTGCAAAACTTGCACCTAGCCGACTGCCCAGACCATTTAATCGCATTCAACCTGGACCGGCAGCAAAAGTGATGATGTGATCGGATGCCACGTCAATCGGTCTGACCATTTGGGACAAACGCTTTAGGCTAAATAGCACCTCCGCCGAATCACACATCCCCTTTCTCCAGCTTGCCCAAAATCTCTCTCTGCTTGCAGCAAAACTCTCTCCCCCCCATATCTCTCCCTCCCCCACCAATGTCGAGATTACAGTTGCCCGCTTCACCCCGGTTTCATAGCCATGATCCCTCTCGCAAAAAATTCTCTAGCCCACAACTGAAACCCCCAAATCCCATACCCCACTCACGTACGATTTCAGAACCTCCCAAATCCCGCACACAGGTCAACCCCAACTGCTCGAGTAACTCCTCTTATTGTGTCGCACAGAGAGAGAAGCCTATCGCCACCCTCAGCACCTCTGTTCATCCAGGCAAGAACTCTCTCTCTCTGTGTATGTGTGTGTGTGAGAATGAACACAGAGAGTTGAAGCGTGGAGACCTGATTTTCAAAAAGGGGGATTCCTGCCTTTGATTTATCAATTGATCAAAGTACTTAGAATAAATCCATCCATTAATCTGTTCTTCAATTCCTTGCGGATGCTATATCGTGATTGCTTCAAGCATGATAATCTATCAACTTTTCTTTTGTTGATGCTGACTTTTCAAAACATCAGTTTCAAACTTTCAAGGGATAGTTGGGAATGCCTCTTTATTAAACGTGCTCTAGAACTTATGTGATTAGCTGCTTCCCACACTCTCTTTTAATCTTTACGATAAAATTTAGCGAGACTCTGCGTTGGTTAAACTATGGTGATTTTTTTGGCCCTTTTAGTGCCCTTTTGGTAGAATAGCCTATTTTTTGGGAATGCAGGGGAATTAGCTGGATAAAATTAATGTGTCTGTCTACTTATAAATTTTTATTTTAGATTCTCATTGACTACTTGTTTGTATTTTAGATTTTCATCCATTACCTGTTTGTATTTTAGATTCTAATCTCTGGGACCATTGATTTCTATTCTCAGAGATTTTGATCCCTGTCAACACTATATTTTAGATTCTCATCCACTACAGGTAAGTCTCCTTGGATGTGTCAAATAATTTATATGTTTTTCTTTTCGAATGATTAACTACTCCTTATGTTTTACTGTATTTTGATCTATTATTGTTTATTTTATCTAATGTCAAATTTTTTTAACAGTCTTGAAGAAAAAGGAGAGAGTAGCCGATCACCCCCCCACAGTCCCTCCGTCCACCCATGTTGGAACCCTCTCTCTCTCTCCCTCCCTCCCTCCCTCCCTCCCTCCCTCCCTCTCTCTCTCTCTCTCTCTGTGTGTGTGTGTGTGTGTGTGTGTGTGTGTGTTTGAGGCTTTAAATTGCGAAGTTAAATACTAATTTTTTTTAACAGTCTTGAAGATGGAGAGAGGAGCTGATCGATGCCTGCAGCCTGTCAATCCACCCAGGTACTATTTGAGGTTAAATGTCTAAGGTTGTTTTTTTTTGTGACTGTTGTTGACTAATATTGAGTATTTTAAGCCCCTAATTTGATTGAATGTCTTTGAGGTTGTTTCTTTTTTATTGAATGTTTTACAATTTCAGCATATTTTGCATAGAGTGGAATAAAAACGAAGTTTCAAACTGTTTTGATTAGCTCTTGATTTAAAATTTTTGTTAATTCTTTCTCCGCCTTCTTAGCTCTTCTTTGAAACGCATGTAACCGTATAGATATACACATATATTGCTTGCTGCAATTAAATTGTTTTGCTTGTATAGACATAGTACACATGGATTGAACAAATTGTTTTGTATGGTCGTTGATTGTTCCTTGAATGGATTGCAGCAAGCATGGATTGAACTTTGATTGTTCCTTGTATCGACTTCCTCGGGCTAGACTTTCCATCCCCAGCTTGGGTGCTACTCTTGCTTCACTTAGTCGTGTCCTCTTTCAAGCTACCACATCGGACCACCCCAGTGACTGTCTTCATCAGAAATCAGCATATACCAGCACATGCCTAACTTTGGTCCCCGCTAGATAGCAATACCTATTTCACGTGGAACCTGAGAGGTGACTATAGCGTGGCACGATCACACCTTCTTGGCTTACATCATCAGCTTCAGACATTAGCGACTGCTTTGACTTTACAGAACTCGAGGTCGAGTTCTTTCGCAGTCGAGGTGTTTGATGTGGGAACATCCGGCATGCACAGGCCTCAAGGCCAAATCCATCTTGCACGTGTCTTGAGGCTTGATTTAAAATAATAATAATAATTTTGGATTTAAAAATTCTTGAAATTAGCAATTTAGGAATAAAATATTAATTTTAAAATAAATAATTATTTTATTATGAAAATAGGTTATTTTCGGATTTATTAGTTATGTCGGTTTTAATTATCCTTTTTAGATAATATTTGGATAGATCCAAATCTTCTAAATTTTGGTAGGGTAATCTTTTTTTATTGTTATCTTTTAGGAAGGTTATCTTTTTAGTTATCTTTTTAGGAAATATTATCTTTATTTCTCTATTTAAAGAGGGCCCTTGCCACTCATTGTAATCATACTTGAATTAATAAAAATTGTACATGCAGCTTTGTATTTCTAATGAAAGATCCAATCTCACCTGGTGGTGATACCTCGCAAAACCTCTGAGCGGTGATACCTGGGGTTCTCTCTCTCTCTCTCTCTCTCTCTCTCTCTCTCTCTCTCATCTTAAGACGATGATCAAGTGAGATCCGTGGGACCCCTAAGATCCGTGGGACCCCTGACTTGTCCTGCATTAAAATAGGTGGGTCCAAACCGTGTTCGTGTCCTCTTTTCCTAGGATTTGACGTATCCGGTGTCCGTATCTGTATCGGGCTTCCTAGGTAGCCATTTATATAGAGAATTGCATTCATATGGAGAAACTTCAATTTGTAGCCAGTTCTTTTTTATTGTGCTTGTAAGAAAAAAATTATAACTAAAATTTGCAAGTGAAATAAATATAAACATGTGTTATTTCATCCATGTTTATATCGTAAGAGAGGGATGTTTCAAGTCACAGTAGATGAGAGAGAGAGAGAGAGAGAGAGGGGGGGGGGGTGAAAACAGATGACATAAGAATAGTGAAGGGAGCCATGATTAGTTGTATCAAATATATAAATAAGAACCTAAGGTATGAACAAAGGATGAAACTGGTGAACAAGTATGAATAGAGAGACAAAACAATGATGAAGGAAAAGACTGATGGAAGACGTATCACGGGCCAATGAGCATGATGGCCCTTTCTTTAATTCCCTGTTATACTTATTCTATGAATGTATCTTATTAGTATTTTTGCGAATAAACAAAATCCACATGTTAGAGATCAACAAACAAAATCCACATGTTAGAGCTCAATCAAAGGATCAAGACCTAACAGAAACTCCATTTAAAATAATGGTAAATTAGAAAATTACAACCACCACCCCGAACTATGCACCTCATTTCATATTGGTCCCTCAACTTCTTTTTTTTTAACAATTTGATCCCTGAACTATACTCGATCTGCATTTAGGCCCCTCCATCAACTTTTATTCAAAAAATACCCTTATCATAGTAAGCATAAATTAAATATTTTAAAACAATTTTCAGTCTTATTGGAAATTAATAAGGGTATTTTTGGGAAAAAAAAGTTGATGGAGGGGGCTAAATGCAAATGAAGCATAGTATAGGGATCAAATTGTTCAAAATAAAAGTTGAGGGACCAATATGAAATGAGGTGTATAGTTCAAGGGATATTTATGTAATTTGCCCTTTAAAAAAAGGGTTGAAAGAAAGGCACTGTAGTGGGACTCAAAATGAAGGGTAGAGTTCTTTCTATTATTAAAGTGAATATCACCCCCATCATCATCTAAGTTTTATCCCATCAAAATAGAGTCGACTTGATTGATAACAATTTTTTGACCAGCTGTCAACCTAATGTCAACCATCTAAGCTTGGTGCCGAAAACCTAACCAAGATAACTTGACAAGATAGGTGCATATGCCAAGAAACCAAAAAGACTAATTGGCGGTTAGGGGGACCTACCATATTGGTTATGCAGCTTAAGCTCTTTCAATCGGGGAGCAACCTTCTAGGGTTCCCTAGAACTATGAAATATTAGAGGAAGAGGGTAGAACCGTAGAAGTCAAGGTTCCATATAAAAAATTGCATACATCACTGTAGCACAAATGCTTAGACATATAATGCTTATTAATTGAATTTGATATGAATATGGTTCAATTCGATGATTATCACTCTTAAGAACCCTTCAGACACCATGAAACAGTTGGAAGTGTCACGATCTCTTAGCCGGGTTGGCAGAAGGGTTAACATCCCATGAGGAGTTATATCTTTGCTCTACCAGATGTCAACGATACCAAAAAACAACAAAAACAAAAGGTGATTAACAGTTGGATGCTGAAAAATAAATTGAAACCTTTTCAAGCATTCTACTATGCTAGCATAAGAACAAAGAAAATTATGGAAATGAGAGTCTAAACCAGCCGACTTACAAAATTACATCATAAAGAATATCTAGCTTTAAAATAGAATCTGCATACAAACAGAAGTACTACAAGTGATAAATAAATCACATAAGAAACCAAAGAGAATGTACAGTTTAAAGCTTGAGATACTATTACCTGGACATCCAAAGGCATCCCATGAAACTGTCCTGCACCCTCAGGAGGGGTCCAATTATAAACAGCACAAGGTAAAAAAAGAACTGATGCTCCATTGATATCTCTTGAAAAGACTTCAGGCTTGACAAATATTTTCGCAGCAAATGAAAGGTGAGATTTAACAACATATGCAAGAGCTAATTGATCCCCCAGCATGCGAGAAGCCATCATATATTTTGAGACGTACACATCAAGGACCTTCTGTAGAAAGATCTTCGCCCTGCAAAAATGGGTCAATACTTTATTCCCTGAATAGCAAAACCAAGAGGATACGATTATCAGAAGAAATGCATGTTACTAACTTAAGAATTCCATCACGAGTGCCTCTAATTGCAATAAATCCGGAATTAAGGGGTTGATCTTTATTGTTACGAAAAGTGAGTGCCAGGTGGAAATGAGGATAACTCTTGAATATATGTCCGAGATTATCAACCACTGCAATATCAGAATCAGTGAAAATGTAATGATTACAACACTCAAGAGTCTCCAAATTCTCCTCGAGCCTTCTTTCCAAAAATGCCTGCAGTCATCCAAAAAACAACAAAACTTAATAGCAAGAATTTAAAAAGAAAATACAATTACATGAAATACAGGTTCTACTTTCATGTTTAAAAATATAATATCTTAGTTTAAGATTACATATGAAAACTCTGCAATCATAAGGAAAATAGACTACTTAGATAAAAAGTTAAACACAAGACACATTGGCGATAGTATGCAGTGTAAAGACAAGCACAACACATATAAAAAGGACAAATCAGAAAACTACGAGGCATTTGGATGATCCGGCATGCCAAAGTATCAGTTCTTAAACCGCATATAGTTGGCACGGGACATATCAATTATCAAGCATAACAGTAATTCTGTAATTCCAGATATATGGGATAAGATGGGAGATAGCATAATTCAGACATATCAAGCAATAAGCATAATGGATACTGTCAATTGGGCTGGGCTAGCTCGATACCCGCTTGTTCAGCCCGTAAAAATTTGGGCCGAGTTTTATGTTAGCTTGGACATGATTTCAAGCCCGAACTTGAGTTATGGCCGTGTTAAGCTCAGCCCGTTTTAGGCCCGAACCCGAAATAGTAAGGGGTTTTAGACACTCCACTTATGAGAAATTTCATTAGTGTATTGACGATTTATAATTGTATAAAGTGCAAGAAGAAAACATCCAATTTTTGCTATCAATGATTATGCAAATTGTAAGCAGTAAAATGTTTAATTAGAAAACTATATTTATGTTTCTAACGGTACCCGTATTAGTTTATTGAACCATCCCCTCTCAATATATTTTGCTTATTTAGGAGATAAAGTTTTGCACAAGTTGGTTTTTAGTGAGAGTTGCTATTGTTTAGAATCTCATAGCTTTTGTTGCTCTATGTATGCCTACAATTTTAGGTACGACGCGCATACAAAGAAGCTAGGTTTTAGTGAAATGGTGAGATATATTAGTACTTATAAATTGTAGGAGCATATCACATGCAATTTTTCCATGATTTTTTCTCAAAATGCTCTTATTCGGGCTGGCCCGAACTCAACCCGAAATCCGAGAAGGAAAATGGGCTGAATTTCGGCTGAACATGGCAGTAAACTTTGGGCCGAGTTCAGACTTGGGAGGGCCACCTAGAGTTCGGGCCAGATTTGGGCAAATCATGACCGACCCAGCCCAACCCGATTGATAGGTTGTAATTCTAGATATTGGGGATATCAGTCATTAATTGTGGTGCTATATATGGATGAGTGATGTGGTACACTCGGACAAATGGTATGTTTCAGAAGATAAACAAAATTATCAAA
The DNA here is from genome assembly GCA_947650365.1 of Chamaelirium japonicum. NCBI lineage: Eukaryota > Viridiplantae > Streptophyta > Magnoliopsida > Liliales > Melanthiaceae > Chamaelirium > Chamaelirium japonicum. The sequence continues at coordinate 443,654 of OX393558.1, read as the reverse complement.
CTACTAATCTTAAATAAGAGCTCGGCAATGCTCTTCGAGGCAATAAGAAAACAAGAAGATGAATCTTATGATGAAAAATACGAGTGCTAGCAATGAGGCTGGGCTTTCCAAAAGGCTAAAAAGACTTGGCCGTTTGGAAGTTGAGGAAATCACAAGGGCCAGGGCAGTCTGATAGGTAGGATTGGGTCTAGCACCCTAAAGAGGGCCTCAACCAACAAACAAGCTCAAATCATATTAAACATTGGTCGCAGACCCATGTAATATTATGGATTCTAAACATAAAACCAGTAGTGATCATTTCATCATCAAGGATTTAGATCTATAGTTATTCAGAGTTTATCAAAGAAAAAGCTAAGGTTGCAAGTAAAGAGATTGGACAGATAAAACCCGATGTGTGGATGACTTCACAAGATTCCGGAGACGATATGATCCTGGACTCCATGAAGTCTTAGAGAATCTAGAAGATCACGAACACGTCCAGAACCCACGCGAAGAAGACCAAGCGGGCCCGAAAGTGGCTATCGGTGGCCAAATGGGGTCTAGCGGGCTATTGGTCATTGTGCGATGGTCGATCGACTATTGGCAGCCTATCGGTGGACTTCATAAGTCGTCGGGTCCGCGCGAGGGCCTGCTACCCGTCGATGGCTGCTAGCAGACTGCCGTGTCGTGCGATGGTCGAGCGGGGTCACCAGCTAATAGTGATTGCGAATCAGGTTCGTTGTGGGTCGAGCTCGTGGCCGCTAGTGGCTGCGGGTCCCAAGGGTGACCGGTCACAAGAAAGAGAGGGAAAAAGAGAAGGTTAGGGAGGTATGCGGGGCCATCGTCGCTGAGATCAAGAACAAGTAAAACGTAACGGAGATCTTGGCACTCGGCTCAAGATCTCTCCCTTCAAGATGATGGCTCCCACTCTCAAGCTTTTTTCATTCATTAGTTCGATAAAGATAATGACGGCTACAAAAGTTTATAAAACCCTAATGACCAAAGACTTAAAAAAGACAAACATCCTCATTGGTTTACAAAACTAGATTTTTAACCTATAAATATTCCAAAAATGCATAAATAAACCTAATAAATATAACTCATAGCCAAACGAGGGCTCAGTAAAGTTGCCCCAACATCTCCCATGTGTCTCCAAGCCAAAGCTCCATCGCATGGGCTGTCCTCCTCCTGCGCGAGTATATACCAGTATAACGTCAGGTCGAACTAGGGCAGTGGTGGCCCCATCAATGAGGTTCTAGAGGCCTTCTCTAGCTTAATTGTCAAACTATCAACCCCATATCGTTAATTATTTATGTAAGATTCTCCACAAATGTTATCCTTGTATAGCATGCCCAAGTATCAAAATATCCTTGTAGTGTCATAATTATCCCATTAATCAATTGAACCCAACTGAAGCCATAATGATAGTATACATAGGAAAAGATTCTTGTTGGAAGATTAAGGAGACATCACTACACACTCGTCACCCAATCTCAGAGTTTACCAGTGCCGACGACGGAGGACGGCTACAGTACTCTCTTTAGCTCGGCGACTAGCCCAAAACGTAGAGGATGATTTATTTGAGTTATTTATTTTCTATTTCTAAAATAATTATTAGTGGTTTTTTTTTGTACTTTGGTTTTTTCGTCTTTTGCTTTAGTTTAGTCCCATATTGGTTGGGGGAAGTCATGTAGTGCACCTGGGTTCTTATTTAAAGGACCCAAGATCCCTTATATTTGATTTTGAAGAAATAAAATAAAATATTGCTATTTGCAAAGCACTCCCAATGAAAGGAAGAACTAGGACGAGAAGCTCAAGAGGCAAGAAGTCTCACTCTTTGGTAAGAAGCCAGGATTTACCTCTCACGCTTTCTTTTTCTTCTTCATCTTCTTCTTCTCTCTCTCTCTTTCTCTCTCTCTCTCTCTCTCTCTATATATATATATATATATATATATATATATATATATAGAGAGAGAGAGAGAGAGGAACATGACTTTGTAGGGCCATGAAAGAAGCACTAACACTGGTACGGGAACACGGGTACGACACGACACGGGTTCGCCGACACGGCAAATCCTAAAAAAGGACACGGGTACGGCGGGGACACTGCAAAATAAATTTATATTTTATATATGTTTGCAATTCATATATATTTTGATAACCGAAAAAACCTCATAGAAAATAATTAAAATAAAAATTTAATGCATACTGCATCGCTATCATTAGTTACATCCAGCCCGATCGGTGAATCGCAAACAGCTCTAAATGGTATGGAAAATAACGGTTGTGTTTCAGTTTTGACTTCAACCTATCTGAAACCTCAAAGGATAAGATAAATTAAAGCCAAACCTGAATCGTAATCGTCCATCATAACCATTCTGATAAGTGAATCACACTCAGGCCCAAATGGCATGCAAAAAAACGACTGTGATTCAGTTTTGGCTTCAACCTATCTGATTCTCTAAGGTTATAATCTCAGAGGATCAGATAGGTTGAAGCCAAAACTAAATCACCATAGCTTGTAATCCGACCCTATATCGAACAGTCCGTCAATCCGCAGTGTCCCGAGTATCCGAGGAATGTCCGACGAGTGTCCGACAGTGTCCGGCTCCCGGAAGCACGTAGGACACGGCACATGCATGTCTGGTGCGTGTTTGGTGAGTGTCCGACACGTGTCCGACACGGGTACAGGAGGCCTGGGGAAGTGTCCATGCTTCCTAGGAAGCCCTCTTTGTATACTCAATTAACATAGGTAAAGGTCTCCGAATTCGCTAATTTTTTGTAAATGTGATATCTATCTTAAGGTGATCATCCTCACAAAAAAATCAGCGAGTTCCAAAACCTCTAAACATATCAAATAAGCTCTTCAAATTAACAGTTGAAATGGACGACTGATAAAGCTAATATTTTAATGGACCTAGATTTCTCGGAATTCGTTGATTTTTGGTGGATATGCTATCTATAGGAATATGATCACCCTCACCAAAAATCAGCAAATTCTGAAAACACTAGGTGTATCGAAATAAAAGAAGTATTGTCTCTCCATTTCAACCATTAATTTGAAGAACTTATTTGATATGCTTTGAGATTTCAGAACTTGCTGGTTTTTTGAGAGAATGATCACCTTAACATAAATAGCACATCTACAAAAAAATAGCAAATTCGGAAACCTATAGGTATGTTAATAGAAGAGCATACCTTTGGCCTTCTTTGCATGGGCATATAAAGTCATGCTTATATATATATATATATATATATATATATATATATATATATAGGGGCATGCTATAATGCGGCATGCGGTACGTGCGGTATTGCATAGTAGCCGTCTGTTGCACCGCTGCGTGCATCGCATGCACGCAACGCGTGCATCAGACGGCTGCGGTGTAGTGCCGCACGTACCGCATGCCGCATTATAGCATGCCCCTATATATATATATATATATATATATATATATATATATATATATATATATATATATATATATATATATATATATGTGTGTGTGTGTGTATAGAGAGAGAGAAAAGGGGTATACGCTGGCAGCTTATTTCGACGAAATGGGCAACCACCCATTTGAAGCCCCTAGGAGTCTTAGAATGTGCTGATTTTTGGTGAGCATAAGCACCTTACGTTAGAACATCCACAAAAAATCAGCAAATTCTAAAACTTTAAGGGGCATCAAATGTGATATTTCAGGTTAACGGTCAATACAGACGCTCGATAAAACTTCTAATATTTGATGCCCCTAGGAGTTTTAGAATGAACTGATTTTTTGTGGGTGTTCTATCTAAGATAAGATGCTCACGCTCACAAAAAATCAGTACATTCTAAAACTCCTAAGGGCTTCAAATAGATGGCTGTCCATTTCACCGAAATAGACCGGCAGCTCACTTCCCGTTTTCTATATATATATATATATATATATATATATATATATATACAGAGAGAGAGAGAGAGAGGATCCGAGGTATAGGCTGGCGGCCTATTTCGACGAAATAGGTAGCCGCCATTTGATGACCCTAGAAGTTTTAGAATGTGCTGATTTTTGGTGAGCATAAGCACCTTACCTTAGATAGAACACCCACAAAAAATCAACACATTCTAAAACTTTTAGGGACATCAAATGTTATATTTCAGATTAACGGTTATAACGGACATTCAATAAAACTTCTAACATTTGATGCTCCTAGGAGTTTTAGAATGTGTTGATTTTTTGTGGGTGTTCTATCTAAGATAAGTTGTTTATGCTCCCAAAAAATCAGCACATTCTAAAATCCTAAAGGCTTCAAAAGGGTGGCTGCCCATTTTGGCAAAATAGGCTGGGAAAAGGTTTGGTGAAATCGAGTTCACCATTCAAATGGTGAACTTAAATGGAGAAGATATCACGTGTCCTAAAAAAATCAACAATTGCGACTAGGTATATATATATAGGGAACACGGTCCTCCCGACTAGCCAACACGCTAGTCCTCCCTTCAATTTGGGTGCCATATGGCACTTTTTAACCGGGGTTAGGGGTTGGTCAAGGTGGGTACACCCCTCCTAACAATGATCATGAAAAAAAATTTGAAAAAAAAATATGCCAAGTGGCATTTTTAAATTAACCATAGCAAGGGCTATTTGCCCGCTTAAGTTTACCGTTAAATTTGTCGACCGTTGATTATGTTTTAAGTTTTTTTTTAGAATTTTTTTATAAAATCTTGATCTAAGTAGAGCGGATTGACCATCCATAAAAAAAAAATGGTTAAAAAGTGTTATGTGGCATCCAAATTGATGGGAGGACAAGCGTGTTGGCTAGTCAAGAGGATCGTGTTCTCTATTATATATATATATATATATATATATATATATATATATATATATATATATATATATATATATATATATATATATGAGGGCCGGGAAGCTAAACTCGACTTCACGATTAGGTTCATGAACTAGAGTTTTGCATGCGACACGTGTATGCGTTTTCTTTTACATTTTACTTTATGTCTTTTCGGTGTTCATATATATATATATATATATATATATATATATATATATATATATATATATATATATATATATATATATATATATATATGAGGGCCAGGAAGCTAAACTCAAGTTCACGATTAGGTTGATGAACTAGAGTTTTCATTGCGACACGTATATACGTTTTCTTTTACTTTTTACTGTCTTTTCAGTGTTCATCCATCTTAAAGTCTTGTCCCTTCTTACTTGCTTTTTGTATTTTCAGGGAACACATGGCTCAATATAAACCTTATTTCACCATTCATCTGTGAACTCAAGTTCACCAACCCCTTTCCCTATATATATATATATATGTATATATATATATATATATATATATATATATATATATATATATATATATAGGGACAGGATCTTGTGCCTTAAATTAACATCCCATCTTAAATAGAACATCCACAAAAAACCAGCACATTCTAAAACTTCTAGGGGCATCATATACTACAAGCTTTATTCACCGTCTATTTTTATCCGTTAACTTTTATTATATATTTGATGCCCCCAGAAGTTTTAGAATGTGCTGCTTTTTTATGGATGTTCTATCTAAAGTGGGATTATTACATCCACAAAAAATCAGCTCATTCTAAACCCTCTAAGATATAAAATCAAAATCGATGGCAAAAAAACGATGGCCAAATATTAAGGCACAGGATCCCGACCCATATATATATATATATATATATATATATATATATATATATATATATATATATATATATATATATATAGGGTTAGGATCGGATGACCCAGCAAAATTTGACCCAGTAAATAACCCAGCACCCTTTGAGGCACCTAGAGGTTTTAGAATGGGCTGCTTTTTTGTAGACATGTTGTCTATGATATGTTGATCATCCTCACAAAAAATCAGCCCATTCTAAAACCTCTAGGTGCATCAAAGGGTGCTCTTCAAATCAACGGTTAAAATTGATAGTGAAAAACCGTTGATTTGAAGTGCGCATTTGATGCACCTAGAGGTTTTAGAATGGGCTGATTTTTTGTGAGGATGATCAACATACCATAGACAACATCCCTACAAAAAATCAGCCCATTCTATAACCTCTAAGTGCATCAAAGGGTGCTAGGTTATTAATGGGTCAAAATTTGCTGGGTCATCCGATCCTAACCCATATATATATATATATATATATATATATATATATATATATATATATATATATATGAGTGTTACGTTGTGCTGAGCGCTGCTTGCGAGAAAGTGCGCTGCGAACCCCGGCCATCCGATCGGCGAGGAATCGAACGGCACAAATCCGTCGCACACCGGCTCAAAGGTGTAACCGTCCGATCAAACGATCCAACGGATAAGATCCGTGGGAAACAACCGAATGGGACAAAAAAATCGCGGTTACTGTAGCGGTACAGTAACCATGACTTTTTTTGTCCTATTCGGTTGTTTCCCACGGATCCCATCCGTTGGATCATCCAATCGGACGGATATAGTTTTGAGCCGGTGCAGGATGGATTTGTGCCGTTGGATTCCCATGGGGATGGATTTGTGCCATTGGATTCCCATGGATCCATCATCCAATCGGACGGCCCAAATCCATTCCCATGGGAATCCAATGGTAAAAATCCATTCCGCACCGGTTCAAAAGTGTAGCCGTCCGATCGGATGATCCAACGGATGGGATCCGCGGGAAACAACCGACAAAAAAAAATTGAGGTTACTGTACCGCTACAGTAACCGCGATTTTTTTTTGTCCCATTCGGTTGTTTCCCACGGATCCCATCCATTGGATCATCCGATCGGACGGCTACACCTTTGAGCCGGTTCAGGACAGATTTGTGCCGTTCGATTCCATGCTGATCGGACAGCCGGGGTTCGCAGCGCACAGCGCAACGTAACACGCCTATATATATATATATATATATATATATATATATATATATATATATATATATATATATATATATATATATATATATATATATATATAATCCTGTTCACCTACGGGACGTCCCGCACCGGCGAAATGCGGGACAGGTTCCGAGCCGTCTGATTGGCTTCGATCGGACGGTGGAGAAATGGGCCGAGTGCGAGACGTATTCGGGTGGGGCCTACCACCTGATGCCTTCTCCTCCTCTCTGTTCCTCTCTCTCTCTGTCTATGTGTTCCTCTCTCTCTCTCCCTCTTCTCCGATGAACCAACGCAGCCCCGACGGTGAATCGCCGGCCGCACGGAAGCCGGCAGCCACCCCTGGCCGCTCCTCCACGATTCCACCCAGCCCCGACCAGTGAATCGCACCCAGCCCCGACGGTGAACCCACCCACGCCGGCAGTCAGCCCCGACCACGCCGGCAGCCAGCCCCGACGGTGAACCCACCCAGCCCCGATCAGATCTCGCCGTCGAAATCGAGAATCACTGTCCGGGCTGGGTGGGTTCACCGTCGGGGCTGGGTGCGATTCACTGGTCGGGGCTGGGTGGAACCGTGGAGGAGCGGCCAGGGGTGGCTGCCGGCTTCCGTGCGGCCGGCGATTCACCGTCGGGGCTGGGTTCATCGGAGAAGAGAGAGAGAGAGAGGAACGCATCAGGTGGTAGGCCCCACCCGAAGACACGCTGCACTCGGCCCATTTCTCCACCGTCCGATCGAAGCCAATCGGACGGCTCGGAACCTGTCCCGCATTTCGCCGGTGCGGGACGTCCCGTAGGTGAACAGGATTCATATATATATATATATATATATATATATATATATATATATATATATATATATATATATATATATATATATATATATATATATATATATAGGGTAGCGATCCAGTGAGATATGAGATAACCGTTTTAGAATTTGATTAAAATTGGTGGGCATGCTCTCTATGGCAAGTTGATCATCCTCACAAAAAATCATCAAATTCTAAAACCTCTAAGGGCATCAAATGTTAGAAGATTTATCGACCGTCCATTAAAACCAATAATTTGAATTGTGTATTTGATGCCTCTAGAGGTTTTAGAATTTGATGGTTTTTTGTGAGGATCAACTTGCCATAGAGAGCATGCTCACCAATTTTCATCAAATTCTAAAACCTCTAGATAGGTTTCTCAAAGTTATCTCATAGAAGAGTTATCTCACTGGATCGTTATCCTATATATATATATATATATATATATATATATATATATATATATATATATATATATATATCAGTGTTCTGAAAGGCTCAAGGCACACATGAGGCGCAAAGGTCTCCTAGAGCCTGGGCGCAAAGCGCAACTCAAGGTGCGCGCCTGATTGAAGACACACACACACACACACACACATATATATATATATATATATATATATATATATATATATATATATATATATATATATATATATATATATATATATATATATATATATATATATTCAAAACATGTATAACTAGACTAAGAAAATGAATCGTAAGACAAAAGATAAATTGGATAGATCGTTATTGCAACAACACAAATGTTGTAGCTTTGTAGGTTTGAATTACGGCTCTAAATAAGCTCTTTAAAATATATTAAATTTTCAAATATGTATAGTTCAAATTCAATAACCAGTTATAAGATATCTAACGTGATATTATAGTGAACAAAAAATAAATAGTGAATGATTGAACTAAGAAGCACGGACACGGACACGACACGACACGGACACGCCGACACGATATTTTTCAAAAAACCAGGACACAGACACGTTAGGGGATACGCTAAATTATATATATATATATATATATATATATATATATAACAATTCGTATATTATCATTTATAATCAAACATAATGCTAATAGTTAACTAAAAAAGTCTCCAACAAACATCATAAATGATTCAAGTGTATAGTTTCAAACTTTCAAAATACAAAAAAACAAATAGAACACGCATAAAATCATCATTCATCAAGGCCAACATCAAGTGTTACCACATCATCACCATCGACTTGAAGGCCACGGCTTCCATATCCGGCTTATTGTTGGAAAGATTCGCAATCTCAAGAACCCCAACATCTTCAAATGAGAAAAAAGCCTCTCCGGTAATATCTGACACGCTCCAACACGCATCCGACACGCTCCGACACGTGTCGAACAATCTTTCTTCATAAAAGACACGTTTTTTGGTGTGTCTGACACGTGTCGGAGAGTGTCGGACGAGTGTCGGTGTCCGACACGTGTCGGACACGGACACGTTGAGGTCCCGAGAGTGTCGGTGCTTCATAGTGATTGAATGTGTTATCTCATCCATGTGCTTGTGCATATGCTTCTAAATCAGTATGAAATGTGCAAATCGTGAACGAAAAGAAAACTCACTGAATCTTGTAATAGTTGAAATAATATCAAAGTCATCAAATCCAACCCACAATTGCTCATATGGTCCTACCTAAGAACTATAACAAATAATTTTGAATGTAAATAATATTCAATCAACGTGCCAATATTTAGATTACTGTAATCATGAATCAAATCTACTTAATAACTTAATCATATTCCCCAAAATATCAATAGCAAGCATATAATTGCACATGGTTCAACTAGGCGCGCCTTTTTTGCGCCTGGAGCCCAGGGGCTCCAGGCGCGTGCCTAGACCTAGGCACGCGCCTTTCTAACAGAGCCTGACCTTGTGTTTTTTGAGGCGCAGGGGATGAGCCTAGTTGAGCCTGAGCCTAGGTGCACCTTTAATAACACTAATACACACACACACACACACACACACACACACTAGTAGTGCCTGTCGACACTCGGACGGCCACCTTAGGTGGTCAAACACTTTCGGCGAGGGCGGCCACAATCGATGAGGGCGTCAACATTTGTTCTGTGGGGCACCCATATTCAGTTGTGGCAAAGACATTCAGCAGGAAAAACACTTTCGACGTGTGTTACAAAATTAGTTTGCCCGAGCCTTCCAGCACTCGGATGGCCACCTTCGACGGCAAAACACCAATATTCCATCCTTTAATGGCTGGACATGTCTTCCCTCCCAATGCTCGACTCAAGATCTACATAACCTACAGGGTTTAGTACATGCATTGAGTATCTAGTACATTTATACATGAACTTATAATCAATTACAAAGTTGATTTATTCTGCTCAATGTGTGAGTTTTGACCCATTGAGGTTCCTACTTTATGAACCAAATTCAATATTAAAACTCACAAAAATAGCAAGTTCTCATGGCCAATCTACCCGTAAGCTATTTTCCACACTTGACAATTAGATTGAACCCACATTAAACAAAAGATAATACCTCCATGGATGAAAGCCCTAAACAATAATAACAGACGTTAAGATGTTCCTACTTTTAAGGAACCAAACAAATCAACGATATGCAAAAGATGTTCCTACTTTTAAGGAACCAAACAAATCAACGATATGCAAAAGCCGTATCATCTAAAAAAGAACAAATGAATGATCTCTAAGAACAACCAACTTGGTAGTAATTGGTGCATACCTAGGGTTAATTTGCTACTCGATTGATTTGTTGCAATTGAAGTGCAAAAGGGCATAATGAGAAGTGCAATTCACCATTTGGGGATGGGTGAAACGGATAGTTGGGGATGAATTCCACTTCTTTTGCTACCCGATTGATTTGCTACAAATAGAGTACAAATGGGCATAATGGGAAGTGCAGCGATTGATCCTTCCAAAAAAAAAAAACTGCAGCGATATCTACCCGATTGATTTGCTCTTTTTGAAGTGCATTTTTCTGTTGATTATGCTTAAGGCCAATTACGGTGTGCCATGTCGCCCATTTAAAAAAGCATAATGGGAAGTGGCACACCATTGGCTAGCATAGTCCATGTTGTTCCCTTTTTAATGGATCGCATGGCATAACATGATTGGGCCACCGGTTGTTAAATGGCTGGCTTATCCCATCGGATGTTAATAAAAAATTTCCAAATAATTTTTTTCCTTTTTTGTCGGGCAGACTTGGTGCGAAAATGGTTGAATTGATTCTTTTATTTTTTCCTTTTTTACCTTAAACTTTTGTATGGCGATGTGGAACACCTTCCTGTTTAGGAGGGTTGACCGGATTAATTACCTTACTCTTTTTTGGACGGGATGAATCACTGCCCTTCTTTGTCTTTGAGGCATATCAATCACAGTCGTATACCTGTCTCTTCATGTTTGTTCTCACAAAACCCTGAAATATTTTATATATATATATATATATATATATATATATATATATATATATAATACATATCACAGCGCGTTCGATTTATTTACAACCATGCCACTATGCCATAGTTATTTCAGACCGTCCGATTATATAAAGAAAGGCTAAGATAAAAAAGAGCATGCTGATGTAAAGGATGATTGAGATTCATTTTGGTAGGGGGAACGGATGAGATTGGATGGAGTTAAGTTGGAGGGGTGAGATTGAGAAGAATAATAATTAAATGAACAAAGGACCATATTGTGAACAAATTATATTTTATAATATAATTGAGGGTTTTTATGTAAAAAATTAAGGACGCAGTAGGTATTAATTCTATTTTTCACGTGTTTTCCCCAGCAATGATTAATTAGCTAGAGCTGCCACCTATGTGTGTGGTCCCCCCTCCCTTTAATTGTAGAGCCCCGATTTCTCTCTTCCCCCCATGATCTTTCTCTATTTCTTCCCAACTACCCCTTAAACCCTGAGAACCGATCTCATGCGATATCGTGACAATGCGATAATCGTTTCTGGCCGTCCGATCGGTGTGAATCGGACGGCACAAATCATTTCCGTTCGATAAAAACTTTAATCGTTTCCGGCCGTCCGATCGGCATGAATCGGACGGCACAAATCCTTTCCGCCCCGGTTAAAAAGCTTTAACCGTTCGATCAAATGATCGAACGGATGAGATCCGTGAGATCTCATTCGAATAGGACAAAAAGTAATCATACTTTTTTGTCCTATTCAAATGAGATCTCACGGATCTTATCCGTTCGATCATTCGATCGAACGGTTAAAGCTTTTAACCGGGGCGGAAAGGTTTTGTGACGTTCGATTCATGCAGATCGGATGGCTGGAAAGGGTTAAAGCTTTTAACCGGCGGAAAGCACCGTGAGATCTCATTCGAATAAGACAAAAAAGTATGATTATGTTTTGTCCTATTCGAATGAGATCTCACGGATCTCATCCGTTCGATCATTCGATCGAACGATTAAAGCTTTTAACCGGGGCGGAAAGGATTTGTGCCGTCCGATTCACGCCGATCGGACGATCGGGAACGGTTAAAGATTTTAACTGGACGGAAAGGATTTGAGCCGTCCGATTCATATCGATCAGACGCCGAAAATGATTATCGCATTATCGCATCTAGCACGATACGGCATGAGATCGGTTCTCTCTCTATATATATCTATATAACATGGCACGGTGCTTTCCTGCTGACTAGACAAAAAGAACCCAAAGCTGACTAGACAAAAAGAAACGTCGATCACAGCCGTCGATCTCTCTTTCCAGATCTCTCTCCCTCGATCTCTCTCTCCCCCCCGTCTCTCTCTCTCTCTTCCTCCGACTCTCTCTCTCTATCTCTCCTCCGTCTCTCTCTCTCTCTTCCTGTCACGATCCCACCCACCCACCCCCGATCTCCCCCCGTTCTGCAAAGAAAACCCCCCCTCTTCTCTTCCGGCCATTGTGGCGATTGGATTCAAAACCCCTTCATTCACAGGGCGCCGAAGCCTCCTTCCTCCGTCTGACGGAAGCCCCATCCGAGATCATGTTCCCACACCACCAACAGAACCCTCTCTCTTGGGCAAAGACAACGGCAACAGGGGGTTTTGTTGTTTTTTGTTTTTCCATTTTGTTCTCTTTTTTTTTCCCAAATGACCTTCATCCCTCACCTTCGTCACATCATAGAAAGCAAAGAAGAAAAAAAAAAAACAAAGGAGGGGGGAAGAATAGCAAATGCTCCTGATCCTGTCCAGTCATCGCTGATACCGCCCAACTCGACTCGGTCTCCACCCACGCCGCCCGACTCGAACCATTCTCCACCCGCGCAGGTATCTGGCGCCACCCGCCACTGCCTCTGGTCTGCGGCCATATGCTCGGCCACCCGTAGCCATGCCCCAGCACCGCTGCACCCCTCTTTCCCTCTTGCAGCCGCGGAGGAATCGTACCAAAATTCCCTATTTTGGGTGAAAGGGTCAGGGTTAAAATCCCCTGTTTTAATTTGATAGACCAGGGGTTAAACCCCCCTTTATTTTATTTTTTGAGAAACAACATGTGCTGTGCTGTGCTATCCTTTTTTTGTATTGGAGATCGATGTTCTATCCTGTCCTTTTTTGTTAGTATTGGTTGGCTTCAAACCTATACTATTGTTTTGATTTTTTTTCTTAAAGAAATTTTAATACATATCTCAATCCCTACTTGATTCATCAATTTATTTTAATGATAATTGTATCCATTTTTTTACACCCCACAGCCTAGGTCGAGTCCTAATTATCCCCCTTCGCCACTTCTCGCTGAACACTCAGTTTCGTCTTCTAAGTGTTCAACAAGAGGCGTCGCGGATCGGATGTTCCCAATGAGGCATCGTGGATCCTCCGGCATCTGATCGTCTTGGTCTTGAGTGATGGTGTCCGGTTTTGATCAGGTGCAATTGTTCTTCGACAATCTCCTCCTCGCCATGAGAGGTGACCTCTCCCCCCCCCCCCCCCCCCCCCCCCCCGAGTTCAGATTCCACTACTCCACCAAGGATCTCGAGTCCAGCTAGCTTGATTCAAGAGACACGGTAAATAACCTCGAATTCAGTGCATGCACCGATCGAGTACAGTGCATCGAATGACTGTGACTTGGGGGGTAGACGGTGGGGCAGAGGATTTGGATTCGGGGGTTGGGGGTGAGGGAAAGGGGGGTGGCGATGCCCAGGGCTGTGTTGCCGCCGAAGGCGGCCCGCTGCAGTGCCGACAGGCACGGGCATTCACTAGTATATATATAGGGAAAAGGGATGCTAGACCTGAGGTGCAGCGTCGTTGCTGCACCTCAAGCATTGTTTGATCATCCTAGAAATTTTGGAATTTGATAAAATTTGGTGAGGGTGTTGTCCAGGGTAAGATGATCATCCTCACCAATTTTCATCAAATTCTAAAAGTTTTAGGGGGTTCAAATGGTCGAAGCAAAATCAGCCGTCCGCAGTCACCGTTAAAATCTGCAGATTTTACTTAGACCATTTGACCCCCCTAGAAGTTTTGGAATTTGATGAAAATTGGTGAGGATGATCATCTTACCCTAGACAACACCCTCACCAATTTTCATCAAATTCCAAAACTTGTAGGGGGGTAAACAAGCGAGAGGTGCAGCAACGATGCTACACCTCGGGTGCAGGCTCCCCGCCCATATATATATATATATATATATATATATATATATATATATATATATATATATATATAGGGGAGGGTTTTTGTGGGGGGTACAAAGAACGGCTTGGATATATTTGGGAGGATGTCCAAAAAAGAAAGGATTTGATTCTCCCTCAAAATCCTGCCACCCTATCCTCTCTTCCAATCCCGTGGATCACAACCGTTCGTCGCCACAGCCTGACCCTAAAAATCCCGCACCCACTCCCGCTTGTCTAATTTGTCCCCCCAAAATCTTGTGGAAGAGTGCCCCACTCCTTCCCATCCATTGGATCATAGTCGTTCCTCTTCCCCCTTCACAGCCGGCTGCCCCACCCCCTCTTTTCATTTCCCTCTTGCCTAATCTATCCCCCCAAAATCTCGTGAAAGAGTGCCCCACTCCCTCTTCCCATCCATTGGATCACAGTCGTTCCTCTTCCCCTCTTCTCATTCCCCTCACTCCATCCCTCTTTCTCCGCAGTTCGACGAGGCCCAGGCTATGATTGACTGCGATTTTAATGAGGATTTCGGCTGCAATTTTCCTCGCCTCCCTTTGCGCCTAGAATTTTTCCTATTGGCCACGATTAGTGGAGGCGGCCTAGAATCCTAACCCTAAACCGATGGCAACAAAGCAAGTGAAAGAGGAAGAGAAAGAGATAAGGAACCGGTTGGCATTCTGATTCCTTTTGCTCTTTATTTGCTGTTTTGATCATTTGAGTCTATTTTCTGGTTTTTTTTAAACCTTTTTTGTTAGGTGTCTACAATGGTCGGCAGAGCATTGATTGTCGTCGATGAGGTAAATTTCTTCTTCTTTTTTTATACTCCAATTGTCAATTGCTATCACTTCATTCTTTTAAAAAAAAAATTTGGTGGCTCCAATTGTTAATCTTTTGTAAAAGAAAAAAAATTTAAATTTCTAATCTCTGTCACAATTGTTAATCTTTAATTTTTTAGCCGGCTCCAATTGTTAATCATCTTTTTTATTTTTTTGGCGGCTCCATTTTTTTTTTCTTCTGTCGTTGCAAGTGTGTTGGTCGGATCCCTGTATTTGGATGTGTTTCCGTCGATTCCTTCGATTGTGACAGAAAGTTGGATTTGTTTCCGTCAATTCATGTATATTGGTCAAATCCCATTTGGAATACCATATAAATAAGGCTATTTCAAGTTGTGTTTCTTTTTTGATATTTGTAAATATGAAAAAAAAAAAAAACACATTTGGATTGCAATGTTAATAAGTTTTGATTACTGATTTCCTTCTATGTTCCTTATAAATAGCTGATCAACCCATTACTTAGTTTTAGTTGCTATGGATTCAAAACTTATGCCACTCATATGATAAACATGGATTCAATACTTATGCCACTCTCAATCTGTGTGAGAGATTGGTAAAAGCTTTCAATGCAAATAGTATTTCCCATAGAAAATTTATACTTTCTTTGACTATTTCTTTATGTCGTTGCAACCTAAATAATTTCTAAGAAAATTGATATTGTCTTGCTAGTTTTGTATACTTTGAACTGAAAGTTTTGGTAATGTGTATGAATCTATTGTTGGTCTACTATTTTGTGACACCTCATTGGTGTTCACAGGTTGCATTTAATATCATGGTCTCATCATGTGACCTTTTGGGCTGCCTGAAAGGTCTCTATGGCAAAGGTATCCACTATCTACATGGGGTGCTCTCCAGAATACAAATTGAAAGATTTGTAAATAATACGTATCTTTAGCAATGTAATTAGTTCTGTCGATGATGTAATTGGTTATGCAATTGGAATCACTTGTGCGACCTACTCGACGCCTTCCCGACACCCTCCGGTAACCTGTAAATTGTTTTGTCAAGTCCACCAATTTTCCAATTTAATAAATTATTTTAAAACTATTTTTTTTTTAATCTTTAGTTTCTGTTTTTTTTTAATGGTGATCTTAATCATTGCAATGTGATGCGGCAGTCCACCCGGGTAGGTCGCTCCCTCACCATATCTGAGGAAGAACAATGTTGCACATACAAGCATGCCAATCATTGCAATGTGATGCGGCAGTCCACCCGGGTAGGTCGCTCCCTCACCATATCTGAGGAAGAACAATGTTGCACATACAAGCATGCCCCCGCCGAACGTGGGCGCCCCAATCAAATGTGGGCTCCCCACGCCGAATGTTGGCGCCCTCACTGAATGTGTGCCGATGACGCTCACATTAGCCAGTTACAACCATTCTGGTTGGGGCGGTTGCTGAATAATGTGGTCGTCCTGCTG
Source organism: Chamaelirium japonicum (assembly GCA_947650365.1). Lineage (NCBI taxonomy): Eukaryota > Viridiplantae > Streptophyta > Magnoliopsida > Liliales > Melanthiaceae > Chamaelirium > Chamaelirium japonicum. The sequence continues at coordinate 427,078 of OX393558.1, read as the reverse complement.
AAAATGGTTGCAACAACCAAATGTGCATGTTCCCAACCGAATGTGGGCGCCTTCACCAACTGTAGGTGCCCTCGCCGAATTTGGACGTCCTCACCGAATGAGGGTGCCTTCACCGAATGGGGACTTCCTCGTCGAATGTGGGTGTCTTCACCAAAATGTGGGATTCCCCGTCGAATGTGGACACTTTCACAAAATGTGAGCACTCCCATCGAATGTGAACACCTTCACAGAATAGGGGCGCCCTCGCCGAATGTCATTTATTTTATGTTGCCGTCCTCGAAATATTGTCACCTCCTTCGATTATTGTCACTCTTAAAATATTATCACCTTTAAAATATTCTCCTCCCTCAAAATTGTCACGCCCTCGTCGAATGTGCGTGCCGACAGGCACGGGAACTACTAGTATATATATACACTTCGGTTCTCCTAAGGGACGTCACTCATCCTTAACTTGAGGGACAAAAATTTGAGAAACCTAGAGGTTTTATAATTTGCTAATTTTTGGTGAGGATGATCATCTTGTTATAGATAGGACCCCCATCAAAAATCAGTAAATTACAAAAACCTCTAGGTCCCTCAAATGTACTCTTCATTATCGACAATTCATTTTAACCGCTAAATTGAATAGCATATTTGAGGGGCCTAGAGGTTTTATAATTAGCTGATTTTTTATGAGGGTCCTATCTATGGCAAAGAGATCATCCTCACCAAAAATCAGCAAATTATAAAACCTTTAAGTCCCTCGAATTTTTGTCCCTCAAGTTAAGTGAGCAATGTCCCTTTGGAGAACCGAACTGTATATGTACTAGTGCATGCCCGTGCCTGTCGGCATTGCAGTGGGCCGTCTTCGGCGGTAACACATATGTCGGCACTGCAGCGGGTCGTCTTCGGTGGCAACACACCTGAACGCCTTCGGCAACAGAACACTTTCAACGACAACACCGACATTCATAGGGACACTCATTTCCTCGCCCGTGCTGATTGGCACGAAGCGCCTTCGGCGCTACCAACTCCCCCTCCCCCTATAATTGATCAATGACAGGTGTCTCTATTCGAACGGATTCCTCCCGATTGACCCGATGGTTTGGGGCGGCCGAAATTTCAGCATGCGGGTTATAGCCGTTGATGCGAACAACGATCACGGGATGAACGATCATGCTTTATGCAGTTTAAATGGGCCGGGATTTTAGAGGTTTAATGTAGTTTAAATGGTTAGGGAGGCAGTTGGTTGACGGGGAAATAGAGATCGTGCGTTGATTTTTGAACGAATGGATGGGGAAATAGTGATCATGCGTTGATTTTTTGAACAAATGGTTAGATCTATTCGGTTCATTTTTGTCCAGTCAGCTTGTCCTAGTCAGCTTCCGTTTTGTCTAGTCAGCACAAAACCGACGTGCCAATGTGCCATGTTATATAGATGTGTATGTGTGTGTGTGTATATATATAATATGGGAAAAGGGGGCCTCCATATGCATGGAGGGAAACCTACCTCCATATGCAATGATTTCTTGACCCATGAGACTCCAATGACGGTGATTCTTTCTCAAGGATAATCACCAAATCTTAGATAGAACATATGCCAAATATCATCACATTTAGAAACTTCTAGGGGCATCAAATGTTGGAAGCTTTATCAGTCGTCCTTTGTAATCGTTAATTTAGAACATTATATCGGATGCACCTAGAATTGTCCAAATGTACTGATTTTTAGCATGCGTTCTAAGGTAAGGTGAATACCCTCGAAACATAATCGCCTTGAGCATCTGGTCGCCCAATCTATTGCAATCTTTTTCTGTCATGAACCAGTTTTCTTTTAACTTGTGGCATCACCATCTTAATCATGTCATTTTCCTAAATGCATTAATTGAACACATGGACAGTCTCAATTCAATAAATCAAAGTGGTTAATTCAAAACATAGATTATCTATCAATTATCTAAGGTGCATGGATGTGATATAATTGACCTCAAACAAAATTGCATGCAGTGTAATATTCAACAAAACCAGCAACGCACACCCATCTGCTTAACCAAAGAGATATCAATGAGAAATTATAGGTTCACTAAATTAGGGCATCAAGAAATAATTTAAAACCACTACAAAAAACATTCATCATGATTGCATTGTACTCTTACAATGTATGACCTGATTCTCTGAACCATCAACTTCCCTCGAGAATAGTCTCCTTCAATAGGTAATACTGCTGCGTTACTTCTGTTTATTGACAACTCGGAAGCAGGATCGGTCAATATTATTATGTTGCTTTTTGGCATCGAAACCTGCATATTTCTATATATAAGAAAAGGAAGTTAAACAAGAAACTTTCCACCAGTTAATTCATTCAGATATGGTTCCAATTAATTGGTCATGTTCAATTCGAAACCTCATTAAAATTCATTAGAAGAAGATAAATATTGCACCATATTTCTAAATAAAACAAAATTAGATCAAAAACAGAAGAAATATTATGTACAATTCACTTTTTTAGATCTCCTTTAAGTTCATAAATGAAAATTCAATGTACAATTTCAAATTGTTCTCTCTTTGTCCGGGGGGGGGGGGGGGGGGGGGTTCGGAAGGGGGAGGATTGGTGGGTACTAAACAATCTCGTTAAGAATATAGAGAAAGGGAACAATTACATGGCACAAAACTGCAGAGGAAAGTGCCCTATGAGATAATAGTGAAAGTTTGCTTTCATGCTGCTGCTATGCTGTTAGTTATGATGATACACATTTATTTCTTCGCATGCTTATGGATATTCACGATTTTCCTTTTTATGCCTTCATGCTTACTGTTTTATTAATCTCTATATGTAAAAAAAAAAAGTAAGAAATGTAAACCAAAGAATTTGTCACAATGTAGAGTGAGCATGTCTGCACAAATTTTGACAGGATATGTTTTGCCCTCTCCCGTAAGAAGAGGGTGGGGTTTCTCTATAACATGATTTACACCACATATAAATTACAGGTGGCAATAAACCACCTCTTAGTATAATATTGTATCTATGAAAAATTGAAAGGCAAATAATTGTACATTGTCACTTATATCGAGAAAAGTGTGCATGAAGATTTCAAAAGTTTGCCAAAGTTTCTACAGAAACAATAGGCGGACTTTTTTACTAAATTCCTACATAATTTATTTTTTTTGCATATTCGTAAGTAGACTCCCCAAAGTTGGTAACTTTAGCAACAAGTCAAAAGCCCTCTATTAGGATCCCTTTGTTTCAAGATCTTCATACTTGTTAGACCAAGTTAAGGCACTTATTTAAGAATTATACTAGAAGTACACTTAATTATATTATACAAGATAATATATTTAAAACTACTCAACACAAAAGAAGAAGAAAACTATTCATTACTGATCAAACTGATGTCAAGTGACATCAATGAACAATTCCCAATAAGATTTACAACAAATTCAATATGACTAAGAGTAACAAGTTACATTCCAATTGGACTCGGAAGTCAAGGTGTTTTCCAATTTTCCATTGATCTCAAACTTAAAGGTTAGACATCCCCCCCCCTTTTTTTTTTTTTGAAAGGACCACCATAGTGCTCAGTACCATAGTTACCAAGTCGGAAGTCGGGAGAAAATCGGCTAGGGGAAAAGTCGGAAAAATCGGAAAAAAGTCGGAAAGATCGGGAAAGAGTCGGGAAACAAATGGTTGAATTTTAGAATATATTTATATATAGATGTTACAATAGGTTTTTTGAGCAATACATGACGGGATTAAAACGCAATTAATCAGAATTAAAACGTGAAAATCGGGATTAAAACGTGAAAATTGTGACTTTTTCATAAAATCGTAACTTTTTCAAAAAATCAGGAAAGAGTCGCAAAAAGAACATTTATTGAATAAGTCGTGTCTTAATCGAGACTTATTCAAAAAATCGGAGTTTTTGGTAACAAAGCTCAGTACATCACTTGTTAATGCACCGGCACAAGATATACCAAGGATCGAAACTCGCCATAGGAGCGAGAGAAATGCCTTGATTTTTAATAATCCCATGGGTAGGAACGCTCGCCACTAAGATGAGAGGGAGGCCCGCCACTACAGAGCGGGAGGAAATATGTCGAGAGCACTTGTTCGAACCCTTGTCCAAGGCCATGGATTGCATATGTCTTACCAACTGAGCTAGCAGTGTCGAAGAATATAGATCCAACTGATAAGAAAACGAAAGGAAAATTAACAAATAAATAGAAGAATATATTGAAAAAGAACAAGAGAAGCGTGGCCCGAATTATAAACCCTAAACAAACTCACCTAAAAGTCACAATTTATCCCAGTCCCAACAAATATAAAAGGAACATCATCCTAAGACCTTATTCCTTACACCTAGAAAACCCCATTTTCAATCTTAGCTCTATGATCAAGCAAATCCTTGACTGAACAAATGTTGTACAATAAAAAATTTCCCTTTGAACTTCAAATTTAATGGATATTTGCTTCATTCTAAATAATACTTAAATGGACCACATTTGGAAGCAAAAAACAATTAAAACACAACAGAAAACCTAAAAATGTTTGCCGAAGGTATCAAGAGGTTTTTGAAATGATTGTTTGCACACCATTATGTATTATGGTTATGACCCCAAATGTCAGATGCATCGGAATCATGGATCAAAACATTGTATCATAAAAAAATAATCAAATCAAAAATAACTAAAATGTCTAAAGATTTACAAATTTGAAAAGAACAACGTTGTTGGCTGTTGGGAACTTATATTATTCAAAGCTGTAGAAAACCAATAAGTATTGTCAAATTATACATTAAACTTGTCATTTAAAAGTGAACTACCTTAAAATTATTAGGTAGAAAATTGCTATCACAACCATAACCATAACCATAAACATCAAGCCTTGTTTACGTCATCACAAGGAAAGGATTGTGCATTCGTCCTCTCTTTTTTATATATATAGTGGCATGTGATCAATCAAGTAATTTTTAACAAAACTACTAGTCTTAATGCCCCCAAGAGACAAAAAACAGTTAGGCAATCATGCCCTGACGGCCCGACGAGTCAACTACTAAAAGAGACCCACCTTGTTGTGCGCCCCCATCTATTTGGGGTCGAATCGGCTTTATTAATCCTTCTTCTCCAGTAATACATGTTTAGGCCTATCAAAGGTGTTGTTGCTAGCTTGTCCATATATTCTACAACAACTTCCATGATTCCATCAATGTTATCTTAAATCTTCCCCTCCAATCCTTCACCAGTATCACAATAACAAATTTATACACCATGGTACTTCTTGAATATTAGAATGAAATTAATTATAACCAAAACTATGAGATCATTTATCTAAATATTCTAAAAGCCCATAGATGGCCATTGTTCTTTGATATGTAGACTACTACTTATTCCTATAGTGACAATAGAAACTAGACAGGAAAGCAATAACTAATCATAGCATAGGGCCAAAGCTTATGTTTCACAGAGTGATTCCTTGTATTAAGCTATTGACTTCGAATAATATTTTTCAGTAATGACATTTGATGAGATGATGGTACAATATATAATACGAGGAAGCAAAAGCAATCCACGGAGCCTGGTAATTTAGCGTTATCCAACACAAATATTATAATATACCTGGATGAAGTCAATAAAAGTGCTGAGAATGGCCATTGACCTTTCTGTCTTACTATATGAAATGTTACCAACAGTCGTCATACTACCATCCATGCGTGCAGAGTCTTCTCTCAGAGAACTGTTGTAGATTGTGAATACAGTGACAAAAGAAACAGTGTCACTGAAATTAAGTTTTTGATGTGAGCTTGATGAGTGGATCTGACTCATAGCTTTAAGGCCTGCATTAATGGACAAACAAGGGGGAAATTCAAAGGCCAGACCAGATGATGTCAGTTAACAAATATATTGAAGAATAGCAATACAAAATCGGAATACACTAGCACTATCCAAATGGTAAACATGGTCACCATAAACTGAAAATAAATAATGGCAGAAAACAGACATAGTTTATGGGTTCAAAATCAATAAGAAAAGAGCATTCCAGATGAGATTAGCCAACTGCAGTGGCAAACTGAAACCCATGGTGTTAAATAATATCATAACAAAATCTTACAATTACGATCCAAATCAATTAAAACTAAAGCTTTGTTCAATTTATTCCACATCACTTATCAGTTTTACAATATGAGGAATGCAGCATTTAAACAAATATCATAAACAATTACAATTCACTTAAAATAATAGTGCTCTACAAGTTAAATAATTGTTGATAGTTTGAGACATTTCTGAAGTGATTGAAGACAAAAATGAATTTGCATTCATCTGCGAAGATTAACTTTTTTGTAGTCTATTAATGCTCACACTTCATTAGATATACATAGACTTGTTAGTTAAACTAAGAAAAGCTAAAACGGTGAAGTATATGGCTCAAGAGCATCTTCTTTAACTTTTAGAAGTTCACATATTTTGGTTCTTCTTCAAAGCACTTCAATAACTCATGATTTACGGTCTAATCAAACACTTTTATTGAATATGCCGAACAAGAGCATGTTGGTTGTAGCGTTTTAGTTTTTAGGCATATATTCCTTGATCATCACTTCCCCTTTTATATCCACTTTAAGTCTTGAGGAGAAAGGGCATCTAAAAATATGAATTGTTCTTTAAGATAATGTCTTTCATAGTACACAATTTATACTTGAGATCATGATGCAACAGTTTAATTTCATGAAAAAAAATGAAAACACTCTTTGTTGACTGTCTCCCTCCCTTTACAGAAGCCTGCCACCATTACTTTATGTGGTTCCGGTTGGAATGGAAAACTACTCATAGAGATGCATCCAAAAGCAGATAGATCCAGTGATAAAATTTGATGTATAGTGCATGTCGATAATCAACGGGAAGAAATCAGCCATTCATAAGTGTTCTATCATCCCATGGCACCACTTCTCTCGTGCATCTTTTGTTTGCATCCAAAAAAAGAATCCAACACATATTTACCAAACCTCTAAGCTTTGCAGTGGAGAATCAAACCTTTCTTCTCAGACAAACCATGCCATGCAAAGATGCAATTGAGAAAAGTGATCAAATCAGTAAATAATTTTGGTTCATACTTCCACGAAATTATGAAACCTCTTAGTTTACTCAACATATCTCCAACAATAAAGTTGCATCAAAATATACATGTAGATTACTCTTCTTTCTCATGAAATAATATAAACCTAATTCTACTATTTCCACACTTGTTTATAAGCATCAGAACTGAATAAAAGCAACTTTGGATATATTGCTCCACTTCTGCTCATTGGCTGGTAATTTGTGCAACAAAGATGAATGCAGTTTGCTATATCAAATCTTTCCTTCCACCCTCTCGTCAAGATTCATTACTAGTCTATGTGAATCTCAAAGGGTACTTACACCTTGTTTACAAGAGCTTAAAAGATGTAACAAGGTAGGTCTCCCTACCCACAACCTAGACTTCTAGGTTTCTCAATAGGCCCTTCTCTTGCCCAGTTACCTTGGTCAGGTTCCGGCACAAATCTTAGAAGGGTTGATGTTAAGAGGGCACCTAGTCGGAAAAAAAATATAACTATGTTGCTCCAGGCTTAATGGGGCAAAAACTTGGATGATGAGTAAATCAAAGAAAATACTAAATAGTCTTCAGGGTGATGAGTTGTCTTATGACTTTGCGAGACATAGTCAATGACTAAATCAAAGAAAGCCCCATTGAGTTGAATTCATATAGGGATTTTATCGGCCCAACAAACCTTAAAAGCAAATCAACCAAGAAAAGCCCTCACCCATATACCATAACCGTCGGTATATGTGCATCAAGTTTACTAGAAAAAGAGACTAACTAATAAAAAGATATGGAAACCTTGGAATTTGAAAGTGCAAATGGGACTAACGAATAAAACGATATGGATTCCTGGTTACTTGGAATTGGAGGTGGTTAGGTAAGCCTTGGCTAGCAATGGGACCAACGATGGAATAATCTGATTTCTATAAAGTTCTTTTCATCTCTTTGGAGTTGATTTTGGATGTAGTTTTCGACATTATGAAAGCAAACATAGTAAGCAAGGGAGAAAGGAAAGAACAAGATGATAAAACTTAAAGACTAGGCTACAGAAGGAAGGAACGAGAAGCATTGATCTATCGCCGAAGTAAAAGAGGGAGGGGAGGATGAGAATCAGAGAGACGAGGAAGACGAAATGGGTCTGCCCTCTCCTGTAAATTCTAATGATGATGTGGGAGATGTATCAGAAACTCTCGGGGATCCACATGTCACCATAGCTGGCATCCAATGTTTGATGCACTTTATTTCGAAATATTTTACCCTAGCTCTCGCGATATAGGCTCCAATGATGACGTTATTCCAATGGGTAGAGTATAGAAGCAACTGAAGAGACCAAAGCCCCTACCCCGATACACAATTGGTTAAGTATACAAAACCCAATAGCCTATATGCCCTTGCAATATCACTAGTGATTTTTTAGGTAATCTACAAGGTGCCAAGAAAGTGATCTCTTTATCGGATGTGGTACAGGATGGGACTTTTGAGATTAGTACTAGAAGTGGTATGGAGCATGAAATTTGTCAAGTTGAAAATGAACCATGTGGATTAAAGACATAAGTCACATAAAGTTAGAAACTCAAGACTCCAAAAGAAATAGAAAGAGTACGAACGAGCTTCACATGCCCATGCTAAACCCAAGGTAGAAGAATCCTTGAAAGAACCAGATCATCTATAAAATAAGGGATGAGGCGTGCGGCCCAGATATATAACAAGATAAAATAAATATCTGGACCATTGAACCAAATGCACAAGGACAAGTGCGATTCACATCTAAATTTTAAAATCCAACAGCGATTTTCACGCTTTTTAATTTGAAATCCACTTTAGGATATAAATAAAAGGATTGAATTGAATGAGAATTTAATATGTGTTGTATACCATTACTAATCAGGTTGCTATATATAGTTGGCAATTGTATTAATGGTTGGCCTTCCATATAGAATCGCTCTCATTACTTGAATGGATGGTGCATGAGCAAGATATCGTTTGATTATGCATGATCTCGCAGCGTCAGTTTTTCCCTTTTTGAGCAACCAAAAAACATTGTCTCTTGGTTGTTTCGGTCTCATGGGGTGTCCTTTTTAATGAGGTCTAAATAGAAAGGAAGAAGCCAATATGATAGAAGGCTAATCCCCAAATGACTGCCAAGAACTTATAAGCAAATTGAGAGACAGATGCTTTCCTAGATGCGTGATATAAGGTAGGTTCCTCTTTCGTATTTTATTTATCAATTTTTTTTTTTTTTTTAAGAACTTCATGGTTGTATGATCTCCGAAAGTTTGCGAGGACCGTGGAGAATGAGCAGGACCAGGATCAGGGCAGCGATGAGGAGGCATTAACGAGAGAAACGGCGAGCATGTGCAGAAGAAGTTTCCCCCGTGGAGGAGACAGAGCCACTACTACCACAAGGGTCGGGGTACTATCGGCAAGACAGCAACGGCTCAGCCTTGTTGCAGGATGTGATGTTGGTGGCGACAGACGTCAAGTATAAGATATAAAGGACATGTCTAGGTCGTTGAACCAAATGCACCAAATGATGAGTGTGATTCACTTATTCAATGCATGGACGATGAGAGAGAGGCTCGTTTGATGACTGCGTGGCGAAAATAGTGTTCGATCTGTTTTGTCGTCGAAGGCAGGCGCTATAGTGACAATAGGCACGGGAAATATATTTTAACAATGAAGTTGATTGGACATTTACAATTAGAATAAATACACTAAAATGGCATCCAAATTGTGATACAACACTAGAACTGCTCACACATAGAGGTCAAAAATGAGGAACTAGCCAAACATGAAGCCAACTTCAAGGGCTACATTCACTAGGCAGAGATCTGAGAAATAATCATCCTGTTGGCCCTTTCGAGGATGCCTCCATAATCACGAGAATCATAGATATATCCCATTGCAGATGGTAGGCAGAATCGTGTCGTAGAGTCGAAACAAACACAAACTTTTGAGGGTACTAGAGGATCTGTGAACCACACGTTCAATACATTACATTGGGCATATTTGGTGTTGACATTCATAGCATACGCATTGGCCTACCTTTCGAGTGTTTCTAGAGGATCTTCTAGACCCTTTCCTTGTTTAAGGAACCTTTGAAAGTTGCTCCATCTGCAACAGCCTAAATTACATAACCATTAAGGGATGATTCCCTTCCCGTCAACTATATTTCTAGATTTCTTCCCTTATCTTTAGAAGTAAACTTTGTCACGTTATAGAATCCATCTTAAAGGGTCGGTATTAGGTTGACAACCGGTTGAAAAATTTTATTGATCTTTTAATGAAGTCGTCTCAATTAGAGGTGTGCTACCGCAATCATAATGGGATAAGATTTGGATGATGATAGAATATAAGGTTTCATTCTTTTGGACGTGAAGGAGGGTGGAATGTATCCACCTACTGACTTTATTTTCATTTTCATTGTTCTTTTCAGTTTAAGTCGGTGGAAACAAATCCACCTTCGGCCTTCATTTCCTCCCAACGGGCCAACTTCATTTCCTCTCTAATTTGGATGGAAACCTCATTTCCCTAAGTCGGGTGGAAATTAACTGATGAAATAAATTTCCCTCCTCTTAATTACTCACTTAATTTCCTTCCACTTAAAGAAGGGGGAGTGGAAATAAACAGATGAAACAGCTTTCCTCACCCCATTTCTTTTCTCTCAAAAGAACAAGGGAAAGAAAATGAAATCAATGGAAATATAAGTAAGTGGAAATCATTTTTGTTTACTTAAGTGAGGGGAAATGAAAAGAGCTCACTCTAAAAGCAACATGTTGACTTAAAGAGAACATTTCACGACTAAATGTAAGGGTGCATTTTTTGGGGCAGAAATGAGAGTGGAAATGGATCCACCTGCTAACTTCATATTCATTTCCATTGTTCTTTCCGTTTTAAGTCAGTGCAAATGTATCCATCTGTGGACTTCATTTCTTCTCAACTGGCCTACTTCATTTCCTCTTAAATTTGGACGGAAACTCATTGCCTTAAGTCAAGTGGAAATGAACTGATAAAATAGATTTACTTCCTCTCTACTACTCACTTAATTTCCTTCCTCCCAAAAGGACAGCAAGTGGAAATGAATAGATGAAACATCTTTTCCTCATTTATTTCTTTTGTCTCAAAAGAACAAGGGAGAGGAAATGAAGCCAATGGACATATAAGTCAATGGAAATCATTTTTGTTCTGTAAGTGAGTGGAAATGAAAAGAGCGCACCGTAAGCATCCTCTATTGAGCTGAATCCATGGATAGTAAATGAGTAATGATATTTGAACAAACTGACTAACTGAGGGACAATGAGTAATCCCGCGACCACCGCCCGCCCGCCACCTCCCCTTTGGCCACCACCCGCTGCCCGGTTGTCCCTCGGTTTGTTCCAATAGCATTACTCATAGTAAATACACAAATAACCCAAAAGAATCAACCCATTCAGCACATTTAAAAAGCAAATTAACCAAGGAAACAGGCCACCTGGGGACAATAGATGTCGTAACCGCGGGGATGCCAATCTCACTAGCAACCATTGAACCTCGGATTTTGAAAGAGCAAATGGAAACCAAGTTAGAATACGCTATGGATTCGCGGTTACCTTGACACTGGAGGCGGTTGGGCAAGCCTTGGCCGGCTGCGGGGCCGAGGACCAGACGGTCTGATTTCGTGGGGGGCGGCAGTCTCTGCGGACCTTGGGGGATTGTTTTCCGATGCAGCTCCGACACTGAGAAATCAAACAATGTAAGGAAGTAAGGAGACGGTGCGAGGGCGGGAGGGAGGAGGAGGAGCGGGAAGCGACGATCTCTCACCTGAGAGTAGGAGAGGGAGGACGAGGATGAGAGGGACGAGGGAGAGGTAAGGAGTCCACCATCCCCTGCAAATCCCCATGGTGATGATGGGGATCAGAAACCCTCGGTGATTCACCCGCCACCGCGCGGATGCTCGATCGATCGTCGCTCTCTGTTTTAAGTAGAACCCGGTATTTGAAATACCGGGTTTAAAGCTGGTATTCTGGTTACCAGGTTTACCCAAAATCGAGGGAGAAAACGGCTAAATCCAGAGTGAAAACGGATAAGTATGGAAACTTCGTACAGGAGGCTTCAGTTAAACTCGGTATCTAGATTATCGGTTTTAAATCCGGTAATCCAAATACCGGGTTCTACTTCAAACAAAAAAAAAAAATTCTCGCCCTCACGTGGCTATCACAGCACTAGGTTGGCAAATAGTTTTGGTCAACCGCTGTTTCTTTAAAAATTTTATTTTTTAGTAATATTTTGAAAAAAAGCCCATCCTCTGATGAGGAGACGGGGACCACCGTTGCAGTGGACGGAGGCTCACAAAAGCAGTTGGAGAGATCCGAGCACTACACCCTCGGGTTTGTGTTGCTATCTGCCCCCCACAATTTACTGTCACCCCCAACTCAACAAATAATGAAATACCAGATGTATCCTCGCAGCATCACAGACATATTGATAAATGTATACTGTTCTGGATTGCTATAAAACTAGTGCATGCCCATGCCTGTCGGCACTGCAGCGAGCCGCCTTCGACGGTAACACACCTGAACGTCTTCGGAAACAAAACACTTTCGACGATAACACCGGTATTCATAGGGACACCAATTTTCTTGCCCGTGCCGATTGGCACGAAGCGGGAGCCTTGGCGCGACTAACTCCCCCTCCCCCTATAATAATCAATCATAGTTGTCTCTATTTGAATGGATACCTTGAGATCGACCAGATGGTTTGGGACGGCCAAAATTTCAACATGCGGATTTATAGTCGTTGATGCAAACAACGATCACGGGATGAACGGTTAGGTTTAGTGCAGTTTCAATGGGCTGGGATTTTAGGATTTGGTGCAGTTTAAATGGGTTGGGATTTGAAACCAAGGAGAAATCGTGCGTTGATTTGTGAACGAATGGTTTGATCTATTCGGTTCATTTTTGTCCAGTCAGCTTGTCCTAGTCAGCTTTTTTTGTTCCGTTTTATCTAGTCAACACAAAATCGACGTTCCTTGTTATATAGATAATGCATGCATGTGCCTGTCGACACAGCAGCGGGCCGCCTTCTGCAGCAAGACACAGTCGGACCGCCTTCGACGGCAAAACACCTGACGGCACTGCAGCAGGCCACCTTCGACGGCAAGACATCCCCCGGCCCCAGCTTTCAGGCTTCCTTTCAGGCTGAGCTTTGGGCTCAAGGTGGCGGCCCGAACCCGGCCCATGGATGGTCGGGCCAGGCCTGGTCGGGCCTTTGACCGGGCAGGGCCGGATTCGGACCGTTGATTTTCGGGCTGGGTTCAGACCAATGGACTATTTTTACATCCCTAATCTCATCTCTCTTTCCTATTTTCTCTCTCTAAGTCTGTCCCTCTCTCTATCTCTCTCTCTCTCTCTCTCTTTCCTTACCCGTCTAAAACTTGTTAAAATTTATCTTTTGTGTTGTTCAACTTCTGAAATGATTTTCAGAAAGCGTAATGCTATTTGAACTACCTTTGTTGACGAAAACTTCAACAAACCAGACCCATGCCCTGCTAGCAAGGCCCGCTTGGTGCCTTCATTCCATCCAGGGGTCGACATTGGAAGGTAATACTTCCCCTCATCCTGTGTACCATACAACCGCGGGGCCCACTACTCCATGTCTCTTGAATCGCAGTGGGCCCCGCGATTGTATAGCACGCAAGATGTGGTGAAAATTTTCCCAGTGACTCAGGGTGATGAACAAAGTCGTTCTACCGCTGTCCCTCTCGATCTTCTACCCAAAACCTTGTGGTTTGCCCGATGAAGCCGATCGGCCTGGATCCTAGATGAGCTGCCGCCCGGAGTCCAGCCACCGATGCATGCCACCGCTCTGACTAACGGCGGGAGGCCGCTGCTCGCTGTCGTCGTCGGGTCTGTGCTATTCGCGGACAACCTAAAGGGCATCCTCCTCGCCATCACCTCCAACGTCTTCATCGGTGCCAGCTTCATCTTCAAGAAGAAGGGTCTCAAGCATCGAATCCGACTAACAACGGGAGGCCGTCGCTCGCTGCCGTCGTCACCGTCTGGTCTGTGCTGTTTCGTGGACAACCTGAAGGGCGTCCTCCTTGCCGTCACGTCCAGTGCCTTCAACGGTGCCAGCTTCATCTTCAAGAAGAAGGGCCACAAGCGTGCCGAATTCGACTAACAGCGGGAGGCCGCCGCTCGCCGCCACCGTCAGGTTCGTGCTGTTCGCGGACAACATGAAGGGTGTCCTCCTCGCCTTCACCTCCAGTGCCTTCATCGGTGCTAGCTTCATCTTCAAGATGCTGGGCTTTTTTTATACCCTAATCCCATCTCTCTTTCCTATTTTCTCTTTCTAAGCCCGTCCCCCCACCCTCTCTCTGTCTCTCTCTTTCCTTACCCGTACGAAACTTGTTAAAGTTTGTTTGTTGTGTTGTCCAATTTCTGAAATGATTTTCAGAAAGCATAATGCTATTTGAACAACCTCCGTCGACAAAAACTTCGACAAACCAGACCCATGCCCTGCTAGTGGGGCCCGTTTGGTTCCATCATTCCATCCAGGGGCGACATTGGAAGGTAATGCTTCCCCACATCCTGCGTACCATACAACCGTGGGGCCCGCTACTCCATGTATGTTGAATCGCAGTGGGCCCCGCGGTTGTATAGCATGCAGGATGTGGTGAAAATTTTCCCGGTGACTCACGGCAGTGAACAAAGTCGTTCTACCGTTGTTCCTTTCGATCTTCTACCCCAAGCCTTGTGGTTTGCCCGATGCAATCGACCGGCCCGGATCCTAGATGAGCTGCTTCCCGGAGTCCAGCCACCGATGCACGCTGTCGCTCCGACTAATGGCGGGAGGTCGCTACTCGCGCGCCGTCGTCAGGTCCGTGCTGTTCGCGGACAACCTAAAGGGTGTCATCCTCATTGTCACTGTGGACGCGGAAAAAAGCGCGGGTCGTCTTTATTGCGAATCACACAAGATTACAATTGTGGCCGGGACCCGGGTTGCTCGGGTGTAGCGAGTCCGGGTTGCGGCGAGTTTTGATCAGGGGATTGTGGGAAAGATCTTCTGGGGGATCCCTTTGATCCGCGTCTCCACGTGGTGTTCGTGCGAGAGCTCTGAAGGGGCTGCCCAGGACAGGGGTTTTACAGGGAGAGGGTTTTGGAGAGGCTAAGGAATGTCCACCGTTGCTTTGTCCCTTCCGTGCTTCGCGCTTTCTCGGCTAGGGGGTTTTCGGCTTCGTTCCTCGGTCTTCGCGTCTTTCTCGTTCCTTGCTTGACCTCGGTGTCCTTGATCGTCGGTTCGCGGCGTCGATCTAGCTTTTGACGTTGGCTTTGGCTTTGGCTTTTTGGCTTTGGCTTTGCTCCGGCGTGGCTCTGGCTTTTGCTTTGCTTCGGCGCTTGCGCTTGGACGTAGCTGGGAGAGACTTGCGATGCTTTCGTTCTTCCGGACTTCGCGTCGTATCGGCTAGAACGTGCGGTGCTTTTGCTCGTGGCCGGCGTAGTCGCTTGGCTTTGGCACTTGCGTTGCTTTGGCGCGGGCTTTACTGGGGCTTTGCTTTGGCTTCTTGCGTTGGCTTTAGCTTTGGCGTCAACTCGATCTTCTTCTTCGAACGACGTGGGCTACTTCTCCGGTGCTTCGACGGTTTACGTATCGACTGGACTTCTCTTCTTCTCCGGGCTTCTTTGGCGTGATCGGAGTCGAAGAATGCTTTCGAAGATAGTGGGGGTAGCACCGATCTCCGTGCGACGGTTGTGGCGTCGGCTTTTGTTGATGAAGACGACGAGGGTAGCGACGGTCTCCGTGCGACGGTTGTAGCGTCGGCTTTTGTTGATGAAGACGATGGGGTAGCGACGCTTCAGACTATCTGCTCTAGGCGTTCTTCTTCGTGGATGGCGCAGGTGTTAGTCGAAGACGACGGGGTGATGACGCTTCGCTTCTCTCCTCCGAGCTTTGGGGCTTGATCGGGATCGAGGATTTGTTGGAGACGACGGGGTAGTGCCGCTCCTCTTCTTCTCCGGGCTTTTGGGCTTGATCGGAGTCGAAGGTTTGTTGGAGACGACGGGGTAGTGCCGCTCCTCTTCTTCTCCGGGCTTTTGGGCTTGATCAGAGTCGAAGCTTGTTGGAGACGACGGGGTAGTGCCGCTCCTCTTCTTCTCCGGGCTTTTGTGCTTGATCGGAGTCGAAGCTTGTTGGAGACGACGGGGTAGTGCCGCTCCTCTTCTTCTCCGGGCTTTTGGGCTTGATCGGAGTCGAAGCTTGTTGGAGACGACGGGGTAGTGCCGCTCCTCTTCTTCTCCGGGCTTTTGTGCTTGATCGGAGTCGAAGCTTGTTGGAGACGACGGGGTAGTGCCGCTCCTCTTCTTCTCCGGGCTTTTGGGCTTGATCGGAGTCGAAGCTTGTTGGAGACGACGGGGTAGTGCCGCTCCTCTTCTTCTCCGGGCTTTTGGGCTTGATCGGAGTCGAAGCTTGTTGGAGACGACGGGGTAGTGCCGCTCCTCTTCTTCTCCGGGCTTTTGTGCTTGATCGGAGTCGAAGCTTGTTGGAGACGACGGGGTAGTGCCGCTCCTCTTCTTCTCCGGGCTTTTGGGCTTGATCGGAGTCGAAGCTTGTTGGAGACGACGGGGTAGTGCCGCTCCTCTTCTTCTCCGGCCTTTGCTTCTGGCGTCTTCGGAGTCGAAGGGTTCTTCTTCTCCGAGCTTTCTTCTTCGTGCACGGAGTCGAAGGGATGATCTTCGTGTGCAAGGGTCTTCACGTTGATGAGGACTTTCATTAAGCCGATCCCTCGGGACAGGCTTGACTGTGCCTCGTGAAGCCTTGGGTCGATGAAGAAACGTCTCCTCTTCTGCAGAGCTCTGGCGTTTTGTCTTTAATTTCCCGACCATTTTTTCCTTCCCCCACCCCCTCTATTTATAGGCAAAGAGGTGGGGAGAGAGATATGGGAACTCTTTAATTTTAAATCCCTTTTGTATCTCTCTCATAATTACCCGGATTTTATTCATCCATTGATGAAGGGTATAACATTTAGTTGTTTTCCTTTTCTGGCGGGTGCAATTATGGCTGGATTTTGCGCACGAAATCGATGGCGATCGGGCGCTTCGTCTTGTGCGTCGGATCGAGGGATCGGCGCAGATCCGCGTGTGTGCAGACGTCATACGCTACCTCCCCCCGCGCATGGCGGTATTTTTTTCCTTTTCTTTCTTTTCTTTCCTTTTCTTTTCTTTCCTTTTTCTTTTCTTTCCTTTCTTTTCTTTCCTTTTTCTTTTCTTTCTTTTTTTCTTTTCTTTCTTTTTTTCTTCCCTTTCCTTGCAGGGCCGGCCGGCCCCTCCATGGGGTTCGGTCCCCACTAGGGCCGGCCCTATAGGGTTCGGACCCTAGTAGGGGCCGGCCCCTCTTGGGGCGGGGTTCGAGTCCGTGTCGGCGCGCGCGAGTCGGGTCCGCGTGTCGGGTTTGCATCCACGTCGGCGCGAGCGAGTTGGGTCCGCGTGTCGGGTTTGCATCCGCGTCGGCACACGTAAGTCGGGTTCGGGTCCGACGAAATTCGTGTGTCTACAAATGCCCCCTCAAGGACGAGTGCGTCGGTGAGAGCGTGTCGGGTTTGGACACGTAGGAATCGTAGAGCGCTTGTCCTTGATTCCTTTTGTGGGCGGGGTTGGAGGTCTATTTAAGGACCCCTACCCCCCCTTCATTCGCCGTTGTGCTTCTTTGCGAAGGTTCTGCCGGCTTCTGGAGACCGTTGTCGGAAGAGAGCTGTCTGGGGTTGCGCGAGACTCGCTCCGTCTTCCCGGTGTCGCCTCTTTCATTGGCGTTGTGTTTCTTCGCGAAGGTTCTGCCGGCTTCTGGAGACCGTTGTCGGAAGAGAGCCGCCTGGGGTTGCACGAGACTTGCTTCGTCTTCCCGGTGTCGCCTCTTTCGTCGGCGGCGATGGTGCGCGATTTTGCGGTCGTTGCGAAGGCGGGCTCGAAGCGACGATGCGATGAGGCTCGAGGCGGGGAGGATGTAGGAGCGCGGCTGAGGTGCGGGTCGCCTTCGCCGCCTCTTTCTTCCTCCTTCTTCTTCTTCTTCTTCTTCTTCTTTTTTTTTTTTTTTTTTTTTTTTTTTTTTTTTTCTTTCTTTTCTTTCCTTCTTCTTCTTCGGCTCCGGGCTGCATGGCAGCAGCGGCAGCAGCGCCGGGCGCACGCGGGGGCTGCGCGCGGGTGGCGCGAGGCCGGAGGCGGCGCGGGCGCAAGCGGTCGGCGGTGCAGCGGTGCGGGGTGCGCACGGGGCTGCGCGCGGCGGTCGGGGTCGCGGCGGCGCGCGGAAGCAGGGGCCCGAACGGGTCGGGGTCTCGGGCGGCGCGCGGAGGCCGGGGCCCGAACGGGTCGGGGTCGTGGGCGGCGCGAACAGGTCGGGGTCGTGGGCCGGCGAAGAAGAAGGAGAAGAAGGGGGGCCGCGGGCCCCCTCCCTCTTTCTTTCTTTGGCTGTCGGTCATCGATTGGGGGAGAGGGGCCCGTGGGCCCCATTCGTTGACTCTTTTTTTTTTTTTTTGACTTCGAAGGTGCCGATGATAACAGTGTCGGCTCGTGGCGCACGGGTCGCGACACGGGTGCGGGCTGGCTGGAGAGTGACTTCGAATCAGGCAATCCTCTTGACAGGGGTCCGGGCCCCCTTTTTTTTTTTTTTTCGTGTACGCACTTGACTTGTCTTGACTTGCCTCCTTTCACGGTCTTCCAGGGCTCGCGTCTTCGAGAGTTTGACTTCCTCGGGCTGGATAGACGAGGACTTCTTCGACGGGAGGAGATGCCTTTGCTTTCCTTACACTCGTGTGCGCCGTCACCGCAGCTCAAGGCGGGAAGACCTTCTGTCGTTGCTCCGTGTCTTTGTGCACGAGCGCATCACGGAAGATGGAGTCGCGGATGCGACTTGCGGGATGCTGAAATTAAGTGAGAAGATTCATACTGACGAAGGGATCTCCATGAAGCTTCTGCGGCCGAGTTTGAGTCTTCCGTTCCATCATTGCGATGAAGAGTTCGTACCTACGCTAGTTGTTGCCTCGAAGATATGCGCTAGGCTGACCCGATGGGGCACCGACTCTTGGCCTCGGGGAGACGTCCAGTACCTTTGCGGCTTTCGCGAGTGGATGGACGAGCTCTACGAGGTCTTTGGCGCGGAACCTGAGATGAACTTATTGGCCAAATTTCTGGCGTCGGCCCGTCGGGAGTACAGTCGTCCGGAGGGGATGTACCGCGCACTTTGTGAGCTTTGGTGTCCGGAAACTAACACCTTCCTTACTGGGGTGGGGGAGATAGGCATCTCGCTTCGTGACGTCCATATCGTTTCCGGGTGCCCCGAGGTACGGAACTACTACCAAGAGGAGGTGCCTGCCTTGAAGGATCTGCTGGACAGCAGCTACGCTCCGAGTTCTTGCCTTCTTCTGTTCAAGGCACATGCTATCATTGCGGCGCGGGATCAATCAGATCGAGTGCGTCCTTCTTCTTGGGTCGACTTTTGGTTCAGAGGTGAGTATAGGTCTCCAGCGCCTTCGGCTCACCCGATGTGGAAGATCGCTCAGATGCAGAGACCTCCGCTTCGCTCCTTTGTGAGGCCTATCGACTCCTTGGCTCGAGAGAAGCACTCAATGGAGGGGAAGCAGTGTCCCTGGGAACTCCTTGGCCTGAAACGGGATAGCGAGGAGTGGCGATCGGTTTACCGAGCTGTTGGGCTGGTCATCTTCCTCTGTCGGTTCGTGCTTCCGTGTTCTGGGGAGGCTATTCGTCCGGGGACCTTCCTTGCCGCTTCCAGGATGGAGAGGGGCGAGCTCTTCAATCTAGCCCCGGCCATACTATGCGCCTTGTATCGGGCTCTCAGCGGGACTTACTGGGACTTGTCTGGCTCTGATAAGGCCAAGGAGGAGCTCGGCCGGTCGACTGCATTCGGACCCTTGCATTATTTGTACGGGTGGGTAGCTCTGCATTTCCCGAAGGGGATCTTTGCCAGACGAGGGCATCCAGCTGAGCTGCCTTTCTTGCCCGGGATAGGAGGGATCTTGAACGCCTTTATCAGTTGGGAGCGTCCGAGAGAGTGTGCTCGCACCCTTTTGAGGAGGATGGGGAGCGTCGATTTCGAATTCCTGTCAGAGCATTCAGTGCTGCCCTTGGAGAGGTCGACTGTGTACGATAACGAGGAGCTCCCGGACAGTCTCTACTGGAATATGGTCAGCTGCCGTCCTGGCTACTTGGTCTGGCGCAAGGGGGATGTGGTGGAGGTGGAGCAGTACTCCCCTCATCGCTTTGCTCGCCAACAGGGGTTTCGGCAAGAAGTCTCTGGCATGCCTCAGCAGTTGCAGGGACGTATCAGTCCGCAGGAGGGTTACCGTCTGTGGGCTTCTCTCTACGCTCGCTTGACTGGCGGGAGTTTCTTTCCTGGGGCTAAGTCCGGATTTCGGGATGCCGCAACTCCGGAATACCGCCAGTGGGTTGAAGGGCGAGTTTCTCCTTTACTTGCGAATTTTTCAGTCGACGTCTTGGTGAGTAGCGGGTTCAGGAATTTCTGCTTCAATCACTCTGCGGGAGTGGAGGACCGTCGCCTCCGACTGGGGCTTCAAAGAGCGCAGAGGAGCTGTAGTCGCCTTTCCAGTGCTTGTCGTGTCCCTTCTTCCGTTCCGGTGCTGGATGCCGAGCTTACTAGTGTCCCTGGGGCATTTTGTTTCCCGAAGGCCGAAGTTGAGGGTGTCCCTCCCAAGAGAAGAAAAGTGTGCATTCCTCGCGGGATGGTCCCGAGAGTTCCTTGTCTGACGGAGGACGCCGAGGAACCTGGACTTCTGAAAGATGAGGTGATTCCTCCGTCTAGGACCGCTTCGTCTGACCACACAGGTATGGAGCTCTCTTCATTTTATTTGCCCTCTACGTTCAGGAAGTTTTATCGCGCTGAGCACCGTTTCTTTCTTTTGACCAGATTCCGTTATAGTGGTAGAGCGCGGAGCGAGCTCTTCAAAGGCGCCTCTTGGGCATTCGTCCACCGGTGCCGCGCAGGAAGTGCCCGAACCCTGTGGGCTAGATATCCCTCCGGATGATCTGGATCTCCTCGGACTTTGCGGGGAGAACTTCCCTAGGGGCGACATTAACCTGGACGACATCGATGTCGACGCCTTGTCTTTTGGCGAGGAGGCTGAAGTCTCGAGCGTCGACAAGCGGTGTTCCCCGATGACTGTGCCCTCGTGTCCTTTGGTGGAGACGGTTATTGCAGCGGTAACGACGGTTTCCCCGGTTCCGCCACCCTCGTTGGCACGGGCGGCTCCTGTTGCGGCCGCAGTGGGAGGGAAGGTCTTGCCTACCTACTCCGAGGCGCCTCGCCCGGATTTGAGGCCGAGGAGCAGAGTCTCAGAGTTCCTTCTCGCGAGCTGCCGGCAGTATATCAAGTCGACGTTGGAGCCTTTCCAAACTGCCGGCCTTGGCGCCCTCCAGGACTGATGGTCGACGGACGGTGCAGAGTTTTGCGCGAGCCTGGCAGAGTTCAAAGTTGACAGCTCTCTTTTCGTCGATCAGATGAACCTGCTTGTGACCGATAGCGAGGCTTATCGATCCCAGCGGGCTTTGCTGGAGGGGAGCTCCCTTTCTGAGCTGGAGGCCGCTGAGGCGAGTCTAAGTCAGTCCGAGCATCAACTTGCGGAGGCTACGTCCAGCCTGTCGAAGGCCCAGAAGAAGTTGGAGTCTGCGCGCGCCTCACTTAGAAAGGCGGAGTCTCGTTTGGAGCGGGCCGAGGCCGCGGAGAGCGCTTTGAAGGCGAGTCACTTGAGGCAGCAGTCGGACTTGGCAACCCGTCGCGAGCTTCTGGCTGCTCGTCCCGTGGAGCTTCAGAGAGTGGAGGCGACTAGGGAAGAGCTGCTGCGCCATCTCCAAGCTCTGGACACCTTCTTTTAGTTGTTCCTGGTTTCATTGTGGTTTTCTTTTTCAGGACTTATGAAATGTACTACCTTCACTTCATTAATGATATCGCCTCATTTTGCCACACCCTTTCCATGGAACTTTGTTGTCTTTTTCTTTTGGTCGGACTGAACCTGAAGTAACTTCTCAGGCTGCCTACATACCCCCCTAAGGGGGATCAAGTCGCACGTAGTTCTTTTTTTTTTTTTTTTTTTGAACAAGGGGTGTGGCCTTGCTTTAGGCGTAGTACCTTTTGAGGTACTTGCCGTTGATAGGGCCGAGTGTCAACCCTTCTGGCGTGGTGAGGAGATAGGCACCGTTGGAGTAGACTTCCTTGACGGAATGCGGGCCATCCCATTTGGCATCAAATTTCTTCCCTCCTCGATGCGAGAGAATGATGGGGCGTTTGACTGCCAGCACCAGTTCCCCTATCTGGAATGATCGAGGACGAATCTTCTTGTTGAAGGCGCGAGAGAGCCTGGCCTGATAACACTCCAGACGCTGTTGAGCTTCGAGGCGTCTTTCATCCAGTGCTTCCAATTTTGCTAGGCGGAGCTGGGCGTTGTCATCGCTGGTGAGGCCTTCCTGGACTGCTATCCTGAGTGACGGGATCTGGAGCTCGAGCGGAAGAACGGCTTCCACGCCATAGACGAGGGAATACGGCGTTGCTTGTGTCGGCGTGCGGAAGGATGTTCGATAAGCCCATAGTGCTTCGCCCATGCGTTCGTGCCAATCTTTCTTTGTCTTCGAGACGGTTTTCTCCAGCAGCTTGCACAGAGTTTTATTGAAGGCTTCTGCTAGACCGTTGGCCGGAGCGTTGTACATTGTCGAACAATTCTGCTTAATGTTGTACAATGCGCAGAACTGGCTGACGGCAGCATTCTTGAACTGCTTCCCGTTATCTGTTACGATGTAGCGGGGGACTCCATAGCGGAAGATGATGTCGTTCTGGATAAAGCTGATGACGGAGTACTTCGTAACTTCCCTCAACGGTATCGCTTCAGCCCACTTGGAGAAGTAGTCCGTTGCCGCCAAGATGTAGAGATGTTGCTTGGATGACTTGGGCAGAGGACCGACAATGTCGAGACCCCATCCGTCGAAGGGCCAAGATGCGATTGTTGGGTGTAAAGGCTCCGGAGGTTGACGGATGTAGTCCCCGTGCATATGGCAAGCTTGACATCTTCTCGCGTACTCCAAGCTGTCTTTGATCATGGTAGGCCAGTAGTATCCCATCCTTCTGATGCGGAAGTGAAGCTTCGGACCGGACTGGTGTGATCCACAGATTCCAGCGTGTACTTCTTCGAGCGCGGCTTCTGCTTCCTCTTTTGCGAGGCACCTCAGGAGTGTGCCGTTATAGCTCCGTCGGTACAGTTCGCCGTTGAAGTGGTAGAACCTCAGAGATCTTCGACGGATGTCACTTTTGCGCTTCGGATCTTCGGGGAGTTTACCATGAACGAGATACTCCACAAACGGTTGCCTCCAGTCTTGTTCTTTAATCTCGAGGACATGCACCGCGTTGGTTTGAACTGGTACCTCGGGCGGACCCTCTTTTTCGATGATCACGAATCTCCTGCAGACAGGGACGACGAGCGAACGTTCATCTGGGAACGGGAGTGTAGCCGCCAGATTTGCGAGTGCGTCAGCCTGCTGGTTGAGGTTTCTAGAAACGTGTTGAATGGAAACAGCCTTGAGTTTTTCGAGGAGCTTCACAGCTTGCGCATGCAACGGTACCAGGTCTTCCTTGTTGACTTCGTATGCCCCCAGGACTTGCTGGATCACGAGTTGAGAGTCGCCAAAGATCTCTAGTCCTTGAAGCTTCATTTCGTCGGCCAGCTCGAGACCAATGAGTAGGGCTTGATATTCTGCCACGTTGTTGGAACATGCTTCCGAGAGCAGGAATAAGAAGGGGAGTATTTCGTTGTCCGGAGTGACAAAGATGACTCCGGCTCCCGCTATGTCCTGCCTAGCTGCGCCGTCGAAGAACATTTTCCAAGGTGGGGCGATGTCGACGGAGAACACTTCTTCATCTGGGAGATCTTCTGATAACTCCCATTCTGCCGGGAGAGGGTATTCTGCGAGGAAGTCCGCGAGGGCCTGCCCTTTAACCGCTTTCTGTGGCACGAAGGTGATGTCGAATTCAAGTAGCAGCAGGGCCCACTTGGCCAGACGTCCGGAAAGCACTGGTCTCGACATAATGTACTTGAGTGGGTCAGCCTTCGAGACTAGTCTGATGGTGTGAGCGAGCATATAGTGTCGCAGCTTTTTCGTGGCGAAGATGAGGGCTAAGCAGACCTTCTCGATTGGGGAGTAATTCAGCTCTGCGCCGACGAGTGTGCGACTTAAGTAGTAGCAAGCTGTCTCTATGCCAAGTTCATTGTTCTGGGCCAGGAGTGCCCCCAAGGATTGCTCCTGGGCGGCGATGTAGAGGATGAGCGGCCTCCCTTGAACCGGTGCTGATAGGACTGGCGGCTTCAGTAGATATGCTTTGATGTTTTGGAGTGCTTCTTGGCACGCTTCATCCCATTTGAACGGCGCTCCTTTCTTCATGAGGCGGCTAAAAGGGTGGCACTTTCCGGCCAAGTTGGCGATGAATCTTCGGATATACGCCAAGTGCCCTTGGAGGCCTCTGAGGTCTCGCACTGTATTTGGTGCGGGCATATTGACGATAGCATCAATTTTGGATTGATCTATCTCAATGCCACGATGTCGGACGACGAAGCCGAGGAATTTGCCCGAGGAGACTCCGAACGCGCACTTGAGCGGATTCATGCGGAGTTGGTACCTTCGAAGTCGTTTGAAGATTAGCTCAAGATCTTGTAGATGTGCCGACCTCTTCTTGGATTTCACCACGAGGTCGTCGACATAACACTCCACGTTTTGATGAAGAATGTCGTCGAAGATTTTCTGCATAGCTCGCTGGTAGGTGGCTCCCGCGTTCTTCAAGCCGAACGGCATTACCTTATAGCAGTAGATTCCTTTCGGTGTGCGGAATGCCGTGAGCTCCTCGTCCTTGGGTGCCATCCGAATCTGGTTGTAGCCCGATGATCCGTCCATGAAAGTGAGCACCTCGTGACCAGTCGTCGCGTCGACCATTAGCTCCGTGATTGGCAAGGGGAAGTCGTCCTTTGGACATGCGTTGTTCAAGTCTCTGAAGTCCACACACACTCGGATTTGACCGTTCTTCTTTTTGACGGGGACGATGCTAGAGATCCATGTCGGGTACTTGACCTCTCGAATGAAGCCGGCTTCGATCAATTTGTTGACTTCGCCTTCTATTTGGGGTACCAGTTCTGGCCGGTAGCGCCTTTGTCCTTGCTTGATAACGCTGGCTCCGTGTTTGACGCTGAGCTGGTGCACTGCGATTTTTGGATCGAGGCCCGGCATCTCCTTGTAGGACCATGCGAAGACGTCTCTGTATTCTTTAAGCAGTTTGATGTATGCGGCTTCTTCCTCAGGAGTCAAGAGCGTGCTGACGAATGTAGGCCGGGGCTCCGTCTCCGTGCCCAAGTTGATATCCTTCAAGTCATCAACGGTGGACTGCCCCCTTTCTTCAAGGACTGGCGGGGCATCGGGCAACTCGTCGTCCGAAGTAGAAGTGTCACCGTTGTCGGGATCCGTAATGGAGATATGATTGACGGCAGCCATGGGTGGGTGGGTGGGTGTTGAGACAAAGCCCTCGATTGGCATCCCCAGACGATCGAATGCTGACTTCTTCTTTGATTGTTTGACTGGCCCGAGCCTCTCGAAGACGGATGTGCGTTTTCGATTCGGCCAGTCTTTACCACCTCTGGTTTGTTTCCGGAACAAGGCTTGGCCTCGAACCCGCCGTCATCTTCTCTTGCTGTCCGGATGGCTGAGGTAGGTAGAGCGTGCGTCGGAGATTGTCGATTCTTCGGCTGCTTCATCTGCCATCCTCGCCTCGATGTAGTTCGAGGTGAAGGTCTTCTTCGCTGCGGTTCTGATGACCACCGGAGCTTGACTGGAGCCGATGCCTCGGCGGTTCGGGGGAATTTGCTCTCCGTTTTGAAACAGCCGAGTTTGAGTTCTCGTCATCCCATGTGGAGTTGCTGCTGGTGGAAGTGTGCCCATGGTGCTTTCCTCGTTGTAGCCAGCTCTAAACAGCAACTTGGCAGCATTTTGCCCCCAACTCCCTTCCGGTTTGAATCCGAGTTGCTCGAGGTCTGCTGATTCGACAGGTCTGCTTGGGTTCGGAGCTTGCGTCAGGCTAGGTAATGGCACCGTCATTTCTTGTAGAGTGATGACGTTGGCCTGAGATAACGACGGGGCCATCTTCCTCGTCGGAGTAGAAGGCGATCGCTCGGATTTACGGAGCCACTGAGGCGCGAGACGCAGGACAGGCACCGTTTGGATCGGCAACGGGGTATGTTGCGTTGATCTTGGCTCGAAGCTGATGCGCATCCTTTGCCCAGGTTTTGGCGTTCCTTGGACCTTGAGTCTTGCCTCGTCAGAGGGTGGCGCCGAATTTACGGGAAGAGGAGTCTTGTCCTGCTTCACTTCTTCAATCTTTTGGGCTCAAGGAGCTTTAGCTGGCAGAACTTCCGCGACCAGGCCCTTTGCTTGGTAGAACTTAGCGTCGGCCAGGTGTGCCTCGGCCTCATTGAATGGCTTGTCGTCCGCAACTATGCACCTCTCCACGCCTTCTTCTTAGTATTTGAGGCACTGGTGCCAGGTGGAGACCACGATGCCGTTCTCATGCAGCCATGGTCTTCCCAACAGGAGGCGATATGACGTCTGGCAATCGATGATGTGGAAGAGGACCGTTGTATCCAGCGGGCCGATGGAAAGCTTCAAACGAATGATTCCGACGGTGGACTGTCCGCCCTGGTTGAAGCCTTGAATGACCAATTGACTTGGTGAGAGCTGGTCGTCGGTGATGCCGAGTTGCCGCATTGTCTGGATGGGCAGGATGTTGACGGCAGAGCCACAGTCCAACAAGATTCGGTTCACTGGCTTCTCCTTGATGTATCCCGAGACGTAAAGAGGCCGGTTGTGCAATCGCGCCCCGAGTTGCAGGTCCTCATATGAAAAGGTTATCGTCGCATCACACGAGGCCACAGCTTTGCGTCTTTGATCGTCCTTCCTCTTCCTTTTGTAGCTATCTGGATCGGCCAAGGCCGTCGCCATTGCTAGGCGAGCCTTCTTCGGAAGATGCAAAGCTTCTACGAGAGGCATATGCAAGATCGCTTCGTCGTGAGCCGCGGTGCCCCCATCGTTGGAGTCGTCCCCCTCATCGGTGGAGTCGCCTTCTTCAGAAGTTTCGCCTTCGTTCTTTCCTTCCGACACTTCATGGACTTCGACCATGCAACAAGACACCTTGACGTGTTGGTCCACTGGGGGGAAGTGATCCGGGAAGAACTCTTGCAAAGTTGTCGGCTCTGGAAGACTCTGCTGAAGGATATCGTCTTGGCTTGCTGGCGGCACTTTGAACGCCTTCCTCCCTGGAGCCTTGCCTTTCTTCTTGTAGGTCCTCCGCTTGGTGAATCCCCTCATCACACGGTCTTGTTTGAGCTTCTTTTCTTGCCACGGCTTTCGCCGTCGCGGTAGCATGATCCATGCTTCTTCGTCGGTGGATTCCCCTTCGCTAGGATGATGGTCGACAGAAGCAACTGGTTCCCTCGAAGGCACTTGTTCTTCCTGAGCCTCTACTGGCTCGTCTTCCGATCCCCAGCCGGTGGGCTTGATTTCGTCGATTGGAATGGACAGAGGCCTTGAGTAGAGGACGTAATAGTCGAACTTCCCCGAAGGCTGGCCCAGCAGACCGACTTCCGGACCTCCCTGCTCGTATCTTTTCTGGAGAGCGTATTGGGACGTAGCTTGACTGGAAGGGACTTGCTCTTCTCGAGGCTCTACTGGCGCGTCTTCCGATTCCCAGCCGGTGGGCTTGATTTCGTTGACCAAAACGGACGAAGGCTTTGAGTAGAGGACGTAGTAGTCGAACTTGCCCGAAGGCTGGCCCAGCAAACCGACTTCTGGATCTCCTTGCTCGTATCTCCTTTGGAGCGCTCGTTGGGATACAGTATTGCTTGGAAGGGGTGCTGGCATGAGCGATGATTGCCCCCTGGGCAGCGGTGTTTCCTCCTCGGTGAGCGCAGGAGTATGTTGACGTCGCTTTGAGACTTTCGGCTGGGAAGTTGACTTAGCGATTGGAGATTGACGATTGATGCGCAATTTGGGCATGCTTCGCCGAGCAGCGACGAGTACTGGCGAGAAGGAGCCGAAGGTGATGGACGTCATGTTGGCCGTAGCAACCTCCCCGGAGTCGATCTCTATCTTCCCTTGCTTAGCGAGTGCCATGATTCTTTCCTTGAAGACGAAGCATCTTTCGATGGGATGACTCACCACCCGGTGGTATTTGCAGAAGAGAGGGTCGTCGACACGATGCATCTGCTCGGGCCTCTTTGAAGGAGGGAGCTCTATCATCTTCTCTTGCAGCAGCTGGTCGAACATGGAGGAGACTTCCGAGTCTGGGAAAGGGTACTTTTTGGCTTCGAGCTCCTCGAGAGTCATCCTTTGTCTTAGCGGCGGAGGCGGTGGTATGGCGACTCCCTTCTTCTGATCTGGCTTGCCACCGATCTTGAGCGGCTTGGAGGTTGAAGCGACGTCAGCAACATTGACTTGTTTCAGTTTCGTTGCCGGTGGCTTGTCCTTCTTCTCTATCTTCAAGAAGTCCTTGTTCTTCAAGTCCCCGCGGTTTGCTAGGCTGAGTTCCATGTCATGAGCCCGAGTTGCGAGTTCTTCGAAAGACCGAGGCTTGATACCTTTGAGGATGTAGAGCAGACCCCAGTGCATGCCTTGGGTGCACATCTCGATGGCCGAGTCTTCAGACAAGCGGTCTCATGAATTCAGCGCGAGGTTCCTCCACCTGTCGATGTAGTCGATCACTGGCTCATCTTTCCTTTGCTTGACGACGGTGAGTTCGGTCACACTGACTGTACGTCTGGTGCTGTAGAAGCGATTGAGGAACTCCCTTTCCATCTGGTCCCAGCTGTCGATGGTCCCTGCAGGAAGATCAACGTACCAGTCGAACGTGTTGCCTTTGAGGGTGCGAACGAATTGCTTCACCATCTCGTCGCCATATGTGCCGGCATTATTGCAGGTCTCGATGAAGTGGGCGACGTGCTGTCTCGGATTTCCCTTTCCATCGAAGTGCTGAAACTTTGGCGGCTGGAATCCGACTGGGAAGCGTAGCTGCTGGATCCTCGTAGTGTAGGGCTTCGAGTATGCCGCCGTGATCGGAGGAAGGCTACTGCCGTGGGATCGCATCATGTCGGCTATCAATGCTTGGACTTGCTGAGCACTCATCGCAGCCGCTGCCGGAGGTTGTGTGGCCACCGAGGCTGGCATTGGGGAGACGACTTCCACTGGGATGGGAGCCGAAGAGAGCGCTGGAGTAACTGCTTGAATCGTCGGAACAACCTCTGTAGGAGCGGGAGTGGCCGATGGAACTGGAGCGGCTACTGGAGAAGCGACGGGTTGGCCGACTGGTGCAGCGTCCTTTGCGCTTAGCTTTTGGAGCAGAGTGTTGATGTGACGATCCTTCTCCTCCATTAGCCGAGTAATCTGCGCCATGTGCTCGTTCATCTGCATGACTTGGAGCTGAAGAGCGGACGGAGGATGGTGACGGAGAACGTCTCGGTATTGCATGTTCGCATCCTCGCCATCATCATCGGAGACGTAGTTACGCCGACTTGCTTCTGGCTGATGATTGATGTTTGCCCCCTGCAGAGGAGGTGCAACGTCTGCTGGAGAACCCGAACGGGTTCGGGGTTGGGGCTGGTCCTCCCCAAACTTCTGGACATGGGCTCCAGGATCGAGGCTCGTTTCTTCATGCACCAGGGCCTCGTCGGCGCTTTGGCGAGCATCTTCGGTAGTAGCTTCTGGCACGAAGACGTCCGCAAGAGTCCGAGTACGCCGAGTGTAGACGCACACCATTGGAGGAGCATCACCCTCCAGATTTACTGGATCACCGTGTCGGAGTAGAGGAGACTCGGCGATTGGTGAGAGGCTTGGAGCAAACGCATCGTTGTTTGTTCCGGCCATTGCAAACTTCAAGCAGCTTCTTCAACCGTACGGATGAAAGGAGAAGATGTCCCACCGGGCGTGCCAGAAATCTGTGGACGCGGAAAAAAGCGCGGGTCGTCTTTATTGTGAATCACACAAGATTACAATTGTGGCCGGGACCCGGGTTGCTCGGGTGTAGCGAGTCCGGGTTGCGGCGAGTTTTGATCAGGGGATTGTGGGAAAGATCTTCTGGGGGATCCCTTTGATCCGCGTCTCCACGTGGTGTTCGTGCGAGAGCTCTGAAGGGGCTGCCCAGGACAGGGGTTTTACAGGGAGAGGGTTTTGGAGAGGCTAAGGAATGTCCACCGTTGCTTTGTCCCTTCCGTGCTTCGCGCTTTCTCGGCTAAGGGGTTTTCGGCTTCGTTCCTCGGTCTTCGCGTCTTCCTCGTTCCTTGCTTGACCTCGGTGTCCTTGATCGTCGGTTCGCGGCGTCGATCTAGCTTTTGGCGTTGGCTTTGGCTTTGGCTTTTTGGCTTTGGCTTTGCTCCGGCGTGGCTCTGGCTTTTGCTTTGCTTCGGCGCTTGCGCTTGGACGTAGCTGGGAGAGACTTGCGATGCTTTCGTTCTTCCGGACTTCGCGTCGTATCGGCTAGAACGTGCGGTGCTTTTGCTCGTGGCCGGCGTAGTCGCTTGGCTTTGGCACTTGCGTTGCTTTGGCGCGGGCTTTACTGGGGCTTTGCTTTGGCTTCTTGCGTTGGCTTTAGCTTTGGCGTCAACTCGATCTTCTTCTTCGAACGACGTGGGCTACTTCTCCGGTGCTTCGACGGTTTACGTATCGACTGGACTTCTCTTCTTCTCCGGGCTTCTTTGGCGTGATCGGAGTCGAAGAATGCTTTCGAAGATAGTGGGGGTAGCACCGATCTCCGTGCGACGGTTGTGGCGTCGGCTTTTGTTGATGAAGACGACGAGGGTAGCGACGGTCTCCGTGCGACGGTTGTAGCGTCGGCTTTTGTTGATGAAGACGACGGGGTAGCGACGCTTCATACTATCTGCTCCAGGCTTTCTTCTTCGTGGATGGCGCAGGTATTAGTCGAAGACGACGGGGTGATGACGCTTCGCTTCTCTCCTCCGAGCTTTGGGGCTTGATCGGGATCGAGGATTTGTTGGAGACGACGGGGTAGTGCCGCTCCTCTTCTTCTCCGGGCTTTTGGGCTTGATCGGAGTCGAAGGCTTGTTGGAGACGACGGGGTAGTGCCGCTCCTCTTCTTCTCCGGGCTTTTGGGCTTGATCGGAGTCGAAGCTTGTTGGAGACGACGGGGTAGTGCCGCTCCTCTTCTTCTCCGGGCTTTTGTGCTTGATCGGAGTCGAAGCTTGTTGGAGACGACGGGGTAGTGCCGCTCCTCTTCTTCTCCGGGCTTTTGGGCTTGATCGGAGTCGAAGCTTGTTGGAGACGACGGGGTAGTGCCGCTCCTCTTCTTCTCCGGGCTTTTGTGCTTGATCGGAGTCGAAGCTTGTTGGAGACGACGGGGTAGTGCCGCTCCTCTTCTTCTCCGGGCTTTTGGGCTTGATCGGAGTCGAAGCTTGTTGGAGACGACGGGGTAGTGCTGCTCCTCTTCTTCTCCGGGCTTTTGGGCTTGATCGGAGTCGAAGCTTGTTGGAGACGATGGGGTAGTGCCGCTCCTCTTCTTCTCCGGGCTTTTGTGCTTGATCGGAGTCGAAGCTTGTTGGAGACGACGGGGTAGTGCCGCTCCTCTTCTTCTCCGGGCTTTTGGGCTTGATCGGAGTCGAAGCTTGTTGGAGACGACGGGGTAGTGCCGCTCCTCTTCTTCTCCGGCCTTTGCTTCTGGCGTCTTCGGAGTCGAAGGGTTCTTCTTCTCCGAGCTTTCTTCTTCGTGCACGGAGTCGAAGGGATGATCTTCGTGTGCAAGGGTCTTCACGTTGATGAGGACTTTCAGTAAGCCGATCCCTCGGGACAGGCTTGACTGTGCCTCGTGAAGCCTTGGGTCGATGAAGAAACGTCTCCTCTTCTGCAGAGCTCTGGCGTTTTGTCTTCAATTTCCCGACCATTTTTTCCTTCCCCCACCCCCTCTATTTATAGGCAAAGAGGTGGGGAGAGAGATATGGGAACTCTTTAATTTTAAATCCCTTTTGTATCTCTCTCATAATTACCCGGATTTTATTCATCCATTGATGAAGGGAATAACATTTAGTTGTTTTCCTTTTCTGGCGGGTGCAATTATGGCTGGATTTTGCGCACGAAATCGATGGCGATCGGGCGCTTCGTCTTGTGCGTCGGATCGAGGGATCGGCGCAGATCCGCGTGTGTGTAGACGTCATACGCTACCTCCCCCCGCGCATGGCGGTATTTTTTTCCTTTTCTTTCTTTTCTTTCCTTTTCTTTTCTTTCCTTTTTCTTTTCTTTCCTTTCTTTTCTTTCCTTTTTCTTTTCTTTCTTTTTTTCTTTTCTTTCTTTTTTTCTTCCCTTTCCTTGCAGGGCCGGCCGGCCCCTCCATGGGGTTCGGTCCCCACTAGGGCCGGCCCTATAGGGTTCGGACCCTAGTAGGGGCCGGCCCCTCTTGGGGCGGGGTCCGAGTCCGTGTCGGCGCACGCGAGTCGGGTCCGCGTGTCGGGTTTGCATCCACGTCGGCGGGAGCGAGTTGGGTCCGCGTGTCGGGTTTGCATCCGCGTCGGCACACGTAAGTCGGGTTCGGGTCCGACGAAATTCGTGTGTCTACAGTCACCTCTAGCGCCTTCATCGGAGCCAGCTTTATCTTTAAGAAGAAGGGCCTCAAGCACCGGATCCGACTAACGGCGGGAGGCTGCCACCGCCATTGGGTCCGTGCTGTTTGCGGACAACGTGAAGGGCATCCTCCTCGCCGTCACCTCCAGTGCCTTCATCGGTGCTAGCTTCATCTTCAAGAGAAGGGCCTCAAGCGTGCCGGATCCGACTAACGGCGAGAGGCCGCTGCTTGCCCCTGCCTTCGGGTCTGTGCTATTCGCGAACAACCTGAAGGGTGTCCTCCTCGCTGTCATCTCCAGCACCTTCTTCGGCACCAGCTTCATCTTCAAGAAGAAGAGCCTCAAGCATGTCGGATCCGACTAATGGCGGGAGGCCGCCGCTTGCCGTCACCGTCGGGTCCGCGCT
Source organism: Chamaelirium japonicum (assembly GCA_947650365.1). Taxonomy (NCBI): domain Eukaryota; kingdom Viridiplantae; phylum Streptophyta; class Magnoliopsida; order Liliales; family Melanthiaceae; genus Chamaelirium; species Chamaelirium japonicum. The sequence goes on along the minus strand of OX393558.1, from coordinate 393,988 downwards.
ATTCGCGGACAACCTGAAGGGTGTCCTCGTCGTCACCTCCAGCGCCTTCATCGGCGCCAGCTTCATCTTCAAGATGCTGGATTTTTTATCTGTAAGGTGTCGGAGGGTACAGTTATCTTGTGGAGCGAGAGCTAGGGGGAAAGAGAGAGAGGAGGGAGAGAAAGAGAGCTAGGGGTGAGAGAGAGATACGGAGAGAGAGAGAGAGAGAGATATGGGGAGAGAGAGATCCGGGAAGAGAGAAGAGAGAGAGAGAGAGAGAGAGAGAGAGAGAGAGAGAGAGATCGGGGGAAGAAGAAAGAGAACGACTGTGATCGTGAGAGAGTTTTGTCTAGTCAGCATTTGGTTCCATTTTGTCTTGTCAGCACAAAACCGTTGTCCCTTGTTATATAGATATGGCAGCACCTAGAAGGGTGTCAGTGCAGTGGATTCTGAGGTCGGCAAATGGCACTGTATACTGGGAAGCGCGGCTCCATAGGGTAGAGGGTTATGGGATGTCTTTAGTTTCTGATGCTTTGTTTTTCCTTGTTTGGGAAGACCTTCATGTTGTTATGTAATGACCTTCTCCCATCTTACCAAAAAAAAAAGACATGCATATTGTGCCATCGCTCCCGACTAACATAGAATACACTATGACAGTTGGCAACAATCAACACAGTGTCGATTGGGAACGACCAACACGTCTGTAGAAATGAGGAGAAAAAAGCTAGAGGTTGAAGAGGAAGAAGGGGGGCAGGGGGCTAGGTTGAGGAGGGAGGAGGAGGTGGCAGTGGTGAGGTGCATGGAACCGGCAGCTCCAGTGGGGAGGAGGGAGGATGAGGTGGCAATGGTGAGGTGCATGGAACCGGCAACTCTAGTGTGGAGGAGGGAGGGGAGGAGGAGGAAGAAAAGGAGGAGGTGAAGTAGGAGACGACAACGGTAAGATGCATGGAACCAGCGGGGCAATTGGAGTGAGAACGAGGATGAACATGAGGAGGAGGAGTGGCGACGGCGACAGTAAGCCGAGTGGGGAGGAGAGGGAGTGGGAGGCAAACTCATTTATGGGGTGTACTATCAAAATAGAGGTAATAGTAAAAATGGGTTGGGTATGTGTGCATGATATAGGGGTGTTAGTAATTTTGTGGGTGCAAATAGTAACACCCAAAAAAAATAGCCCATAAACACACTTTTAACTCTGGCTTTAGCCAATAGATTGTTCCACAACTGAGGTCCGGTGTAGGTACAAACAGCAACACAATCGTCTAGTGGAGTTATCGGACCTATCCACGGTCCACCTATCAAGGTGGCCTAGCCTGCCATCAGATGACTACTACACGTATCAACTCCGCATTCATTCATTGGGTCCCTATGGCATCATAGTCGTCCGATTCTCTGATGCCATCGAGCCATAAATTCTGTATATATACTCAAAAAATTGAGAATACAGAAAAGTTATGAGTTGTGATGTCGCTCTTGCGACACACATGCTATCCCAACCGTGAAAGAGGGCCTGACAGAAGTCCAAAATTTAGGTAGGTTCGACTCCTCTCCGCTAATGCCTCTTTTTCTATACTATTCCCCGGTAGTGACCTGAAGACCACCACCACCGTGCTAGACGACAGAATCATGGGCATCCGGTAAGATCATGAGCCCATGGGCTTTAAGTTCATGAACTCAAAGTTCCATAGATTTAGGGGTCATTTGTTTTGACATAAGTGGTCGCAGATGTCAGCAAAGTGGCGGAGCTCAAGCACTTTGGCTGTTTTGTTTCATCATAAGTGACCATGGAAGTCGGAAGTGGACTTCTGGTCAAACCTCATAGACCCCTTTTTCAACTGCTCGATTTCGGAGCTTTTTGGTCCGAAGTGGGACTTTCCTTATCCGGAAGTGGGATTTTATATATCACGTCATTCGTGTAGAACACTTTTTACACTTCTACCACTTTCCTCATAACACTTTTGTCAAAATTTTATGCCATGCCATCCCTATATAACACTTTTCTATACTTCTCGTCACTTTCCTACATAACACTTTCGTCAAAACAAATACTAAAAGTGACAGAAGTACATCTCCTAGCATTACCACTTTCATCAAAACAAACAACGAAACTGAAACTAACTTCCGGCCGAAAGTCCCAATCAACACTTCTCCCACTTCACGAGCTTAAATGTCCCAAGCACTTCAATGTTTCTTAAGAGTTAAATACTAAATAATTATAAATTAAACATAAAAAATGTGTGCCCACAATGACGAGAAGATTTAAAGATCCATTTTTTTTATCACATATAAAATAGGTGGCGGTCGAAGGCGGACGCGGCCACTAAAGGCGACGGTGTTGGTCGTAGGGCAGTGACAATTGTCACCAGCGGTAGACGGTGGTTACCGGTGGTGATCATCGAAGGTGGTGGAGTTCACTGGAGGTATCGCCATCCACCGGAGTTAGCCGGAAGCGATCATTGGGGTCGGTGCACATTGAAGTTCCACCTTTTTGTCGAACTTGGATACAAGAGGTTTGTATATGGAGGAACATTAAAATTCTCCAGTTGAGAACTGTCTCCATACTTCCATTCAAAAGTCTTCAAATATGACTAATAAATGATTTAAAGAGCATCTCTTAAAGTCACACACCATTAACAAGGGATTTAAAATGCCACCCTTAAAGTCCCCAACTATTAATATGATACTTTAAGTTCTAACAAAGTTCTTCAAAATCTTCAAAATTTTCCGAATGCATCGATCAAAAACAATTTTTTGCTTTTATTGTGTATGGAAAGTCCCGAGTGGGTCGGTGTTCATTGCCGGACGGACTATTTTCCAAGGTCGAAGTGGATCCATTGCCCAAAGGGATTTGGGACACCCACTGATTTCATAAATAAATAAATAAAATAAAATACAATACGTTAATTAATTGAAATGACAAGCCCACATTGCTTTATGGATTTGGAGTGCATCCTTTAGAATTACACCAACGATAATAGAAGAATGAAACCACATAGATTGTATCAAAGTAGCTCTGGATCCACCATGTGAGAATACTTTTAGGACACATGACCCATGGCTCCACACGAGAGTTTTTTTTTTGGTGACAAAGGTACACTAATGTTTCATCAGGAAAACATTCCTGTGGGAGACTCATTCTACATATTTTAAGCGCCTGATGATTCTTGATCGATCAGGGACTTTCTATCCTCGGCGTATCCATGATCTTGGATAGTTTCGGCTATCTCTTGTACTGATGTAATTAGTTTTTGGGGTTTGTTTTTAGTAGTTTACTTTACCAAAAAAAAAAAAGATCAGTGCAAGGAGATGACATAAGTGAAGCACAAGGATCACCCTTCGGCTGCAGAGGATCTTGATCCTTCATTAAGGTAGTATCACCGGCAACCTCCTTCAACTGCTTTGAAGGCTCATAACATGGATCATGATCTACTGGCATTGTAGCCTGGTCGACAGTTAGCTATTTGAAGAGTAGACGTGATCATCCGAACAACATCAAAATGAGCCATACCCGAGAAGTAGTGAAGCTCTTATGCAAACTGTGGGTGCAAAATTTGGCCAACGCCCAGCAACAGGACCCATTAGCCCTGCCTGGGGGGCCACGAAGGCGATGATGGGACCCTCCAGCCCTACCTGGGGGTCCACGAAGGCGATGACGGGACCCACCAGCACTGCCTGGGGTTCCACAAAGGCAATGACGGGACCCACCAGCCCTGCCTGGGGGGGTCCACGAAGGCAATGACAGGACCCACCAGCCCTGCCTGGGGGTCCACGAAGATGACAACGGGACCCACCAGCCCCGCCTGAATCCAGACGACAGCTGCAGAAACTGTCCTTACCCTGGTTCCTTTCCAAAAATCTCTATAAATAGCAGACCCGACGAGTGTAACAGACCGGAGATCTGATTTCTGAATCGGACTTTCGAAAATCCAGAGCTTTGACATCCCAACCTTTCAATCTCTTTTCATAGAGAGACAAGTGACACTCGGCCTATCGAGGTTACTTCAACTTAAGTGTTAGTGAATTCAGGTTGCTCCTCATAGCATGGAGACATAGGCTTCGGCTGAACTCCGAGATCACATTTTGTGTCAACTTTCAGTTGATCTTTTTCTATCTCTTCTAAACCCAAGTCTATAACCTTTCAACTACTCTTAAGTTTAATTCAAAGACAATAATATTCGACAATTAACGACTTAGACGAACGTTCAATCAGACTTTCGACTCGACTCGATTGACTGATTAGGCGGAGTCTTCTGGTTGGCACGGAGATCATCCCCCATAGTTTGGCGCCGTCTGTGGGATTCGTTCGAAAAGCTCAATCTGCTCAACTACAACATCAGATCGGTTGAGCAGACAATCGATCTTTATAGTCATACTTCTCAGCCCCCCCCCCCCCCCCCCCCCCGGTTAAGCAGACAACCGATTGGACATGAGCGATCTGTGGTTGCTTCCTCCACTTTCACTGAATGGTGAATACAAGACATCAGGATCATCCAGAGGGAAGTAACACTCAACGACATCAACCTCGCCCAGAGACTCAATCAATGAGTCAACGACTCAATTTCGGGCTACCTCTTGCTCGCCCGGAAATAGCTGCTCACTCCGAAAATGAAAGATCGGTCGATCGACCGATCCCTTCGCCACTTCGACTGTCGGCTGGGCAAATCACTCCCGTTCCAACGGAGGATCCTCCACCAACCTATCAAGTCTCGATGCTCGAATTTCAACTGTTGGAACTGGCAAAACAGAACGCCGCTCTCACTGATAAGAGAGACGCTCTCAAGAAAGTAGCCTCCGATGCTGGGGTCCTCCCCTCATCCCTTCTATTAACAACAATGGAGCCGGTCCGCAGCAACAACCCATCCACTCCGAACAATGAAGGTCTTTCGGCGACGCAACCCAAGAGAAAAGCCATCACAAACCAACTCCCTCAGCAGGCCCTCGGAAGCAGAGTGTCTGGGATCGTATCGACGACTAATCTTCACAATCGTCTTTAGGCCGCAACCGTGTTAGGCAGGCACAGGCGAAACCCAACCTACGAGTGAGGCATCAGATGAAAGAATTGGTGTCGAGAGACCTTCCCTCTCCATCCTTCCCTCTCCATCGAAACTCTCAAGTCGATCTTCATCACCAAAGCTACCTGGAAACAATCCAAGGTGGAGACCAAGACCCCTCAATCTTGCCTCTGGACCAACACCAGGTCGGGGACTCGGTCGTAGGGAAGGATACTCTTTAGCCGGACCCCTTCATCAAAGCCTAATCCAAGTGCCCTTCCCGAAGAACTGGAGAACTCCGACTCTATCGAAGTTCAATTGCCTCAATGGAGATCCAACTCTTCACATCCTAGCATTCAAACAAGCTTTGATGCCACATGAGGAAGAGAACAACATACTCTGTCGCACCTTCGCCGGTAGCCTCGACGAGCCTTCTCTTATTTGGTATCATAACCTTCGCACTGGATCGGTCACCCAGTTCGGAGTCCTTGTGAACCACTTCGTCCAGCATTATCAACTTAATCTCAAGCCAGAGAAGAAACTTGATTCTCTTTATCGATTGAGGATGGAGCTAATGAGAGTCTGCATAACTTTACGCGAAGATTCTTCAATGAGCATGCCACTCTCTCTGGATGACATCTTGATGATGAAGCCATCATGCTAGCTTTCCAAAACACTCTCCGCTTTGATCTCTATATCTATAATGACTTCATCCGTAATCCTTCGCCTTCTCTTGGTGCGATGTTCGACCGTATCCAATGGGAAATAGAGGTCGAAGATGACCAGATAGCTCAGAAGGAACGTGAATCCAGGCAACGACCTGTCAAAAGAGAAGCACCGAAGCAAATGGCCAAAGCTCACAATGTAGAAATACCGGGGCCTCCACCAATCAAGTGACCAAGAGAGGATGGTCGCATATCACCTCCGAGAAAAGTGACGTTCACCGATTGGACTCTCCCGATCGAGCAAATTCTGGATCAAATCCAACATGAAGAATTCCTTCGGCGACCGAACCCTTTATAACCGGATACCAAGCTCACTGCCGATAGATCTGTATACTGTGACTTTCAGCGCAGCCATGGTTATCCAATCGCTCGATGCTTCTTACTAAAGTATCATTTGGAAGACCTGTTGTGTGAAGGCCATTTCTAAGAGTTCATCAAGAACCGACAGGATCAACATCAACCTTCTTCAGCAAAAGGAAAAGAAGCATGTTGGGTCCACCATGTCTCCACTCGCTCATCTCCAATCGTTGTGCAAGCCAAAGTCTACGACATCCATGGGGCATTGCACCATCAAATATTAACCAGAAAGGAAGTCGATCGGTAAGTTCGATGCATCTTTAATGTTTGCTCAGCAGCAAACAAAGAAGACAGTTGGGTTGAGAAACCCATCAAGGGCTTGGCGTGGCCATCAATCATCTTTAACGTCTCGGACCTTCAAGGAGTGCATATTCAATATTGGGATCCCCTGGTCTTGCAGCTCATCATTGACAGGAGTATTGTTAACCGAATCCTCATCAATACTGAAAGTTCAATCGACAGTATGTTCTCAGATTGCTTTAAACGTCTAGGCCATAAGTATTCAAGCCTTGACGTCGTCCCCACCGTCATCACTGGCTTCAACGATGAACAAAACATGACTATGGGAGAGTAGAGGTTCACTCTAAACCTCAGTAGAGAAACTTGAGTCTCCGTGAGGTTTGCGATCGTCGAAGGAACCTCCAACTATAATATCATCCTGGGGCGGCCCTTCCTCTACCAGATCAATGTCGTATTTTTCGTCGTACCACCAACTCCTCAAATTTGCAACGGGAGAAGGCATTATCTGCATCCGGGGTGATCAACAAACCGGGCAATCTTGCAAAGCCGCCACAACAAAAACGGATCGCATAAAGAATCTCACACTACCGAAATGTTAGAGGGATGAAGCTGGCCTTTCTACTAGCTAGCAACCAAAGGAGCCCTTACTGTCAGAACCCCTGTCTGTCGAGTGGGAGGCTCCACCTTCAATCGAAGAGATCATTCCGAGTAAACATTGGCGACGATGATCTCCTTCGAGAGGCATTCATCGGTACCAGTCTTAGCGACGCAGAAGCGTGAGATATTGTATCCTTCCTCCTATCCAATGCTGACGTTTTCGCATGGAGTTTCGAAGACATGCCCGGGATCAATTGGGATGACGCGTGCCATCGAGTCGCCATCAAAGAAGGGGTAAACCCTGTCAAGCAAACACTTTGGACAATCCGACTAGAGTGTTTTGTTGCAGTTCAAAAAGAGATCAACAAGTTGCTCGCGGCAGGCTTCATTCGTGAAGTAGAGTACCCAACTTGGATCTCCAACATTATCGGAGTCCCTAAGAAGAACGAGAAAATCAGAGTCTATATTGACTTCACTAACCTCATTAAAGCTTGCCCCAAAGACCCATTCCCTATGCCAAGGATAGACAGACTCATCGATGCCACTGCTGGCCACGAGCTTCTATCCTTCATGGACGGTTACTCAGGATACAACCAAATTCCTCTATATCCTAACGATCGAGAGAAGACATGTTTCGTGATAGACAGAGGCCTCTATTGCTACAATGGCATACCCTTCGGACTCAAGAATGTTGGATCTACTTATCAAAGGCTAGTCACGAAGATGTTCAAAGAACAAATTGGCCGTAACGTCGAAGTCTATGTCGACGATCTCCTCACCAAGAGCCGCGCTCAAGAAAACCACCTCTCTGATCTTGCCGAAACATTCCAAGTCCTCAGAAGATATCACATGAAACTGAATCCAGCCAAGTGTGCCTTCGGAGTTCAATCAGGTAAATTCCTAGGTTATCTGGTGACCAGGAGGGGCATTGAAGCAAATCCTAATCAAATCTGAGCGATCCTCGAGATATCATCACCTTCCAAATGAAAGGAGGTACAACGCCTCACAGGAAGATTGGTGGCCCTCAATATATTCATCTTTAAATCTTCTGATAAGTGCAAGCCTCTCTTCGATAAACTATGCAAAGCGGACACTTCAAGGTGGAACTCAACTTGTGAACAAGCCTTCCAAAGTGTTAAATTCTATCTCGCACGAGCTCCTATACTGACGGCTCCATTGTCGAAATAAAATATTTGGCTCTATTTTGCCATCACTGATCAAGCATCAACGCAGTCTTAGTTAGTAGAAGAGAAGGTGTTGAACACCCTATCTACTACATCAGCCATACTCTTCTACCAGCAGAGACTCGTTACTTAAAGATCGAGAAGGTTACCCTGGCTCTACTAACGACGTCACGACAACTCTGACCCTACTTCATTTCTCACTTGGTCACGGTCATCTCCGAACATCCATTTAAAGACATCCTTGGTAAGGTAGGCCGAGCTGGTCGAATGATCAAGTGGGTAATCGAGATGAGTTCCTTCGGTGTTCAATTCGAACATCGTATCTCCATCAAGGGGTAAGCCATTGTCGATTTCCTTGCTAACTTCCCTATGGAAGATCTCATCATCATAGAGGACGACCCTGAGATGCATCTTGACGACAGCGACGAACCTCATCTCAGTCCAGGTCCTGAGACCTTCAATCCGAGCCCTAAGGCTCCCCCTACTTCACCTGCACGATGAACGCTTTATGCTGATAGGGCTTCAAGCACGATCGGTTCAAGAATTGGGATAGTTTTGATATCCCTCGAACTTGACCATCTTCAAAAGGCAATTCTTCTTGGGTTTAATGCTACCAACAACGAAGCCGAGTACGATGCACTTATTTCTGGGTTAGAGATTGCTCATGCCCTATTCACTATCTATAGTGATTCCCAGTTGGTGATCAGGCAGATCAATAAAGATTATGTAGCACGAGGGGAGATGATGCAACACTATCTGACTCAGGTGCAACCTCACCGATAACAATTATCTGATATTGAATTTGTTCAAATTCCAAGGACAGAAAATCGAGAAGCCGATGCTCTAGCCAATGCGGCTTCAGTACTCGGTGATCTTATCAAGGAACGTCAAATTCAGATCGACTATCAAGAGTTGCCCAGGGCTACCATCGGGCAACAACTCGTTGCCACAGTGGAAAGTTGTAAAAGTTGGAGACATCCAACCTTCACCTTTACCCTAGCTAATGGACAGTCGGATTGGAGACAACCAATCCTTGACTTCTTCAAACAAGGCAGAATGCTTGAAGATCTGATTCAAGCCAAAAGACTCCAAAGAAAGTTTCCATTCTATAGCCTTCAAGAAGAGGATCTTTACTTCAAATCATATGGTGGAACACTTCTCAAATGCATTGGTCCCGGACAGACAAAAATAATCTTAGTTGATATCCATTCTGGAGCTTGCGTCAACTATTCTGGCGGAAGATCCCTCAAAGCCAAAACCAAACTTCAAGGTTGCTATTGGCCAACCATGGTGAAAGACGCACGTCAATTCATTCAAAGATATGAGCCCTGTCAACGACACGCTCGGGCGATCCATCCCCGGCAAATAAACTTTATCCTCTGATGAGTCCTTGGCCTTTCCATCAATAGGGGTTGGACTTCCTAGGTCCGTTTTCTCCATCACCAAACAAAAAGAAGTACTTGTTGTTGTCCATTGACTACTTCACCAAGTGGGTCGAGGCTGTGCCACTCTTCCGAGAAACCGACGGAGAAGTTATTACATTTATCAGACATAATATCTTCTCAAGGTTTGGCACACCTCAAGTACTTATTGCTGACAACAGAGCTTAATTCGACTCAGACAAATTTTGAGAGTTCTGCTTAAACCATGGGATCAAACTCTTCTATTCAATACCAAGGTATCTGCAGTGCAAGGTCAAGCCGAAGCCTCCAATAGAGCTATCCTTGGTCTACTCAAAAAGAAGTTGGGTGACAAGAAAGGATTATGGGAGAAAGTTTTGCCCGAAGTCTTATGGGGCTATCGGACCACTCCTCGACGATCGACTGGCTTTTCGCCCTTTTGCCTAACTTTTGGATCAAAAGCAGTTCTTCCAACCGAGGCTATCTCTCCAACTCTAAAGACTATAGCGATCAAGGAAGGGATCAACAATGAACTTCGGATAAATGATCTCGATTTCTTAAAAGAGCTGTGTGATCAAGCAACAATCCATATCGCTAACTATCAATAGAAGATTAAACAAGCCTATGATCAAAAGGTTAGCAAAATATAGTTTCACACTAGAGACCTTGTTCTCAGAGCAATCTTCTCCAACACAAGGGAACATGGCAGTGGGAAGCTAGCTCCTAACTGGGAAGGATCCTACATTATCGAATCAGTAGGAGGCAAATGATCCTATCACCTAATCTCGCCAGAAGGAGATAGACTACCAAGGGCTTGGAATGTCAGACATCTCAAAATATTTTATCCCTGATGTAAATCCTGTAATAAATAGTGTTTGTTCCAATTTCAATCTTGTCTATGCAAATTCTATACATTCAAATGACTAAATAAGTAGTTCAGATGTTGTGATGCGGCGCAACTCCTAACTGGCAGATCGACAAATAGTTTGGGTGTTTGTATTGCGACACAACCCCTAACAGGCAGAAGTAAATAGTTCGGATGTTGTGATGCGGCGCAACTCCTAACTAGCAGATCAACAAATAGTTTGGATATTTGTGTTGTGACACAACCCCTAACAGGCAGAAATAAATATTTTGGATGTTGTGATACGGCACAACTCCTAACTGGTAGATCAATAAATAGCTCAAGTACTTGTGTTGTAACACAACCCCTAGCTGGCAGAAACATTCATTAATCCATTCAACACAAGACATCAACCATTCAATGCAGAACATTCGTTTATCAAAGAGACATTTTCATTCTAAACATTCAAAAAAATATTCTGTCATTCAAAATACAGGCGTGAAAGATCAAGTACATCAAGGCTTAGCCACACTCGATGCCCTAGCCTTTTCTCCATCAGAACCACCATGAGTCTTGCTCGCCATGGAGGCTTTAGAAGACTGGGCGCCGCCACCGTGAGCTAGCCTGAGTGCTTCCACGGCTTTCGCTACTGTCGACTTGTAGCTCGCTAAGTCGACGTTCAATTGCTCAATCTCAAGCGCATGAGCCTCTTCTCTTTCGGCAGCAGCAACTTTCAATTGTTTGATCGCTTCATTGCGCTTGGAGGCGATCTCCTCTATCTTGAAAAATTGATTTTTCAAGCTTTGAAGATCTTTATTCGTTGCTAAATACTCAGCCTCCATCTTGTTCTTCATATGCGCCTCGTGGCAGGCTGAGTGCTGACTTGAAGATAGCTCCGTCGTTAGCTTTATCTTCTTATCGTCAGCCTCTTGCAATAGGGTAATTAATCTCATAATCTTGGTTGCAGCCTCCCTCTCACCTACCTTCTTGAAGAGCCTGCTATTCAACTTTAGCAAGGCGGACATCTACAAACCAACAGAGACAAATCATAGACAAATCAAACAGAGCGGTATCGAAGGCAAAGCCAATCTACTTACCATCACTTCAAGCCTATTCTACGACTCTTCAAGAGTCACATCGGGCAAGTTGCACAGCTTTTGCAGCGACCCCCGTGGGACAGTTGATGTCCACTTTGCCTAAGTTCTGCAGCATAGGCTATGGACTATTGGGCATATCTACATACAAACCATTCAACATGTTAAGAGAAATTCAACATGCAACTCAGTTCGAGTGCTATGAGAGATTGGGATTTACCTTTACCGCTAGAGCCTCCCTGCGAGGGTGGAACAGATCCTTTCCCTCGATCCAATCCCTTCCCCTTGGGGTTGGGAGTCTCTCTCCGGGACCAGAATCGGACTAAGCCTCTCTTATTCCGAACCCTCCATCCCGTGGGCTTGGACCAGACCGACCAGATCCCTCTCTCCCTGGCCTTCGTCCCCCTTCGAGTCGATAGGGGTAACATTGATGGGTGTCGAAGCCCCTCTTTCATCATGCATTTCGCCTGCCCCCCTCGAGGAGGGCAGACATAGAGCTGTAGCCTCTGCAACAACGTTGGTCATGTCACTTCGAGGGGCCAACCTGGGTTTGTTGACCTCTGGGCCTCCGCCACTTTCTTTCGTTGATGCCTGACCTACCAAGGCGTCTCTTTGGCAATGGCCTTCGGGTGCCACCTGTGAGATCAGTGTCAAGTTGAGCTTGACTTCACTACCAGAGTATTTTACTTTGATCCTGGTAGGACGTTTCAGAGTTTCGAAGTGATAGATGACCGGCGCTTTCTTGCCGTCGTCTATCATGTCCAACTTGTCCTCCAACCGACGAGCTTTAGCCTTATCGATTGAAGGCACTTGCCCCACACTAAGTGGAGTGGGAGGCACATCTCCTTCATCCCTCGTCTCCTCCTCCTACTCCCCTTCTTTCTCCTATTTGTCTTCTTCCTTCTCGTCATCTCTTTCCCCCTCTTCCTGCCCTTCCTCATCCTCCTCTTCCCCTTCACCTCCTTTCTCCTATTCTTGCTTACCTTTCGCCTCCTTTCTTTCGCCCCCTCCTCGTGTTGTTCTTCCTCTCCCTTATCGTTCCCCTTCGATATCTTCCTCCTCTTGATCTGCCCCTGCTTGGTTATGACTAGCTTTTCTTCGCCTGGCCCCGAGCATCTCCTTTTGCCATAAGTCTTTTTCTCGGCCCTAACATATCGAACCATCCTGCCCGTCTTGGGATCTTCCTCATAGTCGGAGTACAGGGTGTTGTTGTCTTCGTACCTCCCCGATAGCCGATGCATCAGGTTAGCGTTCTCGTGACGAACGGGGTAATGTGCGAATTGCTTCGAGGATCTGGTCCCATATGTCAATTCCAAGAACTGGTTGTCGATCGATCTAACCTACTCGGACGACCAGCAGAGATCGCCTCCTAGCTCGTACCGTTCAACTTCCTTATGGATGTTGTTGTGAGGAGTCTCCGGCACGGATAGAGGAGTCCACGCCCTAGAAATAGAGATCAGCCAATCTGTGTGGAGCTTGTCTGAGGGGATGGTGTCTATGACAGGACGGAGAGCAGAGATGCCATGCAGGTTTAAGAATGGGCTATCATTCCTAGATACCCATTGATAATGATAGAAGAAGTAACCTAACTCAATCCAAGCCAGCTTATTTTCAGGAATACTGAACTAGCAGGCCATCAGCTTGTCCTGGTAATCCGTCTTTGTCCTGTAGAAGGCATAGATGATTCTCCAGGCGTTTTCAGTCAGTTGTTCGGGGCAGAGTCCGGAAGTGTTCAGCAATTTGGCAACAAAGGGAAGCAGCGACAGATGCAGCCCACAGTTGAGCTGCCCGATCGTGATTATTGTTCCCATGATCTTCTTCTTGCTGGCCACCTCAGTGTACATGGCACGCCTGTCTATCCCAAAGACCGCTTGTATCCCAACAAAAGCAGGGCAATGGGCACCTTCAGTAAAGAACCCCAGCAGCCTTTCCAACTTCTCCCTCTTCGCATCGGTGGGCTTCCGCCCAATCCCATACTCGAAGACTGGCTCCTCAGACAGAGGCTTCAACGGCCTAAGCACAAAAATAGACTTCGGGATATGCTCAGGCTTAGTAAGAGCAGATGCAAACCCGACCCCTAGGTGCCTCTTGCCAAGGCTGCCCTTTGCCTTGCCTTTCCCTGTGATCTTCGGTGGCGACGGCTCAGCAGCAACTTTCCCCTTCCTCGACCTGTCTCGCTAGAAAGGCTTCACCTTCGGAGGGACAATGTTCCTGGTGCAGCTAGCAGAGGCCATCACGATCGATCGAGAAATGGAGCAGAGAGTGCGAGAATTCTTCTGACAGCGTGGAAAGAAATGAACTCCAAGACAGGATTTATATGCCCAAAAAGCTTGGCGGGAAACTCTATACAACATGTAGCAATGCCGGACTGGCGGATGACGAAGCAACGCCATAGGAAACGAAGCATTTTTGGACTCTGAAGCGACAGGCAAGACGAAGTGACAGGCAAGGCGAAATGCCAACTCAACTGCTCCCGATCGACAGGCTAGCGATCGGGGGAAATTCTAAAGGATCGGACCAAATACATATGTATGGGGGTTGATCTTCGTGCTGATCTGAAGACTCCACCCAACTAGTCAATTGAGTTGAGTCGAAAGTCTTTGATCGAACTATCGTCTGGAAGGTAGTTTCGAAGGTCGATGTCTTGGTACCTTTGAGTTAAGACTTGCAATATGGAAACGGAGTGAAGGTTGACACAAGGTATGATCTCGGAGTTCAGTCGAAGCCTACGTCTCTGTGCTATAGGGAGCAACCCGAATTCACTAACACTTTTCTCTGAGTAACCTCGATAGGCCGTGTGTCACTGGTCTCTTCGAAAAGAAAATCGAAAGGAATCGAATATCGAAAGGTTAGGATGTCAGAGCTCTGGGTTTTTGAGATTTGATCACAGGTTTTAGATTTGATCCCTCAATTCCATCCTTTTACACTTGAAGACTCTGCTATTTATAGAAATCTCTAGGAGGAAAACTGGGGCAAATGGCGGTTTCTTCCGTTTGTATCTAGGGATCCCCCAGGCAGGGCTGGTGGGTCCTGCTGTCGTCTCTGAGGACCCCCCAGGCAGGGCTGGTGGGTCCCGCTGTTGTCTCTGTGGAAACCCCAGGCAGGGTCGGTGGGTCCCGCAGTTGTTTCTGTGGACCCCCCAGGCAGGGCCGGTGGGTCCCGCAGTCGTCTCTGTGGACCCCCCAGGTGGGGCCGGTGGGTCCTGCAGTTGTCTCTGTGGACCCCCAAGGCAGGGTCGGTGGGTCCCGCAGTCGTCTCTGCGGACCCCCCAGGCAGGGCTGGTGGGTCCCGCAGTTATCAATGTGGACCGCCCAGGCAGGGCTGGTGGGTCCCACAGTTGTCTTTGTGGACCCCTAGACAGGGCTGGTGGGTCCCGCAGTTATCTCTGTGGACCCCCCAGGCAGGCCTTGTAGAGCTTCGCTAAATGATAGGGCCCCGGTATCTGTAAAGAAGAGAAACCCGTCGATAGATTGATTCCAATAGATAAGCTAAATCCGTCCGGTCTGTCAAATATGATCGATCGGTTAAGTTTGACCGATTGGTCAAACTTGACCGATCGGTTGAATTTGATCGATCGGTTGAATTTGTCCGATCGATTGAATTTGACCGATTGGTCAAGTCCGACCAGTAGAGGTTGAGGCGATCGGTGGAAAAGTATGTTTCTCTACCGGAATCTGTGGAAAATCGACCGATCGGTCGAATTTGTCCGATCATACAGTTTTGACCGATCTATCAAATTCAAGCGATGGGGGTTGAGGCGATCGGGCAAAAAATATGGTTCTTGCCAGATCTAGTAGAAAATCGATCGATCGGTCAAATTTGTCCGATCGGTCAAAATTGTCCGATCGGACAGTTTTGGCTGATCGGGGTTGAAGCGATCAGGCAAAAAATAAGGTTTTTTGCCAGATCTAGTAGAAAATCGATCGATCGGTGAAAACTGTCCGATCCAGACAATTTTGACCGATCGGTCAAATTCAACCGGTGGAGTTTGAGGCGATCGGGCAAAAAACATGATTTTTTGACAGATCATGTGGAAAATCGATCGATCGGTCGAATTCGTTCGATCGGTCAAAATTGTTCGATCGGTCAAATTCAACCGGTGGAGGTTGAGGCGATCGGGCAAAAAATACAGTTTTTTGACAGATCCTATGGAAAATCGATCGATCGGACGAATTTGTCCGATCGGTCAAATATGACCGATCAGTCAAATTCAACCGGTGGGGGTTGAGGCGATCGGGAAAAAAACTATTTGTTACCCGATCCTGTGGAAAATCGATCGATCGGTCGAATTTGTCCGATCGGTCAAAAGTGACCGATCGGTCAAATACAACTGGTGGGGGTTGAGGCGATCGGGCAAAATACTATGTTTGTTGCCCGATCCTATGGAAAGTCGATCGATTGGTCAAATTTGTCCGATCGGTCTAATGTGACCGATTGATCAAATTGAACTGGTGGGGGTTGAGGCGATCAACGGGCGAAGTCTTGTAGGCGATCGGTTAAAATTGCCCGATCAGACAAGTTTGGCCGATCGATCAATTTCAACCGGCGGAGGTTGAGACAATCGAGTAAAAAAGCACATTTTTTGCCAGATCCTTTGGTAATTTGCCCAATCATCTGCCTGTCGAATGGGCAAAGTCTTGTAAGGCGATTGGTCAAAATCGCCCGATCGGACAAGTTTGACCGATTGGTCAATTTCAACCGGTGGAGGTTGAGGCGATCGGGCAAAAAAGCATGTTTTTTGCCAGATCCTTTGGTAATTCGCCCGATCGTCTGCCTATCGAACAAGCGAAGTCTTGTAAGACGATCGATCAAAATTACTCGATTGGACAAGTTTGACCGATCGGTCAACTTCAACCGGTGGAGGTTGAGGCGATTGGGCAAAAAAGCACATTTTTTGCCAGATCCTTTGGAAATTCGCCTGATCGTCTGCCTGTCGAATGGGCAAAGTCTTGGATGACGATCGGTCAAAATTGCCTGATCGGACAAGTTTGACCGATCGATCAATTTCAACCGGTGGAGGTTGAGGCGATCAGGCAAAAAAGTACATTTTTTGCCAGATCCCTTGGTAATTTGCCCGATCGTCTTCCTGTCGAATAGGCGAAGTCTTGTAAGGCAATCGGTCAAAATTGCCCAATCGAATAAGTTTGACCGATCCGTCAACTTCAACCGGTAGAAGTTGAGGCGATCAGGCAAAAAAGCACATTTTTTGCTAGATCCTTTGGAAATTCGCCTGATCGTCTGCCTGTCGAACGTGCGAAGTCTTGGATGGCGATCGGTCAAAATTGCCTGATCAGACAAGTATGACCGATCGATCAGAGAATTGGAGTTGATGTTCTGCGGCTCGACGCTTCATTTGGATGACGCTTTGCCTGGTCCGACGCTTCGCCTGGTTCGACGCTTCGCCTGGTTTGCGCCACGTGGCATTCGATCTGGAGGTGCCATGTGGCATTTTTGAAAAGGCGGTATGCAATCTCGAGGCACCACGTGGCACTCCAATTTTCTCGCCAATTTTCCTGGGGCCTATAAGTTCCTCTCTGAGGCTCATTTTTCTCCCCATGCTATCAAAAATTTCTGAGTCCACAGCTTTTGCTCTCGGAGTTTCTATTTTCTGCTCTGTGTTCTCTCGACCGGTTGCAATGGCATCTTCATGTAGTGCGAATAACGTCGTTCCATCAAAGATTAGGGATTCGCAGAAGGGGAAGGAGAAGGCAGAGATTTCGCCCAAGGTTGCTAGTAGAGGCAAGGGCGAAGGCGCTCTTGGTGTCCTCGGCAAGAGGCACTTAGGAGTGGGGTTTGCTTCTGCTCCTTCCCGACCGGAGCATATCCCAAAGGCGGACTTTGTGCTGGGGCCGCTGAGGCCATTAGAGGAGGAGCCAGTGTTCGAGTATGGCGTTGGCAAGAAGACAACTGAAGCCAAGAGGGCCAAGTGGGAGAAACTGCTCAGCTGCTTTACTGAAGGCGCTCATCGTCCAGCCCTTGCTGGAGTGCAATCTGCTTTTGGGATTGACAAGCGAACTGTCTTCACTGATGTTGCTAGCAAGGAGCAAGTCATGGGGACGATCGTTACGATCGGTCAACTGAACTGCGGGCTGTGTTTGCCTCTGCCAATGTTTGCTGCTCGAGTGCTGAACACTTCGGGCCTTTGCCCTGGGTAGCTGACGGGAAACGCGTGGAGGATCATCTACGCATTCTGCCGGGTAGAATCAGACCACCAAGAGGAGCTGAGAGCCTGCTACTCTAGTGTCCCTGAAGGTGAACCTGCCCAGATCGAGTTGGGCTACTTCTTTTACCACTACAAGTGGGTGTCAAGGAAGGATAGCCCATTCTTCAATCTCCACGGCATCTCGACCCTCCGCCCGATCACCGACACGGTCCCGTTCGATAAGCTTTACACGGACTGGCCAATCTCTGTTTCGGAGGCGTGGACTCCCTTCTCTGTGCCTGAGACTCCTCGTACTCAGGTACATAAGGAGGTTGAGAGATAAGCCACGGGAGGGGATATGTGTTGGTCGTCCGATCGAGTCGGGGTCATCGACAATCTGTTTCTGGAGTTGACTTGCGGCACCCGATCGTGGAAGCAGTTTTCGAACTGCCCGGTCCGGCACGGCAACGCCAACTTGATGCACCGGCTGATGGTTTGATATAAAGACAACGATGCCCTGTACTCCGACTACGAGGAGGATCCGGAGACAGACCGATTGGTCAGATACATTAGGGCCAAGAAGAAGGTGTACGGGGCGAGGCGACGCTCGGGCCCGACTGAGGAGAAGTTGGTAATGACCAGGCGGGGCCAGGTCAAGAAGCGCAAAGTGCTGAACGAGGTGGAAAAGGAGAAGGAAAAGGGGAAAGAAGAAGAAAAGGAAGATGGAGGTGAAGGAGGAGGGGAAGAGGAAGAAGGTGGAGGTGAAGAAGAAGAAGAGGAGAAGTAGGATAAGGAAGAAGAAGATAAAGAAGAAGAAGAAGAAGAAGAAGAAGAGGAGGAAGAAGAGGGAGAAGGAGCGGGAAAGAAAGGAGACAAGGAAGGGGGAGGAGGAAGTGAGGAAGGAGGTGATGAGGTCCCTCCTACACCTCTCAGGTCTAGAAAAGTCCCTCCTATCGACGAGGCTAAGGCCCGTCGAATAGAGGATGTCATGGACATGGCGGGCGACGGCAAGAAGGTGCCGCCCGTTTATCACTTCAAGCCTCTAACGCACCCCACGCGCATCAAAATCAGATACTCGGGGAGCGATGGGGTTGCTAGCAACCCAATGCCCCTCAAGCAGATACTCTCGGGTGGCCTTTGTCAGGAAGGGGCCTTGACGAGTGGGGGGCTGGAGCTCGAGCAGCCAGAGTCTGCACCTCGACTCACTGCAGCCCAGATAGCGAAAGAAACTGTTGCACTGGTGGCCTCTCTACAGGGGGCAAGTGAGCTGCGCGAAGAAGGGGAGATTTCTCCTCCTCGAGACGTTCCTTCCCTCGTACAAAGGGAGGGGGGAAGTCATGGGGAGGCAGAGACGCCCCAACCGATCCTGGTCGTAACCCCCGTGAGGGAGAGGTCAACCCCGAGGGCTAAGAGCTCTGATCGAGGGAAAAGACAGGGAGAGGCATCCCGGGGGGCCTCTGCAAGTATGTTTTTGCTAACTCTGTAGTTTTTCCTTATTGAAGTTGAATTTTTGAAAGTCTTTGTTTTATCTGCAGATGTACCTGTCGGCCCTCCTCCCGTAATAAGGGACTTGAGTGAGGTTGATATCAACCACCCCACGGGGATGCTAAGGAAGTTGTGCAACCTTCCTGACGCGCCCCTGGAAGAAGCCTTCAACAGGCTTGAAGTTGTGGTAAGTGCATCGACTTGACTTTATTGTGAATTATCCTTTGATATGCTTCTGACTTGTTCCTTGTTGTTGGCAGAATTCAGCTTTGTTGAAGATCAACAGCAGGCTTTTCAGGAGGGCCGACGAGCGAGGGGCTTCGGCAGAAGTCGCACGCTTGAACGCCCTTCTGGAGGCCTCCAACGAGGAGAAGGAGAAGCTACAAGCAGCCCTATCTGCCAGTAAGAAGGCTATTCACAAGGAGCAGCAGGAGAAGAAGAATTTGAACACCTCTTATGTCGATTAGGGCAAGGAGTTCCATGACTTGAAGAACACGTTCTTCAACATGGAGACTTTTGCCTATAATCGCGTGATAAAAATAAAGGAGCTGAAGGCCGAGCTCGCTGCGAATGAGGCAGCTTTTGCGGCCAAGGAGGAGGCCTATAAAAAGGAGCTCGAGCAGATGCGTATCGACAGCGAGAGCTACAGGTCGACTGCTGAGAAGGCGATAGAGGCCCTCAGGCAGGCTCATGCTAGTAGCATCCATTCTTCCAAGGTGTCTACGGCGAGCAAGTCTCACGGTGGATCTGAGGGAGATAGGTCGCACACTCAGAGTGTAGTGAAACCTTGATGTACTCTCTTTTTTTCTTTGTATTTGTAACATGTATCCTCGAAAACTTGTACCTGCAAAGTTTTGAGTAATAGAAAAGACTTGTTTTGTATGTTTGGAATGGAATGTCTTCTGGGTTGAATGTTATGGATGTTAATATTTTGAATGGGATGATTGATTGAATGAATGTTTAACATCTGCCTGTAAGGGGTCGTGTCGCAACACGGACACCCAAACTTGTTAATTGATATAGTAGTCGAGGGTTGTGCTATCTCACAACCCGAAATCGTTTAACATCTGCCTGTAAGGGATCGTGTTGCAACACGAACACCCAAACTTGTTAATCGATCTGGTAGTTGAGGGTTATGCTGTCTCACAACCCAAAATCGTTTAACATCTACTTATAAGGGGTCGTGTCGCAACACGAACACCCAAACTTGTTAATCGATCTGATAGTTGAGGGTTGTGCTGTCTCACAACCCGAAATCGTTTAACATCTGCCTGTAAGGGGTCGTGTCGCATCACGAATACCCAAACTTGTTAATCGACCTGGTAGTTGAGGGTTGTGCTGTCTTAGTACCCGAAATCGTTTAATATTTGCCTGTAAGGGGTCGTGTCGCAACACAAACTCCCAAACTTGTTAATCGACCTGGTAGTTGAAGGTTGTGCTGTCTCACAACTGGAAATCGTTTAACATCTGCCTGTAAGGGGTCGTGTCGCAACACGAACTCCCAAACTTGTTAATCGATCTGGTAGCTGAGGTTGACATCAAAACTAGCAAGGAGTGGACAAGAGATTGACATCGAAACTGGTCTTCATTCAGTAGGGTTTATATCAAGGATAGAACATTTTGAGATGTCTAGCATTCCAAGCTCATGGTAGTCTATCTCCTTCTGGCAAGATCAGGCGATAGGATCCTTTGCCTCCTACGAATTCGACGATGTAGGGTCCTTCCCAGTTGGGAGCTAGTTTTCTACTGTCGCGTTCTCTTATATTGGAGAAGACTGCTCTGAGAACTAGGCTTCTGATAGGGAAGTGCCTTTTGCTAGCCTTCTAATCGTAAGCTCGTTTGATCTTCTGTTGGTAATCGGCAAGGCGGATGATTACTTGATCATGCAACTTTTCCGAGAAGTCAAGGTCATTAGCTCGAAGTTCGTTGTTTACCCCTTCTTTGATTGCTCTGGTCTTTAGAGTGTTATAGATAGCTTCTGTTGGGAGAATTGCTTTCGATCCATAGGTTAGGCGAAAGGGTGAAAGCCCAGTCGATCTTCTCGGAGTAGTTCGATAGCCCCATAAGACTTCTGGTAGGATCTTCTTCCACAATCCTTTCTTGTCATCCAGCTTCCTCTTGAGTAGACCGAGGATAGCTCTGTTAGAGGCTTCTACTTGACCATTACATTGAGGGTACCTCGGCATCGAGTAGAAGAGTTTGATCCCGTGGTTTAGACAGAAGTCTCAGAACTTGTCGGAATCGAATTGAGCTCCGTTGTCAGCAACCAGGATTTGGGGTGTACCAAATCTGGAGAAAATATTTTGCCTGATGAACTTGATGACTTCATCGTCGGTCTCTCGAAAGAGTGGCACCGCTTCCACCCACTTGGTGAAGTCATATGTGGCTAACATCAAATACTTCTTCTTGCTTGGTGTTGGTGGGAAAGGACCCAAGAAGTCCAACCCCCATTGATGGAAGGGCTATGGACTTGTCAATGGATGGAGTTCATCCGCTGGAAGATGGATAGCTCGAGCTTGTCATTGACAAGACTCGCACCTTTGAACGACTTGGTGAGCATCTCTTGCCATGGTTGGCCAGTAGTAACCTTGAAGTTTAGTCTTGGCTTTGAGAGATCTTCCATCTAAATGATTTTCGCAGGCCCAGGAGTGAATGTCGGTTAGGATCGCCTTTGCTTGCAGGGGACCAACATATTTGAGTAGCATCCCACTGTAAGATCTGAAATAGAGATCTGTTTCTTGGAGACTATAGCATAGGAGTTTCCTTTGAAGTCGTCTGGCTTGGATTGGATCTTCTGGTATTTTACCTTGTTTGAAGAAGTCAAAGATTGGCTATCTCCAATCTCCGAGTTCGTGCGCCTGTTAGGATTGATGTGTTCTAAGCTTGTAAAACTTTATGTTTTGGTCTAATAAAGATTGATAGTTATTATTATGAGATGCATATAGGTGCGTAACATAGTTACGTGTTCTTTTAAGAACAGAGAGCCATGGTCATATGGTAGTCCACTGAGTTGAAGACTGAGTGGATTGGTCCCATATAATCTAAATAAGTTCGCAGCTATGATCAGGTTGGTCGCCTCATCATGATAAGCTGTTGGCGATGACAGTTCATGGGAAGTCTTCACCATGGTCATCACCAGGCACAGTGTCTGTGGCTGAACGGAACTAACACGGTGTACAGATCAGTGAGCAGACACTGGTACACTAAGCCGTGTTTCTGCTTAGGGTAAAACGGTCCTAAACCCTGAGGAACCACGTCTGATGGACTAACCAGTTGCGTGGTGCTTTGGCGCACTAATGTGTGAGGATCCATATGTAGTGATCCAAAACCACGGTGTACTGGGTTACCCGGCTGGCGTTGCATTAGCGTGTCACTCCTGCAGGCCATCCACACCCCTGATGGGAGGTGCGTTCCTTGGTGTGATACACTGTACCAAACCCAGGCCTGGTGGTCATCAGTTTGACTGTTGACCGGGTTCGATTACTCGACGGGATAATCAGATGGTACGATGTATAGGTCAACCTGGAAGGAACCATGTCATATGATCATTCGAGTCTGACGGTAGTCTTCACCGCTCGAAGTGAATCATGACATCAAGTGGAGGGACAGCGGGTTTACCACTACTAAGCGAAGAGCAGGGGTATAATGGAGAACATAGTAAGTTTGGGTGAATTAGAGTGCAGCCTACGTCGCACTCTGGGTGGCTACGCATGTTAACTTGAGCTCAGAGGATCGATGGTACACTCGGGTAGTGTGTCGATCGAGCTTGAGTTGGAAGCCATGAACCCCGGTCCCTGATGATTCCACCTTATCAACATTATGTACGGTTCTTGAACCGTCTCCTCGGAACACCATAAGCAAGGGGAAGAAAGAAGTATACGCTCCGTGTGTGCTTGGCACTAGAGCACGGTAAATGCGTAACTACATACGAGTACTAAGGATTGAGCCCGAGACTAGTACAGAGTCGCATGTAGTAATCCCTAGCCATAAGTGAACTTCGCTGCATAGGTGCGATGCACCGGGGTATGTTGCGAGTTGACTAGTTGACTTTGCTAGAGGCACCCTCCGATGGCCTCAGTTAATAGTAGGTAACTAGTAAAGATCACTTAAGAAGTGACCGCTAGGTATCGCACGCTAGAAATGGTCAAAATGAGGCGTCGGGGGGTTTTGGTAAAAACCTCACTCTGCCGGACCTCACTGTTGGCCGACCCTAGTAGTGAGGCACCTTGCTAGGGCCGGCCCTATGATGTAGGGATAAGAATCCATCATCTATAGGGCCGTCCATATAGATAGGGATAGGGCGATAAAACGGTAAAGATCGAGCCCTAAAAAGTGGGAAAACGGATAAATACAACGAGAGATAAAAAGGAGATAGTGGAGAGATAATAGGGAGAGGTCATTATCCCCTTGGATCCTTATCCAAGGGGGTTGGTCGGCCCTATAAAAGGGCCTATGGGGCGCCGGCCCTATGGTCCAGAAAAACCGAACCCCCCCTCCTCTCATCTCTCTAGTTCTCTCCCGATTTATCTCCTGTTTCCCGCTTGCAACTTCGTCTTCCTCACGTGGAGTTCTGAAGAAGGAGAAGGATTGTTCTTCGGAGGCACTCAGAGATCCAAGAGCGACGTTCCGTGCATCGTGTGAGATCGGGTGAACAAGAAGGCAACATCTCTATTCGTACCATCGGCATCTTCACGAACGATCTTCCGTCTCCATCGACAAAGAAGACAATTCTCCACGGTTAAAAGATCCGTACGAAAGGTATATGTAATCTAACATGTAGATCTAGCGAGCATTATAATTTGCATGCATACTAGTTAATCATTACGCCAGATTGTTGTTAGGGGTTTTCGATTCTCGTGCATACACATGCACACATATGTAGATTAGTTTCTATGAAAGTTTAAATAGTGTAACGTGCACCATGAACGGTCTTTCGACCGCCAAATCGCTTCCGCTGCGAGCCTCTGTCCCGGATTAACTTCCAACAATTAGTATCAGAGCCGCATTAGTGGTGTGCGTTTCACGTTTTTTCATGAAACCAACATGTGTGCGCATGAAGAATGCGTGAGATCATCAGGGTTCTTACGCTTAGATCATGCATATGTATAGATTGTGCTTGTTCTATTAATCATTCTTGCAGGGCGCCGCTATAAAAATCTAGATCTATGTTTGTGCTTGCTACCGGGGGTCGGACCTCGAGTTAGCAAATGTCTGGATTTGCTTTCTGTGTGTGGATATGTAATTGAGCCTTAGATTGGGCGAGTGATGGGGGTTGACCATCCTCGGTTTCCCATGGCCTTTTTTCTAGGTGTGTTTTCTTTTCTTTCTAGGAAATTGTGTACGAGCGAGCACTTGCTCGAAGCGTACTAGATTTTTCGGTTACTCACCATCGGGAGCGGAAGCGGAACCCTGGAGGATGAAGACGATCCGGCAAAGTATTCGCGAGCGCGACGGAGGAGCCGGACCGGGGAACCTTGCGAAGAAAGCTAGAAGCCTGTGTTGTGCAAATTAGGTTCAGGGGTCGGACCCTGAACTTAATTCAGTCTTTATGGTTGCTTTCTTTATTAGTTCTTTATGCTACATATCGATCCCCGATGAGATAATATGATTATTTGTTTTCAGAGGGATGCCTTTCCCCTCCGGTCTAAGCGACTGTTTGAGGATAGGAACCCGCTAGATGACGCCTATTATTTAGTTGACTTTTGATGTTAGTGGGATCCCATCACATATGGTTATGCCACCATTAGGTTAGCACCCGACTAGTCGGGTGTGCCTATTTGGCCAGCATCGAAATCAAAGATGAGATGGAGATCCATTGAACATCAATTGTCAAATCTATAAGCGAGGCGCCATGACTAGTGGGAGTCCTTTCCAGTGAGTCTGACTCTAGGATTAGCTCCAAAGCATTAGCGTGATAACCAATTTTACAAAGCATCGATATTCTCGGAATATGTAATGTGGCCCTTGAATGGAGAAATCCGCTTGAGGCAGGGACTATGATATTCCGAGAATGATTAATGCTAGGCGAAGGGCTTGAACGCTAGTGGGAGCATGGTGTGACCAGGGTCTAGTATATAGGAGGTCGCTACCTTTGCATTTGCATAAATTCATACTCGCAAAATAACCCTCATATATCTATAAGGGATGCAAGAGAGGACTCTTTTGAGATCCCCTGGCCTCCACAGCTAATCACTTCGTACTCGGGTGGAAGGGCATAACTCAACAACCCCCTCGGGTGAGAGCTGTGTTTTTTCTATGCCCAGCTACTTAGTGATCTCCTTCGGGATATGACGATTACGGTGCCAAGTGTTCAGGCTTTACTCACCCTCGTGGGGGCCGTTAGAATTCCTGTGCCGTAATTGCCTAAGCTCGTGGGTAAGCATCCTAAGTACGCGTGAGGTATTCGTTGCGAAGACAACGGTGATCACGTGGTACTGGCCAAAAGATAACCATGGTCCATCAAAGCCCGTAGTTGGCAAATTTGGATAGGGTCAAGGGAAAGACCCATGTAAGCGGAAGACCTGCACACTGCCCCCTCGAACAGGTGTAGCCTACTCTGAGATCTTACATACATAGTTAATTAATCCATAGAGATGGCTTCGCTTGAGGGCAGCGTTGTCATATGGATATAATTAGCTTGTTTTAAAAATCCATAAAATAAGTTTTTTCAAGCATCTCATATATTCAGTCTTTTATTTTCAGATGACCAAGTTAGACCCCATGTCCGCTATCCTAAATGACCACAAACTTACCGGTCCCAACTATGAGGACTGGAAGCGCAACCTGTACCTAGTTTTAAGGATAGGTAAACACATGTCAGCCCTGAATGACCCTGAGCCGGATTTGCCAGGACCCTCTGCCACAGAGGCACAGTTAAAGGCTTTTACTGACTGGAAGGAATCTAATGAAATATGTAAATGCTATATTATAGCATCCTTGCAAACAACTCTGCAGAAGCAAGTCGAGGAGATGCCCGACGCTTCTGACATGATGTTGTACTTGAAGGAGATGTTTGAAGGTCACAATCGCGTTACGCGATACCTTACCATCAAGAAACTCGTCGGCACTAAGATGTCCAATGGGACGCTGGTTCGGGAACACATGATGAAAATGTTTGGGTTCCAGAACGAACTAGCTACCATGGACATTGTGCTAGAAGGCGAGGTGATGACAGACATCTTCCTCTCGTCACTGTCTGGAGCCTTTGAAGGCTTTGTCACCAACTTTAATTTAAACAAGTTGGCTATGACAAATACAGAGCTTCTGGAAGCTCTCCAGGCAGCTGAGGATGGCTTCAAGGAGAAGGGCGAAGCACTTCACGTGCAGCGCAGATCCTTCAAGAAGTCTGGTAAATCTCAAGGCAAGAAACATAAGAAGAAACCTAAGTCAGCGCCTGTGCAGGACTCTGCTGGGGCCTCTAGGTCTGGAGAATCAAAGAAACCGGGCACGAAGTGTTTCCGGTGTGGCCAGAAGGGTCATTGGAAGAAGGACTGCAAGCAACCTCGGAATGCTGGAGAAGGTAATCTACAACTCTTGGTTGTTGAAACATTTCTTTCAAGTAATAGTTCTTTTGCTAGTTGGATTGTGGATTCTGGATCCACTAACCATGCCTGTAACTCTCTTCAGGGGTTTCAAGAAAGCAAAAGGTTGCTTGATGGAGAGGTGACCTTGAGCATGGGAACTGAGGCCGTTGCTGCTGCTGAAGCCATTGGAGATGTTACTCTTAGTTTTTCGAATAATAAGACTTTGACTCTTAGAGATGTCTTTTATGTACCGTCTATGAGACGTAACTTGATTTCTGTTTCTTCTTTAGTTAATGAAGGTTATTCAGTTTATTTTGATGCTTCTGGTGTATTGTTTAAGCTGAATGGAACTTTTATAATAAGAGGAATGGTTCAGAATCATCTCTATATTGTCAGTCCTAAATTTGAAAAAGATAACATAATAACTTCAGCATTTAATGTTAATTCATCTAAGCGTAAGAAACCTTCGGAGAACTTAACCCAATTGTGGCACTTACGGCTTGAGCATATTACCTTAGATAGGATCCATAGGTTGGTAAAGGCCGGGCTTTTGGAAACAGATCCTACGGAGATCCTTCCCACCTGTGAATCCTGCCTAGAAGGCAAGATGACCAAGAGGGCCTTCAAAGGCAAAGGAGTGAGAGCTACTGAGATATTGGAGTTAATCCATTCAGATGTATGTGGACCCATGAGCGTCAAGGCGATAGGAGGCCATGAGTACTTCATCACTTTTACAGATGATTACTCAAGATATGGTTACATTTACCTTATGCATCGGAAGTCGGAATCCTTTGACATGTTCAAAGAGTTCAGGGCTGAAGTAGAAAAGCAGACAGGTAAATGTATAAAAACCCTTCGATCTGATCGAGGAGGTGAATACCTATCTGACGAGTTCCTTGGGTATTTGGTGGAGCATGGGATAACATCCCAGTTGACTGCTCCAGGTACCCCACAACAGAATAGAGTCTCTGAGAGAAGGAATCGAACCTTGTTGGACATGGTTCAAAGCATGATGAGTTATGCCTGTTTACCAACGACCGTTTGGGGATATGCCCTTCAGACAGCAGCATATGTTCTGAACCACGTTCCATCTAAATCAGTGCCTCAGACCCCTAGAGAACTGTGGTCAAGGCAAAAGCCAACACTACAGCATTTCAGAATATGAGGATGTTCTGCACATGTGCGGATAGACAAGAGAGAAAAGATAGAGCCAAAGTCCAAAGCATGTCTGTTTGTAGGGTATCCCAAAGAGACTAAAGGTAGACTATTTTATCATCCTGAGGAAAAGAAGGTAATCATTTCAACGAATGCTATTTTCCTAGAACATGATTATGTTATGGACCACAAGCCTGCTAGTAAGGTAGTTCTGGATGAGCTACTGGGTACTAGATCAGAGAGCGCATCCGAAAGCATAGTGGGAGCTGACATTACAGATAATAATATACTAGATACTGTAGAACCTATTAATCCTGTAACACCACCACCACCTCGTCGCAGTGGGAGAAACATCAGAGCTCCTGACAGATACTATGGAGAAACTTTATTGGTTGATCCAGAGGGTCAGGAGGATGACCCACTGAGCTACGATGAGGCAGTAGGAGCTTCTGACAGCTCTGACTGGCAAAAGGCAATGGAGGCAGAAATTGCATCAATGTCCCATAACGCTGTCTGGACTCTAGTTACACCATCATCCAATATTAAACCTATTGGGTGTAAGTGGGTGTACAAGAAGAAGAGAGGATCCGATGGTATAATTGAGACTTATAAAGCTAGATTAGTTGCCAAGGGTTATACCCAGAGAGAAGGAATCGACTTTGACGAAACCTTCTCACCGGTAGCTATGATAAAGTCTATTCGGATCCTCCTATCCATTGCAGCCCATTATGACTGGGAGATCTGGCAGATGGATGTCAAGACAGCATTCCTCAACGGGAATTTGGAAGAAGACATTTATATGATTCAGCCACCAGGCTTTGAGTCAGAGGGTCAGGAACATCTAGTTTGCAAGTTGCAGAAGTCCATTTATGGACTAAAGCAAGCATCTAGAAGTTGGAACATCCATTTTGATCAGGCAATCCAGTCGTATGGATTTACTCAAAACGAGGATGAACCATGTGTATACAAGAGGACTGATAAGACCACAGTAGTATATTTGATACTTTACGTAGACGATATTCTACTCATTGGAAATGATGTAGGAACATTGTCAACGGTAAAGGTCTGGTTGTCAACATAGTTCGATATGAAAGACCTAGGTGAAGCGAGTTATGTTTTGGGGATCAAGGTAACACGTGATCGCCAGAACAGGGTTCTCTCGCTATCACATGCTGCGTATATAGATAAGGTTATGGCTAGATTTAACATGCAAAACTCCAAGAAGGGTTTTGTGCCATTTAGACATGGCGTAAAACTGTCTAAGGATCAATGTCCTAAGACACCTGAGGAGAGAGCAGAAATACAGAAGATACCTTATGCTTCGGCATTAGGTAGTCTAATGTATGCTATGCATTGTACAAGGCCTGATATCTGTTTCGCAGTTGGAATGATGGGTCGATTTCAGTCGAATCCGGGTCCAGATCACTCGACAGCTGTGAAGTGTATACTCAAGTACCTTCGTAGAATAAGGGACTATGAGTTGGTTTACACTGGACAAGAACTGACGCCGATTGGATATACAGATTCTGACTTTATGTCAGATATGGAATCCAGGAAGTCGACATCAGGTTTTGTGTTTATGCTAGGAGGAGCAGCGGTTAGTTAGTAGAGTGTGAAGCAGAAATGCATCGCAGACTCTACCACAGAGGCTGAGTACGTTGCAGCGTGCGAGGCAGCCAAAGAGGCGGTATGGCTCAAGAAATTCCTTACGGATTTGGGGTGCGTACCAGAGGCCCAGTTACCTATTGTGCTTTACTGCGACAATAGTGGGGCGGTAGCATAAGCAAAGGAGCCAAGACATCACCTAAAGGGGAAGCACATCGAGCGCAAGTTCCACTTGATTCGGCAGTTTCAAAAGCAAGGGCGAGTAGCGGTGACACAGATTGCATCTACAGATAATGTTGCTGATCCTTTCACAAAGGCAATACCTACCAAGGCATTCGAGCGACATGTGGACGCGATGGGAGTCAAAACCGTTTTGCTTCGCTAGACCAAGTGGGAGATTGTTAGGATTGATGTGTTCTAAGCTTGTAAAACTTTATGTTTTGGTCTAATAATGATTGATAGTTATTATTATGAGATGCATATAGGTGCGTAACATAGTTACGTGTTCTTTTAAGAATAGAGAGCCATGGTTATATGGTAGTCCACTGAGTTGAAGACTGAGTGGATTGGTCCCATATAATCTAAATAAGTTCGCAGCTATGATCAGGTTGGTCGCCTCATCATGATAAGCTATTGGCGATGACAGTTCATGGGAAGTCTTCACCATGGTCATCACCAGGCACAGTGTCTGTGGCTGAACGGAACTAACACGGTGTACAGATCAGTGAGCAGACACTGGTACACTAAGCCATGTTTCTGCTCAGGGTAAAACGGTCCTAAACCCTGAGGAACCACGTCTGATGGACTAACCAGTTGCGTGGTGCTTTGGCGCACCAATGTGTGAGGATCCATATGGAGTGATCCAAAACCACGGTGTACTGGGTTACCCGGCTGGCGTTGCATTAGCGTGTCACTCCTGCAGGCCATCCACACCCCTGATGGGAGGTGTGTTCCTTGGTGTGATTTACACTGTACCAAACCCAGGCCTGGTGGTCATCAGTTTGACTGTTGACCGGGTTCGATTACTCGACGAGGTAATCAGATGGTACGATGTATAGGTCAACCTGGAAGGAACCATGTCATATGATCATTCGAGTCTGACGGTAGTCTTCACCGCTCGAAGTGAATCATGGCATCAAGTGGAGGGACAGCGGGTTTACCACTACTAAGCGGAGAGCAGGGATATAATGGAGAACATAGTAAGTCTGGGTGAATTGGAGTGCAGCCTGCATCGCACTCTGGGTGGCTATACAAGTTAACTCGAGCTCAGAGGATCGATGGTACACTCGGGTAGTGTGTCGATCGAGCTTGAGTTGGAAGCCATGAACCCCGGTCCCTGATGGTTCCACCTTATCAACATTATGTACGGTTCTTGAACCGTCTCCTCGGAACACCATAAGCAAGAGGAAGAAAGAAGTATACACTCCGTGTGTGCTTGGCACTAGAGCACGGTAGATGCGTAACTACATACGAGTACTAAGGGTTGAGCCCGAGACTAGTGCAGAGTCGCATGTAGTAATCCCTAGCCAAAAGTGAACTTCGCTGCATAGGTGCGATGCACCGGGGTATGTTGCGAGTTGACTAGTTGACTTTGCTAGAGGCACCCTCCGGTGGCCTCAGTTAGTAGTAGATAACTAGTAAAGATCACTTAAGAAGTGGCCGCTAGGTATCACACGCTAGAAATGGTCAAAATGAGGCGTCGGGGCGTTTTGGTAAAAACCTCACTTTGCCGGACCTCACTGTTGGCCGACCCTAGTAGTGAGGCACCTTGCTAGGGCCGGCCCTATGATGTAGGGATAAGAATCCCTCATCTATAGGGCCGGCCATATAGATAGGGATAGGGCGATAAAACGGTTAAGATCGAGCCCTAAAAAGTGGGAAAACGGATAAATACAACGAGAGATAAAAAGGAGATAATGGAGAGATAATAGGGGGAGGTCATTATCCCCTTGGGGGTTGGCCGGCCCTTATAAAGGGCCTATGGGGCGCCAGCCCTATGGTCCAGAAAAACCGAACCCCCCCTCCTCTCATCTCTCTAGTTTTCTCCCGATTTATCTCCCGTTTCCCGCTTGCAACTTCGTCTTCCTCGCGTGGAGTTCTGAAGAAGGAGAAGGGTCGTTCTTCGGAGGCACTCAGAGATCCGAGAGCGACGTTCCGTGCATCGTGTGAGATCGGGTGAACAAGAAGGCAACATCTCCATTCGTACCATCGGCATCTTCGCGAACGATCTTCCGTCTCCATCGACAAAGAAGACAATTCTCCGCGGTTAAAAGATCCATACGAAAGGTATGTGTAATCTAACATGTAGATCTAGTGAGCATTATGATTTGCATGCATGCTAGTTAATCATTACGCTAGATTACCGTTAGGGGTTTTCAATTCTCGTGCATACACATGCACACATATGTAGATTAGTTTCTATGAAAGTTTAAATAGTGTAACATGCACCATGAACGGTCTTTCGACCGCCAAATCGCTTCCGCTACGAGCCTTTATCCCGGATTAACTTCCAACATCGCTATGGTAAGATTGAAGGTTGGCTGTCTCCAATCCCCAGATCTTTTAGTAGTGGCAACGATCTGCTGCTCGATGGTAGTCTTGGGCGAGTCTTGATAATCGATCTGTATTTGCATTTCTCCGAGCGAGTCTCCAAGCACCGAAGCAGCATTAGCTAGGGCGTCTGCCTCTCGATTTTCAGCTATCGGGACTTGGATGAATTCGGTGCTAATAAAACATTGTTGGTGATGTCGCACCATAGCTAAGTAATGCTGCATCCTTTCTTCTCGCGCTGTGTACTCCCCGTTGATCTGCCTAATTATAAACTGGGAGTCGCAGTAGATGGTGAGTCGATCTACCCCCAGGGATTTAGCAATCTTTAATCCGGAAATAAGTGCTTCGTACTTGGCTTCGTTGTTGGTGGCATTGAACCCGAGGAGAATAGCCTTTTGAAGATGATCGACTTCGGAGGATATTAAGACTATCCCAATTCCCGAATCGATCGCACTTAAAGCCCCATCAGTGTAGAGCTTCCATCGGGTTAACGAGGTAGTGGGAGCCTCAAGGTTCGGATCGATGGTCTTTGGAACAAGACTGAATAGAGGTTTATCACCGTCATCGAGGCGTATTTCGACTTCTTCCTCCCAAGTGATGGGATCCTCCACGGGGAAGTCGGCAAGGAAATCAGCTACTGCCTGCTCTTTGAGAGAAGTGCGAGGTTCGAACTGAATCCCAAGTGAACTCATCTCGATCACCCATTTTGTCATTCGACCAGCTCGACCAGCCTTATCGAGGATGTCTTTGAGTGGGTGCTCCGAGACAACCGTTATCGAGTGAGAGACGAAATAGGGCATGAAATGTCATGATGCCGTAAATAAGGCCAGTATGACCTTCTCGATCCTTGAGCAGGTCTCTACTGAAAGAAGGGTGTGGCTGATGTAGTAGACCAGACGTTCTGTGCCTTCCCTTCTGTTGACCAAGACCACACTGATGGCTTGATCGATTACGACGTGGTAGAGCCAGAGATCTTCCTTTGTAAGTGGAGTTGTTAAGATAGGAGCTTGCGTGAGATAGTTCTTGATGTCTTGGAATGCTTGTTCGCAAATTAGACTCCATCCAGAGGTGTCTACCTTCCGTAATTTATCGAAGAGTGGCTTGCACTTGTCGGAAGATTTTGAGATGAATCGGTTGAGAGCAGCTAGTCTTCCAGTGAAGCATTGCACTTCCTTCCGATTGGTAGGCGAGGGCATATCGAGGATTGCTCGAATTTGATCAGGGTTGGCTTTGATGCCCCTCTTGGTCACAAGGTGACCCAAGAATTTGCCCGATTGAACTCCAAAGGCACACTTGACTGGGTTGAGCTTCATACGGTACCTTCGGAGGACTTGAAATGTTTCTGCCAGATCGGAGAGATGGCTCTCAGGGCTGGAGCACTTGGTGAGGAGATCATCGATATAGACTTCGACGTTGCAGCCGATTTATTCTTCGAACATCTTTGTGACTAGCCTTTGATAGGTTGATCCTGCGTTCTTGAGACCGAATGACATTACATTATAGCAGTAGAGGCCTCTGTCTGTCACGAAGCATGTTTTCTTTCGATCTTCCGGATGTAGGGGGATTTGGTTATACCTGGAGTACCCATCCATAAAAGATAGGAACTCGTGGCTAGTAGCGGCGTCAATGAGTCTGTCTATCCTTGGCATGGGGAACGGGTCTTTGGGGCACGCCTTGTTGAGGTTGGTGAAGTCGATGCAAACCCTGATCTTCCCACTCTTCTTAGGGACCGCGACGATGTTGGAGATCCAAATAGGGTACT
The DNA here is from genome assembly GCA_947650365.1 of Chamaelirium japonicum. Taxonomy (NCBI): domain Eukaryota; kingdom Viridiplantae; phylum Streptophyta; class Magnoliopsida; order Liliales; family Melanthiaceae; genus Chamaelirium; species Chamaelirium japonicum. Next base: position 360,358 of record OX393558.1, on the reverse strand, counting down.
TTACTTCACGAATGAAGCCTACCGCGAGTAACTTACTGATCTCCTCTTGAACTGCAGCTTGACATTTTGGTCGGATTGTCTGAGGTTTTTGATTGACGGGTTTCGCTCCTTCTTTGATGGCGAGTCAGTGACACATGTCATCCGGGTTGATCCCGGGCATATCTTTGAAGCACCAAGCAAAGACGTCAATGTTGGACTGAAGGAAGGATACCATATGTCGTGCTTCTACGTCGTTGAGACTGGTACCAATGAACGTCTCTCGAGGGAGATCACCACTGCCGATGTTTGTTCGAATGATTTCTTTGATTGAAGGTGAAGTCTCCCACTCAATTGATGGAGGCTCGGATAATGGGATCTCCTTTGGCTGCTATCTTGAAGAAGTGCCGGCTTCTTCTCTAGGACGCTTCGGTGGTGCCAGATTTACTCGACGATCTGCCTTTGCTGTAGCTACTTCACAAGATCGCCCAGCTTGTTGATCTCCTCGAATGTAGACAATACCTTCTCCTGTTGCAAACTTGAGTAGTTGATGGTAGGAGGAGGAGATTACGTTGATCTGATGGAGGAATGGTTGCCCGAGGATGATGTTGTAGTTGGACGTTCCTTCGATGATGGTGAACCTCATGGAGACTCGAGTCTCCCAGCTTAGGTCCAGGGTGAATCTGGATTCACCCATGGTTATACTCTGCTCCTCGTTGAAGCCCGTGATCACGGTCGGGACGACTTCAAGGCGTGAGTACTTATATCCCAGACGTTTGAAACAGTCTGAGAACATAATATCGATCGAGCTTCCCGTGTCGATGAGGATGCGGTTAACAATGCTCCCGTCAATGATGAGCCGTAGGACCAGGGGATCCCAATGCGGAGTATGGACTCCTTGAAGGTCGGAGTCGTTGAAGATGATCGATGGCCATGCTAGGCCTTTGACAGGTTTCTCGACCCAGGTATCCTCTTTGTTCCCTGCAGGGCGAACATTGAAGATGCGTCATACTTGCCGATCGACCTCTTTTCCTGTCAACATTTGGTTGTGTAATGCTCCGTGGATGCCGAAGACATTAGCTCGTATAGCAATAGGTGATTGACCGGTAGAGATTTGGTGGATCCAGCAAGCTTCTTTCCCCTTCGCAGAAGGTCGGTGTTGGTCTTGCCCACCTTTGACGAACTCCTGGAGATGGCCTTCACGTAGCAGGTCTTCTAGATGATACCTTAGTCGGTAGCATTGATCGGTAGGATGGTCGTGGCTGCGATGAAAATCACAGTAGACCGATCTACCAGCAGTAACCTTGGTATCTGGTTACAGCAGATTCGGCCTTCGAAGAAACTCTTCATGTTGAATCTGATTGAGAATCTGCTCGATCGGAAGGATCCAATTCATGAATGTCGTCTTCTTCGGAGGTGATTTACGCCCATTGTTCCTTTATCGATTTGATGGAGGGGGTGCCACTGCTTTCGCATTATGAGCCTTGGCAGTATGCCTCGACACTTCTCTCTCGGCAGATCGCCATTTGGTTTCATGTCCCTTCCGGGCGATTTGATCATCCTCAACCTCGATCTCTCTCTGGATTCGATCAAACATCGAGCCCAGGGAAGGCGGGGGATTGCGGATGAAATCGTTGTAGATATGCAGATCGAATCGAAGGGCATTCTGGAAGACCAACATGATGGCTTCATCGTCTAGATGCCTTTCGGAGAAAGTGACGTGTTTGTTGCGGAATCTTCGTGTGAAGCTGCGAAGAATCTCATCAGCTCCCATCCTCAGCCGATAGAGGGAATCGAGTTTCTTCTCTGGCTTCAGGTTGAGTTGATAGTGCTGCACGAAGTGATTCGCAAGGACTCCGAACTGGGTGATGGACCTAGCACGAAGGTTATGGTACCAATTGAGAGATGGTTTATCGAGGCTTCCGGTGAAGGTGCGGCATAGCATATTGTTCTCTTCTTCGTGCAACGTTAGAGCTTGCTTGAAGGCTAGGATGTGGGGGGTAGGATCTCCTTTGAGACAATTGAACTTCGGGAGAGTTGGATTCCTCCAACCTCTCAGGAAGGATGATCGAAATAAACTTCGGTGGAGGGGTCCAGTAGAAGAGTATCCTTCTCTACGACCATGTCCCTGACCTGTATGCAGATCGAGGGGCAAGATCGAGAGGTCTTGTCCAAGCCCTTGAGTAGTTGCCGGATGGATTTGGTGACGAAGGTCGATCTCAGCTTCATGTTGGAGCGGGAGAGATAGGGAAGCTCTGCTCTTTGATGGTGCTTCCTTCGTCCGAAGCCTCATCCATAGATTGGGTTTCGACTGTGCCTACCTAACACAATTGCGACCCGAGGATGATTGAGACGATTGGTCATCGATACGATCCCAAACACTCTGTTTCCACAGAGCTGCAGAGGGGGTGGGGTTGCGATGAACTTTCTCGGGGGCAGCGATGCCCATAGACCTTCGTAGCTCGGAGTGAACCGATCATCGAGGCGGATCGACACTCTCGTTGAATAAAGGGATAGGGAGGGCAACCCCGGCATCAGAAGCTACCTTCTTGAGGGTATCTCTCTCGGCTGTGAGTGTGGTGTTCTGCTTAGCTAGCTGTAGCAACTGGAAGTTGAGCGCCGAGATCTGGTATGTGGATGGAGGGTCCTCCGTAGGAGTAGGAGCAGTTTGACCGATTGACTATCGGAGAGGTGGGGGGATCGGTCGATCGACCGATCTTCCACTCCCTGAACGAGCTATTGTCTTGGGGATAGTGAGAGGCTATCCAAAGTTGAGTCGCTGACTCATTGAACGAGTTTCAGGTCGAAGTTGATTTTGACGAGTGTTGCTTCCCTCTGGGTGATCTTGATGCCTTGTCTTCGCCATTCAGAGAAAGTGAAGGAAACAACCAGATCGCCGGTGTCCTAACGGTTGTCTGCTCAACCGAGGGGGCCGAGAAGTTTGGGTATCAAGGTCAGTTGTCTGCTCAATCGATTTGATACTTGTTGTAGAGCTAAACTGGCTTCTCGTTCGAATCCCACAGACGGCGCCAAACTGTGGGGGATGATCTTCGTGCCGATCCGAAGACTCCGCCCAACTAGTCAATTAAGTTGAGTCAAAAGTCTTTGATCGAACTATCGTCTAGAAGGTAGTTTTGAAGGTCGATGTCTTGGTACCTTTGAGTTAAGACTTGCAATATAGAAACAGAGTGAAGGTTGACACAAGGTATGATCTCGGAGTTCAGCCGAAGCCTAGGTCTCCGTGCTATAGAGAGCAACCCGAATTCACTAACACTTTTCTCTGAGTAACCTCGACAGGCTGAGTGTCACTGGTCTCTTCGAAAAGAAGATCGAAGGGAATGGAATATCGAAAGGTTCGGATGTCAGAGCTCTGGGTTTTTGAGATTTGATCTCATGTTTTGGATTTGATCCCTCAAATTCCATCCTTTTACACTTGAAGACTCTGCTATTTATAGAAATCTCTGGGAGAAAAACTGAGGTAAATGGTGGTTTCTTCCGTTTGTATCTGGGGATCCCCCAGGCAGGGCTGGTGGGTCCTGCTGTCATCTCTGGGGACCCCCAAGCAGGACTGGTGGGTCCCGTTGTTGTCTCTGTGGACCCCCCAGGTAGGGTCGGTGGGTCCCGCAGTCGTCTCTGTGGACCCCCCAGGCGGGGCCAGTGGGTCCAACAGTCGTTTCTGTGGACCCCCCAGGCAGGGCCGGTGGGTCCCGCAGTCATCTCTGCGGGCCCCCCAGGCAGGGCTGGTGGGTCCCGCAATTGTCTATGTGGACCCCCCAGGCAGGGCTGGTGGGTCCTGCAGTTGTCTCTATGGACCCCCAGGCAGGGCTGGTGGGTCCCGCGGTTGTCTTTGTGGACCCCCCAGGCAGGGCTGGTGGGTCTCGCAGTTGTCTCTATGGACCGCCCAGGCAGGGCTGGTGGGTCTCGCTGTTTGTGAAGCTTCCGATCAAAATTTGCACCCACAATATGTTTTTGCCCGATCCTCCTATGTTCCACCGGTTGAAAACACCCCGATCGGTCAATTTTGATCGATCGGCAAAAGACACCAGATCGGTCAACTTTGATCGATCAGTCGAAGACTTTGCCCGATAGAAAGGCAGGCTATCGGGTGAATTTCCAAAGGATCGAGCAAAATATATACGTTTTTGCCCGATCGCCCTAAGTTCCACCGGTTGAAAACACCCGATTGGTCAACTTTGACCGATCGGTAGAAGACTTCGTCCGATCGACATGCAGGCGATCGGGTGAAATTCCAAAGGATCGGGGAAAAAATGATGTTTTTTACCCGATCGAGCAAAGTCCCACCGGTTGAAAACAATTGATCGGTCAACCTTGACCGATCGGTAGAAAATACCTGATCAATCAACTTCGACCGGTCGGTCGAAGGCTTCACCCGATCGATATGCAGACGATCGGGTGAAAAATGTGGTTTTTTACCCAATCACCCAAAGTCCAACCGATTGAAAATAATCGATCGGTATCGGCAAAAGATACCCGATCGGTCAACTTTGATCGATCGGTCGAAGGCTTCACCTGATCGGCAGGCAGATGATCGAGTGAAATTCCAAATAATCGGGCAAAAAACATGGTTTTTTACCTGATAGCTCAAGCTCCCACCGGCTGAAAACACTCGATCGGTCAAAGACTTCGTCCGATAGAAAGCAGGCTATCGGGTGAATTTCCAAAGGATTGGGCAAAATACATATGTTTTTGCCCGATCCCCCTACGTTCCACCGGTTGAAAACACCCAATCTGTCAATTTTGACCGATCGGCAGAAGACACTCGATTAGTTAACTTTGACTAGTCGGTCGAAGACTTTGCCCGATAAAAAGGCAAGCAATCGGGTGAATTTCCAACGGATTGGGCAAAATATATATATGTTTTTGCCCGATCGCCCTAAGTTCCACCGGCTGAAAACACCCGATCGGTCAACGATCGATCGGTAGAAGACTTCGCCTGATCGACAGGCAGACAATCAGGTGAAATTCTAAAGGATCGGGCAAAAATGATGTTTTTTACCCGATCGAGCAAAGTCCCACCGGTTGAAAACAACCGATCGATCAACCTTGATCGATCGGTAGAAAATACCCAATCGGTCAACTTCGACCGATCGGTCGAAAGGCTTAACCCGATCGACAGGTAGACGATCGGGTGAAATTCCAAAGGATCGGGTGAAAAACATGGTTTTTACCTAATTACCCAAAGTTCAACCGGTTGAAAACACTCAATCGGTCAACCTTGACCGATCGATAGAAGATACCCGATTGGTCAACTTTGACCAATCGGTCGAAGACTTTGTCTGATTGGCAGGCAGACGATCAGGTGAAATTCCAAAGGATCAGGCAAAAAATGTGGTTTTTACCTGATCGCCGAAAGTCCCACTGGCTGAAAACACCTGATCGGTCAATTTTGACTGATTGGTCATCAATACCCGATCGGTCGATTTTGACCGATCGGTTACCCACACCCGATCGGCCGAATTGAACCAGTCGGTCGCCCATATCCTATCAGCCAGCAACACTTGACGCAAACTCGGTGCCACCAACCCTAGGTAGGGGGTTTGGATATTGCACCTGGATTCCAAGTCAGCCAGATCAGCCTCCAGCTAACTTGGAGAGGGTAACTGTGGGTGCAAAATTTGGCCAACGCCCAGCAACGGGACCCTGATGGGACCCTCCAGCCCTGCCTTGGGGTCGACGAAGGCGATGATGGGACCCACCAGCCCTACCTGGGGGTCCACAAAGGTAATGACGGGACCCACCAGTCCTGCCTGGGGGTCTACGAGGACGATGACGGGACCCACCAGCCCCGCCTGGATCCAGACGATAGCTGCAGAAATCGCCCCTTACCACGGTTCCTTTTCAAAAATCTCTATAAATAGTAGGCCCGACGAGTGTAATAGACCAGAGATCTGATTTCTGAATCGGACTTTCGAAAATCCAGAGCTCTGACATCCCAACCTTTTGATCTCTTTTCATAGAGAGACAAGTTACACTCAGCCTGTCGAGGTTACTTTAACTTAAGTGTTAGTGAATTCAGGTTGCTCCTTATAAACGGAGACGTAGGCTTCGGCTGAACTCTGAGATCACATTTTGTGTCAACTTTCAGTTGATCTTTTTCTATCCCTTCTAAACCCAAGTCCATAACCTTTCGACTACTCTGAAGTTTAATTCAAAGACACTAATATTCGACAACCAACGACTCAGACGAACGTTCGATCAGACTTTCGACTCGACTCGATTGACTGGTTGGGCGGAGTCTTCGGGTAGGCATGGATATCATCCCCCACACAACCAAAGCCTATTTCAAAGGCGAAATGACTAAAAACTCTTGAAATGAGCCAATGAGGCGGTCCCTTATGTCGTGAAGGGAATGATTAAGGAGTGTTGAAACAACACCTACCACTTTATTGACCCATTTTAAGGACTTTTGGTCATTTTACTATGATGAATAAAACTGTCCAAAAAACAAACTATGATGAATAAAGTGAAATGACAAACATGCCCATCTAGCCAGCAAGACGCTGCACTTGCATATATACCAATCAGGCTGTGTGACACTTGGAACACTAACCGGATGAGCAATGCTATTCAGCCCGAAGGTTTTTCTGATTCCGCTCAGCCCGATTGATGTGGCAGCATGGAACTGGTGGTGTAAAAGACTTAAATGTCGCTAGTGGATTTCAGCCACCAGTTGCAAGCTGCCATGTCAGTCGGGCTGACAAAATCGGGAAAATCTTTGGGCTGAATATCATTTCTGATAACGGGATAAGGGGGCTAAAAAATGTAAGCTTTATTTTGTACAATATCCAGAGCACCTATGATATAGCAGGGGACAATTGCTCGAGGAGTGATGGAGGGGTCTGCGAGAGAACCTATTGCTACTTTTGCCAACCTGGCGTGGGATGATCACAACCCTTCGTTCCAATCAGTGAATATCATTGAGCTCCTGTAGGCAGTCAAAGCAGTCGACCGATGTGATCGGCTACCACTTAGGTTGGCAAGCGAAAGTTGGCAAAACGAGTTGGCAAAGTACTAGCATTGCCCACCAACAACTCTGATGACGACTAGGAATGGCAATGGAGCGGGTTTGGGAATTGATTTTTATGATTTTTGAATATGACCGCCCCGAACCCGCCCCGCTTACAATAGGAATTTAAAACCCAAACCTGACCCATTGCCATCCCTAATGACTACGACGTGGTGAAATGAAATCCTTGGATTTTAATCATAATTCGTAAGTACAGCTGAGTTGACAGTAAACAATTCAATTTTCTAAAGGATATTTTTCATAATAACATTTAAAAAAAAAATTATAAATCTATTAAAATATTATATAACTTTTGTAATTTTAAAAGTGGCGCTCTGATTGCCACGTGGCCAGTCAGTGTCGAAAAACTCATCGCCACGTCTGTTTATATTTCTTTTTGTGAATTCTCAGTGAATCCTATATCCCTGTTGTAGGGTTCTTAACGACACTGATTAACACTAAACCTTGTGTAGACATACAAAATTAATCGCACCCGAACCTAACTTGGGTACGCCGACCCGAGGGCAAACCCGACAAGAACCCGGGCCCATTGGACCTGACCCGAGCCGAAGAAGAGGTCGGGTGGACCCCGTCCTCAACTGGGGCCCACCCGGCCCCTCTTGGAAAACCGTGCCCCCCTTCCCGCAGGAGGGGAGTGGCCGGCCAAGGAAAAGAAAGAAAAGAAAGAAAGAAAAGAAGGAAAGAAAAGGAAAGAAGAAAGAAAGAAAAGGAAATAAAAGAAAGAAAGAAAAGGAAGAAAAAAAAAAAAAAAAAAAAGGAAAGTAAACCGCCATGCGCGGGGGGAGGTTGCATAGACGTCTACACAAGCATGGATCTACGTCAATCCCTCGATCCGACGGACAATAAACGAAGCTGGGTCACCATCGATTTAATGTGCAAGATTCAAATAAAAATTGAAAATGATTGAGCCATAACTACTTCGCCAGAAAAGGAAAATAAATAAAGATTTATTTCTCAATAAATGAAGGAATGAATCATGGATAGTTATGAGAGAGATATTCAAGGGATTTAAATGAAACTTCCCATCTCTCTCCCACCCCCCTTCACCTATAAATAAAGGGGGAGGGGGAAGGCTCAAGAGGTTGAAGACAGAAGCAAGGAAGCTCTGTAAAGGAGGAGACTCGCCTTTAACGACCCAAGACTTCACGAGGCTCGGGCAAGCCTACCCCTATGGGATCGATTTAGCCTATTGAAAGTCCTCATCAACGTGAAGACTCTTGTACAAGAAAATTAACTATTTGACTTCGTACACAAAGGAGAAAGCTCGGAGAAGAAAAAGTCTTCAACTTCGAAGATGCCAGAAGCAAAAGCTGGAGAAGAAGATCAAAGCGGCATCACCCCGTCATCTTCATCAAGCCTTCGACTCCGATCAAGGCCAAAAGCTCAGAGTAGAAGATTGAAGTGGTATCACCCCATCGTCTTCATCAAGCCTTCAACTCCGATCAATCCCAAAAGCCTAGAGAAGAAGATCGAAGCGGTATCACCCAATTGTCTTCATCAAGCCTTCAACTCTGGTCAAGCCCAAAAGCCCAAAGAAGAAGATCAAAGCAGCATCACCCTGTCGTCTTCAACAATGTCTACTCTATTCATAGAGAAGAAAGCTTGGAAAAGGACATCCGAAGCGGTACTATACCATCATCTTGAAAATGACGCCTTCAAACTCCAATCACGCCAAAGAAGCCCGGAGAAGAGAAGAAGTCAAGCCGACGCTACAACCGTCGAGGAAGCCAGAAAAATAAAGAAGCCTTGGAGACATCGGCATCGCAGTTCGAGAAGAAGATCAAGTCCATGCCAAAGCAAAAATCCAACGCAAAAAGTCGAAGCAAAAGCACCGGTAAAGCCCGCGCCAAAGCAACGTACGTGCCAAAGCTAAGCAACTACGATAGTCACGAGCAAAGCACTACACGTTCTAGCCGATACGATGCGAAGTCCAGAAGAACTAAAGCATCGCAAGACTCTACTCGTCTACGTTCAAGCACAAGCGCTAAAGCAAAGCAAAATCCAGAACCATACCAAAGCAAAGCCGAAGCCAAAAGCCAAAGCCAAAGCCGATGCCAGAAGCAAGATCGACACCATGAAACTGATGATCGAAGACGTCGAGGTCTAGCAAGAGCCGAGGAAGACATGAAGATTGAGCCAATGACACCGAAAGCCCCCTAGCCGAGAAAGCATGAAGCACGAAAGGGACAAACCCTAAGGCAAAAACACTCGACCTCTCAAGAAACCCAAAACCTTGTAAAGACCTTTGTCTTGGGCAACCCCTTCAGGGCTCTCGCATGAAATAACATGGAGACGCGGATCAAAGGAACCCTCTAGAGGATCTCTCATACAATCTCCTGATCAAATATTCACCGCACCCGGCTCACCACCCCCGAGTCCCCGGGTCCCGGCCTTTGTAATCTCGTTTTGCACAATAAAGACGATCCGAATCTTTTTTTTCACGCATACAGATTCCTGGCACGCCTGGTGGGACCTCCTCACCTTTCATCTTTACGTCTGAAGTAGTTGCTTCAAGTTTAGAATGGCCAGGACAAACAACGATACATTTGCTCCAACAAGCCTTTCGTCTATCGCCGAGCCTCTGCTACTCCGACACGGTGATCTAGAAAACCCAAAGGATGATGTTCCCCCGGTAGTACGCATCTACACTTGGCGTACTCAAACTCTTACGAACGTCTTCATGCCAGAAACTACTACCGAAGATGCTCGCCAAAGTGCTGACGAGGTCTTAGTACATAAAGAAATGAGCCTCGGTCCTGAAACACATGTCCAGAAATTTAGGGAGGACCAGCCCCAACCCCGAGCCCGTTCGGGTTCTCCAATAAACCTTGCACCTCTTTTGCAGGGGGCAAACGTCCATCATCATACAGAAGCGAGTCGGCGTAATTACATCTCCGACGATGATGTTGAGGATATAGGCATGCAACATCGAGATGTCATCCGTCATCATCCTCCATCAGCTCTCCAGCTCCAAGTCATGCAAATAGGTGAACACAATGCACAAATCACTTGACTGATAGAGGAGAAGGACCATCATATCAATACCTTGCTTCAAAGGATAAGCTCGAGGGATGCTACAACAGTCAATCAACCTCCTGCTTCTCCAATAGTCGGTCCAGCACCGTCTTCAACTCTCGCTCCGATAGAGGCTACCCCAACAATTCTAGCGACCACATTAGCACCCTTTTTGGCTCGTGTCCCAGCGAAGGTCATCTCTCCAGTACTAGTCTCAGCGGCCACACATCCTCCGACGGTGGCAACGATGATTGTCCAGCAGATACAGTCATTGGTGGCCGACATAGTGTGCTCCCACAGCGGCAGTATTCCCCCAATCACCGCGGCCTACTTAAAGCCTTACACTGCAAGGATCCAGCAGTTATGCTTCCCTACCGGGTTCCAGCCACTAAAGTTCCAGCACTTTGACGAGAAGGACAACCCGAGGCAAAATATTGCCTATTTCGTCAAAACCTGCAACAACGCCGGCACATACGGCGACGAGATGGTAAAGCAATTCATTCGCACCCTCAAAGGTAATGCTTTTGACTGGTATGTTGATCTTCTACCATGGTCCATCGATAGCTGGGACCAGATGGAGAGGGAGTTCCTCAAGAGCTTCTACAACACCAGGTGCATTGTCAGTATGACCGAGCTCACCGCCGTTAAGCAGAGGAAGGACAAGCCAGTGATCGACTACTTCGATCGTTGGAGGAACCTTGTGCTAAACTCGCAAGATCGATTATCTAACAACTCGGCCATCGAGAGGTGGACCCAGGGCATGCACTTGGGGTTTCTCTAGATCCTTAAAGGGATCAAGCCTCGGTCCTTCGAAGAACTCACGACTCGGGTTCACGACATGGAACTCAGCATAGCAAATCATAGAGACTCGAAGGTCAAAGACTTCTTGAAGGTTACATTCGTTCGTACGAATGAATTAGAATGGCTACATTCATACTAATGAATTAGAATAGATCGTACGAATGAAATAGAATGACTACTATTGTACTAATGAATTAGAATGGCTATATTCATATGAATAAATTATAATGGCACGTACGAATGAATTAGAATGGCTACCTTCGTACGAATGAATTAGAATGGCTACATTCGTACGAATGAATTAGAATGGCTATATTCGTTCGTACGAATGAATTAAAATGGCTTTTACGAATGAATTAGAATAGATACCTTCGTACGAATGAATTAGAATGGCTACATCTGTACGAATGAATTAGAATCGCTACAATTGTTCGTATGAATGAATTAGAAAAGCTACATTCGTACTAATGAATTATAATTGCTTGTACAAATAAAATAGAATGGCTACCATTGTACTAATGAATTAGAATGGCCACATTCATATGAATGAATTAGAATGGCTCGTACGTATGAATTAGAATGGCTACCTTTGTATGAATGAATTTGAATGACTACATTCGTACGAATGAAATAGAATGGCTACATTCGTTCATACGAATGAATTTGAATGGCTCTTACGAATGAATTAGAATAAATACCTTTGTACGAATGAATTAGAATGGCTAAATCTGTACGAATGAATTAGAATGGCTACATTCGTTCGTACAAATGAATTAGAATGGCTAAATTTGTACTAATGAATTAGAATGGCTCGTACGAATGAAATATAATGCCTACCATTGTACTAATGAATTAGAATGGCTACATTAATATGAATGAATTAGAATGGCTCTTACGAATGAATTAAAATGGCTACCTTCGTACGAATGAATTAGAATGGCCACTTTCGTACAAATAAATTAGAATGGCTACATTCGTGCGTACGAATAAATTAGAATGGCTACATTCATTCGCACGAATGAGTTACAATGACTACATTCATACGAATGAATTAGAATAGCTCCTACGAAAAACTTAGAATAGCTACCTTCGTACGTATGAACTAGAATGGCTACATTCATAGGAATAAATTAGAATGGCTATATATGAACGAATGAATTAGAATGGCCACATACGTACGAATGAATTAGAATGCCTCTTATGAATGAATTCGAATGGCTATATTCGTACGAATGAATTACAATGGCTATTTTCATTCATACGAATGAATTAGAATGGCTATATTCGTATAAATTAATTATAATAGCTCGTACGAATGAATTTGAATGGCAACCTTCATACGAATAGATTAGAATGGTTACATTCGTTCGAATCAATTAGAATAGCTCGTATGAATGAATTAGAATGGCAATCTTCATATGAATGAATTAGAATGGCTACATTCATATGAATGAATTAGAATGGCAATATCTGTTCGTACGAATGAATTAGAATATATCGTACGAATGAATTAGAAGGGCTCATACAAATGAATTAGAATGTCTCATACGAATGAATTAGAATGGCTACCTTTGTAAGAATGAATTAGAATGGCTATATTCATACGAATGAATTAGAATGGCTACATTCGTATGAATGAATTTGAATAGCTCATACGAATAAATTAGAAAGGCTACCTTTGTACGAATGACTTGGAATAGCTACATTCGTATCATTGAATTAGAATAGGTACATTCCTTCGTATAAATGAATTTAATGGCTACATTCGTACGAATAAATTAGAATGGCTATATTCGTTCGTACAAATGAGTTAGAAATATTACATTTGTACGAATGAATTTGAATGGCTTGTATGAATGAATTAAAATGGCTTCCTTTTTAATAATGAATTAGAATTGCTATATTTGTTTGTATGAATGAAGTAGAATGGCTATATTCATACGAATGAATTAGAATAGCTCATATGAATAAACTAGATTAGCTACCTTCGTACGAATGAATTAGAATGGCAACATTCATACGAATGAATTATAATGGCTACATTCGTTCGTACGAATGAATTAAAATGGCTACATTCGTTCGTACCAATGAATTAGAATGGCTATATTCATACGAATGAATTAGAATGACTCTTACGAATGAATTAGAATAGATACCTTCGTACGAATGAATTAGAATGGCTACATCTGTACAAATGAATTAAAATGGCTATATTAGTTCGCACGAATAAATTGGAATGGCTACATTCGTACTAATGAATTAGAATGGCTCGTACGAATGAAACAGAATGGCTACCAATGTATTAATGAATTAGAATGGCGATATTCATATGAATGAATTAGAATGGCTTGTATGAATAAATTAGAATAGCTACCTTCGTACGAATGAATTAGAATGGCTACACTCGTATGAATAAATTTGAATGGCTACATTCGTTCGTACGAATGAATTAGAATGACTCTTACGAATGAATTAGAATAGATACATTCGTACGAATAAATTAGAATGGCTACCTTCGTTCGTGTGAATGAATTGGAATGGCTATATTCGTACTAATGAATTAGAATGGCTCCTACGAATGAAATTGAATGTCTACCATTGTACTAATGAATTGGAATGGCTACATTCATATGAATGAATTAGAATGGCTCGTACGAATGAATTAGAATGGCTACCTTTGTACGAATGAATTAGAATGGCTATATTTGTACGAATGAATTAGAATGGCTATATTTGTTCGTCCGAATGAATTACAATGGCTCTTACGAATGAATTAGAATAGATACCTTCGTATGAATGAATTAGAATGGCTAGATCCGTACGAATGAATTAGAATGGCTATATTCGTTCATACGAGTGAATTAGAATGGTTGCGTTCGTTCTAATGAATTAGAATGGCTCGTACGAATGAAATAGAATGGCATTGTACTAATGAATTAAAATGGCTACATTCATATTAATGAATTAGAATGGCTTTTACAAATGAATTAGAATGGCTATCTTTGTACGAATGAATTAGAATGGCTATATTCATACGAATGAATTAGAATGGCTTTATTCCTTTGTACGAATGAATTAAAATGGCTCTTACGAATGAATTAGAATAGATACCTTCGTACGAATGAATTAGAATGGCTATATTTGTTCGCACAAATGAATTACAATGGCTACATTCGTACGAATGATTTAGAATGGCTCCTACGAAAGATTTAGAATGGCTACCTTCGTACGAATAAACTAGAATGGCTACATTCATAGGAATGAATTAGAATGGCTACATTCATCATTGCAAAAAATTAGAATGGCTACATTTGTACGAATGAATTAGAAGGGCTCGTACGAATGAATTAGTATGGCTACCTTCGTACGAATGGATTTGGATGACTACATTCGTACAAATAAATTAGAATATCTTGTAAGAATGAATTAGAATGGCTACCTTCGTACGAATGAATTAGAATGTCTATATTTGTATGAATGAATTATAATAGTTACATTCGTTCGTATGAATGAATTAGAATGAGTACAATCATACAAATGAATTAGAACAGCTTCATTCGTACGAATGAATTAGAATAGCTACATTTATTCGTACGAATGAATTAGAATGACTATATTTGTACAAATAAATTAGAATGACTCCTAAGAAAGAATTAGAATGGCTACCTTTGTACAAATGAATTAGAATGGCTATATTCATACAAATGATTTAGAATAGCTACATTCGTTTGTACGAATGAATTAAAATAGTTACATTCATACAAAAGAATTAGAATGGCTTGTACAAATGAATTAGAATGGCTACCTTCGTGCAAATGAATTATAATGGCTATATTCATACGAATGAATTAGAATGACAATATTTGTTTGTATAAATGAATTAGAATGGCTATATTCGAACGAATAAATTAGAAAAGCCCGTACGAATAAGTTAGAATCGCTACCTTTGTATAAATGAATTAGAATGACTATATTCGTACAAATGAATAAGAATGGCTATATTCGTTCGTACGAATGAATTAGAATGGCTAGATACGTACGAATGAATTAGAATGGCTCTTACGAATGAATTAAAGTAGCTATCTTCGTACGAATGAATTAGAATGGCTATATTCGGACGAATAAATTAGAATGGCTATATTCGTACGAATGAATTAGAATGGCTACATTTGTATGAATCAATTAGAATAACTTATACGAATGAATTAGAATGACTACCTTCATACGAATAGATTAGATGGTTATATTCGTTCGAATCAATTAGAATAGCTCGTATAAATAAATTTGAATGGCTATCTTCGTACGAATGAATTTTAATGGCTCATATTAATGAATTAGAATGTCTCGTACGAATGAATTAGAATGGCTACTTTTGTATGAATGAATTAGAATGGCAACATTCGTACGAATGAATTAGTTACATTCGTATGAATAAATTAGAATGGCTTGTACAAATGAATTAGAAAGGCTACCTTTGTATGAATAAATTGGAATGGCTGCATTCGTATCATGGAATTAGAATGGGTAGATTCATTCGTATGAATGAATTAGAATGGCTACATTCATACGAATGAATTAGAATGCCTGTATTCGATCGTACGAATGAATTAGAATGGTTATATTTATATGAATGAATTTGAATGGTTCGTATGAATGAATTAGAATGGCTGCCTTTGTAAGAATGAATTAGAATGGCTATATTCGTTCGTACGAATGAAGTAGAATGGCTATATTCATATAAATGAATTAGAATAACTCGTACGAATGAATTAGATTGGCTACCTTCCTCCGAATGAATTAGAATGGCAATATTCGTGCGAATGAATTAGAATGGCTAGATTCGTTCGTATGAAAGAATTGAATGGCTATATTCGTACAAAAGAATTATAATGACTCTTATGAATGAATTAGAATATATACCTTCATATGAATGAATTAGAATGGCTACATCCGTACGAATGAATTAGAATGGCCAAATTCGTTTGTATGAATGAATTAGAATGCCTACATTTGTACTAATGAGTTAGAATGGCTCGTACGAATGAAATAGATTGGCTACCATTGTATGAATGAATTAGAATGGCTATATTCATATGAATGAATTAGAAAGGCTCGTACGAATGAATTAGAATGTCTACCTTCGTAAGAATGAATTAGAATGGCTACACGTACGAATGAATTAGAATAGCTACATTCGTTCCTATGAATGAATTAGAATGGCTACATTCATAAGAATGTACTAGATTGGCTCGTACAAATGAATTAAAATGGCTACCTTCGTACGAATGAATTAGACTGACTACATTCGTACTATTGAATTAGAATGGCTATATTCGTTCGCACGAATGTGTTATAATGGTTACATTTGTACAAAGGAATTAGAATGGCTCCTACGAAAGACGGAGAATGGCTACCTTCATACGAATGAAGTGGAATGGCTATATTCATAGGAATGAATTAGAATGACTACATTTATTCGTACGAATGAATTAGAATAGCTACATTCGTACGAATGAATTAAAAGGGCTCGTACGAATGAATTAGTTTGGCTACCTTCGTACGAATGAATTTGAATGGCTGCATTCGTACAAATGAATTAGAATGTCTTGTACGAATGAGTTAGAATGGTTACCTTCGTACGAATGAATTAGAATGGCTTCATTCGTACGAATGAATTAGAATGATAACATTTGTTCGTACGAATGAATAGAAAAGCTACAATCATACGAATGAATTAGAACAGATTTATTCATACGAATGAATTATAATAGCTATATTCATTCGTACGAATGAATTAGAATGACTATATTCGTACAAATGAATTAGAATGGCTTGTACGAAAGAATTAGAATGGCTACCTTTGTACAAATAAATTAGCATGGCTATGCTTATACAAATGAATTAGAATGGCTAGATTCGTTCATACGAATGAATTAAAATAGTTACATTCATACAAATGAATTAAAATAGCTCGTACGAATGAATTAGAATGGCTACCTTCATACGAATGAATTAGAATGGCTAAATTTGTACGAATGAATTAGAATGGCTATATTTATTCGTATGAATGAATTAGAATGGCTACATTCGAACGAATGAATTAGAAAAACCCGTATGAATGAATTAGAATTGCTACCTTCTTATGAATAAATTAAAATTGATACATTCGTATAAATGAATAAGATTGGCTATATTCGTTCGTACGAATGAATTAGAATGGCTACATACGTACGAAAGAATTAGAATGCCTCTTATGAAGAAATTAGTATAGCTACCTTCGTACGAATGAATTAGAATGACTATATTTATACGAATGAATTAGAATGGCTATATTCATTCATACGAATGAATAAAAATGGCTACATTTGTACAAATCAATTAAAATTGTTCGTACGAATGAATTATAATGGCTAACTTCATACGAACAGATTAGAATGGTAACATTCATTTGAATTAATTAGAATAGCTCGTATGAATGAATTAGAATGGTTATCTTCATACGAATGAATTAGAATGGCTACATTCATACAAACAAATTAGAATGGCTATATCCATTCGTACGAATGAATTAGAATATCTTATACGAATGAATTAGAACGACTCATACGAATGAATTAGAATATGTCTCATATGAATGAATTAGAATGACTACCTTTGTACGAATGAATTAAAATGGCTACATTCGTACTAATGAATTAGAATAGCTACATTCGTCCGAATGAATTTGAATAGCTCATACGTATGAATTAGAAAGGCTACCTTCGTACGAATGAATTGGAATGGCTACATTCGTATCAATGAATTAGAATGGCTCGTACGAATGAATTAAAATAGTTACATTCATACAAATAAATTAGAATGGCTCGTACTAATGAATTAGAATGGCTACCTTCATGCGAATGAATTAGAATGGCTATATTCGTACGAATGAATTAGAATAGCTATATTTGATCATATGAATGAATTCGAATGTCTACATTCGAACGAATGAATTAGAAAAGCTCGTACGAATGAATTAGAATTGCTACCTTCGTATGAATGTATTAAAATAGCTACATTCATATAAATGAATAAGAATGGCTATATTCATTCGTACGAATGAATTAGAATGGCTACATACGTACGAATGAATTAGAATACCTCTTAAGAATGAATTAGAGTAGTTACCTTCAAACGAATGAATTAGAATTGCTATATTCGTATGAATGAATTAGAATAGCTATTTTCATTCATACGAATGAATTAGAATGGTTACATTCGATCGAATCAATTAGAATAGCTTGTACGAATGAATTTGAATGGCTACCTTCATACGAATATATTAGTATGGCTATATTCGTTCGAATCAATTAAAATAGCTCGTATGAATGAATTACAATAGCTATCTTGGTACGAATGAATTAGAATGGCTACATTCATACGAATGAATTAGAATGGCTATATCCGTTCGTATGAATGAATTAGAATATCTCTTACGAATGAATTAGAATAGCTCATGCAAATGAATTAGAATGTCTTGTACGAATGAATTAGAATGGCTACCATTGTACGAATGAATTAGAATGGCTATATTCGTACGAATGAATTAAAATAGCTAAATTCGTATGAATGAATTTGAATAGCTTATACGAATGAATTAGAAAGGCTACCTTCGTACGAATGAATTGGAATGGCTACATTCGTATCAATGAATTAGAATGAGTACATTCGTTCGTGTGAATGAATTAGAATGGCTACATTCGTACGAATGAATTAGAATGGCTATATTCGTTCGTACGAATGAATTAGAATGGTTACATTCGTACGAATGAATTTGAATGTCTCGTATGAATAAATTAGAATGGCTTCCTTTTTAAGAATAAATTACAATGGCTATATTCGTTCGTACGAATGAAGTAGAATGGCTATATTCATACGAATGAATTAGAATAGTTCGTACGAATGAATTAGATTGGATACCTTCGTACGAATGAATTAGAATGACAATATTCATACGAATGAATTAGAATGGCTACATTCATTCGTACAAATGAATTAGAATGGCTATATTATTACGAATGAATTAGAATGGCTCTTACGAATGAATTAGAATAGATACCTTCGTACGAATGAATTAGAATGGCTACATCGATACAAATAAATTAGAATGGCTACATTCGTTCGTACTAATGAATTAGAATAGCTAAATTCATACTAATGAATTAGAATGGCTACATTTATATGAATCAATTAGAATGGCTCGTACGAATGAATTAGAATGGCTATCTTCGTACGAATGAATTAGACTGGCTACATTCATATGAATGAATTAGAATGGCTATATTCGTTCGCACGAAAGAGTTACAATGGCTACATTCGTAAGAATGAATTAGAATGGCTCCTGCGAAAAACTTAAAATGGCTACCTTCATACGAATAAACTAGAATTGCTACATTCATAGGAATGAATTAGAATGGCTACATTCATTAATATGAATGAATTAGAATGACTACATTCGTACAAATGAATTAGAAGGGCTCGTACGAATGAATTAGTATGGTTACCTCGTACAAATGAATTTGAATGGCTACATTTGGACAAATGAATTAGAATGTCTTGTACGAATGAATTAGAATGGCTACCATCGTACGAATGAATTAGAATGGCTACATTCGTATGAATAAATTAGAATGGCTACATTCGTTCGTACGATTGAATTAGAATTGCTACAATCATACAAATAAATTAGAACGACTTCATTTGTACAAATGAATTAGAATGGCTACATTATTCATATGAATAAATTAGAATGGCTACATTCATACAAATGAATTAGAATGGCTCGTACGAAAGTATTAGAATGGCTACATTTGTGCAAATGAATTAGAATGGCTACATTCATCAAATGAATTAAAATGGTTAGATTCGTTCGTATGAATGAATTAAAATAATTACATTCATACAAATGAATTAGAATGGCTCGTACGAATGAATAAGAATGGCTACCTTCGTGCGAATGAAATAGAATGGCTATATTCGTACGAATGAATTAGAATGGCTACATTTGTTCGTATGAATGAATTAGAATCGCTACATTCGAATGAATGAATTCTAAAAGCTCGTATGAATGATTTAGTATTGCTACCTTCGTATGAATGAATAAGAATGGCTTTATTCGTACAAATAAAAAAGAATGGCTATATTCGTTCATATGAATGAATTAGAATGGCTACATACGTATGAATGAATTAGAGTGGCTCTTGCAAATGAATTATAGTAGCCACCTTCGTACGAATGAATTAGAATGGCTATATTCCTACGAATGAATTATAATGGCTATATTCATTCGTACGAATGAATTAGAATGTCTATATTCGTATGAATCAATTAGAATATCTCGTACGAATGAATTAGAATGGCTACCTTCATGCGAATAGATTAGAATGGTTATATTCGTTCGAATCAATTAGAATAGCTCATATGAATGAATTAGAATGTCTATCTTAGTATGACTGAATTAGAATGGGTACATTCATATGAATGTATTAGAATGGCTATATCCGTTCGTATGAATGAATTAGAATATCTCGTACTAATGAATTAGAATGGCTCATACGAATGAATTAGAATGTCTCGTATGAATGAATTAGAATGGCTACCTTTGTATGAATGAATTAGAATGGCTACATTCGTACAAATGAATTAGATTGGCTATATTCGTATGAATGAATTAGAATGGCTCGTATGAATGAATTAGAAAGGCTACCTTCGTGGTAATGAATTGGAATGGCTACATTCGTATCAATGAATTAGAATGGGTACATTTGTTTGTATGAATGAATTAGAATGGCTACATTCATACTAATGACTTAGAATGGCTATATTCGTTCGTACGAATGAATTAAAATGGTTAGATTCATACGAATGAATTAGAATGGTTACCTTTGTAAGAATGAATTAGAATGGCTATATTCGTTCGTACGACTGAAGTAGAATGGCTATATTCTTACGAATGAATTAGAATAGCTCGTACGAATAAACTAGATTGGCTACCTTCGTACGAATGAATTAAAATATCAACATTCGTATGAATGAATTAGAATGACTTTATTCGTTTGTACGAATAAATTAGTGGCTATGTTCATACGAATGAATTAGAATGGATCTTACGAATGAATTAGAATAGATATCTTCATACGAATGAATTAAAATAGCTACATCCGTACGAATGAATTAGAATGGCTACATTCGTTCGTACAAATGAATTAGAATGGTTACATTCGTACTAATGAATTAGAATGGCTTGTACGAATGAAATAGAATGGCTACCATTGTACGAATGAATTATAATGGCTATATTTATATAAATGAATTAGAATGGCTCATACGAATGAATTAGAATGGCTATATTCATTCATATGAATGAATTACAATGACTATATTCGTACGAATGCATTAGATTGGCTCGTACGGATGAATTAGAATGGCTACCTTCATACGAATGAATCAGACTGGCTACTTTCGTACGGATGAATTAGAATGGCTACCTTCATACGAATGAATCAGACTGGCTACATTCGTTCGCACGAATGAGTTACAATGGCTACATTCGTATGAATAAATTAGAATAGCTCCTATGAAAGACTTAGAATGGCTATCTTTCTACGAGTAAACTAGAATGGCAACATTCATAGGAATAAATTAGAATGCTATATTCATTCGTACGAATGAATTAAAATGGCTATGTTTGTACAAATGAATTAGAATGGCTCGTACGAATGAATTAGTATGGCTACCTTCGTACGAATGAATTTGAATGGCTACATTCGTACAAATGAATTAGAATATCTTGTATGAATGAATTAGAATGGCTACCTTTGTACGATTGATTTAGAATGGCTACATTCGCACGAATGAATTAGAATGGCTATATTCGTTCATACGAATAAATTAGTATGGCTACAATCATACGAATGAATTGGAATGGCTTCATTCGTACGAATGAATTAGAATAGCTACATTCATTCATACGAATGAATTATAATGGCTACATTCGTACAAATGAATTAGAATGGCTCGTACGAAAGAATTAGAATGACTACCTTTGTACAAATAAATTAGAATAGCTACGTTCACACAAATGAATTAGAATAGCTACATTCATTCATACGAATGAATTAAAATAGTTACATTTATACAAATGAATTAGAATGGCTCGTACGAATGTATTTGAATGGCGACCTTCGTGCGAATGAATTAGAATGGCTATATTTGTACAAATGAATTAGAATGGCTACATTCGTTCATATGAATGAATTAGAATGGCTATATTCGAAGTAATGAATTAGAAAAGCTCGTACGAATGAATTAGAATTACTACCTTCATATGAATGAATTAGAATAGCTACATTCGTACAAATGAAAAAGAATGGCTATATTAGTTCGTACGAATAAATTAGAGTAGCTACCTTCATACGAATGAATTAGAATGGCTATATTCGTATGAATAAATTAGAATGGCAACATTCATTCAAACGAATGAATCAGAATACCTACATTCGTACGAATCAATTAGAATAGCTCGTACGAATGAATTAGAATGGCTACCTTTATATGAATAGATTAGAATGGTTATATTCGTTCGAATCAATTAGAATAGCTCGTATGAATGAATTAGAATGGCTATCTTCGTGCGAATGAATTAGAATGGGTACATTCATACGAATGAATTAGAATGACTATATCTGTTCGTACGAATGAATTAGAATATCTCGAACAAATGAATTAGAATGGTTCATATGAATGAATTAGAATGTCTCGTATGAATGAATTAGAATAGCTACCCTTGTATAAATGAGTTAGAATGACAATATTCGTACGAATGAATTAAAATGGCTACATTCGTACGAATAAATTAGAATGGCTCATACGAATAAATTAGAAAAGCCACCTTCGTACGAATGAATTAGAATGGCTACATTCGTATCAATGAATTAGAATGAGTACATTCGTTTGTATGAATAAATTACAATGGTTATATTCGTACGAATGAATTAGAATGGTTATATTTGTACGAATGAATTAGAATGGCTACCTTCGTAAAAATGAATTAGAATGGCTATATTCGTTTGTACGAATGAAGTAGAATGACTATATTCATATGAATGAATTAGAATAGCTCGTACGAATAAATAAGATTGGCTACCTTCTTACGAATGAATTATAATGGCAATATTCGTACAAATGAATTAGAATGGCTATATTCGTTCGTACGAATGAATTAGACTGGCTATATTCATACGAATGAATTAGAATGGCTTTTACGAATGAATTAGAATAGATACCTTCATACGAATTAATTAGAATGGCTACATCCGTACGAATGAATTAGAATGACTACATTCATTCGTACAAATGAATTAGAATGGCTATATTCATACTAATGAAATAGAATGGCTCGTGCGAATGAAATAGAATGGCTACCATTGTACGAATGAATTAGAATGGCTACATTTATATAAATGAATTAGAATGGCTCGTATAAATGAATTAGAATGGCTACCTTCGTACGAATGAATTAGAATGGCTACCTTCGTACGAATGAATTAGAATGGCTACATTCATTCGAATGATTAGAATGGCTATATTCATTCGTACGAATGAATTAGAATGGCTACATTTGTACGAATGTATTAGATTGGCTCATACAAATAAGTTAGAATGTCGACCTTCTTACAAATGAATTAAGTTGGCTACATTCGTATGAATGAATTAGAATAGCTACATTCGTTTGCACGAATGTGTTACAACGGCTACATTCGTACGAATAAACTAGAGTGGCTACATTCATAGGAATGAATTAGAATAGCTACATTCATTCGTACGAATGAATTAGAATGGCCACATTCGTACGAATGAATTAGAAGGGCTCGTACGAATGAATTAGTATGGATACCTTCGTATAAATGAATTTTTATGGCTATATTCGTACAAATAAATTAGAATGTCTTATACGAATGAATTAGAATGGCTACCTTCGTATGAATGAATTAGAATGGCTACATTCGTACGAATAAATTAGAATGGCTACATTCATTCATACGAGTAAATTAGAATGGCTACAATCATACGAATGAATTAGAACGGTTTCATTCGTTTGAATGAATTAGAATAGCTATATTCATTCATACGAATGAATTAGAATGTCAACATTCATATAAATGAATTAGAATGGCTCGTACGAAAGAATTAGAATGGCTACCTTTGTACAAATGAATTAGAATGTCTACGTTTATACAAATGAATTTGAATGGCTACATTTGTTCGTATGAATGAATTAAAATAGTTATATTCATACAAATGAATTAAAATGACTCGTACGAATGAATTAGAATGGCTACCTTCGTACGAATGAATTAGAATATCTATATTCGTATGAATGAATTAGAATGGCTACATTTGCTCGTATGAATGAATTAGAATGGCTACATTCTAATGAATGAATTAGAAAGGCTCGTACAAATGAATTAGAATTGCTACATTCGTTTGAATGAATTAGAACGGCTATATTTGTATAAATGAATAAGAATGGCTATATTCGTTTGTACGAATGAATTAGAATGGCTACAAATGTACGAATGAATTAGAATGGCTCTTACAAATGAATTAGATTGGCTACATTCGTACGAATGAATTAGAATGGCTCGTATAAATGAATTAGAAAGGCTACCTTCGTGGTAATGAATTGGAATGGCTATAATCCTATCAATGAATTAGAATGGGTACATTCGTTCGTATGAATGAATTAGAGTGGATACATTCATATGAATGAATTAGAATAGCTATATTCATTCGTACGAATAAATTACAATGCCTACATTTGTATGAATCAATTATAATAACTCGTACGAATAAATTAGAATCGATATCTTTATACGAATAGATTAGAATGGTTACATTTGTTCCATCATTTAGAATAGCTCGTATGAATGGATTAGAATGGCTATCTTCGTATGAATGAATTAGAATGGCTACATTCATACGAATGAATTAGAATGACTATATCCATTCGTACGAATGAATTAGAATATCTCGAGCGAATTAATTAGAATGACTCATACGAATGAATTAGAATGTCTCGTACGAATGAATTAGAATGGATACATTCATACAAATGAATTAGAATGGCTCGAATAAATCAATTAGAATGGCTACCTTCGTACGAATGAATTAGAATGGCTATATTCGTACAAAAGAATTAGAATGGCTATATTCATTCGTACGAATGAATTAGAATGGCTACATTCGTACATGTCAATTAGAATAGCTCGTACAAATGAATTAGATTGGCTACCTTTATATGAATAGATTATAATGGTTATATTCGTGCAAATCAATTAGAATCGCTCGTATGAATGAATTAGAATGGCTATCTTCGCACGGATAAATTAGAATGTCTACATTTATACGAATGAATTAGACTGGCTATATTTGGTCGTACGAATGAATTAGAATATCTCATATGAATGAATTAGGATGGCTCATACGAATGAATTAGAATGTCTCGTATGAATGAATTAGAATGGATACCTTTGTATGAATGAATTAGAATGGCTATATTCGTACAAATGAATTAGAATGGCTACATTCGTACTAATGAATTAGAATGGCTCGTACGAATGAATTAGAAAGGCTACTTTCGTATGAATGAATTGGAATGGCTATATTCGCATCAATGAATTAGAATAGGCATTTTGTTCGTATGAAGGAATTAGAATGGCTATATTTGTTCGTATGAATGAATTAGATTGAATATATTCGTTCGTACGAATGAATTAGAATGTTTACATTCATAAAAATGAATTTGAATGGCTCGTACGAATGAATTAGAATGACTACCTTTGTAAGAATGAATTAGAAAGGCTATATTTGTTCGTACGAATGAAGTAGAATGGCTATATTCATCATATGAATGAATTAGAATAGCTCGTACGAATGAATTAGATTGGCTACCTTCGTACGAATGAATTAGAATGGCAACATTCATACGAATGAATTAGAATGGCAACATTCGTTCGTATGAATGAATTAGAATTGCTATAATCGTAGGAATAAATTAGAATTGCTCTTACAAATGAATTGGAATAGATACCTTCGTATGAATGAATTAGAATGGCAATATTTGTTCATATGAATGAGTTAGAATGGCTATATTCGTACTAATGAATTAGAATGGCTCATATGAATAAAATAGAATAGCTACCATTGTACGAATGAATTAGAATAGCTACATTCATATGAATGAATTAGAATAGCTCGTACGAATGAATTAGAATGGCTACCTTCGTACAAATAAATTAGAATGGCTACGTTCGTACGAATGAATTAGAATGACTATATTCGTTCGTATGAATGAATTAGAATTGCTATATTCGTAGAATGTATTAGATTGGCTCGTACGAATGAATTAGAATAGCTACCTTCATACGAATGAATTAGACAGGCTACATTCGAACGAATGAATTTGAATGGCTATATTCGTTCGCTTAAATGAGTTACAATGGCTATATTCGTACAAATGAATTAGAATGGCTCCTACGAAAGACTTATAATGGCTACCTTCGTACGAATGAACTAGAATGACTATATTCATAGGAATGAATTAGAATAGCTACATTCATTCGAATGAATGAATTAGAATGGCTACATTCGTACAAATGAATTAGAAGTGCTCGTACGAATGAATTAGTATGGCTACCTTCGCACGAATGAATTTGAATGGCTACATTCGTACAAATGAATTAGAATGTCTTGTACGAATGAATTAGAATGGCTACCTTCGTACGAATGAATTAGAATCACTAAATTTATACGAATGAATTAGAATGGCTACAATCATACGAATGAATTAGAACGGCTTCATTCGAATGAATAAATTAGAATAGCTATATTCATTCATATGAATGAATTAGAATGGCTACATTCATACAAATGAATTCGAATGGCTCATATGAAATAATTAGAATGGCTACCTTTGTACAAATGAATTAGAATGGCTACGTTCATATAAATAAATTAGAATGGCTATATTCGTACGAATGAATTAGAATGGCTACATTCGTACGAATGAATTAGAATGGCTATATTCGTTCGAACGAATTAATTAGAATAGCTATAATCATACGAATGAATTAGAACAGCTTCATTCGTACGAATGAATTAGAATAGCTACATTCATTCATACGAATAAATTAGAATGACTACATTCATACAAATAAATTTGAATGGCCTGTACGAAAGAATTAGAATGGCTACCTTTGTACAAATGAATTAGAATGACTACATTCGTACAAATAAATTAGAATGGCTAGATTTATTCGTACGAATGAATTAAAATTGTTACATTCATATAAATGAATTAGAATGACTCGTACGAATGAATTAGATTGGCTACCTTCGTGCGAAGGAATTTGAATGACTATATTTGTACGAATGAATTAGAATGGCTACATTCGTTCGTATGAATGAATTAGAATAGCTACATTCGAACGAATGGATTAGAAAAGCTCGTACGAATGAATAAGAATTGCTACCTTCGTTTGAATAAATTAAAATGACTACATTCGTATAAATGAATAAGAATGGTTATATTCGTTCGTACGAATGAATTAGAATGACTACATACGTACGAATGAATTAGAATGCCTCTTACGAATGAATCAGAGTAGCTACCTTCGTATGAATGAATTAGAATGGCTATATTCGCAAGAATGAATTAGAATGGCAATATTCATTCATACAAATGAATTAGAATGGCTACATTCGTACAAATCAATTAAAATAGCTCGTATAAATAAATTAGAATGTCTACCTTCATAAGATTAGATTAGAATATCTCATACGAATGAATTAGAATGGCTCATACGAATGAATTAGAATGTCTCGTACGAATGAATTAGAATGGCTACCTTTGTATGAATGAATTAGAATAGCTACATTTGTACGAATGAATTAGAATATCCCAAACGAATGAATTAGAAAGGCTACCCTCGTACGAATGAATTGGAATGGCTACATTCGTATCAATGAATTAGAATGGGTACATTCATTCGTTTGAATGAATTAGAATAGCAATTAATATTCGTACGAATGAATTAGAATCGCTATATTCGTTCGTACGAATGAATTAGAATGGTTACTTTCGTACGAATGAATTTGAATGGCGCATACGAATGAATTAGAATGACTACCATTATACTAATAAATTAGAATGGCTGCATTCATATAAATGGATTAGAATGGCTCATATGAATGAATTAGAATGGCTACCTTCGTACGAATGAATTAGAATGGCTATATTCGTATGAATAAATTAGAATGTCTATATTCATTCATACGAATGAATTAGAATGGCTCTTACGAATGAATTAGAATAGATACCTTCGTACGAATGAATTAGAATGGCTACATCCGTACGAATGAATTAGAATCGCTACAATTATTCGTATGAATGAATTAGAAAGGCTACATTCGTTATAATAAATTAGAATGACTCGTACGAATAAAATAGAATGGCTACCATTGTACTAATGAATTTGAATGGCTACATTCATATGAATAAATTAGAATAGCTCGTACAAATGAATTAGAATGGCTACCTACGTATGAATGAATTAGAATGACTATATTCGTACGAATGAAATAGAATGGCTATATTCATTCATACGAATGAATTAGAATGACTCTTACAAATGAATTAGAATAGATACCTTCGTACGAATGAATTAGAATGGCTAAATCTGTACAAATGAATTAGAATGGCTTGTACGAATGAAATAGAATGGCTACCATTGTACTAATAAATTAGAATGGCTATATTAATATGAATGAATTAGAATGGCTCGTACGAATGAATTAGAATGACTACCTTCATACGAATGAATTAGAATGGCTATATTCGTACAAATGAATTAGAATGGTTACATTCGTTCGTACGAATGAATTAGAATGACTCTTACAAATGAATTAGAATAGACACCTTCGTACGAATGAATTATAATGGCTATATTCTTTCACACGAATGAGTTACAATAACTACATTCGTACGAATGAATTAGAATGGTTCCTACGAAAAACTTAGAATGACTACCTTCGTATGAATGAACTAGAATGGCTATATTTATAGGAATGAATTAGAATGGCTATATACGTACGAATGAATTAGAATGACCATATACGTACGAATGAATTAGAATGCCTCTTACGAATCAATTAGAGTAGCTACCTTCGTACGAATGAATTAGAATGGCTATATTCGTACGAATGAATTAGAATGGCTATTTTCATTTATACGAATGAATTAGAATAGCAACATTCGTATGAATCAATTATAATAGCTCGTATGAATCAATTTGATTAGCTACCATCATACGAATAGATTCGAATGGTTACATTCATTCGAATCAATTAGAATAGCTCGTATGAATGAATTTGAATGACTATCTTCGTATGAATGAATTAGAATGGCTACATTCATACGAATGAATTAGAATGGCAATATCCGTTCGTACGAATGAATTAGAATGGTTACATTCGTACGAATGAATTTGAATATCTCGTACGAATGAATTAGAATGGCTACCTTTGTAAAAATGAATTAGAATGGCTATATTCATACGAATGAATTAGAATTGCTACATTCGTACGAATGAATTTAAATAGCTCATACGAATGAATTAGAAAGGCAACCTTCGTACAAATGACTTGGAATGGCCACATTCGTATCAATGAATTAGAAAGGGTATATTCATTCGTATGAATGAATTATAATGGCTACATTCATACGAATGAATTAGAATGGCTATATTCGTTCGTACAAATGAATTAGAAAGGTAACATTCGTACGAATGAATTTGAATGGCTCGTACGAATGAATTAGAATGTCTTCCTTTTTAAGAATGAATTAGAATTGCTATATTTGTTCGTATGAATAAAGTAGAATGGCTATATTCATACGAATGAATTAGAATAGCACATACGAATGAACTAGATTTGCTACCTTCGTACGAATGAATTAGAATGGCTACATTTGTTCGTACGAATGAATTAGAATGGCTATATTCGTTCTTACAATTGAATTACGATGGCTACATTCGTTCGTACCAATGAATTAGAATAGCTATATTCGTACGAATGAATTATAATGGCTCTTACGAATGAATTAGAATTGATATCTTTGTACGAATGAATTAGAATGGCTACATCCTTATAAATGAATTAGAATGGCTATATTCGTTCGTACGAATGAATTGGAATGGCTACATTCATACTAATGAATTAGAATGGTTCGTATGAATGAAATAGAATGGCTACCAATGTATTAATGAATTAGAATGGCTACATTCATATGAATGAATTCGAATGGCTCGTACGAATGAATTAGAATGGCTACCTTCGTACGAATAAATTAGAATGGCTACATTCGTACGAATGAATTTGAATGGCTATATTCATTCGTACGAATTAATTAGAATGGCTCTTACTAATGAATTAGAATAGATACCTTCGTATGAATAAATTAGAATAGCTACCTTCGTTCACATGAATGAATTGGAATGGCTACATTCGTACCATTGAATTAGAATGGCTCCTACGAATGAAATTGAATGGCTACCATTGTACTAATGAATTAGAATGACTACATTCATATGAATGAATTAGAATGGCTCGTAGAATGAATTAGAATGGCTACCTTTGTACGAATGAATTAGAATGGCTACATTCGTACGAATGAATTAGAATTGCTATATTTGTTTGTCCGAATGATTTACAATGGCTCTTACGAATAAATTAGAATAGATACCTTCATACGAATGAATTAGAATGGCTACATCCATACGAATGAATTAGAATGGCTATATTTGTTCGTAGGAATAAATTAGAATAGCTACATTCGTTCGTATGAATGAATTAGAATGGCTATATTCGTACTAATGAATTAGAATGGCTCATACAAATTAAATAGAATGACATTATACTAATGAATTAGAATGGCTACATTCATATGAATGAATTAGAATGGCACGCACGAATGAATTAGAATGGCTACCTTCGCACGAATGAATTAGAATGGCTACATTCGTACGAATGAATTTGAATGGCTATATTCGTTCATATGAATGAATTAGAATGGCTCTTGCGAATGAATTAGAATAGATACCTTCGTACGAATGAATTAGAATGGCTACATTCGTTTGCATAATTGAATTACAAGAGCTGCATTCATACGAATGATTTAGAATAGCTCCTATGAAAGACTTAGAATGGCTACCTTCGTACGAATGAACTAGAACGGCTACATTCATAGGAATGAATTAGAATGGCTACATTCGTACGAATGAATTAGAATGACTATATTTGTAGGAATGAATTATAATGGCTACATTCGTTCGTACGAATGAATTAGAATAGCTTCAATTATACGAATGAATTAGAACAACTTTATTCGTACGAATGAATTAGAATAGCTATATTTATTCGTACGAATGAATTAGAATGGCTACATTCGTACAAATAAATTAGAACAGCTTGTATGAAAGAATTAGAATGGCTACTTTTATACAAATGAATTAGAATGGCTACGTTCATACAAATGAATTAGAATGGCTACATTCGTTCGTACGAATGAATTAAAATAGTTACATTCATACAAATGAATTAGAATGGCTCGTACAAATTAATTAGAATTGCTACCTTCGTGCGAATGAATAAGAATAGCTATATTCGTACGTATGAATTAGAATGACTACATTCGTTCGTATGAAAGAATTAGAATGGCTACATTCAAACGAATAAATTAGAAAAGCTCGTACGAATAATTCAGAATCGCTACCTTCGTATGAATGAATTAGAATGACTGCATTCGTACAAATGAATAAGAATGGCTATATTTGTTCATACGAATGAATTAGAATAGCTACATACTTATGAATGAATTAGAATGGCTCTTACGAATGAATTAAAGTAGCTACCTTCGTACGAATGAATTAGAATGGCTATATTCATACAAATGAATTAGAATGGCAATATTTATTCGTACAAATGAATTAGAATAGCCATATTCGTACGAATCCATTAGAATAGCTCATACGAATGAATTAGAATAGCTACCTTCATACGAATAGATTAGAATGGTTATATTCGTTCGAATCAATTAGAATAGCTCGTATGAATGAATTAGAATAGCTATCTTCGTACGAATGAATTTTAATGGCTCATACGAATGAATTAGAATGTCTCATACAAATGAATTAGAATGGCTATTTTTGTATGAATGAATTAGAATGGCAACATTCATACGAATGAATTAGAATGGCTATATTCGTACGAATGAATTAGAATGGGTCGTACGAATGAATTAGAAAGGCTACATTCATATGAATAAAATTGGAATGGCTACATTCGTATCAGGGAATTAGAATGGGTACATTCGTTCTTATGAATAAATTAGAATGGCTACACTCATACGAATGAATTAGAATTGCTGTATTCGCTCGTACGAGTGAATTATAATGGTTATATTCATACGATTGAATTTGAATGGCTTGTATGAATGAGTTAGAATGGCTACCTTTGTAAGAATGAATTAGAATGGCTATATTCATTCGTACTTATGAAGTAGAATGGCTATATTCATACGAATGAATTAGAATAGCTCGTACGAATGAATTAGATTGGCTACCTTCCTCCGAATGAATTAGAATGGCAACATTCATACGAATGAATTAGAATACCTACATTCATTCATACAAATAAATTATAATGGCTATATTCGTACAATTGAATAATAATGACTCTTACAAATGAATTAGAATAGATACCTCCATAAGAATGAATTAGAATAGCTACATCCGTACGAATGAATTAGAATGGCTGCATTCGTTCGTACAAATGAATTAGAATGCATACATTCATACTAATGAATTAGAATGGCTCGTACGAATGAAATAGATTGGCTACCATCGTACGAATGAATTAGAATGGCTATATTCACATGAATGAATTAGAATGGCTCGTACGAATGAATTAGAATGGCTACCTTCACAAGAATGAATTACAATGGCTATATTTGTACGAATGAATTATAATGGCTATATTCATTCCTACGAATTAATTAGAATTGCTATATTCATATAAATGTACTAGATTGGCTCATACGAATGAATTAAAATGGCTACCTTCGTACGAATGAATTATACTGGCTACATTCGTATGATTGAATTATAATGGCTACATTCGTTTGCACGAATGTGTTACAATGGTAACATTCGTATGAAGGAATTAGAATGGCTCCTACGAAAGACTGAGAATGGCAAACTTCGTACGAATGAACTGGAATGGCTACATTCATCGGAATGAATTAGAATGGCTACATTCATTCGTACGAATGAATTAGAATAGCTACATTCATACGAATAAATTAGAAGGGCTCGTACGAATGAATTAGTATGGCTGCCTTCATACAAATGAATTTGAATGGCTACATTCGTACAAATGAATTAGAATGTCTTATACGAATGAATTAGAATGGCTACCTTCGTATGAATGAATTAGAATGGCTACATTCGTATGAATAAATTAGAATGGCAATATTTGTTCGTACGAATTAATTAGAAAGGCTACAATCATACAAAATAACTAGAACAGGTTTATTCGTACGAATGAATTAGAATAGCTATATTCATTTGTACGAATGAATTAGAATGGCTATATTTGTATAATTGAATTAGAATGGCTTGTACGAAAGAATTAGAATGGCTACCTTTGTACAAATGAATTAGCATGGCAACGTTCATAGAAATGAATTAGAATAGCTACATTCGTTCGTACGAATGAATTAAAATAGTTACATTCATACAAATGAATTAAAATGGCTCGTACGAATGAATTAGAATGGCTACCTTAGTGCGAATGAATTAAAATGGCTACATTCATACGAATGAATTAGAATGTCTACATTCATTCTTATGAATGAATTACAATGGCTACATTCGAACGAATGAATTAGAAAGGCTCATACGAATGAATTAGAATTGCTACCTTCGTATGAATAAATTAGAATTGATACATTCATCTAAATGAATAAGAATGGCTATATTCGTTCAAACGAATGAATTAGAATGGCTACATACGTACGAAAGAATTAGAATACCTCTTACGAATGAATTAGAGTAGCCACTTTCATACGAATGAATTAGAATGGCTATATTCATACGAATGAATTAGAATGGCTATTTTCATTTATACGAATGAATAAGAATGGCTACATTCGTACAAATCAATTAAAATAGCTCGTACGAATGAATTATAATGGCTAACTTCATACGAATAGATTATAATAGTTACATTCATTTGAATCAATTAGAATAGCTCGTATGAATGAATTATGTTTGGGGGATTTTTCACTGGTCCGTGCTGACTGCCTGCATGACAAAGAAAAAGCGTGAGAATGGCTGGCTCCCTTAGGAGCGCAGACCCTCCGACGCTCAAGTCAGTCTCACGTGCACAACGGCGAGCTGTAGTAGGCAAAAGTGGTAGGGAAAAGGGTTTCGAACCTGTACTCTGGAGCCTGGGGGTGGGCATTTATAGACATGGGCGACCTATGGTGGCCCGACACGTGGAGATTCTCTCCAGAGCCTTCTAGACCCCCCACGTTCTGGCTCGCGTGGGTCTCTGACGCTCCTTGGAACTCGCGCCCCTGACATTCTTTGTCGTCGAGCCTGCCAGGTGGTTTGAGTGGGGGAGAGCATCTTTCTTGTTGCTGCCAGGTGGCTATTCTGGAATGTTCGAGTCTGGGAGATCTCCAAACTGACTCAGGCAGGCTTCCATGGACGTTTGTCCACGTAGCTTCTGTGGGATTTCGACACCTGGTAGCCCTTCAT
The DNA here is from genome assembly GCA_947650365.1 of Chamaelirium japonicum. Lineage (NCBI taxonomy): Eukaryota > Viridiplantae > Streptophyta > Magnoliopsida > Liliales > Melanthiaceae > Chamaelirium > Chamaelirium japonicum. Next base: position 325,600 of record OX393558.1, on the reverse strand, counting down.
GCATTGTGGGCGACCTCCGGGGGGAAGCCAGGGCGAGCTCGCCCTTCCATCGCTCCGCCTTCTCTTCCATATTTATCAAGAATCGGACCTTGCAGGAGTGACCTCTTCGATAAGCAGGGGAGTCTTGGCGAGCTTGAGGCGAGCTCCTGAGCGAGCTTGGGCGAGCTCCTGAGCGAGCTTGGGCGAGCTCCTAAGCGAGCATGGGCAAGCTCGCCCCTGAGCGAGCTTGGGCGAGCTCCTGAGCGAGCTTGGGCGAGCTCCTAAGCGAGCATGGGCAAGCTTTTGAGCGAGCATGGGCGAGCTCCTGTGCGAGCATAGGCGAGCTCCTGAGCGAGCTTAGGCGAGCTCCTGAGCGATCTTAGGCGAGCTCCTGAGCGAGCTTAGGCGAGCTCGGCGAGCTCCTGCGCAAGCTTGGCGAGCTCCTGAGCGAGCTTAGGCGAGCTCCTGAGCGAGCTTAGGCGAGCTCGGCGAGCTCCTGAGCGAGCTTTAGGCGAGCTTCTGAGTGCGCTCTTAGCCTAAGGCCCCTTCAGCCTAATGTGGATCTCGCTCCCTGTCAAGATGATTTGGTGAGCATGGGGGGGGGGGGGGCGAGTTCCTGGGCGAGTTCCCCATCCCTTGGAGTCCTAGGGTCTATGAGATCCGCAGTCAAGGGCGAACTGGTGTCGAGCGAGTGGAGCTAGGGGCGGGCTCTGGGCGATCTAGGAGGCGCGCTCATACGGATAAGGGCTCTAACTCCTGGACGGATTTCAGCTACCCCCAACAAATTAGAATGGCTATCTTCGTACGAATGAATTAGAATGGCTACATTCATATGAATAAATTAGAATGGCTATATCCATTCGTACGAATGAATTAGAATATCTCGTACAAATGAATTAGAACAGCTCAAACGAATGAATTAGAATGTCTCGTATGAATAAATTAGAATGGCTATCTTTGTACGAATGAATTAGAATGGCTATATTCGTACGAATGAATTATAATGGTTACATTCGTATGAATGAATTAGAATGGCTATATTCATACGAATGAATTGGAATAGCTCATACGTATGAATTAGAAAGGCCACCTTCGTACGAATGAATTGGAATGCCTACATTCGTATCAATGAATTAGAATGGCTCGTACAAATGAATTAAAATAGTTATATTCATACAAATAAATTAGAATGGCTCGTACGAATGAATTATAATGGCTACTTTCGTGCGAATGAATTAAAATGGCTATATTTGTACGAATAAATTAGAATGGATACATTCGTTCATATGAATTAATTGGAATGGCTACATTCGAATGAATAAATTAGAAAAGCTCGTATGAATGGACTAAAATTGATACCTTCGTATGAATGAATTAGAATAGCTACATTCGTATAAATGAATAAGAATGGCTATATTTATTCGTACGATTGAATTAGAATGGTTACATACGTACGAATAAATTAGAATACCTCTTATGAATGAATTAGAGTAGCTACCTTCATACGAATAAATTAGAATGCTATATTCGTACAAATGAATTAGAATGGCTATTTTCATTCATACGAATGAATTAGAATGGCTACATTCATACGAATCAATTAGAATAGCTCGTACGAATGAATTTGAATGGCTATCTTCATACAAATAGATTAGAATGTTACATTCGTTCGAATCAATTAGAATAGCTCATATTGATGAATTAGAATGGCTATCTTGGTACGAATGAATTATAATGGCTACATTCATACGAATGAATTAGAATGGCTATATCCGTTTATATGAATAAATTAAAATATCTCGTACGAATAAATTAGAATGGCTCATACGAATGAATTAGAATGTCTTGTACGAATGAATTAGAATGGCTACCATTGTACGAATGAATTAGAATGGCTACATTCGTACGAATGAATTAGAATGGCTAAATTCGTATGAATGAATTTGAATAGCTCATATGAATGAATTAAAAAGGCAACCTTCGTATGAATAAATTGGAATGGCTACATTCGTATCAATAAATAAGAGTGGCTATGTTCATAAAAATGAATTAGAATGGCAACATTCGTTCATACGAATGAATTAAAATAATTATATTCATACAAATGATTAGAATGACTCATACGAATGAATTAGAATAGCTACTTTTGTGCGAATGAATTAGAATGGCTATATTCGTACGAATGAATTAGAATGGTTACATTCGTTCATATGAATGAATTACAATGGCTACATTCGAACGAATAAATTAGAAAAGCTCTTACGAATGAATTAGAATCGCTACCTCCATATGAATGAATTATAATGACTATATTCATACAAATGAATTATTGGAATGATATCAGAGACGCAATGGAATGTGGAGTCGATCCCGAGGATCGTTTCGATGTGCGGTACATTTTAAAATTTTCATTTATATTAATAATATGCGCAAATGGTAAAACAAATACGAATCGAACCCCTATAGTCATCTATCGAAATAATTAACATATCTCATATGTATGAATTATGATAGATCTAGGGGTTAGTAGGTTATACCTTCATACGGGATTTAACACCGCGAAGAATTTCTTTAATGTTGATGAAGATGAATTCGGATCTACACAAACACACTTCAGTGTGAAGGTCGTAACTTTTTATCTCGATATCGAAATGGAGCGAAACTTGATTTGCCGAAAAGAAGACTTCAATGCCAAGAATTTGCATTCAGTTTGTAGTCATTTGGACTTCTATAGTTCCTGCAGTGATCAAAACAGTGCAGATCTACCCGTAAAATCTAGGCAATAATCACTAGCGGGATCCTCACGCAAGAGATAGATGAATCTCTTTGGATTCACCCGATCTCACATATCGTCCTGGATCCTGCACTCTAATCTCTGAGTGCCTCAGAGTACAAGCGATCTCCATCAATCTCACACACACTTGGAGAAAAAGATATGGGAGAGAGAAGAGATGAACCCGAGAGAGAGAGAGAGAGAGAGAGAGATGGCAAAAACCCGAACCATAAGAGAAGGGGAGGTGGTTCATATTTTGAAATCTAAGAAGGATGCACTATTTCAGATCTAAAATTCATGCCCCTCACTCTCCCTTGCCATTTGAAACCGTTCCTCTCTCTCTCTATCTCTTTACTCTCAAATTCAATGCCTTTTATTACTAGTTGCCACATTAAAATTGTTGCAATTAAGGAAATGATTCAAAATATTTTAAATTTGAATTAATCCCTTAATTATATGTTTTATGGCCATGCAAGCTAGCCCTAGTGAGGATGGCGGCCACTAGGGCATGCGGGACATTTTGAAATGACTAAAATGCCTTTATGCATCTAATGGTCGTTCACCTCATGTGGGACTATGTATGGCCCATCTACATGCACGATAATGCACCCTAACACTTAGGGCACCTCATCGGCATCGGCAACAAGTCAATACACCATGGGATAATAAATAGTATTTTTACTATTTACTGGGGTGCCCTATAGTAAAAAATTACTAAACTCACTTTCTGCCTTCTAGTGCAACACGCACACACGGAATAGACTCCTCATGGTATAATGGCAATATCGTGTGTCCCTACACTGCTCTGGGGTTGCCCCCCTAGTGAACACACTTAGTCCTGTGCAACCACCATGCTCCAGTGTGATGCACTCACGGAACACAGGATGATTAGGCTTTATTTCTTCAACTCATAATATGCTGTGAGATAAGGAGAAAGTAATGATCCGTAACAATCGTGGATAGGGTGGAACCTTCAGGGACTAGGATTCATGGCTTCCAACCGAACCCGATCGACACACTACCCAAGTGTCCCTATCAATCCTCTGGGTCTCGGTTAACCTACGTGGCCACCTAGAGTGTGACACAGGCTGCACTCCAATTCTCCCAGACTTATTAAGCTCTCTCGCATACCCCTGCTCTCCGCTTAGTATTGGTAATACGATGTCCCTCTACTTGGTGCCATGAGTCAACTCGAGCGATGGAGAGCACCGTCAGACTCGAGTGACCATATAACTAGGTTCCTTCCAGCTTGACTATCACATCGCACCTCCGATTAATTTAGCCAAGCAATCGGATCCGGTCAACAGCTCAACTGCTGACCACCAGGCCTGGGTTTAGTGCTGTGTATATCAGACCAAGGAACGCATCCCCAGTTAGGATATGGATGGCCTACAAGAGTGGCGTACCGATGCAACGCCACCCGGTAACCCAGCACACCGTGGTATTGGGTCATGGTTAGATCCCTCACACGTTGGTGAACCAAAGTTATACGCAACTGGTTAGTCCATCGGTCACAGGTCTTCAGGGTTTATGACCGATTACCCTAAGCAGAAACACAGCTATGTGCACCGGTGTCTGCTTACCCATCTGTGCACTGTGTTGGTTCTATTCGGCCACAGACACTATGCCTGGTAATGACCATTATGGAGATACTCATGCTTTGTCATTCCAACAGCTTATCCTGATAGGACGACCAACCCAAATCAGAGCTGCGAACGATTTAGGCTCATAGGACTGATCCACTGAGTCTCCCACTCAGATGGACTACTATAGCCATGGCTCCTTAAGTTCTGTAAACAGAACACGTATAATAATATGTACCTTTATACAATCCTAAATAAACTATCAACCATATACAGCCAAACCTAGGGTTTTACGAGCTGTAGACCATATCAAATCTAACAATCTCCCACTTGGTCTAGTGAGGAAAAACGGTCTAGAGCTATATAGCTTCTACATGCTGCCCAAAAGCCTTTGTAGGAATTCCCTAAAGGAATCAACAACATTATCTACAGATGCCATCTCAGTTACCGCCACTTGCCTTTCCTCCTAAAACTACCAGATCAAGTAGAATTTGTATTTGATATGTTTCCCCTTTATGGTGGTGCCTAGGCTCTTGCTACCGCTCTTTTATTGTTACAACAAAAAAACGGAACCTCTGGTATGCTTTTCAAGTTTACTATGAACTTACCGAGCCATGCCACCTATTTTTCTGTCTCGCACGCTGCAATGTGCTTAGGCTTCTGTGGTGGAGCCCGTGATGCATTATAGCTTCACACTCCGCCAACTAACCGCTTCTCATCCCAAGGTGAAAACTATACCTGAATATGATTATCTGGATTACACATCTGATACTAAGTTAGAACTTGTGCATACAATCGGCATCAAGTCTTGTGAAGTGTAAACTAACTCGTAGTCCTTACTTGACGAGGATATCAAGTATACTATTCACATCAGTCCAGTAAACTAGACCCGGATTCAACTGAAACTGACCCACCATTCCTGTTGCGCAATAGATATCTTGCCTCTTATATAATATGGCATATATAGGACTACCCTTTGCATAAGTATAGAGAACCTTCTGTATTTTTGCCATCTCCTTAGGTGTCATGTGACATATATCATTCGACGGTTTCAAGCTTTAGCAAGAAACCCCTTTTGGAGTCTTGTATATTGATTCTGGCTAGAACCACATCTCTATGCATAGCCTGTGATAGTGTGAGAATCTTGTTCTAACGATCTTGAGTTACCATGATCTTTAGAACATAACTCGCCTCACGAAGGTCTTTCAGTCGAATTAAGATAATAACCATACATTTAACTTAGGCAACGTTCCTATATAATTTTCAATCAGTAGAACATCATCTATGTAAAGTACTAAGTACATCCCCATAGTTCCATTGCTCCTCTTGTACACACTTGGCTTATTTTGATCAAATCTGTATAAATAGATCATACTTGATCAAGATAGATATTTCTATTCCTGGATACTTTCTTCAGTCCATAAATGAACCTTCACAATTCTGTAAGCCAGGTATTCCTGACCTACTGACTCTTAAGCCTGGAAACTGCATCATATATCCTCTCTTCTGCCAACTTCTACCCAATGGGCTAAGTTTCCAGGTGCACAAGCCTTAGATTCAATATACGCCCACTCGAGGGAGGGTGCGCACAGTGATCTGCTTACACGGGTCTTAAACTTTGACCCAGTCCAAATATGCTTTGATGAAGCTTTGATGAATCCTGGTACAAAAGAGTATCACTGGACACTGATGCAAGCTTTGCCTCTATGACTTTTTGTTAGACAGTTTTATCAAAAAATTTCACTACTTCGTCGTAGCTCAAGAGGCCATCCTCTTGAATTTATGGACTAACTTACAAAGTTTGTCCAGCAAATCTTTCAAGCACTCTAATAGTGCTCCCACTGCGACGAGATGGTTGTGGTACAGAGCAAATTATTTCTACAGTTTCTGATATACTAGTGTCTGCATCATCTATTACCACTACGTTTTTGATCATGCTCTCTCCACTAGTTTCCAGTAATTCAACCAGAACTTCCTTACTAGTGGACATATGGTCTATAATAGAATCCCGCTCTAGGTAGATGGCATTCATAGAAACGATCACCTTCTATTCCTCAGGATCATAGATAGTCCACCTTATATTTTTCTAGGATAACCTATAAACAGATACACCTTGAACTTAGTCTCCATCTTATCCCTCTTATCCTTCTGCACATATGCAGGACATCCTCATATACTAAAATGCCGTAGTATAGGCTTTCGCTCAGACCATAGCTTTTCAGGGGTATGAGGCACTGATTAAATGAGACATTGTTCAAGATATACTCTACTGTTTCTCAAGGTGTAACCCATAGAAAGTGGGTAGTATATTTGGCAAAACTCATCATTCTATAGACCATGTCCAACAGGGTCTAATTTCTTCTCTTGGATATTCCATTCTAGCATGGTGTCCCTCGAGTAATTAACTGGGATATCATCCCATGCCCCATCAGGTACCTGGAACTCATCCAATGGTTATTATCTATCTGGATGCTCTTGGAACCACATACGTCAGAATGGGCTAACTCCAATACCTCAGTGGCCCTTTTAGTCATTTTGCCTTCCAAACAAGACTCATAGGTCAGAAGGGTCTCCGAGGGTTCTGTATCTAAAAACTCAGCCTTCACTAACCTTTGAATTATGTTTGAGACAATATATCTAAGTCATAGGAGCCACAATTGGGTTAAGTTATCCTAAGGATTAAGATGAATATGAATTAGATACTACAACTATTATATAATCTATTTTCAAACTAGATTTTGATACAAAGAGATTATTATGAGCTATTCCTTTAGCAATGAAGGTACCTATTCAGTTTAAGAGATGCACGTGAGCCATCGATTAGAACTGAAAACCTTTATTTAGCTCAGAGGAAACATAACTAAATCTCTAAGGATCAAAATCCTTCTATAAAAAAATCTAAGATAACATATTAACAGCTTCCGCAGTTGTTATGGTATCAGTATCTATGCTAGAACCACCTTACCAATAAGTAGCCTTCTACTTTTCTTGAATCTCCATAGACACGAAGTCCATATTTCAAGAAGCAAAGCACTGCTACTAGATGGCAATTCGACTCTACCAAGAGTTGATATTTACTTGTCCTAGCACCCTGAGACCATATTCAATCTTCCAATACCCCTTCTGTTGCCACATCGGAAGCACTTTCGTACTAGGCTTCACCAGACTTAAGAGTCCGCTCCTGATTCCATATAGGCATAGTTTGTGGTTTCTGATCAATTCTTACTTTTAGGCTCTTTAGAGAAGATCTAAGTTCCGCACTAAAGGCATCACCTTTAATCTTGATCCCATTGTTAATGACCTGGATAGCTCCCAAAAGTTTCGCATTTGCCATCTCCAGCTTGTAAAGGCTGAAGTCTCTAACAAAGCCTTTAAAGGTTCCATATAAGGATGCAAGACAGATGTTCTTCATTACCTCGACATCTAGCACTATGTCAAAGAAAACCAGTTTGCTCTGGAACCCAAGAATGTGTTTCCAAACTGGTAGTCCATCAAATATCTTAGTGCTGACGAGTTTCTTGATGGTGAGATAGCGAGTCATTTGACTGCGCCCCTCAGACATCTGATGCTGTAATAGAACATTACATCAGAGAACCTGGCATATCTCGGACTTACTTCTGAAGAGTTGTCCGTAAGTATACTATGACATAGCACTTTTATATCTCTACAGACTCTCGTTAGTCGTTATATGCCCTACCCTGTGCCACAGTGGCATCTGGACCCGATAGGTCTGGTTTAGGGACATTAAGATTTATAGCCATTGTAGTTTACCAACCCTAAATATAAGGTCATGTTGGCGTTACCGATCTACGAAGTCGGTATCCATTATCTAGTTGTCTAATGGGCTAGCGGACAGGGATCTATGGTTGAATATAGATTGTATTAAAACTTATTTTAAGGATATTTTTAAAACAAGCTAATTGCATCCATATGCCATCGCTACCCTCAAAGCGAAGACATCTCCATGGAGTAATTTACCATGTATGCGAGATCTCGGATTCGGATACACCTACCCGAGGGGGCAGTGTGTACCGTCCTCTGCTCATATTGGGTCTTTCCGACCCAATCCAAATCTGCCACAGACGGGTTATGATGGACCATGGTACCTTTTGGCCAGCCCCCCGTGATCTCCAAGCGACGCAACAGGTAGCCTCACGGGTGCTTCAGACGCTTACCCACGATCCTAGGCAATCACGATATGGGAGTTCATGCGGCCCCCACGAGGGCGGGAAAAGCCCTTCTCTCCTGGCATCATGACCACCATATCCCGAAGGAGATTGCTAAGCCTCCGGCATGATAAAACATAACTCTCACCCGAAAGGGATATTGAGCCATACCTATCACTCGAAAATTCAACAATTGGCTGTGGAGGCCAAGGGCATTCACACTGAGTCCTCTTACACATTCCTTAATTATGGTGAGGGTTATTTTTAATGCAAGTATTTTAGATCCTAGGTGGCGACAACCTAGACCTGGACCCTAGTCATACCATGCTCCCACTAGAGTTAAGACCTTTTATGAAGTATAGATAGACTTGGAAAGGACCATAGTCCCTATCCTATGGATACTCAGTTGTCACCTTTCTCCCGAGAATCACATTACGTACTCTCCAAGCCTTCAATACTAAATAAAATGATCATTATCCTTTGTGCTCTAGAGCCTAGCCTATGGTCTAGATATACAAGGAAAGGTCTCCAATAGTATGACTCCTCGTATGGAACTTGATGTCTAATGCTGTAGATGATTTCCACATCACTATTGGTTTCGATGTCAAACCAATTAGGGACATCCGACAACCTCCGTCGGACCTCGACCTAACGGTGGCATAACCGAGTGTTATGGGATCCAACTACCATCAAACATCAATTAAACTACGGGTGTCATTAAATGGAGATCTAACCTAATGGTCACAGGGACCAAGTGGGGAATAGGCATCCCACAAATAGTAGGAAATGACATCCCACAAACAATGGGGAAATGACATCCCACAATTTAACACATACTGTATCAGATTATATTCTTTTACCGGGGTTTAGAGAAATATCTAACTAAAGAAAAAACAAACATCCATTGATATCAAGTTCAGGGTCCGACCCCTGAACCTGACTAGCAATGCTCTGACATTTCTTATTATGGCATCTACCGGGTATTCCTCTTACTTCAGGCTACCACACTCGGTCTTCCAGTGATGAATCTCCAATCTGTCCTTGTCCTCCAAGACTTCAATCTGTAACTGAAAATACTAGTACGCTCCAAGCCATTGCTCGTTCGTACATATTTTCCTAGGTAGAAGAATAAAGACAAGAATAGAAATAAGGGCCGGGAAAAACCAAGTCGTGATCAACCTCCACGCGCTTGTCCCATTAGGCCTTACATTTATCCATCACAGAAACAATCAAAATACCATGCAATTATATTCCGGGGTCCGACCCCCAAAAGCAAACAATCACACTATAGCGGTTCCCTGCAAAATACACTATGCATAATATGCGACATATATGAATATATGATCTACGCAAACCTCGGTGATGCATTCGTTCATCAAATGCGCATACGATTCGTTCCATGGAATTTTTTTTTATGAATTGCACACCAAAATGGCTCTGATACCATTTGTTGGAATGATATCAGAGGCACAACGGAAGGTGGAGTCGATCCCGAGGATCATTTCGGTGTGCGGTACATTTTAAAATTTTCATTCATATTAATCATATGCGCAAATGGTAAAACAAATACGAATCAAACCCCTATAGTCATCTACCGAAATAATTAACATATCTCATATATATGCATTATGATAGATCTAGGGGTTAGTAGGTTATACCTTCGTGCGGGATTTAACACCGCGAAGAATTTCTTCATTATTGATGAAGATGAATTCGGATCTGCACGAACACACTTCAGTGTGAAGGCCGTAACTTTCTATCCCGACATCGGAATGGAGCGAAACTTAATTTGCCAGAAAGAAGACTTCAATGCCAAGAATTTGCATTCAATTTGAAGTCATTTAGTCTTCTATAGATCCTGCAGTGATCGAAACAGTGCAGATCTGCCCGTAAAATCTGGGCAGCAATCACTAGCGGGATCCTCGCGCAAGAGATAGATGAATCTCTTCGGATTCATCCGATCTCACATATCGTCTCGGATCCTTGCACTCTAATCTCTGAGTGCCTCAGAGTGCAAGCGATCTCCATCAATCTCACACACACACTTGGAGAAGAAGATGAGGGAGAGAGAAGAGATGAACCCGAGAGAGAGAGAGATATGGCAAAAACCCAAACCATAAGAGAAGGGGAGGTGGTTCACATTTTAAAATCTAAGAAGAATGCACTATTTCAGATCTGAAAATTCGTGCCCCTCACTCTCCCTTGCCATTTGAAACCGTTCATCTCTCTCTCCATCTCTTTACTCTCAAATTCAATGCCCCTTTTATTACTAGTTGTCACATTAAAATTGTTACAATTAAGGAGATGATTCAAAATATTTTAAATATTAATTAATCCCTTAATTATATGTTTGATGGCCATGCAAGCTAGCCCTAGTGAGGATGGCGGCTACTAGGGCATGCGGGATATTTTGAAATGAACAAAATACCCCCATGCATCTAGTGGTTGTTCACCTCATGCGGGACTATGTATGGCCCATCTACATGCACGATAATGCACCCTAACACTTAGGGCACCTCATCGGCATCGGCAACAAGTCAATACACCATGGGATGATGAATAGTATTTTTACTATTTACTGGGGTGCCCAATAGTAAAAAATTACTAAACTCACTTTCTGCGTTATAGTGCAACACGCACACACGGAATGGACTTCTCATGGTATAATGGCAACATCGTGTGTCTCTACACTACTCTGGGGTTGTCTTCTAGTAAACACAGTTAGTCCTGTGCAACCACCATGCTCCAATGTGATGCAATCACGGAACACAAGGCGATTAGGCATTATTTCTTCAACTCATAATGTGTTGTGAGATAAAGAGAAAGTAATGATCCGTAACAATAGTGGATAGGGTGGAACCTTCAGGGACTAGGATTCATGGCTTCTAACCGAATCCGATCGACACACTACCCAAGTGTCCCTATCAATCCTCTGGGTCCCGGTTAACCTGCGTGGCCACCTAGAGTGTGACGCAGGCTGCACTCCAATTCTCCCAAACTTATTAAGCTTTCTCGCATACCCCTGCTCTCCGCTTAGTATTGGTAATACGATGTCCCTCCACTTGGTGCCATGAATCAACTCGAGCGGTGGAGAGCACCGCCAGACTCGAGTGACCATATGACTAGGTTCCTTCCAGGTTGACTATCATATCACACCTCTGATTACTTTGGCCAAGCAACCGGATCCGGTCAACAGCTCAACTGCTGACCACCAGGCCTGGGTTTAGTATTGTATAAGTCAGACCAAGGAACGCACCTCCCGATAAGGATATGGATGGCCTGCAAGAGTGGCGGCCGATGCAACGCCAGCCCGGTAACCCAGCGCACCATGGTATTGGGTCGTGGTTAGATCCCTCACACATTGGTGAACCAAAGTTACAACCAACTGGTTAGTCCATCGGTCATGGGTCTTCAGGGTTTAGGATCGATTATCCTAAGTAGAAACACGGCTATGTGCACCGGTGTCTGCTTACCCATCTGTTCACCGTGTCTGCTTACCCATCTGTGCACCGTGTTGGTGCACCGCATTGGTTCTGTTAATGACCATTATGGAGATACTCATGCTCTGTCATTCCAACAGTTTATCCTAATAGGGCGACCAACCCAAATCAGAGCTGCGAACAATTTAGGCTCATAGGACTGATCCACTGAGTCTCCCACTTGGATGGACTACTATATAGCCATGGCTCCATAAATTCTGTAAACAGAGCAGGTATAATAATACGTACCTTTATACAATCCTAAATAAACTACCAACCATATACAGCCAAACCTAGGGTTTTACGAGCTGTAGACCACATCAAATCTAACATGAATAAGAATGGCTATATTCATTCGTACGAATGAATTAGATGGCTACATATGTACAAATAAATTAGAATGGCTCTTACGAATGAATTAGAGTAGCTACCTTCATACAAATGAATTAGAATGGCTATATTCGTATGAATGAATTAGAATGGCTATATTCATTTGTACGAATGAATTAGAATGGCTACATTGTTACGAATCAAATATAATAACTTATACGAATAAATTAGAATGGCTACCTTCATACGATATGATTATAATGGTTATATTCGTTCGATTCAATTAAAATAGCTCGTATGAATGAATTAGATTGGCTATCTTTGTACGAATAAATTAAAATAGCTCATACGAATGAATTAGAATAGCTACCTTTATATGAATGAATTAGAACGGCTACCATCGTACGAATAAATTGAAATGGCTAGATTCGTATCAGTGAATTAGAATGGGTACATTCATTCATATGAATGAATTAAAATGGCTATATTTGTACGAATGAATTAGAATGGCTATATTCGTTTGTACGAATGAATTACAATGGTTATATTCCTATGAATAAATTTGAATGGCTCGTATGAATGAATTAGAATGGCTACCTTTGTATGAATGAATTAGAATGGCTATATTCGTTCGTACGAATGAAGTAGAATGGCTATATCCATATGAATGAATTAGAATAGTTCGTACGAATGAATTAGATTGGATACCTTCGTCCGAATGAATTAGAATGGCAGCATTTGTACGAATGAATTAGAATGGCTATATTCGTACGAATGAATTAGAATGGCTATATTCGTACGAATGAATTAGAATAACTATTACGAATGAATTAGAATAGATACGTTCGTATGAATGAATTAGAATGGCTACATCCGTATGAATGAATTAGAATGGCTATATTCGTTCGTACGAATGAATTAGAATGGCTACATTCATACTAATGAATTAGAATGTCTCGTACGAATGAAATAGATTGGCTACCATTGTACGAATGAATTAGAATGCCTATATTTATATTAATGAATTAGAATGGCTTGTATAAATGAATTAGAATGGCTACCTTCGTACAAATGAATTAGAATGGCTATATTCGTACGAATAAATTAGAATGACTGCATTCGTTCGTACGAATGAATTAGAATGGCTACATTCGTACGAATATATTAGATTGGTTCGTACGAATGAATTAGAATGCCTAACTTCGTACGAATGAATTAGATTAGCTACATTCGTACAATTGAATTAGAATGGCTACATTTGTTTGCAAGAATGAGTTACAATGGTTACATTCGTAGGAATGAATTAGAATGGTTCCTACGAAAGACTTAGAATGGCTTCCTTCGCATGAATGAATTGGAATGGCTACATTTATAGGAATGAATTAGAATGGCTACATTCATTCGTACGAATGAATTAGAATGCCTACATTCATACGAATGAATTAGAAGGGCTCGTATGAATGAATTTGTACGGCTACCTTCATATGAACGAATGAATTTGAATGGCTACATTCATACAAATGACTTAGAATATCTTCTACGAATGACTTAGAATAGTTATATTCGTACGCATGGATTAGAATGGCTACATTCATTCGTACGAATGAACTAGAATGGCTACAATCATACGAATGAATTATAACAGCTTCATTCGTACAAATGAATTAGAATAGCTACATTCATTCGTACGAATGAATTAGAATGACTATATTCGTACAAATGAATTAAAATGTCTTGTACGAAAGAATTAGAATGGCTACCTTTGTACAAATGAATTAGAATGACTATATTCAGACAAATGAATTAGAATGGCTAGATTCGTTCGTACGAATAAATTAAAATAGTTACATTCATACAATTGAATTAGAATGGCTCGTACGAATGAATTAGAATGGCTACCTTCATGTGAATGAATTAGTATGGCTATATTTGTACGAATGAATTAGAATGGCTACATTCGTTCATATGAATGAATTAGAATGGCTACAATCGAACGAATGGATTAGAAAAACTCGTACGAATGAATTAAAATTGCTACCTTCGTATGAATGAATTAGAATGGCTATAATCGTATAAATGAATATGAATGGCTATATTCATTCGTACAAATGAATTAGAATGGCTACATACATACAAATGAATTAAAATGTCTCTTATGAATGAATTAGAGTAGCTACCTTCGTACGAATGAAATAGAATGGCTATATTTGTACGAATGAATTAGAATAGCTATATTCATTCATACGAATGAATTAGAATGGCTACATTCGTACGAATCAATTAGAATAGCCCGTACAAATGAATTAGAATGGCTACCTTCATACGAATAGATTAGAATGGTTATATTCGTTCGAATCAATTAGAATAGCTCGTATCAATGAATTAGAATTACTATCTTTGTACGAATGAATTAGATTGGCTATATTCATACTAATAAATTAAAATGGCTATACACATTCGTGCGAATGAATTAGAATATCTCATATGAATGAATTAGAATGGCTCATACAAATGAATTAGAATATCTCGTACGAATGAATTAGAATGACTACCTTTGTATGAATGAATTAGAATGGCTATATTCGTACGAATGAATTAGAATGGCTACATTCGTACGAATGAGTTAGAATAGCTAATACGATTGAATTAGAAAGGCTACCTTCGTACGAATGAATTGGAATGGCTATATTTGTATCAATGAATTAGAATGGATACATTCGTTCGTATGAATGAATTAGAATGGCTACATTCTTACGAATGGATTAGAATGGCTATATTCGTTCGTACGAATGAATTAGAATGGTTATATTCGTACGAATGAATTTAAATGGCTCGTACGAATGAATTAGAATGACTACCTTTTTAAGAATGAATTAGAATGGCTACATTCATTCGTACAAATGAAGTAGAATGACTTTATTCATACGAATGAATTAGAATAGCTCGTACAAATGAATTAGATTGGCTACCTTCTTACGAATGAATTAGAATGGCAACATTCGTACGAATGAATTAGAATGGCTACATTCATTCGTACGAATGAATTAAAATGGCGATATTCGTACGAATGAATTAGAATGGCTCTTACGAATCAATTAGAATAGATTCTTTCGTATGAATGAATTAAAATAGCTACATCCTTACAAATGAATTAGGATGACTGCATTCGTTCGTACGAATGAATTAGAATGGCTACATTCGTACTAATGATTTAGAATGGCGTGTACGAATAAAATAAAATGGCTAACATTGTACTAATGAATTAGAATGGCTACATTCATATGAAAGAATGATAATGGCTCATACGAATCAATTAGACTAGATACCTTCGTGCGAATGAATTAAAATGGCTACATTCGTATGAATGAATTAAAATGGCCATATTCGTTCGTACGAATGAACTAGAATGGCTATATTCGTACGATTGCTTTAGAATGGCCCTTACAAATGAATTAGAATAGATACCTTCGTACGAATGAATTAGAATGGCTACATCTGTACGAATGAATTAGAGTGGCTACATTCGTTCATACGAATGAATTAGAATGGCCACATTCGTACTAATTAGAATGGCTCGTACGAATGAAATAGAATGGCTACCATTGTACTAATGAATTAGAATAGCTACATTCATATGAATGAATTAGAATGGTTCGTACGAATGAATTAGAATAGCTACATTCATATGAATGAATTAGAATGGTTCGTACGAATGAATTAGAATAGCTACCTTCGTACGAATGAATTAGAATGGCTACATTCGTACGAATGAAATAGAATGGCTTTATTCGTTCGTACGAATGAATTAGAATGGCTCATACGAATGAATTTGAATAGATACCTTCGTATGAATGAATTAGAATGGCTAAATCCATACGAATTAGTTAGAATGGCTATATTCGTTCGTATGAATGAATTAGAATGACTCTTACAAATGAATTATAATAGACACCTTCGTACGAATGAATTAGAATGACTACATTCATTCGCACGAATGAGTTACAATGACTACATTCGTATGAATGAATTAGAATGGCTCCTACAAAAGACGTAAAATGGCTACCTTCGTACGAATGAATTAGAATGACTACATTCATAGGAATGAATTAGAATGGCTGCATTCATTCGTACGAATGAATTAGAATGGCTCGTACGAATGAATTAGTATGGCTACCTTCATACGAATGAATTTGAATGGTTATATTCGTACAAATGAATTAGAATATCTTGTACGAATGAATTAGAATGGCTACCTTCGTACGAATGAATTAAATGGCTACATTCGTTCGTACGAATGAATTAGAATGGCTACAAACATACGAATGAATTATAACGGTTTCATTCGTACGAATGAATTAGAATGGCTACATTTATTCGTACGAATGAACTAGAATGACTACAATCATACGAATGAATTAGAACGGCTTCATTCGTACGAATGAATTAGAATAGCTACATTTATTTGTACGAATGAATTAGAATGGCTACATTCGCACAAATGAATTAGAATGACTCGTACAAAAGAATTAGAATGGCTACCTTTGTACAAATGAATTAGAATGGCTACGTTCATACAAATGAATTAGAATGGCTACATTCGTTCGTACGAATGAATTAAAATTGTTACATTCATACAATTGAATTAGAAATGGCTCGTACGAATGAATTAGAATGGCTATCTTCGTGCGAATGAATTAGAATGGCTATATTCATACGAATGAATTAAAATGGCTACATTCATTCGTATAAATGAATTAGAATGGCTACATTCATTCGTATAAATGAATTAGAATGGCTACATTCGAACGAATAATTTAGAAAAGCTCGTACGAATGAATTAGAATTGCTACCTTCGTATGAATGAATTAGAATGACTACATTCGTACAAATGAATAAGAATGGCTATATTTGTTCGTACAAATGAATTAGAATAGCTACATACGTACGAATGAATTAGAATGGCTTTTACGAATAAATTAGAGTAGCTACCTTTATACGAATGAATTAGAATAACTATATTCGTACGAATTAATTAGAATTGTTATATTCATTCGTACAAATAAATTAGAATAGCTACATTCGTACGAATCAATTAGTATAAACTCGTACGAATGAATTAGAATGACTACCTTCATACGAATAGATTAGATTGGTTTGTATTCTTGTTGTGCACCGGTGTGACACTTTTTCCGGCTTGGTTGGCGGCCTTGTTACCCACCGAGGGTGGCAGGTTTTCCCTTCTGTTGCACCGACATGTGGCACGTCGTGGGGATCCGATTATGACCCCCACCTTGATGAACTACCTAATAAAAAAAAAGTTGCATTCAGAACAGTACGTTATGGTCTGTCGGGATAGCCCAAAACATGGTCATGGGAGCCATTTTCCAGAGCACAAAATTAAAACTCCGTGCTCCGGAGTTTTTTTGTGTGTGCGTGTGGTGGTGGGGGGGGGATTGCGGGTTTCAAGAATCCCAGAATTAAAATCCTATCTAGACAGGGCCCTGCCTGGATAGAATTCTGATTCTAAGATTCTTTTAAGCCCAAAATACTAGAATCCTAAAAACAAAAGCTCATGGGCCTGCAGCCTTGATTTTGGGAAACCCTTTTTGGGATCTGGTTGTATCCAAACAGGCCATCTTTTCTAGGGATTCTGGACTCCTGGAACCCCAACATCCCGAATCCCAAAATCCTGGATTCAGAGCGTATCCAAACAGGGGCCCAAGTTACAGCTCATTGGGCTGTGCCGATGATACAACTTTCGAGAGTGTCTTAATAAAAATTTCACCAAAAATGTTCTTTGCTGTTTGGATGACAAACACAGCCCTATAGGCTAGTTTTACCTGTGAATAGCAGCAGTAGTAGCAAGTAGTGAAATAAAATAATTAAAAAAAAAAAAAAAAACGGCACTCCTTGTTCACACATTTTACCCTGGGTCTTGAGCAAACAAATTTTCAATACTGCCAAATGCCAACAGACGAAGTGCATTGGCATGTCAGCGGGGTTTTTCTCAGATACTAATTCATAATACTACAAACTCAAATATTTCTTTGCTCATGGTAGAGTCCATGGGTCAAACATAAACACCGGTCGCGAGGAGCAAGAATAGGGAACCAAAGCCCTGCAACACATAAAAAGAGTCAAAAGTTCAGCGCTACACGCAGAATTAACCTCCGAGCATCAATGGAGGGGGAAAAAAATCACAGTTACCAAGAAAACAGATGCCACAGCTCCAGTTGCGATCTCCTTTGATAGGCTGCGGTTTCGCTTGGACATAGTCGCTTCGTAGCTGCAATAACAAGGTAATTTACAACATAGTTAACATCTACTTATCAGATTCGTACGAACACTAATACTGATAAAAAGGGATCCCATCGGAGATTTCAGCGAAGTTAAAGAATTTTGGTACTCTAACCCACCAGAGATTTCAACAGAAAGGGGGGAGGGGGGGGGGGGTGGTTCAGAGCCAATTGACCGAACAAGTCTTGGGATCCTACAAACCAAGTTTCAAAAACATTTGGTATGTTCTGCACTGTCAGCAACAAAATTCTCTATATCATTAGATTCATTACAACATTGACGAAACAATGGTAAGAACATGCAACAGATCGGATGACCGAGGCCTAAAGTTCCATGTGGATAAATGAATTAAGTTGTGAATATGAAATTGTGCTATGGGTATAATTGTGAATATTTTCCTAGGTTAATCAACGACAACAAACTTTGCTGGGAATTGTCATTGGGTGGGGGCAATAGGTTTCAAATCTCTCCATCGTGTATAGCTCTTGAATCCCCGAAAATATAAAAGAAAAACTCTTCATCTCCAATGTTAAATTTTTGGTATGACAGATTCACACTGTTTACTTTTTCTTCTTATGTGATTGTCTTTTATGTAGTGAAAGACAAATAATATGAATATGTTATTTTTTATTATCAAATAGTTGTTAGTTAAGGCAGTAAAATGTAGGATTAAATCTCATGACAGGAAATGTAATTTATTGATATAGCAACTGCTCTTCAACAGAAGATTAATATTTGATTATTTTCAAACAATCATTTTGGGGTTTCCCACAGACTAAACCCCACGAGAAAGAGCAGTTTAATTGTTTTAAGTATCTGTTTTCTTCTTTAAAGTTATGACACAAACCCCCCTCCCAAACCACGAATGCAGAGAACAAGGTTTTCACCATGGGAATGCAGCACCAAGTCAAGTTTCTTAAACTGAAGCCATACCAAAATCCAGACAATGACAGGACTAACAAGGGAAAATTACCTTTATATCCTTGATGATGTGCTACAGTTTTAATAAAAAAAAATAAACCTACTTCCTAAAGCACCCTTAAATAACTGTGCAAATTGGGCTTAGTTAGCGGGTCGGGTTTTGATTATTTAAACCAATAAAACAAATAAGTAAAAAGTCCCAATGTATCCCCTACTCTGACCTCTCAAACACAAAAGTTATAAACCCTAGCAGTTGTTAGGCTGTCGCAGCCAGGGTCACCACCCCCCACACCACAACCGGGGTTGCCACCGTCCACACCCTCTGTCTCACAAAAGTTTATCTGTAATATTATAAACAGAATAAGAAAATATAGTGCCGCCATTCCGTGGCTTAACATCTCCTGATCTCTCTCTCTCTCTAACCTGGCTCCAAAATTCTGCTAGTAAGACATGAGGTGCTCTACCTCATCCACCATCGCCACTGTGTTAGTTCTTCGGGCTGTCTTCCTGGGTATTTTGCTCATCTTATCGACCTCACGATTCAGCTTTCAGAGTTGGCATCGCGTGAGCATCATCAAATCATCTTTGAGTAACATCATTACTCCACCATCACCACCACCACATCGTTGTTGGGAATTCGCTCATTGTCATGCTGGCCACCTTTTTGGTTTCGACAATTCCAAAGAATCGACTGCAGCTCCCACCGCAGCCGCCACCCATCAAGGAGATCAATCTGAGATACGGTATAGAGATGAGGCTAGGCCCCACCGGACCCAAACTGCACCACAACTGAAGAGACGCCACATGTTTCTCAATGGGTAGTGGTGTGAGCTCTTGTACCTCTTATGGACTACTCATCTTCTTCTTTAAAGTTTGAGGGCTCATCCTTTCTACTTCTTTCTCTCCCATTTGTTGATATGTTTCTTGGAATATTAGGGGTGTGGTTTGTAGCCTTCTTGTTTATCAACATAAGAAATAGGGAGATATTTTGGGAGGTCTGTACTTCGTTTCAGGGAATAAAAAGGACTTCTAATGGAGAATGTTTGTTTCATTGTTAACAATTTACTACATTATGCCTTTACTGATGGAACATTCCGACTCCACATGCAAGATATTGTCTAACATGCATCTAATGTGTTAAGGACGGGAGTCTACACATATAAACCAGAAACTTTTTCTTCCTGGACGATGTGGGACTAAATCATAGATTTGTGTAACCTCATCCCATCCATCTTGGCCTTCTGCTTCATGAGTCTTGGCTTTTTGGCTCTTGGTCATCACAATACAGTTCCCTTAAGAGCCACTCATCCCCGAGTGGGATAAATTCCCCCACCGCGAGGCAGGTCCGTATCTGATACCATAATGTAACATTATGATACTGCATGCAAGATATTGTCCACTTTACCCAACGACTCATGGCTTTAAAAAGTGTCTTACGTGTTAAGGACAAGAGTCTACATATATAGCTTATAAACTTTTCTCACAAGGCGATGTGGGATTAATTCATGGGTATGGCCCTCCTCAATATTGCTCTTCTGTTATAGAAGTCTTGGCTTTTGGATCTTGGTCTTCACAAATGATTTAACACCCTACACCCTACGTTCCAATTCTAACATTCTTAACTCATATCAAGAGTTAGTAATGGTCATGTTAATTTTGAAGGAAGTTACCAACTCAAATATGAGATTGTAGTAGGAACCAATGGGTGATAATGTTGCCCTTGGTTGGAAGTTGCTTGCTTATTAACAGCTTTTAGGTTATCTCTACTCTATGATTGGATTTCACTTTATCGGTTGACACAACAAAACATAAAACCCACTCATATTTCATTGTCAGGAACATAGTTACCAAATCGGGTGTTTTTTTTGAAAAAAACGTGTATCCATCCTAAGGCGTTGCAAATAGGAAAAAAAACTAGTTTTTTTGAAAAAAAACGTTCGTACGCGTTTAAAACGGAAAAAACGTGTATAAAATATATATAAAACACGTCGGGTTTGGTCCGGGTTTAAATTGGGTCCGGGTTTTATTTTGTTCGTGCTTAATAAACGCATATGCTATATGTTTTGAACTTTTGATTACTTAATGTTGGAAAATGACATATATCCATACTTGGTATAATTTTTAAGATTTTTTTTGTTTTTTCCGATATTCACTTTTTTTTCCCGTTTATTTCCGTTTTCATCGTATCTTTCCGATCTTTTCCCTTGCCCTTTTTTTTCTGTTTTCCGACTTGGTAACTATGATCAGGAAAAGCTCATCGCTCTTGCTCCTACACTTCTCAGTCTTACACTTCCCAACTTTCCTTTATCTGCAACTTTTTTTACCATCCACCCTTTCCTCACACTGCATAGCTAACATAGTTTCTTAATTAAAATGAAAATAGGTGGAGATAGGTAGAAGGGTTTGCCTCATCCTCTTTACAATTGCCAATAAGAACTTGAACATTTGATCCGGTAAAAATAAAGGTCCAAAGCACCATAGAAGAGAAAGTACAATCTCGATAGGAATACAAACTGCAGTAATAATTATAATAAAAAATAGAACCACATTTTACACATAAGTACCACCACGCCACAATGAAACTGTCCCGCAAGTCATGAAACACAATGATAACATAATGACAGGACTAGAAATCAGCACAAAACACGTGACACTATGTGAGAGAAACAACATTGACCAGTTACAGTAAACATAATTATTATCGCATTGAACTGCATAATACTTGGTCTGTTGGCCCATAATATTTCTCAATATCACCTAATCTACATGTACACATACCCAGGCATGATAAAAGTTGCCAGACCCTTCATTTATTAATAACATGCCTATAAATATTATATATGTGTTTGTTAGCATGCACATAGGTTTGTAATGCAGATGCATCAATCTTTTAACATCTTGATAGTAGTCATCATTCAAATGATGCTAAATAGTAAGCTAGGATAACTTATTCTATCACGATTCACATCAACCTCATTTGACATAGGTTTGAACCGAAGTACTACTAGATTATAAATTAGTTTGTGGGTTTGATATGAATCAGACGATGATAAATTATCACAAGATAATAATATTATCTTCCCACTCGAACAACAGTCCTAATAAAAACCAAACCAGCTCTAGAAGGAATTTGGTACCAAAGCACGGTTATCGTTTATTGGGTGCTCAAATTGATACAAGAATCATGCCATTGTTGAGCTGGATCCGCAATAGCATGGAACAAGTCCTGACATATACCTGACTTCAACCCCAGTAGGTGTAATCGTCGGCTTGGCTCCACCCATGGTTTTCACAGAACCTTAGCCCTCAACTGATGGTCCTGTCACTCATCAATATCCCCTAAACGGCTAAACACCTGTTACCCACCTGAGTGACCTGATTGACTGACCATTAGGGATGGGACTTGGGCGGGTCTGACCTGAACCCGATCCGTCCAACCCGAACAATGGACAAGCATGGGCAAAGCTGGTTAAAAACATAGACGGGTTTGAACGAAAAAAGATCAACCCGATTTCAATTTGAACGAGTTTGGGCACCGTCTTTCCCAACTCGAGGAACCCGAGTAGGCGAGTACAGTGGTATATATGCTTGTAGGGCTGCTGTTGCTGATCCATCACTACAGCCATTCCAAAAATGTAAAGTTTTTAGAGAATTAGAGAGAGAGAGAGAGAGAGTTGTGTTGGGCATATTTTACTTTTTATAGTAGTGGTTATTGTTGGTTAATAAAATAATTCTTTTTTTTCTTGTTTTGGTTTTAAGAGATCAATTATTTCAATTTCTTGTGATCAAATTAAATCCATCCAACCCACCCATTTTTTTTTTGGCAAATTGGGCAACCCGAGCAAACCGACATGGGCAAGCACGGGTTGGGCTTCCATGGGTTCCACGGGCAAAACGAGTTGCGGTGTGTGTAAGTCGGGTTGGGCATGGGTAGACCCTTCAACCCGCCCAAGTCCCACCCCTACCGACCATTGTTCCCTTTAACTATTCTTCTCCTAGTTACCGATCATTTATATCGGCCATTCATTTACATAGAAACACAACATTTACCTAAAGGCTATAGGTCTCGCCACTTGAAAGCATATTATGTTCAAGCACCTCAACACATACATCATAGGAATTCAGTTCCTCTTCCTCTAGGAAAGATACATAGCTTCTGCAGTTGGGTCTATACGATTTAACTAAGGCTGATCGTTTAATCGAGCTATCCAAAGCTCAATTTGGTTTAAGAAATACAAGGGGGTGGTCATAGAAGCTAGTTTCATGTGCAATGAGTATGATCCTGCCATGTTTCTTCATGCATCTCCTCGGGTCACATCATCCTTCTTTATTTTCATGACATGATTATCCTTCGGTCTGATCCTTGTCATATTGCCTTCTTTCAAGAATCACCCTAGCGACACAGACATGAACCTCTCGAATCTCGATTACTTTCTTGGCCTTCACACCACATAAAGGTTTTGTTGTCAGTTGCTATCTCATAGTCACAAGCTAGGCATTTAAGATTAATTAGGTAAGGGCAAAATTTGGGATCTAGGAAAAAAATGAAAATATAGAGATAACTAACAAAATATTTCAAAAAGCTAAAACATACAATATATCCGATGAGATTAACAATTATATATATATATATATATATATATATATATATATATATATATATATATATATATATATATATATATATATATAGAAAAGAGAGCCTCTATATGCATGGAGGAAAACTTACCTCCATATGACGTGATTTCATGACTCGTGAGGCTCCAATGAAGGTGATTGTTTTTCGAGGATAAGCACCTTATCTTAGATAGAACACATGCAAAAAAATCGACACATTTGGAAACTTCTAGGGGCATCAAATATAATGGTTCAAAATTAACGGTTACAATGGATGGATACTAATAAAGCTTCTAACATTTGATGCCCCTAGAAGTTTCCAAATGTGCTGATTTTTTGCATATGTTCTAAGATAAGGTAATTATCCTTAAAAAAGAATCACCTTCTTTGAAATCTCATGGGTCATGAAATCACTCCATATGGAGGTAAGTATCCCTCCATGCATATGGAGGCTCCCTTTTCCCATATATCTATATATAGGCTGGGATACATTGACAACCCAAAATGAGAAGTAAATTTACAATCCATTTACAATCCACTCCAATTATTGGATAGAGGTTTTAGAATTTGCTAATTTTTTGTGAGGATGATTATTATGGCAAGTTAATCATCCTCACAAAAAATCAGCAAATTCTGAAATCTTTAAGGGCATCAAATATGTTATTCAAATTAACGATTCAAATGGAGTGTTAAGAAAGCTTCGAACATTTGAAGCCCTTAGCGCTTTTGGAATTTGTTGATTTTTTTTAGCATGATCAACTTGCCATAGTGATCATCCTCACAAAAAATCAGCAAATTCTAAAACCTCTAGCCCATCAAATGACGGGTTGTCAAGAAAACGGATTATCAACGGATCCCAGCCCTATATATATATATATATATATATATATATATATATATATATATATATATATATATATATATATATATATATATATATATATATATATATATATATATATATATATGAGGGCTGTTACGTTGAGCTGTGAGCTGCGGGTATTTTGACCCCCCCAAAAGTTTTGGAATTTGGTGAGGGTGTTGTCTAGGGTAAGATAATCATCCTCACCAATTTTCATCAAATTCCAAAACTTCTAGGGGGGTCAAATGGTCGAAGCAAAATCCGCTGATTTTAATGGTGATTACCGACGGCAGATTTTGCTTCGACCATTTGACCCCCCTAGAAGTTTTGGAATTTGATGAAAATTGGTGAGGATGATCATCTTACCTTAGACAACACCCTCACCAAATTTCATCAAATTCCAAAACTCCTAGGGGGGTAAAAGTACCAGTAGCTCACTTTCTAAACCGACAGCTCACAGCTCACTATAACATTCCTCATATATATATATATATATATATATATATATATATATATATATATATATATATATATATATATATATATATATATATATATATATATATATATATATATATATAGAGAGAGAGAGA